>OZ038511.1:38578181-38593181 GCA_964036315.1 Acanthosepion esculentum | reverse complement strand
GTTTTTAGAAGAGCACCCCCACACAACAATTTGACAACACATTACACTAAAAATGCCAGGGTCACCAAGTGCAGTAATTACTGTTGCAAGCTGTAGGTATCTTCTCGCCATAGAGTTTAATACAAGGTCAATAAGTGCACACAGGATCAGGAGAGAACAGAAGATAGGTAAATTTGATTGTCTTCTCCCTCCCTCACAGAATTAGCGTACACTGCACCATCAAGATTTCTTAGTGATTTTTTTTAAACTGAAAATTATAATGAATGTCATGACATTTTAAATAGAAAATTCACAGAAAATTGAATTGACCAATGAAATTATATTGACAAGGTTACGTTCAGGACTTCTAGAAACTGGCAAGATATTACAAAACAATTTTCTGCCTGCATCTCTGAAACGATGACTTATAATTATACACAGATTTACTCAGACTTCTTCTATTTGCTGTGTTCCTTCAGGATGTTGGCGATCATGGCCCTCCACAATTTCTTGTCCTTTGTAGCTCTTAATAACATTTGTCTTTTTGCCATCTCTTCCAAACCCTTCTCCACTATCAATTCATTCAACCTCAGCAGGTAGGTTTTGCCTTACTTTCCCCTGTCTCTCTTACCTCCAATCTGTCCTGTGAGTA
Organism: Acanthosepion esculentum; assembly: GCA_964036315.1. Taxonomy (NCBI): domain Eukaryota; kingdom Metazoa; phylum Mollusca; class Cephalopoda; order Sepiida; family Sepiidae; genus Acanthosepion; species Acanthosepion esculentum. The sequence continues at coordinate 38,592,550 of OZ038511.1, read as the reverse complement.
TCAAATTTTCCAAGCCCTCTTTTCTCGTTACGTGTCCCAGAAATGTCAACTATCTCTTCCGAATGCAAAGCATGTTATTATTGTCTCTAATATTTTGTTGTTGCTCATATGTTCTGTCCATGGTATTCTCAGCATCCTTCTGTAGAACCACATTTCTGTTGGTTCAAGTCTCTTCTTTATCTATGAAGAAATTGTCCAGCATTCGCTGCCATATATGAGGACTGATACTACATCACAGTTCAGTACTCTTTTCTTTATTTCTAACAAAATCTTTCTATTTCTTAATACTTCGTTCAGCTTTTGGAAGGCAACTTTTGCTATTCCAATTGGCCTTTGGATTTGTAGGCCACACCTTCTATCCTCTGTTAATACACTTCCCAGATATCTAAATTGTTGCACCTGTTTGATTTTGGCATCTCCAATTTGTAATTGGCACGTGAGGCTGTTCCTTTTGCTAACAACCATGCATTTAGTCTTCTTGCAATTGATGTTTAATATCCTTACTTTCGTTGTCACAATATTCAGCCACTGTGCCCTCTGGCTTTCTTTAGCTATCAATAGTAATCCTTAACCTTCAAGGATTTCAAGCCAATCCCTTTATTCAAAGCATGAGAACAGACAGTTCTAATTGCAATATTCCTGCTATGGGAGATAACTCATCAGTTAATTCTTCCTAGTTAATTCATCCTTGTGATAACACCAACATGTTTCTACAGCACCAGAGTATATACTATTTCTGCTCTATTCAATCCAGGGATTGAACCCATTATATAATATTGCTCTTTCAAAATGGCAGTGAATGCAGGACAATGTTCTCACAGATGAAGAAGAAAACTTGAGGTAACAGAAATGTGATTCTACAGAAGAGGACTGAACAGGTGAGTAACATAGAAATTTAAAGAGAATAGAAACTAAAGGAGTCATTAGGATCGGAAAGAAACGGTCAACATTTCTGGAATACATAAGGAAAGAGGGTCTGGAATGTCTGACACTCCGTGGACATGTTGAAGGCAGGACAGATAGAGGAAAGCATGAGAAATCAAATGAGTTTGTGGACCGGGTAGGTTGGTGAAAAGACAAACCTTACTAAGAGCTACAAAAGATAGGAAGTTGTGGAGAGTCATGATCAATGTACCTAAAATGTTAGTGCAAATGATTGTCAAAAAAAAAGGACAGGGATAGGATGATGAAAAGACACACCTTACTAAGAGCTCCAAAGGATAGGAAATTGTGGAGAGCCATGATTTCCCATACCTAGAATGAACATAGCCTGTAGTAGTTCAATCCTGAGCTACTACTGGTTGAGTATTATCCAAAATCCCAAAGTTTTTCAGGTGCTGACTTGCCACAAATGGAAAATTTCAGAAAGCAACATGGCTGCCTTGTAGCATGATTATTACGTTTCAGCGTTACAAATAAAACACTGACTTTTTTCAGTTTTCATTAAATTTAACTGAAAACAGAATTCCTGTTTTGTTTTTATACAAATCCTGTACCTGTAAGTAACATTTTAATCAAAACACAACATCATTGGTAGAGATTGATAGTTTACCGAATTTTCCTTCTCATACTCACAATGATGTCATCAATGATGTACCGTCTCACACCAGTTTCTCACACCTGATATAGAAGTAGTGTTTGGTGCTGCATATATATATTTTTCGTAAGTAGTGATTATGTTTTTTAGTACAAGTACAGAAAGTACAAAATACTACTTTTACATACAATCTTAATTTCACCACTTAAAAATCCGTGTGAGCATTACGTGACTAAACGTCATTATCTGTATCTGTACATACACAAGATTTATTAAATTTTATATGAAACTATTTTCAGGGTATATGTCATTTATATAAAACTACCTTCAGGATATATATATATAAGCTGTGTTATGAAATGTACAGGGATATCATAATTATGTTTGAGTTTCATTTCCAAGCTGCTCCATTTTATAGACGATATATACAAATTAAATAGCCTGTATTCCAAAACCAGAAAAAAAAAATCAGAAAAAAAAAAATTTTTAAACATCAGAAAACTGAAGCATTTCCAGTCCCAAAAATTTTAGATAAAGGATTCTCAACCTATACTATTATTTAGTAGATAAAGACTAAATAAATTTTCAGAATATATTCTCAATCCTTAAAGTACCAAACATCACCAAATTTTCATCTGCCAACAAGTACAGCATCTTACCTAAGAGAGACTAGGACATGTGTAAGGTAAGAGCATTCAATTCTGTTCGGTATTTCACAAGCTATTTCATGGAAAAGAAAGGGTTGAAGTACTCTGACCAGTATCTTTACAATTTCATCTTTAAAATTGTATATTCTCTTTGCGTAAATTGTATGTATGCCTGTCGGTAGAGATAATGTCATAAGCACAGAAATGGTATTAATTCAGAACGGGTTTTTAGCGGTATTAGAAGTGCGGCACATAGGATGACGAGTGACAGGCCATCAAACATCTCAGTGACAAGTGAACAATGAAATATTCACAGCAATCATTACTACTTCAAATAGTCAAGAGCGTTTGTAGGCGGATACACTTGTTAAACTTTCCATGTCTTTTCTTGTTTTTGTTATGAATGGATTTTCGAGGGGTCAGGGAAGACGAGGAGGCTGAGCGGGTACAATAAAATCTGACATAGCAAGCAAGTCGGACCGTTTGTATGGCATAGCACATTACCGATTATCATCACTCGAATGTAGCTGCATTGATACACTGTATAAGAGCTCGGCACTTCCTTTTTCTTGTCATCGCTGATTGTAGACCCGTTCAATTAATCAAGTGGCTTGCACGTTCGGTTTTATCCAGTCCGCTGTGTTCCAACCATTACACAATCCTTCCCCCACCCACCAGTTCTGACGTCCTTAATTGTATTATCTCTTCCACCAGCCTCACTCTGTTGCATCTTTTAAATTTTCTATTTTGTCTGACAAATGCCATCATGTTAAATTGCTTCCAAAAAGTTCCGGTTGCCAACTTGTCTGTCATACAGCCAGCACTCACTCGTTTTTCATTCTTGTCTCTTCTTCTTCATCAACTGAGGAGGAGGAGGAGGAAGAGGAGTGGGGTGAGGGGGGATGGAAGTATTCCACGTCACTGTTGCATTTCTTCACACTGCACTCAGTTACCTCACACCTCCCTCGCCACCCTCCAACGCTGTGCATACGTCTTTGAATATTGACAACAAACCTATTTACTGCCTTTCGTTACAACACCCTCCTACTCTCTCCCATCCCTACAATGCACTACATGACCTGACAGACATCGCTCTCTCTCTCTCATACACACGCATCTATACATCACTATCAGTATAGATGAGAGCTTTTACAAAGGAGGGGGGGGAGAGAGAGCTGCACAAACAAAATCACTAAGTATAGAAAAGGATAATTCTGAAATGAATGTGTAGATAAATACATTTTCTTGTACATATGTATGCGCTTAAATAAGTATTTGTTTATTGCCCAAACACATACACATCTAGATCAATTGTTCCATCGTATAAAGGAATGCTGAAATGTTTTCAGGCCGGACCCACTTCTCAAATTCTAACCGAATAACCAAACATCAGATCTTTTGTAAAAGAGTTTTTGGTCAGTAGAGAACGAAGTAATGTTTTGTTATTTATTAACCCAACAGATTTTTATTACTCAAACATTATTTTTAGTGGTTACCCATATTTGAATAGATGCTCTATTTTTTTTTTTTTATATATATATTTTTAAATGGTATACAGTAAAACCTTGAATTAAGAATCTCGGATTTAATGGACAAAATCCACAGAAATGGCAGAGTCTATCTGGATCTCAAAACATCCGTGCATAGCAAGCAAAGTCCATTAGTTCCAGAATTGGCCACAGTTGTTTACTGGCACAATCAACAGACAGAGATTGGTAGTTCCAGGAATAGCCACTGTTGTTTACTTGAGTGCTCATCGTGTACACATGCATTGTCTTATACACAGCATCTGTCTCTCTCTCTCTCTATCTGTGTGTGTGTAATTTTTTTTAAGTTACTATATAGTAACTTAAAAATAAAATACACTTATATACTGTATTTACATTCATTTACAATAATTTTGTACTGTACAGGATTTTTTAGGCCACACTAAAATGTGCTTCAAATTAACAGACAAACGGCTTTAATGGACGACCCTCACCCACTATTAGTCTGTTAGATTGAGCTCCCACTGTATTACAAGTTAGTTATGTATCGTTTTCCTCTGTCTGTCTTGACTTAAATCACTCTCACTTCCACTGTACAGTAAAACCTCAAATTAACAGTCCCGGAACCAGCAGGCTCTGGATTTAATGGACAAAATCTGCAGAAATGGTAGTGTCCAGCTGGATCACCTGCATAGTAAACAAAGAATTAGCCACTGCTGTTTACTGGCACAATCAACAGACAGGGATTGGTAGTTCCGGGAATAGCTGTTGTTGTTTATTTGAACGCACATCGTGTACACACAGTCATCATCTGTGGAACATTTTATACTGATTTTAGTACAGTATACAATATTGTTTTTTGGCAAGCTCTTCACTATGGTATCCAATTGTGTGTGTAATTTAAGTTACTATATAGTAACTTAAAAAAATAAAATACATATAAACAGTACTTAAATTTATTTACAATAATTTTGCACTATACTGGGTGTTTTTAGTCCACAAAAAAAATGCTTCAAATTAACAGACAAACGGTTTTAGTGGGATGACCCTCACCCTAACAGTCTGTTAAATTGAGGTTCCACTGCATTTTATCATCATCTACTGACCTGAATGTTCGAGAAGATTTATTAAAGAAAAATATGTGCCATTCAGGAGGATTTGAACCTATGTCCCCCTTGGCCAGAGAAACTGTCAGACATTCTTATACCAACTTGGCCATACAGGACATTGTTCATCAAGCAAGGTTGAATAGTGCCTTTAAGTGAAATGCTGCTTCTCAAAATTTCATATCAATTTCGAAAGAAGTCATTGATTTTTTATTTAATACTCTGACAGATATTTATCACTTAAACATTATTTCTAGTGGATACCCATTATATATATATATATATATATATATATATATATATATATATTAATAAATATCCAGATTATCACTCATCAATAGCACAACTTGGAGTTTCAGGCACAACACAATCTTCAGGTGCTGAGTATAGACTGGCTATTACGTAATTTAAATTTAAAAAAATATATCTGGTTATCATAATGTTGGCATAGATATATATTATACTGGGATTACAGTTTTAATTTTAAAAATTATATTTGGCATTTAAAATAAACGAGATTTGTATATATGTGTAAGAAAAAAAATTTAAGTTGTGAATATTCACTTTTTTTTATTATTAGACGGAGATTACTAGCTCCATTTTTATTTTTACATATATATAAAACAAAGTATGTTTAAGTTACGTCTATGGAGGCATGATTTGTATATATCTACATACAACATTGTGTGTGTGTGTGTGTGTGTGTATATATATATATATATATATATATATATATATATATACACACACACACGCATGCATGCACATATATAATATAAACTAGCAATGACCAATATAGTGTATCAATTTCACTGCCCAGTACAAGACTGTTTCTTGGCACAAATCAATTACCAATATCAGACATACTACCACCTCCTTAAGTAGATGCCTCACATGTCACTTATCAGAACAAAGTGCTATAAAAAAATAATTTATCTGCCCACAATTTACAAGAACCCTTAAGAAAAATTCTGATCAAAAACACTAAAATTTTATATAAATCACATTATCAGAAATATCTCATTATTAAAGAGGCCCTGTATATTAAACATCTCTCTCCTGCAATCAACCTCACTTTACTTAACAGCGGGAATGGAGTGTTAAAAGTTTTTTAAAAATAGAAAGACACTCACTCAAATTCCAGCCGCACTCATTATGCAAAGGCTCAGAATAAACTCCTATATTCAAAACAACACAAAAATAAAATACAATTTAAACAGTCAAACCTGAAGAAAACCTAACAATACCAACTCCACCACCCCTTGAAAATGGCTGAAAACACTTGAGACAATGAAAATTATGAAAGATTCTTATACTTCTTTACTCGCATCAAATGGAAAATCATAAGAATGCCGGAAAAACTAAATAGAAAATTAATTAAATTTTCCTTGTTTGCCATATTTAACAAAAAAAATGGTTAAAAGAATGGTTGCTGCCCAAATATACATTAATATATTTTTTTCTACATGTGACACATGTGATACCCTGCCCTTGTCAGTCCCCAAGCAGGGGAGGTAACACAGTTTCAGTGGCTAAGGTGGTACTGCCACCCCTGGTGTCATCAGAAGCTTTTCCCACCAGACAGGGTATTGTTTTTTGTATAGACGTGTCAGTCTCTTGTGATTTTATTTTCTGCAACTGCAAATCAGATTTTCAATGTTGTGTTAAAAAGCATTTGCTTTTGATTGTTAACCAATAATGTAAATAATGCAAGTAATCATAATACGTCATCTCAGAGATTCAACCAACAGAAGAAGCCCGGCGCGTACAACGCCCGAAACGTTGTGCATTTGCTTTTGATTGTTACCTAATACACAACACACTCATAGTGACCGTTATCAATGATGAATGGAAGGTACACAAATGTGTTTCACATCAGAAGTAGCATTTTGTTGCAAGCATAGTTTTAATCAACTTTATTTTGGATCTTGACCAGATCCAACCCAATGCCTGTTGAACTGTGGTCTGGAGACTATTTGAAGCATGCTTGAGGCTCTGACCAATGATATCCAACTTCAAAATGAAAGAAATTGTTGATCATCCAAGGAATATATATATATATATATATATATATATATATATATATATATATATATAAATTTTTTTTTTTTTTTTGTCATCCACAGACAGACTGTTTCGCTGTTTCACAGCTCATCAGTGTCGCTAGACATCCAGTTGCCTCTAGCTATGATCGAAACCCGACTGAATTTGCGTCAGTCGGAACTTCTCCCACTAAGCCATCAGTGCACGGCAGGAATGAAGGTGAAATTTATATATATATATATATATATATATATATATATATATATATATTTCCTACTGCTCCAAACATTATTTTGTGGATATCCACATGTGAGTAGCAGTACAATTTCTTTAAACATTAAATAGTGTAAGTGAAAGTAGTCTGACTTAGGTAAGGAAATGTGCTCTCTGATTTGAACCTGTCTCTCTTTTTGTAGCAGATATATATAAAATGTAGAGCTGAAAGCACTCAAAAAAACAAAACAAAACAATTGGCCAGTTTTTATATCATTTATCTATCGAAAAGAAAAAAATTATAAGATCACATGAGAAATTGTATAAAAACTAAATCAAAGCACCTTGTCTGTCATATTCGAATGTAACTATTAACTGATACAACAAAAATTGAAATTGAACACGCTACCACCCCTTGTCTGGATGAGTGGATTTCTCTGTATCCTTGGAAACACTCAATTATGAATCTTTGCCGTGCCTTTAAAACTGTAAATTTAAAAATAAGTTACTCCAAAATTCGCTTGAGGATGAAATGGAACTAATGTCTTTAATTTAATTGCAAAATTAAATTCGAAGTTTTTAGCTTCCATTTTTGAAACGTAGTTATTACTGTGTAGCGAAAAAAAAAACATTTTAAATCAGTTAATTTATAATATATATATATATATATATATATATATATATATATATATATATATATATATATATACTTCAAACATTATTTTTAGTGGATACCTGTATTTGAGTACATGCCATGCTTTTTAAACAGTGTGTATTATATCTACTGCTATCATGAGAAAAACACCATCTGATCTGGTGTGCTTTAGACTGATTGGCCATGAAGTGCGCCACAGCCCAGCAAGTTTCTATTTACTCTTTTGAGACTTGTTCAGATTTTCTACAATGCCCATAGCTGGCTAATTTCATATCCAAAATTTAAGCATAGCAATTCGTAAAGAATTAAAGGATTTATATTTAATCCAACCTTCCTATTACTTCAAATGCGAGATTAAAATCGAATCTATTAATTCTTGTATGCGTGTTTGTGGAGAGTAAGAGAGAAGAGAATTAAACGCAGAAACATATGAGGCCGTCAGATTAAACAGAAAGAAAGTAAAATGAAAAATTGGTGGGCATTTTTATCTGGAAATATTTCTCTCATAACAATGATTGTAAGGCTCACCTGAGATTTCGAAAACCCATCAAAACAAAAAGAAAACAGAAAAAAAAAAAAAATGTAACCCTCTTAAGAAATTTCATTCATCTATTTACTCGGCTTTAGATTTCATTTCCAAAGTAACACGTTTCGCCCGCCCCATTCCAACATCAATCCAATTATTCAAATGTATATTTTGATTAATGTAGATATATGCATATAAACACATGCCCCCGCGCCCCACCACGTAAAAGATGCAAATATAAAAGTATACATGTATATCACACTCTCATATGCATAAGAACATTGTCACTCAAGAAACACAAATATGAAGTAAAAATAAAAACACATGTTAGAAAGAAATCTAAAATACTTCACATATTCATACACAAAATTATATTCAGATGCCAAAAATGTCTATAGAAATTTGGAGGAATGTAATAAAGTGAGAGATTCTTATGTTTATGCAAAGGAATAATTCTACAGGCAGATAAACATATATATATATATATATATATATTGTAGAAAAAGAAAATGATTGACGTAATGTTTACAATATTTTTCAACACTTAAGAGAAAAGCGTGATTTAAGGAAAGAAAAAGAAAAGACACTGACAATGTTCAACAATATTTCAACATTGTCAAACTGTATCTTTGTATTTAGGTACTGACTGGACTTGTTGGTGCTTAACTTTGGCGATCATATGGGAAACAGTGTTTCAACATGGTATATCCATAAGCCCTTAATAAATATATCTAATAAGCTACAAATTGCTAAAACTCTTCACTAGATTAAGAATTTACTCAGGAGATCTTTTATACGCATCCCTATCCAAAACAGAAATACTTGGCTACACATAATTCAAAATCAAAAGTTATATTGATATCTAGCTTCCAATTATATAAAAAAAAATATCTAATATATATAACTGAATAATTTCAAATAAGTTTAATGACTTTTAAGGAAAATATGATTTCTGAAAATAAATTCAATTTTACCCTCTAGTCTCCTGAAGGGTAGACAAGTGAACATATTTAATTTTTTGTGTAACTCTACCGAGTGAAGATAGCTCTGGCTGACACCAAATTAGTTGTGTTTCAATCCTGGCTTGAGGCATTCGGAAGTCTAGTCGCACTGAAGAGCTGTGATACAGCGAAACAGTACTGTCTGTGAATGACATAATTTAGCTCTTGAAAATACATTTCAATTGAGCACAGTTGAGTGATAAGCTAATTCTATAAACAACAGCCACCTGCACTAATGCAAAGCTCTTCAGTAAAATGAATGGAGCACTTTGGCTGATTGGCATTTGTTTACTTTTGTAAAAACAATACGCTAGATGTAGTTGTGTAACTCTACCGAGTGAAGATAGCTCTGGCTGACACCAAATTAGTTGTGTTTCAATCCTGGCTTGAGGCATTCGGAAGTCTAGTCACACTGACGAGCTGTGATACAGCGAAACAGTACTGCCTGTGAATGACATATATATATATATATATATATATATATATATAGGGATAGATAAATCAGACGACCAGATACAAGCAAGCGTATATGCATGTGCTGGTGTGCATATACAGGCAAGCAGATAGTCATCAAATTTATACATGAGGTGTAAACATAATAGTGCCCAATGTAATTAGACAGAGCAAAGATATATATTAATTAGTACATATACTAGTACCAACATTTTGGTGTGCAATTTAAGTTTCGGTGAATTGCAGCTTGTCAAGCACAAGGTCTATGTTGCTAAAAGTAAACAAATGGCTTATGGGAAGAACACTGCTACATAGCCCCAAAATAAAATTGAACAAAAAGAGTAGTAATTGCAATGCAGATGAGTTTATATATATATATATATATATATATATATATATATATATATATAGACTAGACTACCCTATACTATATATATATATATATATATATATATATATATAGACTACCCACAATGCACCACTGACCCATATATATAAATAGCCGAGAAAAATAACAGCACTCATGGCCTGACGATTGCATCTAGCATGAAACTGACTGTCGCCTCTAAGTGTTGACTTCTATGTTCACTTTTATATTTACACACGCTCTATCTCTGATATTGAGCACTTTATCCCATAAATATAGCACATTTTAAGACTATATTCCTATATATATATATATATATATATATATATAAAATGTTGAGTTCAAAGTGAATTATAAAAATCAGAATTATTAGCATCTACTAGAACATCCAGAAAAAAGATTCTATTTCCTAGGATGTTTATATCTCTCTTTCTATGAGAGAACATCAAAATCTTTTTGGGTTAGTGTCTCCATTTGCTGAAGGATCATATAATTTAAATGAGGTCAATTTCAGCAGCAATCATTCTTTCAAACATGTTTGGTTAAATAATATTTCATGTTGAGTTCATAATTGAATTTTAAAATCATCAATGCAGTTATTTGTAGTCATTTTAGTGTTGTTTAGTAACTTTTTTTTTACTCATTATTTATTATTGATTATTTTATTTGTTGTTGATTATTATTATTATTATTTGTGCTTATATATGCATTCATAGTTTGTTAATTTGCTTATTATTTTCATAATTTGTTTTCTTATTTATTGATTTACATTTTTTGTCTATTTATTTGCTTATTTTTTATTTTGTATTCAGTTTCCAATTTTTAAGTAGCATTTTAAAAATTTGTTTTTGTGTCAGCATTTTGAGAAGAGTTCTGAGCATTTTAGTAATTAGTTTTGGTCTGGGAAGGTAATTATAGGTATTTTCTCTTCCAGATAGAGTTTACTGTTTTTGGATTTATCGTTGTAGGATGTTACTGCTTTCCTTATTTTGCATGATATTTTTTATCCAATTCTGTTTTTGTTTTTAATTTCCCATACATGTTTAGAAAGCATTGTGTTGTTCACATATTTATTATTGATAAAGGATTTATGTGTGCATAGTTTCTGTTTCCAGGGTCTTCCAGTTACTCTTATGTATATTTTGTTCTTTGTTTTTGACTGTGGTTTAGCATATTACATCATTTTACAAGCATTTTCCTTGTCAGGGACATTCATTCTTGACGCTGCAGTTACATGTGGGTTTGATTTGTGTGGGTGGTTTGTTGGTTGTTTTTCTTTTGTGCTTTTTTATTATTTGTATCATGTTCTTTGTGCAACTGATTTTTTACTGTGTTTTTTGTTTAATATCTTGAGAGTTCTTGATGAGAGGTAGTTGTGTATGAGTTTAAAGAATTTATTCCTACAGCTTTTTTTACATTTTTGTTGTATGGTGAGTCGAATCATGTTTTCTTTTTCTGTTGGCATTTTTGTGTTGTTTAGAGTGTATGTGAGTGTTGCTGAAAATCCACTCTTTTAGGGCTGTTTGATAATCTTTCTTGGTTTTGTTAAAGATGGTTTCATTCGAAAAGCTGCCAGATAATCTGCAGTTAATTGAGATCTGCTTGATTATTGATGGCAGGTGATTGAAAGATGTAGGTATGAAAAGTGGTTTGTCATTGGGTTTTCTATATGATATATGTACCTTTTCTTAGATTGAATGTGTCATCTAGGAAATCTAATTTTAGGTTAGATTTTATATCTATGCTGAATCCCATAATTTTGAAAACTTTTACGATTATTTTTCTGGTTTTGTCTGTTTTTTGTCCGTTACAGATTTTTAGGATTATCAGACTGTCATCCCTGTAGAGGGCTATATCATTTTTGTCTATATTTCTGAGATGAGGTATTATGTACATTATTTACATTATTCGGACTATTGTCCTCATCTTTGTCACCATATTTATTACAACGTTTCAGCCATTGTACGCTCCGGCCTTCTTCAGGTGGTTGGAATGTCAAACTGAACCGTTTATTTCGCTCACTGGGGTAGACTGTTCTAGTTCCACGTGCCATACACAGATGTCCTCAAGGACACATGGCACAGTGGATAAAGGCGTTAGTTAGATCCAGTGACAGAACCCAAAGAGTGTGAGTTCAATACCTGGTGAAGGCAGTAGAGAACTTTCAGAGGGAAAATTAACAGGAGATATCTGATAACTTCCATTAAACATGGCACGTGGAACTTGAACAATCTACCCCAGTGAGCGAAATAAAGGGTTCGGTTCAACATTCCACCACCTGAAGAAGGACCGAGCATACAACGGCCGAAACATTGTAATAAATATGGCGACAAAGCTGAGGACAATTGTCTGAATAATGTAAATAGTGTATATCATTTTTATTGGTTATTTTACTTAGTTCATGTAGTAAATGTATATCTGTAAGCTCACAGGTCCCTGTAATGTCAAAGTCTCCTTCTTTCTGCATCCACACATCTTCCTTGTGAAATAATAATGATTTTCAGAAATGTTCACTTGTTTTGAGCTAAGGAGATGGCCTTTTCTGGGATGGGTTCTGTGACAGAAGAGTAGAAATCTTTTATATCTAGTTGTATAAAATTGTAATTATGTTTGCTTTTTACGTTACAGAACCAGTCTTTGTATTTTTTTTGTGCTTTACCACTGATTTATTTCTTTTTATTTAGTTCTGAGTTCTTTCTAATATTATATTACTTATTTTAACTAGTTCAAAATCATATTATTTTAACTAGTTCAAAATCATATTATTTTAACTAGTTCAAAACCATATTACTTATTTTAACTAGTTCAAAATCATATTATTTTAACTAGTTCAAAATCATATTATTTTAACTAGTTCAAAATCATATTATTTTAACTAGTTCAAAATCATATTATTTTAACTAGTTCAAAATCATATTATTTTAACTAGTTCAAAATCATATTACTTATTTTAACTAGTTCAAAATCATATTATTTTAACTAGTTCAAAATCATATTATTTTAACTAGTTCAAAATCATATTATTTTAACTAGTTCAAAATCATATTACTTATTTTAACTAGTTCAAAATCATATTACTTATTTTAACTAGTTCAAAATCATATTACTTATTTTAACTAGTTCAAAATCATATTACTTATTTTAACTAGTTCAAAATCATATTACTTATTTTAACTAGTTCAAAATCATATTACTTATTTTAACTAGTTCAAAATCATATTACTTATTTTAACTAGTTCAAAATCATATTATTTTAACTAGTTCAAAATCATATTATTTTAACTAGTTCAAAATCATATTATTTTAACTAGTTCAAAATCATATTATTTTAACTAGTTCAAAATCATATTATTTTAACTAGTTCAAAATCATATTATTTTAACTAGTTCAAAATCATATTACTTATTTTAACTAGTTCAAAATCATATTACTTATTTTAACTAGTTCAAAATCATATTACTTATTTAACTAGTTCAAAATCATATTACTTATTTTAACTAGTTCAAAATCATATCACTTATTTTAACTAGTTCAAAATCATATTACTTATTTTAACTAGTTCAAAATCATATTACTTATTTTAACTAGTTCAAAATCATATTATTTTAACTAGTTCAAAATCATATTACTTATTTTAACTAGTTCAAAATCATATCACTTATTTTAACTAGTTCAAAATCATATTACTTATTTTAACTAGTTCAAAATCATATCACTTATTTTAACTAGTTCAAAATCATATCACTTATTTTAACTAGTTCAAAATTATATCACTTATTTTAACTAGTTCAAAATCATATTACTTATTTTAACTAGTTCAAAATCATATCACTTATTTTAACTAGTTCAAAATCATATTACTTATTTTAACTAGTTCAAAATCATATTACTTATTTTAACTAGTTCAAAATCATATAACTTATTTTAACTAGTTCAAAATCATATCACTTATTTTATCTAGTTCAAAATCATATCACTTATTTTAACTAGTTCAAAATCATATCACTTATTTTAACTAGTTCAAAATCATATCACTTATTTTAACTAGTTCAAAATCATATTACTTATTTTAACTAGTTCAAAATCATATCACTTATTTTAACTAGTTCAAAATCATATCACTTATTTTAACTAGTTCAAAATCATATTACTTATTTTAACTAGTTCAAAATCATATTACTTATTTTAACTAGTTCAAAATCATATCACTTATTTTAACTAGTTCAAAATCATATTACTTATTTTAACTAGTTCAAAATCATATTACTTATTTTAACTAGTTCAAAATCATATTACTTATTTTAACTAGTTCAAAATCATATTATTTTAACTAG
>OZ038511.1:38498181-38565681 GCA_964036315.1 Acanthosepion esculentum | reverse complement strand
AAACTTACACACATATATATATACACATACATATATACACACACACACACACACACACAAAGCATGCGTTTATATATATTTCTACAAATATATCTATGCACATGCATATATACACATATGCACACACATGGAAACACATATATACACACAAACACACACATGCAAACACACACACACACACACACACATATATACACAAACACACACATGCAAACACACACACACACATATATACACAAACACACATGTAAACACACACATATACACAAACACACACATATATACACAAACACACATGTATGTATATATATATATATATACATACACACACACACACACACACATATATATACACAAACACACGTATATATATATATATATACACACACACAAACATCTATATACAAATACATCTATATATATATATATATATATATATATACACACACAAACATCTATATACAAACAGACACCTCTCTCTCTCTATATATATATATATATACACACACAATATCTCTCTCTCTCTATATATATATATATATACACATACACACAAACATCAATATACAAACACACATCTCCCTCTCTCTCTCTCTCTATATATATATATACACATCTATATACAAACACACATCTCTCTCTCTATATATATATATATACACACACACATCTATATACACATCTCTCTCTCTCTCTCTCTATATATATATATATATATATATATATATATTCCTGTTTCTATTGGCCCTGTGAGTTATAAATAAGCCTTTCCAATCGTGCAATAGTCATCTGGAGCCAACCCATGCATGTAACATTCATTGCAAGCATTGGATTGTGAATTATCTTCCAGCTATTCAGTTCCAGGGGGGCCCTAGGTCAGCTCCGCGTCTGCTGCAGCAATAAATAAATATTGGGTTGGAAGGGACCTTCATGGCTGAGGCAAGTAGCAAACTCGACAATGAGTTTCTCTTTCAAGCATGAATGATAAATGATCCTGCAATAATTGTTCTGGAATTATTAATCCAGCAGAATATGCCAGAAACCTTCATGCCCCCTCTTCAAGAACACAATATGGTTACAGTCTTGTAGCTTTCCTGGTCCACTGTCCAAAAAGGAAGAGATGAGTTGATTATCTATAACAATGATAGGAGTTGGCCTTATAGTAATTATTGGATAAACCAAAACTAGATGAGGCAACAGAGAAGTAAATTTTTTAGCATAATTCCTAAAAGGGGATTAGGAAAATTTATCCAATTTTAGAATTTTTAACTTTCCACTATGCTGTCTAGACTTTATAAATTTAAATGCAGTACTAGATTGGCAGCTAGGTCTCATTTTTTTTTTTACAGTTGTAATGGTTAGCTGTAAGTTCTATGCTAACAATTTCTTTTCTCACACATTTTGCTCCTTGAAATTTCTTCCAGTTTCTTATTTTCCAGTCAATTTTGATCTTCAAAAATGTAATGGCTATGTCAGTTGTTATTGTTGTAGTAAAAGCCAGATACTCTCCTTACTATCATGAGTGGACTGATCAATTCACTATAAATCCTCCTGCGTAATTGTCTAGAAGGGAAAATGGGATAATATTATTGTAATGACTTGTCTATCTGAGTATTGAATATTACTATCACAACTGACTAGGTCAAGTGTTGTGTCTTGCCTTGCCAGACCTCACATACAAGATGGATTGGGAGACCAGGAAATTTCCTGGTGGGCCCCAAAGATTATTATAAAATTATTAAAATTTTCTAGTATTTGTTTCGTTTGGTTTGTTTTATGGCATATTAACCACAATGGGTTATTTAATACTGTCAATTTTTATTGCTGGTAAGATTTTTCTTCACAAATGTATTACTGGTAATATTTTTTTTTCTTCAAAAATCTATTTCTGGTAATATTATTTTTTCTTCAAAAATCTATTTCTGGTAATATTTTTTTCTTCAAAAATGTATCGCTGGTAATTTTTTTCTTCAAAAATGTATCACTGGTAATATTTTTTTTTCTTCAAAAATCTATTTCTGGTAATATTTTTTTCTTCAAAAATGTATCACTGGTAATATTTTTTTTCTTCAAAAATTTATTTCTGGTAATATTTTTTTTTCTTCAAAAATCTATTTCTGGTAATATTTTTTTCTTCAAAAATAATATCGCTGGTAATTTTTTTCTTCAAAAATGTATAGTTTGGTTTATTTTGTTTCTATGGCATATCAACCTCAATGGGTTATTTAATAACAAAATATTTTTTTTCAAAAATGTATAGATAGTAATAATTTTTCTTCAAAAACTTATTGCTGGTAATGATATTTTTACAAAGTATTTCTGTGATTAAAACCCATTTTTCTACTTTCATAGTATTTTGACCCTAGTTTGGGAGGTTAAATATTTAACCATAGCTGGGACCCTAACAGGTGCTGCCACCCAAGGTGCTGACCTGGGAACACCAGCAATTAAGTTCCACGCTCCTCAAAACCTCCTGATCACAAGCCTTGCTGTTGGATGTAGTTTATTGTTTTACCCTGGACGTGGATGTAGTTTATTGTCATATCCGGGACGGACTAATATTTGTATTATGCATGCATTAACATAAATAAATCAAACAATATTGAAAAGATGTAACATTTTATTTGCCTAAAACCTTTACTTTTATTCGATTCCTTACTACATTTTGGAATTAAGTGGATCATTTAACTGGGTGCTTTTACAAGTTTTCCTGGTTTAAATTTTTGACCCAGTCCGCCACTACCCACATCATGACCGCTTTCTTCTGTCTTCTCAATTCCTATTTTTTTTATTGTTCTTGCACTTTAATAAAGTTTCTCCTTTTCTTATATTCCTTCACACTTTATAACTGCCTGCATCTTAGCAACTTTGGTTTGGTTTGGTTTGTTTTACAGCATATCAACCTCAACTTAGTGGCTTTATTGCCTTGCTTGGGGGGGGGGGTGAAAAGATTAAAAGTAAATATTTATATAGCCACACTGATCACAATTCTACATATTACTGAGATCTAACTCATTCTGAAAACATCAAAATTAAAATCGTATATACAAAAGATGGAGGGGGTGTATATCCACCATTTTTCCCCACTGGCAATGACCACTACAAAAATAAAAAATAAACATATCTTACCTGATATTTTCCCACTTGGGTTTCTTTCACTGGATACCGAGTGGGCTGATGACACAGAATTACTTCTACGGTCTTCACCTTCAATTACCTGTAATGAACAAAATTTAATTATTATAGGGAAGTAAAATATTTAAAACCCTTACTCACAGATGTAGATAAAACCCTTACTCACAGATGTAGATAAAACCCTTACTCACAGATGTAGATAAAACCCTTGATGTAGATAAAACCCTTACTCACAGATGTAGATAAAACCCTTACTCACAGATGTAGATAAAACCCTTACTCACAGATGTAGATATCTGCTAAACTAAACCCTTACATTAAGCAGTAACCAAATTTAGATTTAACCACTTGTTAATTTGAATGCCTCCAAAACTAAACTTCTCTCCATAAATCATCTGAGAGATCCCTCTCTGCCTTCCATCAGTATGGCTGATGCTAACCTCCAGGGAAGTGATTCATTGTGCCTTCTCAGGCTAACGTTCTAAGCTGACATGAAGTGGAAAGTCTATATTGAATCCATTGCTAGGTCAGCTGCAAAGAAAGTTAGTTCACTGTGTTGGGAGATTCAATTTTTTTTTCTCCATAATCTATCTTGATTATCTATAAGTCTACTATTTGTCCATGTTTAGAATATTGCTACCACATATGGTCTGGTGCCCCTACTATTTACCTTGAGCTCCATGTTAAAATCCAAAGAAGAATCAGCAATATTATCAGCTTTATTCTGGCAGCTTGTCTTCAGTCATTTCCCCACCGCCATAAGGTTGCCTTTCTTTGCCTTTTCTATAAATACTTTCATGGTAATTGTTCAGATGAGTTCTCCACTATCATATTTTTTTTTAATTGTTGTTTTATTTCCCCCCCCCCACAGACAATGAATTATACATATGGGCACTAGTTAAGATTTTCATAGAGACAATGAGGTATTATGGTGGATGTAGTAAGAAAGGTATGTAAGAATGTGTTATTTTGGTGTAAGGAATATTGTTATATGTTTGGGTCAGTGTTTGTAGTTAGCTAAGTTTAATGTTAAGACAGAAGAATACAATCTTTTTCCCCCATTCCCCATTTTGGCCTTGTGCCACACTTTGTATCATTGTACAAATAAATATCATTTTTCACTATGATACCTAAACTTTTTTTTAATTTAAATGTAGTAATAGACAGCCATTGAGATCTCATCAATTTACAGGTGAGCTGGATAGATGTAACCGCAAATTCTATGCTAACAGTTTTTCTCGCACTTCTCACTTGTGAACTCACTTCGGACTCCATGCTTTCCAGCTAACTTTAATGTGCAAAAATTTAAATGCAAAGTCAATCACTATCTACTGTCTTCCTGATTTCTCTTTCCTCTTCGTTATTAATGTTTCTAATTCTTCCACACCTTGTACCCCCTCATGTCTTAGTGCCTTTACTGCTTTGCATCAAGTGAAAGTGTTTAAAAAAAAAATTACTTGCGCAGTCTGAGAATTTTCACCACACTTACTTTCAAAAAGTGACAGACACAAATAAGAGAAAAGAGAAAGGGAAAGGAAAGAGAACATAAAAGGAAAAGGAAAGAGAAAGGAAAAGGAAAGAGAACATAAAAGGAAAAGGAAAGAGAAAGGGAAAGAAAAGAGAAAGGAGAAGGAAAGAGAAAGGGAAAGGAAAGAGAAAGGGAAAGGAAAGAGAAAGGAGAAGGAAAGAGAACATGAAAGAAAGGAAAAGGAAAGAGAAAGGAAAAGGAAAGAGAAAGGGAAAGGAAAGAGAAAGGGAAAGGAAAGAGAAAGGGAAAGGAAAGAGAAAGGGAAAGGAAAGAGAACATAAAAGGGAAAGGAAAGAGAAAGGAAAAGGAAAAGGAAAGAGAAAGGGAAAGGAAAGAGAAAGGGAAAGGAAAGAGAAAGGGAAAGGAAAGAGAAAGGGAAAGGAAAGAGAAAGGGAAAGGAAAGAGAAAGGGAAAGGAAAGAGAAAGGGAAAGGAAAGAGAAAGGGAAAGGAAAGAGAAAGGGAAAGGAAAGAGAAAGGGAAAGGAAAGAGAAAGGAAAAGGAAAGAGAAAGGGAAAGGAAAGAGAAAGGGAAAGGAAAGAGAAAGGGAAAGGAAAGAGAAAGGGAAAGGAAAGAGAAAGGGAAAGGAAAGAGAAAGGGAAAGGAAAGAGAAAGGGAAAGGAAAGAGAACATAAAAGGAAAAGGAAAGAGAAAGGGAAAGGAAAGAGAAAGGGGAAGGAAAGAGAAAGGAGAAGGAAAGAGAAAGGAGAAGGAAAGAGAAAGGAGAAGGAAAGAGAAAGGAGAAGGAAAGAGAAAGGAGAAGGAAAGAGAAAGGGAAAGGAAAGAGAAAGGGAAAGGAAAGAGAAAGGGAAAGGAAAGAGAAAGGGAAAGGGAAAGGAAAGAGAACATAAAAGGAAAAGGAAAGAGAAAGGGAAAGGAAAGAGAAAGGAAAAGGAAAGAGAAAGGGAAAGAAAAGAGAAAGGAGAAGGAAAGAGAACATGAAAGAAAGGAAAAGGAAAAGGAAAGAGAAAGGGAAAGGAAAGAGAAAGGGAAAGGAAAGAGAAAGGAGAAGGAAAGAGAACATGAAAGAAAGGAAAAGGAAAAGGAAAGAGAAAGGGAAAGGAAAGAGAAAGGGAAAGGAAAGAGAAAGGAGAAGGAAAGAGAAAGGAGAAGGAAAGAGAACATGAAAGAAAGGAAAAGGAAAAGGAAAGAGAAAGGGAAAGGAAAGAGAAAGGGAAAGGAAAGAGAAAGGAGAAGGAAAGAGAACATGAAAGAAAGGAAAAGGAAAAGGAAAGAGAAAGGGAAAGGAAAGAGAAAGGGAAAGGAAAGAGAAAGGAGAAGGAAAGAGAAAGGAGAAGGAAAGAGAACATGAAAGAAAGGAAAAGGAAAGAGAAAGGAAAAGGAAAGAGAAAGGAGAAGGAAAGAGAACATAAAAGGAAAAGGAAGGAAAAGGAAAGAGAACATAAAAGGAAGAGAAAGGAAAAGAGATGCATGATATGAGAAAACTGAAATGTGATAACAACAAAAAAGATGAGGATAGTAGTCTAAATGTAAATAGTGTAAATAATAAATTACAATGTAAATATCTGCTGAACTGGACCCTTACATCGTAAATTGGTCACCAATTTTAGAGCTAATTTACCCACTTACTCTACAAAAAAAATTACTTGCTCAGTTTGAGAATTTTCAGTACTCTTTTACTTTCAAAAAGTGACACACACATAAGAAAATGGAACAAGAAAGAATGAGATGAATGATGAGAGAGAGAGAGGAGACAAAAGCCTCACTTTGAAATATTTGTTATATTCACAATGAAAATAATATCAATTTACCTCAAACACCATGTTTATATCAACTGGTAAACAAAGACCCACAAATTCTGGTTGCACTGTTCCAGATCTGTGTATTGACTGCAGATTCTTTGACATGGTGTTGTAGGGACTAGAATGCTGAAGTTCAAAATCTTGCAATGATGATGAGCTCATGTTGCGTAAAATTCTGAAAAAGAAAATTTGACAGCACAATTCATTACACATTTAACAAGATTCATTATATCACCATTTTTCAAAATTTCAGATATGTTTTTTTGACAGAAAAGAAGAAACGTGCATAAAGGTTTTACACTGCAAGCCAAGCAGCAAGTTGAAGTTATAAACAAAAAGGGCTAAGTTCAATGTACTCACAACAGCTCTACCTGTTCATCATGATGGGTATTCATTATTTTAGTTCTTGATTTGGTGACTGACGTTGAGATTTCTCACATTATCCATCTTTATTATTTGTTTTGTTTTTGTGGGGTTGGGGATTTTTGGTAACATTCTGGAAAATTAATTCTCAATTCCAGATGACAATTTGGCGATGCTTATCTGTGCCTCCACAAAAACCACAAAGATAACATGACAGATTGGAGTGTAAACAAAACCAATTGTCCACAGACTTTGCAACTGACAGTTGGGAAAATAAACAGATTAGATTAATCTATTTTTTTAACACATTACACAACAACCATCCGCAGACACTTCATGTCTGGCATGACATGCATCTTTGCATCTGATGAAAATGAAAGATTAAAATACTATCCATCAGTTTTAAAAAGATGACAGTGTACTCAAAATATTATTCTCACAATGAGTGTGAATACCATTTTGGGACCAATTATTGGGTTGGTGCATAATTATCAGGCGTTTTCAAACAATATTTATTATGAAAAAAGAAACATAACAATTCAACAATAACATTTTTAAATGAGTATGATTATTGACATGCATTTTTATAACCTGAAAATAAACTAATATTTTTATTAAAAAAAAAAGTAAACAAAACAGCAATTTATATTAACAAATAACTCACAAAAACGCCTGATAATTATGCACCAACCCAATACAATATTTGATCCAAGCAGATTATTGATCCAAAATATTATTCTCACAATGAAGTGTGAATACCATTTTGGGACCAATTACAATGTTTAATCCAAGTTGATTATAACAATCATGAATTTATTTTTATTTTTGATTGGGGGGTATTAAAATTTATTCTATTCACTTGTTTTCAGAACAACTCTCATTCTTGATAGTGGGACAGGAGAAAGGTCTCCAGATGAGCTACACCAAGAAAGACATATCAGATTTCTCTTTATTTTTGCAGAAAGTAGTGAAGGGAAGCAAGAATTAAGGACTAAACCTCAATTGGAAGAAGACGGAATACATTGTCGTCAGCCAAAGGAACAGCCCAACATACAATTTAGAAATCAGAAATGCCAAAATCAAAAGTGTACAACAACTTAACTATCTGGGAAGTGTTTTAACAGAGGACAGAAAGTGCAGTACTAAAATTCAAAGACGCATTCAGATAGCCAAAATGCCTTACAAAAGCTAAGTAAAATATTACGAAACAGAAAAATTTCATTGGAAACAAAGAAAAGAGTAATGAACTGTTATATAATATCAGTGAATGCTGAACAATCTCCTCACAGATGAAGAGACTTGAACAACGGAAATGTGGTTCTACAGAAGGATGCTGAGAATACCATCGACCAAACATGTGAGCAATGACAAAGTTTTAGAGAAAATGGAAACAAAAAGGATACTTATACTTAATATCAGGAAGAGAGTTGAAATTTCTGGGGCACATACAGAGGAAAGTGGGCTTGGAAAAGTGGATACTCACATGACAGATCAAAGGCAAGAGAGAAAGAGGAAATCAATGTATGTTATCTAGTGAGCTTTAGTAAAAGGATGGCAGAACAAGGTTTAGGACAGAAAAGAAAAGAAAAAGACAAAATTTATTAAGCACTTCAAAGGACAAGAAATTGTGGAGAACCATGATCGCCAATGTTCTGAGGATATACAGCATATAGAAGATGAAGATCATGCTAATTACAAAAAATAGACCAAAACGAAATATAAAATGCATCGTCACTCAAGAGATCACTTATCACAGAGCAGAGAAGTCTTTTGTAAAAATCACACACGTTATCAAGTCAAAGAATTGATGAATTGATAAGGGATACAAGCATGAAAAGTTGAATTGGCAAGAAGATTCTGGCCAAGTCTGTTTTGTTCAGTTTTACACAAATGCCCTTGGGAAAGACATGAATATGTCTCTTTCCCCCCACAGTTATGGGTTAAATATAAGCATAGAATGGACTCTCTAACCCTAGATGGCAACCAATCTAGAGGGAAGACTGAATTCTAAACTGTAAACAAAGTAATAGAAACTGCTCCACTATCTTTCCCAAGAGAGAATTCACAGATAATAAAGAAAAGTAATCTGAAAAGTGCCTTTTTTATCTACATTCTGAAGGGACATAGCATTTAAAAAAGGAAAAAAAAAAAAAAAGAAAGAAAGTCAGAATATGCTAACACTAAATCAGGAAAATGGTCAAATCCAACAGACCAGGTCTTCCAGCCACCAAGCCAAGTACACAAAGTTCTAGAAGCTTCTGTATTATTGTTCAGCTGTCTCCTCATGATCTTCAACATATGTAGATAAAAAGGACAAATTCAACTGACTTGAAGTTGAGTAATTACATTGAATAAATAGCTGCATCTATTGCAAGGAAAGTTGGGTCACTGTATTGCTCCAGAACATTTTTCTCATCAGACTCCATCTTGCACATTTACAAATCTACCACTTGTTCATGCACTGAACACTGTTGCCATATCTGGTCTGGTGTTCCTACTATTCATCTTTAGAGTCTGGACAAAATGCAAAGAAGAATCTGCAATGTAATCGATCCTAACCAGGCATCTTGACTTCAGTCACTTTCTCACCGACATGACATGGCTTCCCTGTCTTTTCTACAAATATTTTCATGCCAACTGCTTTGATGAGCATTACTCCCTGGTTGCCTGACTACATGAATTTAAGCATAGTACTAAACTGGCATCTAGGTCCCACCCGTTTAATAGCTAAATGCAACCACCACTTCTGTTCCAACAGTTTCTTTCCTCACAATTTCCCACCTGTAGAACTCCATTCCATTTACTTGCTTACCTGATAAACACAATCTTTAAAAATTTAAATGCAACATCAATCATCATATTCTAACTTCTTGAACCCCATTCATCTTTTTGTCCTTTCCTTAATCCTCCCTATACTCAATCTTTTCTCTCACTCCTTGTAACCCCATGCATACCCACTTTTCTTGAAGTGAAATGAAAAAAAAATAAATGTCATTGAATACCTGCTTATAGAGCAGTGGTTAACATAATGGCTTTTTTAAATCAATCATTTAGAGTTCATTCTTCACAAGAAATATTTCACTGATGGGTAAACTAGAAAACTGGTGCATAAACACAGTGCAAAATACTGAATCCTGATTGAAAGTAAATAATTATAATAATATTAATGGTTAGTAAGGTTAATTAGCAAACACGCTTGTACTTTTGATACAGCTTTGAAGCTTAAAGACAAAACATAAGACAGGATTTGTTTCAACATCTCAACAGGGCTGCGGGCAAAAGTGTAGCACACCGACTTTATTTCATTTTTTTAAAACAGAGAATTAAAAATAAAACTGAATAAAATAAACAGTAAAAGAATAAACTTGAAGCACAAGGTTTTATCAAAGAAAACAATGATAAAGTTTAACCTTTGTGTTCGCAAAAAAATGATGTTTCAAATAAGACAATTTTTCGGTTGACAGTGCTATTAAAACTACAAAGATCCATTCGGCAATGTTTATTTACAATATTATAAAAATATGTGAACATACAATGCGGTATTTATTATTTATCATTTTATACAGAAATAAATTTAAATAGAAATTTTATTAAAAAATTTATAAAAAAACCTACAAAATTTTCAAAATATGTGAACCAACTACAATACAATATTTATTATATACCAATTGATTCAAACTTTATGAAATAGCAAATAATAAAGATTTTCTCATAGTTGGTGTCCATGTTTTTAAGATTTAGTAAAATTTTATAAATTTATGAATAAAAAAAATTGTTTTCATATTTATTTATTTATGAATTGGTGAATAATAAACCTTGCTTTGTATTAATTCACATTTTTAGTATGATAGAAATATAAAATTATTGTTAAAAATAAATCTAATAGTACTTAAATATTTTTGTTGTAAATTCTCAGATAACAAAGAAAATGTATAAATTCATTTTCATGCTTGGATTTTATTAAAATTCTAATCATTTTTTTAAAACAATAAACATTGCTGAGGAAGTGAAGATAGTACAAAATAATAGCGGTGTCAAGGGAAATTCATCCTTTTGACACACCATTTTAATTGCAGGTATAAAGGTTAAACTTTGCAAAAAAAAAATTATAAAAAAAATAACAGACTTAAAGGAAATAAAGTTATAATATGAGGAAGGGTAAAATATTAATAAAAAGAATATGTATAGATATGCAGGTAGAGTAATGGATAGTGGAATGGAAAATGGAATCATTAAACTGAGTTCAAATTCCAAGTTAGTCTGTTATATTCTCTTTTGCAGTAGTATCCTTAGGAAAGGGATTAATTTATCTCTCCTTCTCCAAGCTATGGGTTAAATAACAGAGTAGACTGGGCTTCTCTAGCTGTTACTGACAACCAGCAAAAGAGAAGCAGAACACTGAATTGCAAACCATAAAGAAGGTAATGGAAAGTCACTTCACTCCTTTTTCCAAGAAAGTATGGCAATTCACAGATAAAAAAAGGAATCTGTGGAGAGCCATGATCACCTAAATCCCAAAGATATATGGTATTAAAAATATATATATATATATATATTATTTCTTAGACCAGACTGAACTTTCCAATTTAAAAGTCATCAATCACAATGGTAGAAAAGTAAAATTATAAACATTCACTATTCATCCCAAGTAAGTCTGCTACTTGGAAATTTGGTTCACTGTGTCATGCTAGACAATTTTTCTCGTCAGAATCTATCTTACACGTTTATAAGTCTACCATTCCACTATGCGTTGAATATTGATGCCACATCTGGTCTGGTGCTTCTGGATGTATTTAGAGACTTTTAACAAAATTCAAAGACAGGGAGAACAATTGGACATAAAGTTTGCTCAGATCATTTTCACATTCCACGAAAAAATCAAGAACCATAGAAAAATTTTAGGACTTTGTCTAGAAACTGTAAAACAAAGATTAGGGACATCCTCACCATCCATTCCGAGCAATGATGATGGTTCTTTTCAAGGAATGGCATATGTGTGAGTGGATTTTTCTTTTGTTTAATGATGAAGAGGCTGCACAGGTCCAGACCCCACCTCTCAACACCCACCCTCAGGATCCTGTGGCTAAGTGGGGTTCAGACAGCTGGTGGTGGATCACTTACAGTGAATGCCCAGACAAAGCTTTGAGGCAAAGAATGTCCTTTTTTTATAATTAAGTTATGTTGGAAAAAGCAATTTTCTTTATTCAAAAGAATACAATGTTTCTAAGTAAAGGGGAGAAAAATTCTAAACATGTTCAAAATCCTTATAAGCAGGAACAAGTAATGGAAAAATAATTACAGGTTGGTTCAAAAATAAAAATTTAAAAAAAAAAAAAAAAAAAGTATGGTACAATTTTTATACATTAAACATTTATTTTAAACTCATAACTTGGTAACTTTAATCAGTTTTATTTAAAATTAATTTCCAGATAATATATATATATATATATAAAAAATTCTGTTGCATCTTTGATTTCTTTTTAATAAAATATTGTAAATTTTTGTACATATTACACTCATATATATATATATATATATATATATATATATATATATATATATTTCATTGAATAAGACAGACAAGCTGCTTTGATTTTTTTTTTTTTTTTTTTTTGTTTACACAATTTCTCATGTGATCTAATATTTTTTTTTTTCTTTTCAGATGATAAATTATATAAAAACTGCCCAAATGTTCTTTTTATTCACGTGCTTTCGGCTATATATTTAGCTATTTTCAAGGTAGAATTATATTAACTGTTAACTAGAAACAGTTTGTTGCATGTATATATTTATATAACATTTTCATTTTCAAAACACTGTCAAGATATTGTGTCCATGTTCATAGTTGATATTATTAAGTGTTGTTTTTTTTTGTTGTTATTAATAAGGCTTCCATTATTTTTAGCCTTTTTTTGCATGTAGATGATGCTATTAGTGCTGTCAACAAGTATGTTACTAATAGGGTCCGGTAGGTCTCCATGAATATTTAAATGAGATCTAATTGAGCTATTGTCAGAAAAGTGTAGAGTGAGTCTGCATGTCAAACATGTTGTAGTGTGGCCGATATAATTATTTACTAATTTTGATTGATCAAACCAGACCCTATTCGTAACATACTTGTTGTCATATGTGTGGGTGTGTGTGTGTGTGTGTGTGTGTGTGTATTAATCAATTCACCCCAAGCAAGGTGATAATGTCACTAAGATTGTGATATATTAATGCAAATCTATTTTTCGCAAATACTGTGAAAAATTGCTAGATAAATGCCCAAAGTCAGTCAGACTTACTTCATGCGCCCATCAACCCTTAAAACATCTCCTACATAACTGATGAGTCCTTGTCCATTATCCAAAAGGTCAAGAAGACAATCGACATGGACATTTATAATCAGAGAAACCAAGCATTATCAGGGTCAAAAAGAAGTGACATTCATTGACACTTCAACAAAAATAGCAAATGATCCAACAAAATCCATGTGCAATATTGCCATCCCCATTATCCATATCTGTGACTTATCAATATCAATTTGCATGGATGTTGGCGATCATGGCTCTCCACCATTTCCTGCCCTTTGTAGCTCTTAATAAATTTTATCTTTTTGTTATCTCACCTAAAACTTTTTTTGTCAACCATTTACTCAAGCTCACTAAGTAGATTATGTGTTTTCCTCTATCCCTCTTTCCCTCAATCTGTCCTGGGAGTATCAGATTTTCTAAGCCTTCCTTCCTCATTACATGCCCCAGAAATTTCAACTATGTCTTCCTGATAAGTATAAGTTTTCCTTTTTGTTTCCTTGTTGTTGCTCACATATTTGGCCCATGGTGTCCTCAGCATCCTTCTGCCAAAACACATTTCTGTTGCTTCGGGTCCTTCTTCATTTCTGATATCATCTATTAATAACTGCCATATAAAAGGACAGATATCACATACCAGCTCAGCACGCTTTTCTTTGTTTCTAACAAATCTTTTCTGTTTCATAATACTTTGCTTGGCTTTTGGAATGCATATTTGGCTATCCCAATGGGTCTTTGGATTTCATTGTCGCTCTATTTGTCCTCTGTTAGAACACTTCCCTGATATTTAAATTTTCGTACATGTTTGATTTTGGTATCTCTGATTTGTAATTTGCATTTTGAGCTGATCCTTTTGCTAACAACCATGAATTCTGTCTTCTTGCAGTTTAGTCCTTTCCTCTCGCTTTCCTTCACCACCAGGGGGTCTATTTATAAGGTTAATTAATAAGTTAAGTTTCAAAGGTTTCAGTGATTTTTGCAAGTTCTGCTTCTTCTTTATACATGTTTCTTTATGTAGCATATACAAGGTGAGATGGGTAAATTTTCACCATTTTATATATTTCATTTCATGCATGTGTGTTGTTCCCTTTTGATTTTGTCAAATACACAGTCTAGTAGGGTCACCATCTCTGACAAAAAGAGCACCATGACACAATTCACCCCACCAGAAATTTGAAAACGGCATGCTGTACTGCTGGGCATTTTACACCAGAAGCTCCAATATGAACATTTCACGGTGTTTGGGTGTCAATCTGAGGACAGTACAGAGGACTTGGAAAGAGTCAGGTTATCATATATCCAGCCAACATCATGGTGTTTGGAGTGTTCACTAGTGATGGCGACGTTATGCCTCCATTTATCCTCCCACAAGGACTCAGACTCAACACAAAGGCCTACAATGAGTGTATTGATGAGGTAATACTGCCCTGGGTCAAGAGGGCGGCTGCTGGAAGGCCCTATGTCTGGCAACAGAACTCTGCACCATGCCACACAAGCAGGATAACATAGATGTCAGACAATTTCTGTGGCCACATCCACCCTTACATCTGGCCACCTAACTCCCCAGACTGCAAGCCCCTGGATTATTAGGCATGGGACACAGCTGAGTGAGAGACCAATAAAACTCTTTGTAACACCGAAGATGAACTGAAGGCCAGGTTGATGGCAGCATTTACCAACTTAAAGAAAGAGACCATCCAAAAGAGTCGCAGGAGATTCTTAAGTCATCTGGAGGTCGTCGTTGAAGCTAATGGTATTTTCTTTTTTAAATAAATTTACTCTTTAATATTTTAAGATATTTTTGTGTAATTTTGGTAAATATATCTGTTAAAATGAGATGTCAGTATTATTTTCATTTTTGCATAATTTAGGTGACAATTCTTCCATCGCATTCTGTATATTTCTGCTACATAAACAAACATTAAGAATTACAAAAGAAAAGTATGAATTCCAGGTCATTTTGTTACATTTTCTGAAGTGGGCTAGGCTAAGAACTTGTCAGCACTCCCTCATAAAAGACAATATTTAAACTACTTTAATATAACACCTTGTTAAATTTTGGTCACAAATATAGTAGAAATTTCTTACATAAATTAGGCATTTTATTGTACTGAGTAAACTAGTAAGGAATCATTTCTGCTAGCAGATTTAATTTAAGCCTATTCAGGAATAATATGCTACTTCCATTTCCTGGAAGTGTCAAGATAGAAATGTCTTGGAGAGAAAATGATTGGCATAGCCATAAAATATGCAACAAGGGAAAAAGAAATTTTAGCATTAACACTAATAATGGTAATATCGATAAATTAAAAGACAGACAAAGGCCCACCGAACATCCCTATCACTTGCTGTCACTGGATTAAGATTTCATGAGAAATCCAAGAATGAGTCATCTCAAGTTAGAGTCATTCAAGATTGGACAGCACTTGTCAGTCCTGGACAAACCTGGCAAAGATATTTCATAAAATATAGCAAAGATCAATATTAGCAGAGGCTGCATTCCTACGGTATCATTGAGGTTTGCTGGTTTCTTAAAACTAAATGTTTTTTTTTTTTTAGTTTTCTTAATCTTAGGTTTGAGTGATGTGAATCGCATCATATCGGTTCAGTAATTTGGAGGTCAATTCTCATTACTATTCAGTAGCTCAGTCCCTAGCATTGTTAGTCAGAAGAGGCGGCTTCTTTTTTTTTCTTATTTTTAAATAGCAATAATTTCTCTTTGGTTTGATATGGTTCACATTCTTTTTTAAGCAAAAATCATTGGTTAAATAAACTTATATATTAAATATTTTAACATTTAATACTCAAATCAAAAGAAAGAATATACATTTATAAAATGGTTTTAGTTTATATATATATATATATATATATATATATATGTGTGTGTGTGTGTGTGTGTGTGTGTGTGTGTGTAATTTGGCAGCAACTTTTCTTTTAAACATGTTGTGTTGAATGTCAAAGACAACATAGTCCTGCATATTCTCTTTTGAATTTTCTCATATTTTCTAATGTCAGTATGTTTATCAATAATTTTAGTATTAGACGCCTTAAAATCTAAGAAGCACTGCATATTAAAAGCAAAAGACCTCTTATTAATCGCATAGATTACAATATTTCTGGAAACATCCTACAATGTTTATAATATATTTCTTCATAATTAGGTACACCACATAACCATTTCTTTTGAACTTTTTAAATTTTAAATTTTATAACGTATTCTTCGATCTTTTGGCTTGTATAATAAAATTCTTTTTCACGCCTTCACATGATTAAAAAATCTTCGCCATGCACATGATAACATCATCGTGTCTTTTGAAATTAAAATGATTTTGTAACGTTTATTTAGTTTGTAAAAAAATAAAATGTAGCAACATGATTCTGCTACAAGACAATTTGCAAATGTTTTTTAAAAAAAATTTGACTCTACATATATATAAGACATTGTTAAAAATTTTGACCCTGAAGATGAACAATGATGTTCGAAAGTACTCGGTTATCTTACCGACAATATTTATTTTGATATAATTTTCAAATAAAAAGTCTCATTAGAAAATATGAGAAAATTCAAAATAGAATTTGCAGGACTATGTTGTCTTTGACATTCAACACAACATGTTTAAAATATATATATATATATGTGTGTGTGTGTGTGTGTGTGTGTGTATATAAATAAAATACATATATAAAACATATGTATGTGTGTGTGTTTTATATATATATATATATATATATGTGTGTGTGTGTGTGTGTGTCTGTGTGTTATATATGTGTGTGTGAGAGTTTTATATATATGTGTGTGTGTATGTATGTTTTATATATATATATATATATATATATATATATATATATATATCTTGCAATGAGTATGCACCATTTTATATTTTTTTTATTTCCCACACACGTTTTTGATTTTGTCAACTGCTAGTATAGTAGGGTCAGTTGGGCACCATCTTTGAGAAAAAGAGCACCATGACACAATTCACCCCACCAGAAATTTGAAAATGGCATGCTGTACTGCTTGGCATTCACACCAGAAGCTTCAATATGAACATTTCAGAGTGTCTGGGTGTCAATCTGAGGACAATGGAGTGGATTCAGAAAGAGTTGGATAATATATCCAGTTAACATCATGGTGTTTGGAGTAATCAATAGTGATAGTTGTCTTAACAGGTAGGAGTAATCAATAGCGACAGTTGTCTTAACAGGTAGGAGTAATCAATAGCGACAGTTGTCTTAACAGGTAGGAGTAATCAATAGCGACAGTTGTCTTAACAGGTAGGAGTAATCAATAGTGACAGTTGTCTTAACAGGTAGGAGTAATCAATAGCGACAGTTGTCTTAACAGGTAGGAGTAATCAATAGCGACAGTTGTCTTAACAGGTAGGAGTAATCAATAGCGACAGTTGTCTTAACAGGTAGGAGTAATCAATAGCGACAGTTGTCTTAACAGGTAGGAGTAATCAATAGCGACAGTTGTCTTAACAGGTAGGAGTAATCAATA
This sequence comes from Acanthosepion esculentum, assembly GCA_964036315.1. NCBI lineage: Eukaryota > Metazoa > Mollusca > Cephalopoda > Sepiida > Sepiidae > Acanthosepion > Acanthosepion esculentum. The sequence continues at coordinate 38,548,100 of OZ038511.1, read as the reverse complement.
GTGACAGTTGTCTTAACAGGTAGGAGTAATCAATAGTGACAGTTGTCTTAACAGGTAGGAGTAATCAATAGTGACAGTTGTCTTAACAGGTAGGAGTAATCAATAGTGACAGTTGTCTTAACAGGTAGGAGTAATCAATAGTGACAGTTGTCTTAACAGGTAGGACTCAGTAGAATCCCTTACTCAAAACTTTAACCTTTGTGACGTTCTCTTTATAGAAATACATCTTCGTAACACTTGGCTCAACCCATGCCATGGCTTACAGGCATTTTCCAAAGACTTTTACTTTCAATCTTCACTGCTTGCTGAATGATCACAGAATGGTCACATGTTAGAATTGTGAAGTAAAAAAAAAAAAAAAAAAACACCAAAAGAAAGAAGATATACAAGTTAAAAATTTGTCAGAATTTCTGGGATGAAAAGTTATCATCACTTACACTATAGTCTGAATAAGTCAATAATTAATAATAACTAATTAAGTACTATTATATATTGATATTATACATTTTTCTTTAGAACTTCTTGATTTTGGACTATTTGCTATTAATTTCAATATGTAAGAAAACCAAAAACAGGGATAGCAAGTGAAATATGTGTACTCAATAGAAAATAACGTTAGATTAAAATATCTATTTAAAAAGATTATCACTGAGAAGGTGAGAGGTAGATTGTGGGGAAAAGAGAGTGAGAAAAGAGGAGAGTGGGAAAAGAGGAGAAGAGATCGCGAGGAGAGGAGAGTGTGAGAAGAGGAGGGGAGAGGAGAGTGTGAGAAGAGGAGGGGAGAGGAGAGTGTGAGAAGAGGAGGGGAGAGGAGAGTGTGAGAAGAGGAGGGGAGAGGAGAGTGTGAGAAGAGGAGGGGAGAGGAGAGTGTGAGAAGAGGAGGGGAGAGGAGAGTGTGAGAAGAGGAGGGGAGAGGAGAGTGTGAGAAGAGGAGGGGAGAGGAGAGTGTGAGAAGAGGAGGGGAGAGGAGAGTGTGAGAAGGAGGGGAGAGGAGAGTGTGAGAAGAGGAGGGGAGAGGAGAGTGCAAAAAGAGGAGGGGAGAGGAGAGTGCAAAAAGAGGAGGGGAGAGGAGAGTGCAAAAAGAGGAGGGGAGAGGAGAGTGCAAAAAGAGGAGGGGAGAGGAGAGTGCAAAAAGAGTAGGGGAGAGGAGAGTGCAAAAAGAGAAGAGGAGAGAAGAGTGCGAGGAGAGTGCAAAAAGAGAAGAGGAGAGAAGAGTGCGAGGAGAGGAGAGTGCAAAAAGAGGAGGGGAGAGGCGAGTGCAAAAAGTGGAGGGGAGAGGAGGGTGCAAAAAGTGGAGGGGAGAGGAGGGTGCAAAAAGAGGAGGGGAGAGGAGAGTGCAAGAAGGGAGGAGAGTGCAACAAGGAAAGAGGGGAGAAGAATGCAGGAAGAGAAGAGAGCAGAGGAGAGGAGAGAAAACCAGGCAAAATGAAGAAAAATTACAGGACAATAAATCAATAGAAAGACCATGCATAAATAAAAACATTCATATGCATAAAAGGAGATATTTTCGTCCCAAACAACCTGCAGATCTATTCACGATTACCAAGCAACTATCACAAAAAACAGGATATCATGTGTATACATATCTATACACCTACCCACTTTGCTTCTTATTCAACAGCTATTATAAATGATAGAGATGGTATGACATCAAACACTTGGTAACCACATGAGCTCCAGGAAGTCTTACAAACTATCAGTATATCTTGAATTTATTTCAAGAAGAACAGTAAATATATCCCCAGCCAGAAAAATTCAAGAAAATTAAATAGAGTAATTGTGTTTGAAAAATGTTTTTTGTAAATGATAAATCCTCTTTTTAAATGAGTCAAAGTGAACCATGTTAATCTTCAAATAAATAAACCATGTTAAATAAATTGAAATAAAATAACTTAACAGTCACATGACAACAACCCAGATTTTTTTTTAATGACTTTTTAAGATCAGTTGTTTGGATGTCACTTTTTTATGTTTTTTTAAAACTTTCCAGTCCCATGACATTTTAACCTGACATTTAACTAAACTTATGGCTTCAACAAGAGAAAAATGTCTGAAATAAAAATTGAATAAATAAAACAAAGCCTTAAAACTGTATCACCAAAGTTAATTTGTGAAAAGAATCCTTACCAAACATCTCACATCAACCACCTGAATTTTGAAACAAGGATCTTCAACTCATTTGCTACTGACATAGCAAAGTTGGTTAGGAAAAAAAAATTTAAAAAATACAATAACATAATGAATTAAAGTACTGGTTCATGAATTTGGAGACACAGTAGTTGTGAGTTCAATCCCTGAGCTAAGTAGTACAAATTCAATGGAAACAGAGCAAGAAATAGCAAAGCAGTACTAAGGACAAAGCAAGTTATCCCTAAACAAGAACAACAGAAAGAGAACAATCTACCCCTATAGATTAAATAAAAGGGTTCTGTTCAAAATTTCCCTGGAGGCTACTCAGGTTGGCAGATACCTGAAGAAGGCCTGAGGGCACAACAGCTGAAACGCCGTGATGATAGTGACAAAGATGAGGACATTAGTCCAAATGTAAATAATGATAACTTCACATCCCAAACAGAAAGAAGAATGCACTTTTTGTTTAATTAACTAGGGGGTAAAAAGGAATAATATATATCTAGGCAAAATTCCTATCTATGCTGGGTAAGCATTCAAGACTGCTTATAATGACATTAAACTGATTTTGTTGTACTGTTGGTGAGCTGGTTTGCATAATAATTAAATTCAATCTGCATAACTTTCATTTAATATATATATATATATATATGTATGTATGTATGTATAGATAATATTAGTGTATTATACACATACATATGCAATCATATATCTAAAATATATATATATATACATACATACATACATACACATGCATATCTATATGATGTATAAAAAATAATTCCAAGAGGATAGAATCCAGGTAGAACTCAATGTCCAGGACAGAGTAAGGATATAATAAAAATATATAATATTAGTGTTTTAATATAATATATATATAATATATATATAATATATTTTTATTTTATATATATATATATATATATATATATATATATATATATGAAAGGTCGAATTTAATTTAATATATATGCAGGTCGAATTTAATTATTATGCAAACCAGCTCACCAACAGTACAACAAAATCAGTTTAATGTCATTATGAGTAGTCTTGAATGCTTATATATGTGTGTGTGTGTGTGTGTGTCTTTATTAATGTATATGTGTATGATTGCATATATATGCCTTTCATTGTATGTATATGTTGTATGCTTTTTGTTTTTGTTAAGGGTCGTGGATATTTATTTCCTGTTTCATTCGTGTTTTTGTGTTTATATATCTAAATATGTCTACGTGTTTGTGTATTATAATATGATTGTGTATGTGTTGTCTTTTCCAAGATTTCACCCTCCCCTTCCCATATCACTACTTCAAATGTATCTAAGTTGTAACGAAGCTTTGCATCAACATTAGATTTTAACGTTTATTCTGAGTTTTTGGCCTTTCAATTGAAACAAAATAAATAACAAAATATGTATTTTTTTCCTCAGTTTCTTTAGTAAATAGTTTTATAAGATTTTAAACTTAATACAGATTAAATTTAAAATTGGTAATTTTTAATTTTCACTTTTATAGTAAAATTTAATATTAATTAATTCTCATATTTTGATTGGTCATTGCAGCTTATGTAACAGCATTTCCCCTAGCAAGGGGTGTTTGGTCGATTTGAACCTTTTAAAACCATTTATTCTACAAACATTCAACACCATCACTTGATAAGACACCAGAAGTGTTGAAACAAAATGGATATTTTTGTAGTGATTTGATAACTTAGGTTATAATTTTCAAATAAATTTTATATATATATATATATATATAGATAGTGTAGCCCGGATATAAGAGAAACCCAGATATAAGAGATTTTATCTGGTCCCAAATTAGAGCCTGTGTTAATGTATATAATAGACCAAACCCGGATATAAGAGATTTCTTCTCCGGTCCCGACAACTCTCTTATATCCGAGTTACACTATATATATATATATATATATATATATATATATATATATATATATATACAGTGTAACCCGGATATAAGAGAAACCCGGATATAAGAGCGATTTTCTCTGGTCCCAAATCAGAGCCATACTTACCTAAACAAAATAGACCAAACCCGGATATAAGAGAAACTCGGATATAAGAGACTTCTTCTCCGGTCCCGACAACTCTCTTATATCCGGGTTACACTGTATATATATAAGATCCAGTAATACCCTGAAGATCCGTTAGGTGAAACCTTGGTAGGTAGTTTCTGGCTTTTTGCTCTACTTAGTCAAGTGTATTGAGCACAGTTACATTTTTATTTAATTTACTACTCTGTCGATGTTTTTTCTTTTGACTCAGCATTGTCGTGCTGATTGATTATTTTCGACTAACACAAAAATGTCTTCAGTCTTTTCTTTTTTTACCGAATTTTTTTCCACTGATATTAGTTTGTTCAAATATATTTTTATTTACGAATTGTATTATCTGTTGTTGTTTTTTTCACACCATCCGAGTATAGTATAGGTATTAAAATTTGGTTTAATTTCATACCTTGTTATTTTATGAAATGCTACATTTCTCGCATACAATTTATAGTCACGTTGTTCTGGAATTGTCATCATTGGCTGACTGAACTTGCTTTGTTTCAATTATTGTTTCCCTTAGATTGAACTTACCGTTTCTTTTTATACTATAATGTATTTCAGTGTTATCCAATAAATATTTCTTTTCTTCAAAAAATTTATAAATATAGAATAGTTTTCTTCTTTCAACATCCGACTACAGTAAAACTGAGTTACACTGCAATCCTTCCAGATTATTTTTTCATATTTTGTTTTCTAATACAATTAACAATTTGCCAAAATGGCTGAATTAAGTGAATCACCCTCAAATTAAAAAATTGCACCTGCTCCTCCAAAAAGAAAAAAAAATGACCCCAGTATCTAAAATTTCTGCTAAAGCCAGAGTTGAACAATTTCCTGATGATTCTTATGCAGAAGATAATATGCTGTTTTGCAAATTTTGTCTCCAGTGTTGATATTTTTAAGGTTGACACAATCAAAGACCATATTAAGTCAAAAATTCATATGAGAAAAAACTCTTCGAAAGGGTCTTCTCAAGTGAAACAGAAGACAGTAACATCATTGTCCAAGAGTAAAAAGAGGTAAGAGATGATTTTATTCTTGATTTTTTTTAAAATGTGCACTTTATCTGACATTCCCCTTCACAAAATTGATAAATTGAGACCATTCTTATTAAAACATTGTAAGGAAGGTGGAGCTATTCCAAGTGTCATAAAAGTTTTAAAATAATAAATTAATTAAATAAAAAAGGAAAAATTAAATTTTGCCAAAGTGAAAACGGAAAAAAAACGGAATTTACTAAAATTGGAAATGGAATCAATGAAAATTTGAAACGGAAAATCGGGGTCCCTACATGTATAATGTTGCACATTAAATGCCAGTGCTAATAAAATATTGGTCAATATAAAACAGATCTAAAATTTAAATTAATAATAATATTTTTTTTTCCTCACCAATAGCACAAACCTGAGTTTCATGCACAATGCAATTGTCAGGTGCTGACCCAAAAAAAAAAAAAAAAAAACTGTTAGCATAGAACTTACAGTTAAATCTAGAAATTTCACCTGTAAAATGATAAGATTCAGCTGCACTTAAATTAAATTTCACCTGTAAAATGATAAGATTCAGTGCTGCACTTAAATTAGTAAAGTTGAGGTACCGAAGAGGAAAGCTCATCAGGATTAACATGAAAATATTCATAGGTAAGTCTCATAGAAACTATGTGATAGCAGTGAAAAAGTGACTAAAGTTAAGATACTGTAACCAATAACATTGCAGATTCTTCTTTGGATTTTATCAAGAATATCTAAATATATAGCAGATGCACTAAACCAGATGTGGCAATAGCACTCAATGCATGGAGGAATATTAGAAGTATATAGACTTACACACACGTGTATGAAATAAATGTGAAATATCAGTGTGTCATGCTTTTTCAACTTTACTCCTAGAAGCCATAGCCCGACATATAGCCCATTTTGGAATTAAGCTGACTGCGAGCAAATTAAAAACATTCCAGGCTGGATCTGGACTCACAATCCTGAAATTTTGTTTTCCCAAGTTTTCATTACAACGATTGTTTTTGGCAATTTGTTTTTACATGATTTTTTTAAACAAATTTTTTGTACGATAACAGTTTTTATAACTTGGAAATAAATTAGGGAATAATTGAAATTAATTGCAAAGTCCAGTGAAAGTCACCCATGAAATAAAAATAGTTGTTTGTTCGGAAAGCAAGGACCTACGTACATCAAATTGCTTTTAAATTAAGTGGTGGCAGAAGAATTATCCTTGAACTTTTAAAAGGTAAGCTTAAATATTAATGTAATACTTAAATCCAGTGATCAATTTTGAGTTCTTCTGTAGTTTATTGTTGCCTATCGCATCTACGCCTCCCTAGCTATTGTGATGAAGGCCCAATCAAGAGCCCTCTGCAGGAGCTAGCTTAAATATCACCTGATAGGGCAGCTTTTAAGGTAGTTAATAATAAATATACATTTTTTTCTTACAAGTAATACAACTCTGAGTTTCACATTCTTCAGGTGCTAATTGATAACGAACTGTTACATAATTTAAATTTTGATATAAATACTGAAATTATCTATTACGATAGGTCTTTAATTTGTATTTAGATACATTGTATTTATTTTCAGTTTTCTCGTTGAATAGTTCACCTATATTGAATATGATACATTATTGTACATAATTAGGTTAGAATAAAATTTGTACTTTATATGAATACTACTTTATGAAAATTGAGATGTAGTAGAGTGGGGGGGATTAGATGGGGGCCCACAGACCTCCCCTTGCACCAGCCCTTGATTGAAAGTATTAGGTACAATTTAAAAAATAATAAATAAACATAGAAAATTTAGTCACAGGTAATTGTAAATGAACATTTTTTTGATAAAGATTTTAGTAACTTCTATCATCCATCCATCCAAGTCAACTTTTAGTCGAAATCACCGAACGAATGCAAATGATCCTTTCTTTAGCTATATAGTATGTGCTATGCCAGGGCGACATATAGTTTTGAATTCAGAGTTTCTTTCTCTTAGACTGGTTGTCGCCCAAGGCTGTAGAACCTACTCTGTCCTGCTATTTACCCATATCTGTGGGGGGGAGGGGAGAAGAGGAGGATTCAAACCTTTCCCAAGTGTATTAGCACATAAGAGAATGTAACGAAACAGACTGGAATTCAAACTCTTCAATTCTTCAATCCAATAAACTATCCACTACTCCACCATGCCTTGTAGACGGTAAAAACAACACAAAAAACAAATAAGCAAAGTGACAAGAGCCGTCGCTACAAAGAAAGAGATAGCAAGACTCCTTTCCTCAGCCGTTACGCAGACGTGAAACGGACACCCAAATCAAACGTACCGGCTATAACTGCCTCTTAGTACGCCAGTCAGTTCGCACGTCCGACTCTTTTTCACGAAGTCCGCCGAAAGACTGATGTTGTCTGTGCCACTAACGTCTCCTTTTTATGGCACTCCGACACTGCCAAAATTTGCATGTGTTGTTACGCAATCTCGTTCTGAACGAGACTGGCGCGCATAAAACGCGTCTTCACAAGCGGCCATGTTTCTTGCAGGATTCGCCACGCAGGCAAGACACGTTCGTACGCGTTTCGAGTTCCGGGGGAGAGTCATCACATGCCTCCCCTTAAAAACTTATGTGGAATGCATTAATGTTCTTTATATAGAAAATTACACATGCAGCACAATTCTTAAAGTAGCATGAACTTTTTTCCGAGCACAAAAATTAATTAGCCAGAATATTTTCGTGAAAAATTACTCAAGGTGATTTAATTGAAATGTTTAAATAAAAATAAAATAAATTTTTATAAAAAAATTACAGTAAAATTTAACTAATTTGTTTTTGTATTTCTTCATTTACAATTAAATTTTATATTAAAATTTAAAATAATTTTGCTATTTTTAATTCACTTAAACATTTTAATAGTGTTTTTATTATGCTACTAATTACTATTAATAATAAAGTTTATAAACAAAACCGAACACTATTTTGGGATGATTTACAAATATTTGGGGGACAATTAAAGTTTCAGTATCTGTCTATATTTCTGAGATGAGGTATTATGTACACTATTTACATTATTCAGACTATTGTCCTCATCTTTGTTGCCATATTTATTACAACGTTTCGGCCTTTCAGTATCTGTCTATATTTGTGAGATGAGGTATTATGTACACTATTTACATTATTCAGACTATTGTCCTCATCTTTGTCGCCATATTTATTACAACGTTTCGGCCGTTCAGTATCTGTCTATATTTCTGAGATGAGGTATTATGTACACTATTTACATTATTCAGAATATTGTCCTCATCTTTGTCGCCATATTTATTACAACGTTTCGGCCTTTCAGTATCTGTCTATATTTCTGAGATGATGTATTATGTACACTATTTATTTTATTCAGACTATTGTCTTCATCTTTGTCGCCATATTTATTACAACATTTTGGCCGTTGTACGTTCCAGCCTTCTTTAGGTGGTTGGAATGTCGAACTGAACCCCTTATTTTGCTCACTGAGGGGAATTAACAGGAGATAATTGACAACTGACATCCATTAAAAAAACATGGCACGTGGAACTAGAACAGTCTACCCTAGTTTGATTTTATTGCTCAGCCTAGGGTAGGTGTTGTTCAGCATGAGTGGAATCTTATTTCAAACTTTGTCAAATTTTGTTTGCTTGGGTATGCATTAAAATAGGTACTGCCACTTGCTTGCAGAAAAAACTGCATAGCATGATGAAAAAAGGCCCCAAACTCTCAATAAAGACATAGTTTTACAAAATCTTTATGTTATTATTAAGAGAAAAGACCAGAGTATTATTTTTTTTAATCCTTTCTAGCATGTTCAAAATTTTGAGGGTTCTTTTTTTTTTGGCACCAGCAATCAACATAATATTTATAATTTGTGTTTTAGCGCTTTTTTCAGGTGAAAAACACATCGATTTGGAAATTCTTGCAGAAATAAAATAATTCCCGGATTTTAATGAAACTTTCAGGACTTTGAATGAAATTATTTTCGAAATTTTTAAATTTTTTTTTTAAGAAAATTTTAGTAAAAAAATATTTTTTCTTTCTTTTTTTTATATACATGTGTTACCCCCCCACACACACACACACTTAGTTAATTTCATGAAATTTCAAGAAAATAAAATGGCAATCTCAAAATTTGTTTTATTAGTTAAAAGCAGGACTTCTTGGAGAATTTAAATCATCAGGTTTTTTTGGGGTTTTTTTGTAAAGCAGTCCCATTTTGAATAAGTAGATCATGTGATGGCAAAGCAAATGTATATATGGGAATTAGCGTGGCGTCTAAGTAATCACCATACAGATCACTATTCGGAGGTTACTTTTCGAGTGAGTATTATCGAGTCAGTACTTTTAGTGTGAGTGTTATTTGAAGGCATCTGACACCAATATTGTTCAACTGCGTTACCTTTATTTTTTTTATTTTTTTATTTATTTTTTTTAAGCTTATCACCCCAAGCAAGGCTGGAAGCCACTAGCACGCAAGGGGTTACAGAAGGTTTGGAGGAAGAGCAGATAGGAGTGGTAAAGGAGAGGGTGTGGAGAAAGATAGTGGATCGATCAAGGCAAGGGGGTTACAGAAGATTTGGAGCGAGAGCAGATAGGAATGAAAAGTGAAAGGATGTGGATAGATCAAGGCAACTGGAGATGTCGATTGACGTTACACTTAAATAGTTGGAGATTGTATTTGTCAGGGAAACAGGAATAAGGAAGGGAGTTTCACAGGCGAGATGTGCGAGACATGAAGCTATTGGAGTAGAAGAGACGTCTACATCTAACAGTTTCAACGGTGAAGGGGTGGGAACGGGATGCCAGACTTATACCAAAAATTAGATTCATACCTCAATTTTTGAACATCTGGTTTTAAAATCATCTGGGGGAAAGATGTACAGAAATACCTAATTTTCTCAGGTTGTTGCTTACAAAATGATATGGAGAAGGGAAGTGGATAGATCAAGGCAACTGGAGATGTCGATTGACGTTACACTTAAATAGTTGGAGATTATATTTGTCAGGGAAACAGGAATAAGGAAGGGAGTTCCACAGGCGAGATGTGCGAGACATGAAGCTATTGGAGTAGAAGAGACGTCTACATCTAACAGTTTCAACGGTGAAGGGGTATTTGGATCTGCAATTACAAAGTCTCTACTACAATGAGCATTATGAAAGCGACGTGTATTCATTGACATTACAAAAGTGGCAACGAGTATTCGTTGACATTACAAAAAAATTGTTTAAAATTCTGCATTATTTCAATCCAGTTAGGTGATATTGTTATTTAGAGAAAACTATATTTACAAATTAAAAATTGGAAAGTTCGATAAAAGTCATTTACACCCAACATTTTTTTAAAAATTAAATTTTTTTTTTTGTGTATATAAAATATTACTTAACTTGCCCCTGTTTGGAAGTATGGTTAACCATACATGACATAATTAAAAAATAAAAACAATGACTATAGTAAATTTAAATTCAACATTCCAAAAATTAGATTATGGATTTTCCAACATTTTTAAGATTACTGAGTACTTAAAAATTATATAAAAAAGGTGCTCACATGTCATTTTCTTAAATTATGTTTTAACAGATAAAGGCTCTGTGGAACAATAGTAAAGGTGTTGACAGATTTTATCATCACTTGAGTGATCTACGAGTGACAAGCGATGGTGATAAACGCATAATCACTGCTACTGTTTGTTTTAAAAATCCATTTCTCTGTTATTTTAAATTTAAAGTAAATAATATTTTTTTAATCAGATTAATTATACTTTAAATCAGCTAATATTCCACAAATAAAGTTTCAGAAAAGTATATTTTAATTTTAGAAGATTTTTAAAACCAAGAATTAATTTTTGTTTACAAATGTGTCAAAAATGGATGATTTTGTGAAAGCAACCAAAAAATTGAGATTCCAATCAATATAATTTCTATTTGAAATTAGACCAGAATATTTTGCTTACTGGCAATAGTAAATTTAATCATTTAGCTTTCAATTAAAGCTAAAATGAAAGCTTCAAGAATTCTTTTTCCTTTTGAAAAATTCATTTTAAATCTTAGGCATCAAAAATTTAGTGGAGGTGCCTACATTAAATGGAACAAACACTTGCAAGTCACTCACACACAACAAAGATATACAGATTACATATGCACAGGCAAAGTCGTATGCTTAGTGTCTGATGGACAGTGAATGAATTCTTCTAATTTCTTCACAGTTTCCACTCATGCATAACCAGGACCCATCCCAACAGCTGTATCGAGAGAAGTGCTTTGTTAATATAGCTTGAATGAAACGGCAAGGATTAAAAATAGAAGACATTTGAACCGGCAGTTTCCTGAGGGTTTGAACCATAGTTTTATTCTCCTACTCAAATATATTTTAAGACTGACCCTCTGAAAGATGTTTATGCATTTATATACAACTAACAAAAACAGATGATAAATATCTTTTTGTTCTTAAGCTAAGTTATTAATACTATGTCTTGAAAATAATTAGTTAAGCATTAATTAGCAACTCCACCCAACTGATATATATATATATATATATATATACAGGGTATCCACAAAGATTTTAGAAAATTTCAAAAGGTCATTACAAAAAAATTAGACAAGATGTCAACTGAATTTTTGTAACATATTAATGTTGTTATTATTAAAGTTCTTTCGATGATATTAATAGCTGTATTAATATTATGCTGTTATGTTCTAAATTACAACTAATATCTTAATTTCAGACAAGAACAAAAATAGAATATCACTTAGATGACCTTCATGCAATGAATGGGGCTCATATAGAAATTTATTAACTACAGTGTAACCCGGATATAAGAGACCCGGATATAAGAGAAATTTTCCCTGGTCCCAAATTAGAGCCTAAACAAAATAGACCATACCCGGATATAAGAGACTTCTCCCCCCCCCTGACAACTCTCCTATATCCGGGTACACTGTATTTGTATATAAACTTCTCTATTTACTTCATATGTAAACGCTTCAACAGTATCCAGTTCTATTTTTTGAATTACTTTGTGGACTCCTTGTATATCTCATACAGCAATGAAAACATTATGCCAGACAATACTCAGTGACCTTGCAAACATGTCTATTATATATATATATATATATATATATATATATATATATATATATATATATATCAGCTACACAAAAGAACCTGTTTAAATTTATACTGTAGGATATTTTGACAATTATTTTTGCAGGAAGATTGTTTGAGAACTTAATTAAGAATGAGGAATCCGCAAAAATTGACTAAATAATGGAATAAAAAGGGGGTTCGTCTGATACACCTTTTGGACATTAGATAATTAGGAAAAGAAATTGAGATTATTTCTATGCTCTGTGGTAAGGAAAGGAGGGCAGATAAGGACATTCACCCCCCCCCCACCCTTGTAACCACTTCTGCCCAAAATAACATCAATAGCCTTGAAGGAGTTGAATGAGGAAGAGAGAGAAACAGGAAAATCCATTACAAACATTACCTTTTCTCTGTCTCTCTTTCTATTGAATATCGAGAGGTACAAAAAAGAAGATTTAAAAAAAAAAAAAAAAAAGAACACTCCCCCTCCTCCCCGAGAAGATAAAAGCCATCATCTTGAGTGTCGGATTATTTATTTATTTATTTATTTATTTTTTTAATCTGCTGTAGTTTTTTTTTTTTTTCTTTTTTTTCTTTCCCATCATAGTCACCAACCTTCAATTTAATAAAGGCAACTGCTGAAAATAGAATTGTCTAATGGATCTGTGGGGAAGTAAAATAATGTATGACCCAAGAAGTGACCCTTTCTTCCCTTTTCCCTGTCAATTACTAGGGAAATAGGAAGAGGAGGGTCAAGGGCACAATTAATCAAAAATGCATTTCATATTTCCACTAGCACAGGGATCAGAAACATTAAACATTACTACTGCATCTTGCCATATAAATAGCAGCTAAAATTTGGGTGGGCAACGATGCTAAAAGGGAAGAGGCTTATATTTTAAATACTCTCTACAGGAAGGAGTTCAGTATTAGCCTATTCAGTGTGTGTGAGCAGGGTAGTCCGAACAAGGGTTTAACATCTTACGCTTATGTTAATGGAGGTTCCCTGCAGAACTATTTTTCATGACAACCTATCTCAATTGGCAATTGTGGACTGAAAGGAGCTAGGGGCTGCATAAAAAAGCATGGAAATATCCAGTGGGGAAGATTGTCAAGGATCCAAAACTAATTCAATCCACTGCTACTTCTAACAAACAAACTTCGTCAGTAGCAGAGGAAAGTACATTTTGCGGATAATAACCTAAACGTTAATTGAACAGGAGAACAGGGCAGAAAAACTAAGACAGAAAAAGCGATAAAGAAAATATAAAAGCAAATGAAAAAAGGTAGAAAAGAATAAATAAATGCATGTATTAGGTAAAAGATGTTTTTCTTTATTGATCGAGTCATTTTTCTACGGTTTATCAACCCTTTCAAAGCCAGAAAATATTTTTAGATTGAAAGAAATTTTTTTTGGGAGATAATGGTTTAGTGATACAGGTATTACTAATTCACCCATAGATGGGGGGAAAGAGGTGGATTCATACCTAATCAGAAATTGATAAAAAAACAAGAAATTATAATGTGGATATATAGTGGGGGATCAATTCTATATTAATATCAATATATGAACTGATCCCTCACTGTGTGTCCAGGGTAGTTTCTACAAATTTATCTTCCAGAGAAAATAACTCTAAAAGACATGCCTGTGTAGCTAATCAGCATTTGAGTGATTGAGTGCTTGATTCATTTTTTACAGGTTATCAACTCTCTGCAGGTTATTTAAAGCCAGAAAATACTTTTTTAGATTGTAAGAACTTTTGTTTCGTAGATAATAATGGTTTAGTGATACAAGTTTTACTGATTAACACATGGATGGAGTAGAGACAGGTCCATACCTTTCGCAAAGGTATTTGCATGTAAGTGAATATAACAGACCAAACAGGAACTGGAACTTGATTCTCCGATTAGCAATTCAGAGCCATTATCCATTACACCACCAGGTATTCCCCAGTGGTCACTCATCTAGGCACTGACAAGGCTCAACGTTGCTTAACTTGGGTGATCGTATGGGAACTGGTATTTCAACAAGATGTTGCTTTGAGCCGGTAAAAGATGTCAAAGAAAATAAAAAAATAAATAGAATGAGTCCCTCAAGTAGACCCAAAGCCTAAATACAAATCATCATCAGTTCTATGAATATATATGGTCTTAGTGTTACTGTGCGTCTAACCAGCTCCATCATATCTGGAATGAAAATCAGAGAGGTATTCATCTATGTGTAGCATATCTTGGGCAAGTAGACCTGTCATAACCCATCTTTCCCTAGTTCAAATTGTACAAATGTCCTCCAAAGTGAATGGTCACCTTGGTCAGACATATGGCCATTGATTCCATCTGGGAAAAATTCCATCATCCTGGTCGTTGACTTCAGTCTAGGAAGCCCTCTGCCCAATAATGCTGGGTTATCATAGCAGTGGCTGCATATACAGATATCGAGCCCAGTCTATCCAATTGTGCTAGATGACCGCAGACCCTATGAGACAGTTCATCTACCCTCTGACTGGTCTCGTTTTTAATCCTGCAATGTATTTAACCAGTCTCCCCACTAGAAAGTCCTGGTGGGAGAACTGATTTAATTGCTGATAACCTGACCATGTGACAGTACTAGTTTACATGGTAACAGTAGCACTCACAGAATGACTGGATATAAAGATATACAAAGAGATTCAAATGCACTTCTGCAAAAAGCCACAACTTTATAAGATACAAGATAAAATTACAAACTATTAAGTTCAAAGATTACATCTTTCTTTCTACTTCGCTATGTGATTTTTTTTTTAATCAATTCACCTCAAGCAAGGTGATAATGCCACTAAGATCTGGGAGTGAAAGAAAATGTGAAGACTTTAGAAAGCAACAGAAAATCAATCCTAAACAGGAAGCAAGGGATAAACCTCTACTCCTGTTCAAAAGGCTAGGGGGAAATGTTAACAGGGTGATAGATGAATCTCTGTACACCTGTCATATTATTTATAGGATATGCATATAGTCTAATAGTTCTTTTTTTCATGTATTATCTTCCTTCAGGATGTAAGTGATCATGATTTCTTCCCAGCTTCCTATCCTATATTATTAGACCCCCTACAAAAAAAGTAAAAGAGATTAGTGAAAGAATTGGGGGCAGTAGGTGGTTTGGTTTGTTTTGTTTTACCGTATATCAACCTCGATGGGTTATTTAATGCCAACAAGAATTTTATTGGTGGTAATATTTTTTCCAAATTTGCATTGCTGGTAATATTTATTTTCTTCAAAAATCTATTGCTGGTAATAATTTTTTCTCAAAAAATTTATTGCTGTATTAAAACCTATTTTTACACTTTCAGAGTGTTTCGACCCCAGTTTAGGGGGTTAACTATTTGCCTGGGGTCAGAGTGGACCTGGGAACACCAGCAATTAAGAGGTGGTTCCACACTCCTCAAAATCTCCTGTCCTGATCAGAGGCCTTGCTGTTGGATGTAGTCTATCGTCTTACCCAGGACACGGATGTAGTAGTTGGTGCCAAGTCAGCATGAAGCATGCTTTCAGTGTAAAATGATAAAAAGAAGGTGAATTAAATGACATAGCAGAATAAGTAAAAGGCCAGTGAAACATGTGTCTTTGAATCATCAATAATTGATAATCATTTAAAAAGCTGATGATTTTGATTAGGTTATCAAAAGAGGGTTTGGTTTGGTTTACTTTGTTTTAAAGCATATCAACCTGAATAGGTTATTTAATGCCAACAAGTTTTCAGGATAGGTTTGTATAAATAGAAAATCATTTTGGTTTGGTTTGTTTGTTTTACGGCATATCAACCTCAATGGGTTATTTAATGCCAACAAAATTTTTTATTGCTGGTAATATTTTGTTTTGTCAAAAATCTGTCTCTGGTAATATTTTTCCTTCAAAATTGTATTGCTGGTAATAGTTAACTATTTGCCCATAGCTGGGACACTAACAGGTGCTACCACCTCGGGTCAGGGTGAACCTGGGAACACCAACAATTAAGAGGTGGTTCCATGCTCCTCAAAAACTTCCGATTAGAGGCCTTGCTGCTGGACGTAGTTTATCGCCTTACCTAGAACGCGGATGTAGTTTAACATTTTACCCAGGACATGTTCACACCTATGAATGAAATCATGTATTCCAGCTTCGTAAAATTTAACCTGCTGCTGATGTAACCAATTCTTTACAGCAGTTTTTATCTCTTCATCAGCACTAAAATGTTTGTCTCTCAATGTCTCTTTCAGTGTAAAGGTAATATTTTGTTTTGTCAAAAATCTGTCTCTGGTAATATTTTTCCTTCAAAATTGTATTGCTGATAATAATTTTTCCAAAAAAGTATTGCTGGTAATAGTTAAGTATTTGCCCATAGATGGGACCCCCTAACAGGTGCTACCACCCCGGGTCAGGGTGGACCTGGAAACACCAGCAATTAAGAGATGGTTCCACACTCCTCAAAACCTCCTGCTCAGAGGCCTTGCTGCTGAACAAGTTTATCGTCTTACCCAGGACACCCACAATGGAGAAAATCATTTTGTAGATCAGGTTTTATTGATATAGTTTTGTAAAGAGGGTTTTTGTCAAGAGTCAAATGTACTTCTGGTTTTGTTTTGTTTTTTTCCAAAAAAGTGTATTTCTGGTATTTTTACTATAAAAATCTATTTTTATACTTTCATAGTGTTTTGACTCCAGTTTAGGGGTTAACTATTTACCCATAGCTGGGACCCTAACAAGCGCTACCACACCGGTTCAGGTTGGATCTGGGAACAACAGCAATTAAGAGGTGGTTCCACACTCTTCAAAACCTCCTGATCAGAGACCTTGCTGCTGGATGTAGTTTATCATCATACCTAGGACACTCAAAAGATGGAGGTAACTGGACTTTGAAATGTATCACAAAGAAAGATATATGTCTAAACTATCCTCTATCATGTTGACTCATAAATAATTTCCATTATTCTTCACCAATTTCATTCTTCAAAATATAAAATAAAATTACATTTTATTGAATTGAATATTCACCATTATTTGCAAAATGGCTTGCTGTTACTCCTCAGGCAGCTCTACAATACCTTTTGATTAAATCCCTCAGGTTTTTATGTAAAGAAACATTTTTAGTATTGACTGTAGATATCATTAGAGAGTTTTCCACCATCAAAACATTTTGCAGTGATCAAAAAAGGTAATAATCAGTTGGTGTAGGGTAGTGGCTCTTAAATGATGTGGCACGCCTCAGAGGTGTGACGAAAGAGGATAGCAGGGGAATGATTGAAAGACAAAGATTTAGAAGCAGTTTAAAGAGAAATTCATGTCAAAAATAAATATGACTCCAAAATTTTAAATATTATTACGGATTACTTGTAATTGCATGCATGAGTCCCAGTATAAATAGTTATAAATAATTATTGACTGATTTTAGCACTGTGATGATTTTGCATTATATCAAGCATTAAGAATATAGTAACTAGGGTCCACAAATTGGAGGAGAGAGTTATCAATGATAATGTTCTGACTTCAAAAACCGTGGTTATCTCCCTTTAACCCTCTCTGATTTTTTTTTTTTTAAAATGAACTTTTTATCATATACAATTTGGTGAGGCAGAAGCAAATTTTAATTCCGAAAATGTGGACCAGAGAAAAGTTTAGAGACCACTGGTGTAAAGTAAGGAGAATATGGTGTGTGAGGTAAAAAAAACAAAAACAACTGAGTTTCAAAATTTTTTCCGATGTTATTTTCACATTGACATGAAGAACAAATTTTTCCTTTAATCCACTGTGTATGTGATATCAGTAAGCTCAAAATTTATTCTTAACAACTATGATTGATTAGTAGTTAGGTTAACATATTAGTCATTGTCAGCCATACCAAAAGACAGAAATTACTAATAACACACAACATAATATAAAAGTGAGAGTTAAAACACACAAATACACACATACAGATAAAACCAAAGGGAATAAATAAAAACAAAGAGAGAAAATTAAAAACACAAAGAAAAAACATCTGAATGTTTTTTAAAAAAAAACAACACATAAAAACAGAATCAAGAAACTTGCAAAGATAAAAATTCGTAAAAGTAAAAAAATTAAAATAAACAAATTCAAACATGAAATTAAGCATGAAAGATATAAGAATTAACAGAACAGTTTTTGGTAAAAAGGAAAAATGCAGTTAGTGTAATGGTTATTAGCATGGAATGTGGAATTGACAGCTCTCCAGCCAAGTCTGTTATGTTCACTTTGGCTAAGGCCCTTGGGAAAATAATGAATGCATATATTTTTCTCTCCCCTAGCTATGGGTTAAATAAGGTAAACTTGGCGCTCTAACTTTGGGTGATAGCCAGTCTAGAAGGACAACTGTGAATACAAAACTGTGGATAAAATTATGAAAAACTACTCCACTATTGTTCCCTAGGAAGTCATAACAATTCACAGAAAAAAGAATCTGTGGAGAGCCATGATTGCCAGATGGTATTTTTTTAAGAGAGAGAGAGGGAAGAGAGTCAGAACAAAGGGGAGGGTAGAAATAGGTAAGGTGGGAGGAGAGGGAGATAAGTAGTGAGGTAGAAAGAGATAAGGGGAGGAAAGGCGACAGACAGAAGGAGCAACAAAGAAAGAAAGAGAGAACGAGAAAGAGAGAACGAGAAAGAAAGAACAAGAGAGAAAGAACGAGAAAGAACGAGAGAGAAAGAACGAGAGAGAAAGAACGAGAGAGAAAGAAAGAAAGAGAAAGAACGAGAAAGAAAGAAAGAAAGAAAGAGAAAGAAAGAAAGAAAGAAAGAGAAAGAACGAGAAAGAAAGAAAGAAAGAGAAAGAAAGAAAGAGAAAGAACGAGAGAGAAAGAACGAGAAAGAAAGAAAGAAAGAGAAAGAACGAGAGAGAACGAGAGAGAACGAGAGAGAAAGAACGAGAGAGAAAGAGAGAGAAAGAACGAGAGAGAACGAGAGAGAAAGAACGAGAGAGAACGAGAGAGAAAGAACGAGAGAGAAAGAGAGAGAAAGAACGAGAGAGAACGAGAGAGAAAGAACGAGAGAGAACGAGAGAGAAAGAACGAGAGAGAACGAGAGAGAAAGAACGAGAGAGAACGAGAGAGAAAGAACGAGAGAGAACGAGAGAGAAAGAACGAGAGAGAACGAGAGAGAAAGAACGAGAGAGAAAGAGAGAGAAAGAACGAGAGAGAACGAGAGAGAAAGAACGAGAGAGAACGAGAGAGAAAGAACGAGAGAGAACGAGAGAGAAAGAACGAGAGAGAACGAGAGAGAAAGAACGAGAGAGAACGAGAGAGAAAGAACGAGAGAGAACGAGAGAGAAAGAACGAGAGAGAACGAGAGAGAAAGAACGAGAGAGAACGAGAGAGAAAGAACGAGAGAGAACGAGAGAGAAAGAACGAGAGAGAACGAGAGAGAAAGAACGAGAAAGAACGAGAGAGAAAGAACGAGAAAGAACGAGAGAGAAAGAACGAGAAAGAACGAGAGAGAAAGAACGAGAAAGAACGAGAGAGAAAGAACGAGAAAGAACGAGAGAGAAAGAACGAGAAAGAACGAGAGAGAAAGAACGAGAAAGAACGAGAGAGAAAGAACGAGAAAGAACGAGAGAGAAAGAACGAGAAAGAACGAGAGAGAAAGAACGAGAGAGAAAGAACGAGAAAGAACGAGAGAGAAAGAACGAGAAAGAACGAGAGAGAAAGAACGAGAGAGAAAGAACGAGAAAGAACGAGAGAGAAAGAACGAGAAAGAACGAGAGAGAAAGAACGAGAGAGAAAGAACGAGAGAGAAAGAACGAGAGAGAAAGAACGAGAGAGAAAGAACGAGAGAGAAAGAACGAGAGAGAAAGAACGAGAGAGAAAGAACGAGAGAGAAAGAACGAGAGAGAAAGAACGAGAGAGAAAGAACGAGAGAGAAAGAACGAGAGAGAAAGAAAGAGAGAGAAAGAACGAGAGAGAAAGAAAGAGAAAGAACGAGAGAGAAAGAACGAGAGAGAAAGAAAGAGAAAGAACGAGAGAGAAAGAAAGAAAGAAAGAGAGAGAAAGAAAGAGAAAGAAAGATAAAGAAAGAAAGAAAGAGAGAGAAAAAGAAAGATAGAAAAAAAGAGAGAGAAAGAGAGAGAAAGAGAGAGAAAGAGAGAGAAAGAGAGAGAAAGAGAGAGAAAGAGAGAGAAAGAAAGAACGAAAGAGAAAGAAAGAACGAAAGAGAAAGAAAGAACGAAAGAGAAAGAAAGAACGAAAGAGAAAGAAAGAACGAAAGAGAAAGAAAGAACGAAAGAGAAAGAAAGAAAGAAAGAACGAAAGAGAAAGAAGGAACGAAAGAGAAAGAAAGAAAGAAAGAACGAAAGAGAAAGAAGGAACGAAAGAGAAAGAAGGAACGAAAGTGAAAGAAGGAACGAAAGTGAAAGAAGGAACGAAAGAGAAAGAAGGAACGAAAGAGAAAGAAGGAACGAAAGAGAAAGAAAGAACGAAAGAGAAAGAAGGAACGAAAGAGAAAGAAAGAAAGAACGAAAGAGAAAGAGAGGGGGAAGGAAACACAAAGAGAGGGGGAAGGAAACACAAAGAGAGGGGGAAGGAAACACAAAGAGAGGGGGAAGGAAACACAAAGAGAGGGGGAAGGAAACACAAAGAGAGGGGGAAGGAAACACAAAGAGAGGGGGAAGGAAACACAAAGAGAGGGGGAAGGAAACACAAAGAGAGGGGGAAGGAAACAAAGAGAGGGGGGGAACACAAAAAGATGGGGAGAATCGGGTAGATTAGACTCCATAGTTATGTATGCAGCTAGTGTAGTGATGGCACAGCATTGCTTGGAAAAGAATATTCTAAAACTGAAGTTAATGGACAGGGTGAAGGACTCCACCCAGCGCCCAATTGAATTAATGGCCAAGGTGAGCAATCAAGTTGGATATGAGCTCTACTTGCACGAGACACACTCATGACATGAATGCATCACACTTTGACTTTCCGAGCAGATACGAGGCAAGAACTGGTCAGGTGCTCAGCACCCCTATAACCACACTCGGTCCTGGGACTGATGATGATGAAAAATGACTTCTTTTATTTTTAGGAGGACTAAAACAAACATGAAAAAATGGATTTTAGTGAATGCTGGATAATCTCGCAATAGACTTGAAGCAATAAAAATGTGGTTCTACAGAAGGATGTTGAGGATACCATGGACTGAGCAACGATGAAGTTTTAGAGAAAATGGAAACAAAAAGAACACTTATACTTAACATCAGAAAGAGTGTAGAAATTTCAAGGTCACATAATGAGAAAAGAGGGCTTAGAAAATTTGATACTCACAGGACAGTTTGAAGGCAAGAGGGATAGAGGAAAACAGCACATAACCTACCTAGCGAGCCTGATTAAATGAATGGCAGAACAAGGTTTAAGAGAAATAACCAAAAGACAGAATTTATTAAAGAGCTACCAAGGACAAGAAGTTATGGAGAGTCATGACCACCAACATCCTGAAGGCACATGCCACACAGAAGAAATACAGAAACTACTTCATCTAAGAATTCAAATAGCACAAGTCTTCTACAATAACATCTTAATTAGCATTCCAGATATGTCTCTGAAAAGGATGAGAAGCTGTAGAGAGGCATGATTGCCAACGTCCTCAAGGGACAAGGCACATAGAAGAAGAATTAATGATATATTTTGAATTATTGTTTCTAGTTATAATCCTGGGCTAGACAGCAATAATTCTTTCTCTTCTTTCAACCTCCCTCTATCCAAATATTTTACGATTTTATTAAAGTCAGAAACATTTCAGCACAAGTAAAAGGGTTACATATCAGTCCATAAATCAACTGCCGAAATTCTCACCCTTTAATCTCTGTAAAACTAAAAGCAAAACAAAAAAAAAGCATTTTCTTAATGAATACAGGTAGATGGGTGGATTTTTATATATATATATATATATATATATATATATATATATATATATGCATAAAGTAGAATCAAAAGGACCCCCCCAACCGCCAAAAAAAAAAAAAAAATTTCCTTGACTATACTTAACATATTTATAATAAAACACTTGAAACCATTAATCAGTTTCTAGCCCTGGGGCAGATGCCGTCTTTCTCCTCTAAAACTATGAAGGAGAGAAACCAAAGGGGTGGAGTAAACATATAATTTAGTGTATAAACCAAAGCTACAAGTATAAAAGACAGAAAAGGGTTCTTAAATTCTATAAACAATTGCAGTGAAGAAAAATAAATTTTTTTTTTTTTTAATATGATCATGCTCTGAAGGAAAAAAACTAAAATGTGGGAGGTCTCAAAATAATAATAGTTATTTAAATAAGTTTGCCAAAACTTGAGTGTGTGTGCGCATATATATATATATATATATATATATATATATATATATATATATATATATACACACACACACACACATATATACACACCAAGCTAAAAAAAAACATTTGGGTTACTACTATACAAAAAAGACAATGATTAAACATCGAAAAACATAAGGAAAATTAATTCCTTTTAATAATATGTGGAAATATCCACTCTTTGCCTGATGAAAGTCACGAGACTGGAAACACATGTAGAAAAATATGGAAAATAAAGTATATATATTTTTTTAAAAAATCCATATTATAACCAAACATGTTTGCGGATTCTCTCTTCTTTTTAAAATATACACTTTTCACTTGTTAGAACAACTATAACCTATATATATATATATATATATATATACGTAGAGAGTTGGGATTAGTTCAAATATGGATCAGAATCCAACAGAATGATAAGATAAAGAACAAGTAGGAAACGTTTATCAATCTAACATATTTCACCAACAATGTGTTAATAAAAGTGAACCTGTTAAATTGATAAACATTTCCTACTTCTTTATCTTACCATATATATATATATATATATATATATATATATATATATATATATATATATGCAAAGGTGAGTTGGAAAGTAATGCAATTTGTTTTATTATATAAGAAATAAGGACCACAATCAAACATATCGTACATCAAGATATAACTATACATCACAGATTCACATCCCTACTTATCAACATAGTCACCACCTCTTTCAATGGCAGTGTTCACACCTATGAATGGTTTGGCTTGGTTTATTTTGTTTTATGGCACACCAACCTCAATGGACTATTTAATGCTGAGAAAATTTTTTGTTGCTGGTAATATTTTGTTTTGTCAAAAATCTGTCTCTGGTAATATTTTTCCTTCAAAATTGTATTGCTGGTAATAGTTAACTATTTGCCCATAGCTGGGACACTAACAGGTGCTACCACCTCGGGTCAGGGTGAACCTGGGAACACCAGCAATTAAGAGGTGGTTCCACGCTCCTCAAAAACTTCTGATTAGAGGCCTTGCTGCTGGACGTAGTTTATCGCCTTACCTAGAACGCGGATGTAGTTTAACATTTTACCCAGGACATG
The DNA here is from genome assembly GCA_964036315.1 of Acanthosepion esculentum. NCBI lineage: Eukaryota > Metazoa > Mollusca > Cephalopoda > Sepiida > Sepiidae > Acanthosepion > Acanthosepion esculentum. Next base: position 38,524,398 of record OZ038511.1, on the reverse strand, counting down.
TTCACACCTATGAATGAAATCCTGTATTCCAGCTTCGTAAAATTTAACCTGCTGCTGATGTAACCAATTCTTTACAGCAGTTTTTACCTCTTCCTCAGCACTAAAATGTTTGTCTCTCAATGTCCCTTTCAGTCAGAAATTTGACCAAGCTAAGTCAGGTGGCGATAAAGAAGTGAAAACTTCAGTAAGGAATTGGCTACATCAGTAGACAGTAAGTTTTATAGTGGATACTTCGCATTTGAAACAGATGACCCATTTTTATTTATTAAACAGTTTGCCTTATGTCTGTCAGTGATCGCATTCAGGAAATCTTAATAAAGAAAATGTGAACCTGCAGCCCCCTTTGTAGGAGAAACCATAGTTTGATCTGGTATGCCTTACCACTCTGCCATGAAGAATATCATAGTAAGTAAGGCTCTGGGTCTGTCTATATTTCTGAGATGAGGTACCATGTACAGTATTTACATTAGTCGGACTATTGTCCTCATCTTTGTCGCCATTTTTGTCACACCGTTTCAGCCGTTGTACGCTCCGGCCTTCTTCAGGTGGTTGGAATTTCGAACCGAACCCTTTATTTCGATCACTGGGGTAGACTGTTCTAGTTCCACGAGCCATGTTTGATGGATGTCAGTTATCTCCTGCTAATTTTCCCCCTGAAAGTTCTCCACTGCCTGAACCGGGGATTGAACTCACACTCTTTGGGTCTGTCATTGGATCTAACCAACGCCTTTATCCACTGTGCCATGTGTCCTTGAGGAAGCAAGGCTCTATTTTCCCTTTTTAAGAAAAGCATATTCTGCCATAGATTATTTGTCCTGAAAGCCCATAAATGCTTACGTTTGCATCTGAATCATAAATAAAACAACTTCTAAAAATTCTAATGGATTTATTTTTAATCTGACATTGATATTACTTCAAACATTATTACTGGAGACAGTATGTGAAATGAATGCCCCATCCAAAATGCGCAGACAGATAGACATAATACACACTGTTTAATGAATAAACATAGGGGCTTCTATTTCAAATACAAAGTGCCCTCTATAATAATGTTTGAAGTAATATGTTGCATTAAAAATAAACCCATTAATTCTGTAGAAATTGATATGCATGCTTGGCAATATTAAAGCTTATGAAAGGATGGTTCTAGTCCTAACCTGAGTTTCATGCACATGTAATCTCCAGATGACTCAAAAGCATTCATGTCATCTGGAGAATGTATGGGCATTAACCCCTATATAAGTAACACTAAAGTATCTAAAATGGGTTGTAGGCATAGAAAAAGAAAAATTATATAATTTACCCCCCACTTCTGTAAATTATCCAATACAAATATCAGACATCATTTTCTGAAGTTAAAAAATAAACATTTTCACAAAATATTATCTAAATATGATGTATTTTTCATTTTGTTATATATCTTATTTGTAAGCATATTTTGGTATGTTTTTAGAGGGAACAATTTTTTTATATAATTAATAATTAAAAATTTTCATTTTATAAAACTCCATTTTCCGGCTTCACTTTTTCACTTCATTTTTCTTATAACCCCAATTTGGGTTCTTAAGGTTAATATCTGGGCTGAATTTGTGGAGCTTCTTTCCTTTTAAGACAGATAACTTCTGTCCTCCCCTTACCAATACTCGGACAGTCTGTCCTGCCAAGGCTTCAATATGGGTAGGCTATGTATCAATTTTTCAATTGCTGTCTTTGTTAAATATTAAATTTTAAATCTCTAGTTCCAACACTGAATACAGTCCAACACTTGAGTTGAATAAGACTGAAGCATTTGTTAGTTGAAATAGTCTATACTCATGAGGTTATTTTGTAGTTCTCTGTTATGTAATTTATCTGCTCTGTTATAATAAATACATTGAGCTCTTTTTGTGGATCAGTTTTAAGATTTTATATTATTAGGATTCACTTGGATTATTTACCAACAGATTTATTACCTGTATATTATATATATATATATATATATATATATATATATAATAGTATATTATATATGTATATATATATATATATAATAGTATATTATATATATATATATATATATATAATATATTATATGTGTGCGAGCGGCGCTATATTGAGTCTGATTTGCTATCTCTTCGTCACCGAGGCCCGTTGAACAGTTGGTATGATGTTTGCTTGACAACCTAACTGTCAGGGTTTCAATTCTCGGTAGTGGATGCGCACTGCTGATGAGTCCCAAATATAGGACAAAACGGCCATCCAGTGCTTTCTGCATTCTGTTGAGGTTTCTTTCAGACTCAATGAATTACTTAATTATATATATATATATATATGTTGAATTAATTTTTGATACATCATTCCTTATGACTATAAACATTATTTTTAGAGGGCATATGTATTTGAGTTGATATTTCTGTTTTCTTAAACAGTAAAATTATTAACAACCAAAAGAAAACGACAAGTCCTACCAAAGAAAAATTACAGGAATCTGGATCACCCTTACCATCAATGTAACCACTACTATGGCTGAAACATGCCTTTACCAATTCAAAGTTTTAGCGAGAAATGTGCATTCCTTAAAGAGGTAAATCAAAAGTTGCTCCATTAATGCAGCCTTCATGGCTGAATTGACCTTCCTGGGTTTATAAACCCCATCTATCTGATTATGTTGCTTAAGGTAATCTCAAATATATGATGCAAACAAAGATGCAGTTGTAATGATTAATGGTATGGAAAATGGAAGCAGTGTTCAAATTTAAGCTGAAGATGTTTCTGGTCACTTTGCATTAAGGTCCTTCAAAAAGGAATGGATCCATCTCTTCTCCCCTAGCTGGACAGAAGGATAAAGCAGTTGCTAAAATGAGAGACAGATTTTTTCCTCAGTGTTGGCTCCTAAAGCCTTTCCCATGATTGGGTATAGCTGGAAAATAGCAATAAAAAAATCCTGATTATGAGGTAAGTTTGTTCACCATTACACTGCAATAAGTACCTGTGGGGAATCAGCTTATGCATTTACAAACATCAATATATTTGGCTATGAAAATACAGGGAAGTGGTCAAGAGATTACCGAGTGTTAGGTAATATGATTTGGTTTGTTTTGTTTTATAGCATATCAACCTCAATGGATTATTTAATGCCAACAAGCTTTTTATTTCTGGTAATATTTTTTCCAAAAATGTATTGCTGGTAATAATTTTTTTTACAAAAAAGTATTGCTGTATTAAAACCTATTTTTACACTTTCATAGTGTTTTGATCCCAGTTTGGAGGTTAACTATTTGCCCATAGCTGGGACCCTAACAGGTGCTACCACTCTGGGTCAGGGTGGACCAGGAAACACTAGCAATTAAGACGTGGTCCCACACTCCTCAAAATTTTTTGATCAGAGGTCTTGCCGTTGGATGGCATTTGAACTGTAAAGTGATGAGACCTTGCGACCAATCAAATACGGTGCTTAAAATCATAGAGTCTAGGTACCATAGAGGAGAGTTCATCAAGAGTTCAATTACTATGAAAGTATTTATTATAGAAAAGGCACAGGGAAGCTACATTACGGCAGTTGGAAATATTTGGGACACAGAGGAAATGAAGATGATTTCAACGGTGTGGAAGTGGCATGGTGGGTCCTAGTTTTAAAGGTATGACCTGGGGGAACTAAAAACATGGAGCTCATCTGAATATTTGCCATGGATATAGCGACAGAGCTGCTAAGTTGGCTTGATTCAAAAATATCTAAAAACAGATCAGGATATTCCTTGGTGCTTACTGTCACTACTTGTTTTTTTTTTTTATTCATTTCACCCCCGCCGCAAAGCAAGGCAATGAAACCACTAGGATGGAAGGAGTTACTGAGTGTTGGAGAATATGAGAACAATACTATTACAGAGAGAGAACAATAAAATAGCAAGAATTAAGAATATGGAAGATAATGATTGACATTGCATTTAAATTTTTGAAGATTAAAGATGACAGGGCAGGAGAGAATTCCACAAGTGAGAAGTGTGAGTGAAGAAACTGTTAGCATAGAACTTAGTTACATTTAGTCATTTCAACTGTAAAATGACGAGACCTAGTCACCAATCTAGTACTATGCTTAAATTCATAGTCTAGGTACCATAGAGGAGAGTTACTATGAACAATTACGATGAAAGTATTTATAGAAAAGGCACAGGGAAGCTACACTAGAGTGGTGAGAAAATGACTGAAGCAGAGATGTTGAAGAAATACAAATCTACCTGAGCAGGCATCTGCAACTGGGATTAACTAGCCACCTCAGCAGACATGTACTTTAAAAACAAGTAACCAACTACTGTATGTGTGTGTGTGTGTATGCATACATACAAAGATATATATATATATATATATATATATAACAGTCTGCAAATTATTCCAAGGGAACAAAAGCAGTTGTATATACAAATTGGTCATTTATGAGAGAGGTCATGTAAGAGTTGGGCAATCAGATAAAACCAGTTATTTTATTGATACGAGTAAACAAAACTGTCAAAATATTACACTTTTGTATAACTTGATACCCCATAATTCTGACTTGACACTCATAAAACTTTATGGCAGTATAAACAAATGCAGAAATTTATAAAGAAAAATACTGAAGACTTTAGGAAAAGAATTGGGGGGGGAGGGTCTTTCTTTCTTTTATTTCTTCACTGGTAAATCCTACCAGGTTTAATAACCAGAATTTTCAAAATGACAAGGAACAGTCCAAAACGTTCCCAAGAGTTAGCAACCGAATAGTATTTACACATGTATTTAGTTAGTTTACACAAATAATTGCCTCCTGTATGCATATATCTGTTTCAAACCTAAGTTCTTAGGTGTCAGAATTCTTCAAAAGACATTTGAGTCAATAATGTTTGAAATTCTTCTAAGGATCATGAAACACTTTCTAAAAGTTCAACAGTGAGCTATTTCGGTTTTATCTACAAGAATAGATCAAAATAGCCAATTCTCTGTCCATCTTTGCCAACAAATTTCAATTTCACCTGCTGAAGATGAAAGAGTTGCCAACCAACAAATATATAGTGTACTTTTCTTTTCTTTTTTTTTTCTGAATGAGTAAGTAGTCCAAATAAATATTCTTGCATTACGTCTGAGAATTCCAGAAAGAGAATTAATTGAAACAGAGAAACGAAAAAATTGGATTTTCACTTCAAACTCACTTACAAAATAAAAAAAATACAAGGAAGAAACATTCCAATAAGAAAAAAGTAGGAAAATAAAAAAAAAGGAAGAAAAAAAGAAATCAAAAGGAAAAAAAAGGAGATAAAAAGGAGAAAAAAAATCAGAAAAAGCGAGAAAAAAATTATTTTTTATTTTTTCCTTTTTCTCATGTTTTCTGAAAAAAGAAAGAAGAGGGAAAGAGAAAGAAGAGGGAAAGAGAAAGAAGAGGGAAAGAGAAAGAAGAGGGAAAGAGAAAGGGAGGTAAGAGGACAAAAGAGAGGTAAGAGAACAAAAGAGCGGTAAAAAGAGAGGTAAGAGAAAAAAGAGAGTAAGGGGAAAGAAAGAGATGAAGGAAAAAAGAGAGTAAGGGGAAAGAAAGAGATGAAGGGGAAAGAAAGAGATGAAGGGGAAAGAAAGAGATGAAGGGGAAAGAAAGAGATGAAGGGGAAAGAAAGAGATGAAGGGGAAAGAAAGAGATGAAGGGGAAAGAAAGAGATGAAGGGGAAGGAAGAGACAAAGAGAAGGAAAGAGACAAAGAGAAGGAAAGAGACAAAGAGAAGGAAAGAGACAAAGAGAAGGAAAGAGACAAAGAGAAGGAAAGAGACAAAGAGAAGGAAAGAGACAAAGAGAAGGAGAAGAAAAAGAGAATTAGAGTAAAAAGAGAAAAATGAATGGATATCAGTAGGAGGGATGAAATGAATGAAGCAAAAAATGTTTAAACATTAGTTAATAAGTCAAGAACATAACAGATAAGGTGAGACTTCATTTCCTTGATGATACATTCAGGAGTCTGTAAGATTACTTTGAAGTAAGAATGATATCATGGTGAACTTTAAAACAAAAAACAAAAAACACACGCAAACACACACACACACACACAATTCCACAGACATCAGTAGAAACTCTAAAAACTTTTGCTTCCAAAATAACTACAGTTATAAAAATCCTGACAAATAACTAAATATTATTAGCAGTAGTTTTAGCTAGGCATGAAAGAGAGCTTGGTTCTTCCAAATTCTCTTTCAGGAAACACATTTTAATTACATTAATAGGGAAGGGTATACTGATTTAATGCCATGTCCCTTCAGGACATAGGTAATAATGGCTCTCCACAGCTTCCTTTAATATATATGAACTGCTATGACTTCTTTGAAAAGAAAGTGGTTTCCTGTTGCCTTCTGCACAATTTGAAATTGAAAGTTTTCAATCACTTAGACTGGCAACCACCTAAGTCTAGAGAGCTCAGACTATCCTGCTATTTAACCCATCGCTGGAGGAAGAAGAGATGGATTCATGACATTCCCAAGGGCATCAGTGCAAAGTGAACACAACAAACAAGGACAGAATGTTTACTCAGCTCAGCAATTCTACTTGTTACCTGCAGCCCCCACCCCCACTTTTCATGCTTTATTGTTTTGAGAAAACATTAGATACAATCTCTTCTGAAGTCATGTCCTTATTAGCAGTCATCTCAACTACAGTTTCACCATTAGTTCATAAGAAAAATAAATAATTCCTATTCTGATTCCCAATGAGGATTTATACTATGTTCTTAAATGTGTGATTGCATAGATGTTAAACTTCATCCTGGTCTCTAAGTGCCTCGGTTATTTTATAATTGTCAATAAGAAAAAAAAAATTTGCGTAAAAAAATGCTCTGTTATGTTGCACTGGGATGTACTTATCATTGATGTTATCACAACAACAAAGATGAGGACAATAAATAATGTAAATAATGATAACTCCTCATCTCAGAAATTAAAACCGACAGACAGGCAAGGTTTTTCAAGAGACTTAATAAAAGAAATTAAAATTATTAAACACTCTTGAAAAAGTCAGGCCAGTTTGGCAAAAATATGCCCTTAGAAAAGAAAAAAGAAAAACAGTGATATCTACTCAAACACATGTATTCACTGAATATAACACACACACACACATATATATATATATACTAACAAAAAAATAAAAATATATATATATATATATATACATACATACATAGAAAAGGAAATTTCTCAAACATTCAGGATGGTATATGTAGTTAATACTGTCTATTATAAACAGGGCATTTACTTAGATATTTGTATCTACAAAAATAATGTATAAACAGAAAATATATTAAAATAATTGTCATTGTTAGTCCATTTCATAATATATATATATATATATATATATATATATATATAAAATTAAATTTTGTATAATTTTATATATCAACAAACTATTTATAAAAATATGACAAACTGGAAAATTTCTTGTGATGCGTTTTATCCATTAGTATTTCATCGGACTGGGCCTTGTTGATGTTGTCACATGTTTACACGTGCACAAAATTTGAAACTACCCGTGTTTCTCATTTCATGCACATGTGTAGACGTGGCAACATCAACAAAATATATCAACATATTCAAAGCTCAGTCTGATGAAATACTAATGGATGAAATAAGTCACAAGAAATTTTTGGTAGATTTTCTGTTGTCACAATACAGGATAATCAGGGTCAAAGATGATAGAAAGAAAAAGAATAGAGATGAATTTGGTGAGAGTGAAAAAAACAATATAAAAATATTCTTTCAAAAATTTTGAAACTATCAGCATCTCTCATTTCATGCGCATGTGCAAACATGGCAACATCAACAAAACCCAGTCCAATGATATCCTAACGGATGATATGCATCAGAAAAAACATTGTCATACTATTTTGCTATATAAATATATATAAATGAACTCTTCCATTGTTTTTTGATATTTGAGGGTACAGCAATGCAGTTCTTACAACAGCCAGTACTATTCCCACATATGATTTGATTATAGTGGTGAAGGCATTTGTAAGACCAACCACTTTTGGAACAGCTGAATACGTAGAACTGTGATGCGCAGTATGCCATCAGCTCCCCAAATGATCTTCCTCAGGTTTTGAATTCAGAGTTATCCAAGGCTAAAGGACTCAGTCTATCCTGCTATTTACCCAGAGTTGGTGGGGAGGGTGAGACAGATGGATATTTTCATGGAAGTGAATGTAACAAACATGACTGGAATTTAAACTCAGCCCTCTGATTCATCAATCTGAGCCACTATCCCATTACTCCACCATTTTATATACATATATATATGAAAATTTCTCAAAGTTAACTTTTAGAGAAGACAATATTTATAAATAAATGACAATAAGAAAACAGTAAATTCATTTCGTTTCTTGCTTTGAAAAAGTCTGCATTGGACGAAAGGCATCAGCAGTTACTGTTTTCTTATTGTCATTTATTTATAAATATATATATATATATATATATATATATATATATATAAAATGAATGTTAGTGTGTCACACTTTTTCAGCTTTACTCCTAGAGGCCGTAGCCCAGCAGATACCATTCCAGAATCAGTCCGACTCTGTGAGCAAATTAAAAACATTCTGGGCCGGGTCCAGACTCACAATTCTGATATCTTGGATTCCTAAATTTTCATTACTGTGATTGTTTTCGGATTCCGCCATCTTGGCTTCTACTGATAAAAACAATTAAAGGGACACAATTCTCTAACTTTCAATAGCTCATGTTCAAATGAAAAAAATTACTTTTATCAAATTACAAGGTTTCAAAATGAAATTGTTCGTGTTTTAAACTTTACTCCTAGAGGCAGTAGCCCAACATATACCATTTTGGAATCAGGCCAAATCTATTGTTGCCTATCACATCTACTTCTCCCTACCTATTGTGATGAAGGCCCAATCAAGAGCCCTTGACAGCAGCTAGCTTAAATGCCACCCAAGAGGGCAGCTTTTCAGCTAGTGTGTGTGTGTGAATATTTTCTGTGCCAATAACTGTTATACTCCATGCTCCAACTATTTTATTCTTATTATAGATGTATACATATTCTATACTATATTGATGGTAAATAAGACCCACATACACACATTTATTATTGCATCTGGGTAACATTCTTCTTCTATATGCTGCATCCCTTCAGGACATGAGCAATCATGACTCTCCACAACTTCCTAACTTTTGTAACTAAGCAATGTTTGCCCCCCTTACAATCCCCCCAGTCCATGTTCTGCCATCCAGTTACACAAGCTCATCAAGTAGGTTGTTCATCGCTCTCCACAACTTCCTATCCTTTGTAGAGCTAAGCAATGTTTACCCCCTTGCTATCTGACCCAGTCCCCATTCTGCGATCCATTTACACAAGGTTGTCAAGTAAGTTACTTGCTGCTTCCCTCTGCTCTTCAATATGGCCTATGAGTGTCAAATTTTCCAAACCTTCTTTCCTCATTATGTACCCCAGAAATTTCAACTGGTTCTTTCTGATTCTCTATATAAGTGTCCTTTCTACTAGATAACTCATAGTAATAGTAATATCAGCTGTTTCCTTATAAGGAAACATTCAGCATTCATTGACCAAGTAGCCAGTACTATTGTCAGATGAAATTTATAAAATCTTTCTCTTAAAAACAATTTTTCAGGAAAATAGTTTTCTCAAGTCCAGTAGCTGTTATTGCTCTTGCCAGTATTAATGGAAGTTTCCTTCCTTCACCTTTTATTTGACATAGTGTGGAATACCAACATCTTATGTCATTAAAGCAATAGAAAATCAAATACAATTTCATTAAACAGAATATTGTTAACATTAATAAATTTATTTGGATATAGTAGAAAATTGATTTGAATTTTTTTTATCTGAAAATAAAAAGGTGGATTAGTTTAATGCTAGAAATAATATTGCCACTGATCCCCCATTTGATGAGCAAAAAAGGCAATGTAAAAGCTTAATTTGTATGAAAAGATTAAAAAGAAAAAAGTTACATGTAAGTTCCTAGTTTCCATATAGACATTCTAATATGAATGTGTGTCACTTATCTTCAGGTAAGGAAATAGCCAGATGTTATAACAGAGCTACAGTGACAGGAAACAGATTTGTACCTATTCAAAAATGCAGAATAAAGTATTGAAAACAGATACATAACCAATTATACATTATGAAATGGACAAAGTCCGACAATTATTTAAGACATTTTTTATGTTTATACATTCTTTTTATAGATACAAATATTTAACTAAATGCTCTGTTTATAATAATTTCTCGGACATTCAGGCCGGTAAATGTTGTTAATACTGTTTATTATAAACAGAGCATTTACTTAAATATTTGTATCTATAAAAAGAATGTATAAACAAAAAAAATGTCTTAAATAACCAATCATGGTTTAATTATGTTTTGTAAGTGAAATCAATTGTTTGTTTTATATTATTTAATCTATTATCAAGTTCAGGCAGTGATGTATCGTGTGGGTATCTTAACAGGATATTGTCATTGTAGTGGAAATAAGTGGCATGTTGCGAAAGAAAGGGGACAGATTATAAAAATTCTAGGTAGAGGTATGCCAGTACTCCGCTGTCTGAAAAAAATTGCTATTGAAAGTAAAATAACATTGTTTTGTGATGAGAAGACATATCCTATTATACACGAGCTTGTTCCTCCCCTCGTTAGTTCGCACAACCATTACGACCTGCCAATACCTCATAAATAATGGACTATTCTGTTTTGATCACATAGAAAGAGAGGAAAAGATACTTGTTTTCAGTGAGAAAATGAAAGAAGGGATTTGGAGAAAGTGAGAATCAGATTAAGCTTAAGCTGATAAGAACAGATACTACACTTTTATCTCAGCCAAAAGGCCGAGAAGCAATTCTATTTTCTTGCCGCACCATGCTGACAGGATGTGACACAAGAGCCGTTAAATGTGGGGAGTTGTGTTGGCACTGCTATTACAACTGATCACCTCATTTTACTGCAATGAGGGAGGTACTACGGCGGACTGCTGTTTCCTGTGACTAGGCTTCTCTCAATAATATTTATAATAACTGAGACAAAATTTAAGTTATTCACCTGAGGGTAGATACAACACTGTGAGAAGTGATGGAAACTGCGATAAAAAATTGTCATTTTTTCCGACGCACAGTATTGAATAACAGAAACCAAGTAAGGCAATCATCAAAAATCCAGTTACCATAGTAACTGAAATATTTTTAAATTATTATTAAGAGAAAGACAGATATTTGGCTAGTTTTTATAATTTTATCCACTCGTAGTGAGCAATGGAAAAAATTATAAAAATATGTTGTCTCATCACAAAACAATGTTATTTTACTTTCAACAGCAATTTTTATAGATAGAAATTTGGCCTACTGATGGGTTCACCACTCAGTAGAATACTGGCATACCTCTCTGGAGAATTTCTAGAATCCAGTTCCATTTGTGACATTCTCCAAAAACATGCAACATATAGACATTGCCCTATTAACATGGTACATCACTACCAGAACTTGTCAATATATTAAACTGTGTAGAACATCACTTACATTGCAGTGTAAATAGAGGTAATAAAGCAAAAAAAACATTATAATAAACTGAATGAACACAATGTAGAATATTAGTTAAACATAGAAAATCAATTGCAAAATAAGATATGATCGCAAAAAAAAAGAAGAATTATGATCATCCACCTAATAAAAATAAATAATCTATAATTCATGCAAAACCTTGTATGTCTATTAATTCCACTAAGCAACAGATTTCTCAAATGGCCCAAATAATTCCAAGGCTAAACTGGATTACTTTCTAGTAGGTGATGAGCTTCGAAATACAATTTTTATGTTTTTTAAAATTATCATGTTTGCGGCACTATTTTCTTTAATTTATCTCAGAAATTTTCCTCAAGAAAGTTTTCAGCCATCTTTATAAGCATACAAGTTGAGTTCATTTACTGTATTAAATTTAGTTAAGTTTAGTTAAGTTTAGTTTCTGTGTGTCAAAGTAGTTTTTTTTTTTTTTAATTACAAAGAACAAAATCATTCTGGTTAAAAAAAAATTAATGTAGATTGTAAAATTATATTTCCTTTAGTCAAAAAACAAAACTAGATCTTTGAAGTGATTATAAAATTTAACAATATTTAAGTAAAATACAGCTGGGTATTGATTGGTTTGGTTGTTTAACAGCATATAAACTTTTTATGGGTCATTTAATACCAAAATTTATTTTCTTATGAAGTTGGGAAATTTTTTTCCAAAAAATTTATTGCTGGTAATTTTTAATTTTTTTTTTATGATGAAAATGTATTGCTGGTAATTTAAAAAAAATTTTTTATGATGAAAATGTATTGCTAGTAATTTTTAATTTTTTTTTATGATGAAAATGTATTGCTGGTAATTTTTAATTTTTTTTATGATGAAAATGTATTGCTGGTAATTTTTAATTTTTTTTTATTATGAAAATGTATTGCTGGTAATTTTTAATTTTTTTTTATTATGAAAATGTATTGCTGGTAATTTTTAATTTTTTTTTATTATGAAAATGTATTGCTGGTAATTTTTAATTTTTTTTATGATGAAAATGTATTGCTGGTAATTTTTAATTTTTTTTTATTATGAAAATGTATTGCTGGTAATTTTTAATTTTTTTTATGATGAAAATGTATTGCTGGTAATTTTTAATTTTTTTTTATTATGAAAATGTATTGCTGGTAATTTTTAATTTTTTTTATGATGAAAATGTATTGCTGGTAATTTTTAATTTTTTTTTATTATGAAAATGTATTGCTGGTAATTTTTAATTTTTTTTTATTATGAAAATGTATTGCAGGTAATTTTTTTATTTTTTTTTATTATGAAAATGTATTGCTGGTAATTTTTAATTTTTTTTTACTATGAAAATGTAATGCTGGTAATTTTTAATTTTTTTTTATTATGAAAATGTATTGCTGGTAATTTTTAATTTTTTATTATTATTATGAAAATGTATTGCTGGTAATTTTTAATTTTTTTTATTATTATTATGAAAATGTATTGCTAGTAATTTTTAATTTTTTTTTATTATGAAAATGTATTGCTGGTAATTTTTAATTTTTTTTATGATGAAAATGTATTGCTGGTAATTGTCTTTTTTTATTATTATTATGAAAATTTATTGCTGGTAATTTTTAATTTTTTTTTTATGATGAAAATGTATTGCTGGTAATTTAAAAAAATTTTTTATGATGAAAATGTATTGCTAGTAATTTTTCATTTTTTTTTATTATGAAAATGTATTGCTGGTAATTTTTAATTTTTTTTTATTATGAAAATGTATTGCTGGTAATTTTTAATTTTTTTTTATTATGAAAATATATTGCTGGTAATTTTTAATTTTTTATTATTATTATGAAAATGTATTGCTGGTAATTTTTAATTTTTTTTATTATTATTATGAAAATGTATTGCTAGTAATTTTTAATTTTTTTTATTATGAAAATGTATTGCTGGTAATTTTCTTTTTTATTATTATTATGAAAATTTATTGCTGGTAATTTTTAATTTTTTTTTATGATGAAAATGTATTGCTGGTAATTTTAAAAAAATTTTTTATGATGAAAATGTATTGCTAGTAATTTTTAATTTTTTTTATTATGAAAATGTATTGCTGGTAATTTTTAATTTTTTTTTATTATGAAAATGTATTGCTGGTAATTTTTAATTTTTTTTTATTATGAAAATGTATTGCTGGTAATTTTTAATTTTTTATTATTATTATGAAAATGTATTGCTGGTAATTTTTAATTTTTTTTATTATTATTATGAAAATGTATTGCTAGTAATTTTTAATTTTTTTTTATTATGAAAATGTATTGCAGGTAATTTTTTTATTTTTTTTTATTATGAAAATGTATTGCTGGTAATTTTTAATTTTTTTTTACTATGAAAATGTAATGCTGGTAATTTTTAATTTTTTTTTATTATGAAAATGTATTGCTGGTAATTTTTAATTTTTTATTATTATTATGAAAATGTATTGCTGGTAATTTTTAATTTTTTTTATTATTATTATGAAAATGTATTGCTAGTAATTTTTAATTTTTTTTTATTATGAAAATGTATTGCTGGTAATTTTTTTTTTTTATTATTATTATGAAAATGTATTGCTGGTAATTTTTAATTTTTTTTATATTATGAAAATGTATTGCTGGTAATTTTTAATTTTTTTTATATTATGAAAATGTATTGCTGGTAATTTTTAATTTTTTTTATATTATGAAAATGTATTGCTGGTAATTTTTAATTTTTTTGATATTATGAAAATGTATTGCTGGTAATTTTTAATTTTTTTATGATGAAAATGTATTGCTGGTAATTTTTAATTTTTTTTATATTATGAAAATGTATTGCTGGTAATTTTTTTTTTTTATTATTATTATGAAAATGTATTGCTGGTAATTTTTTTTATTTTTTATTATGAAAATGTATTGCTGGTAATTTTTAATTTTTTTTATATTATGAAAATGTATTGCTGGTAATTTTTAATTTTTTTTTATTATGAAAATGTATTGCTGGTAATTTTTAATTTTTTTTTATTATGAAAATGTATTGCTGGTAATTTTTAATTTTTTTTTATTATGAAAATGTATTGCTGGTAATTTTTAATTTTTTTTATATTATGAAAATGTATTGCTGGTAATTTTTTAATTTTTTTTATATTATGAAAATATATTGCTGGTAATTTTTAATTTTTTTTATGATGAAAATGTATTGCTGGTAATTTTTAATTTTTTTTATATTATGAAAATGTATTGTTGGTAATTTTTAATTTTTTTTATATTATGAAAATGTATTGCTGGTAATTTTTAATTTTTTTTATGATGAAAATGTATTGCTGGTAATTTTTAATTTTTTTTATATTATGAAAATGTATTGCTGGTAATTTTTTTTTTTTTATTATTATTATGAAAATGTATTGCTGGTAATTTTTTTTATTTTTTATTATGAAAATGTATTGCTGGTAATTTTTAATTTTTTTTATATTATGAAAATGTATTGCTGGTAATTTTTTTTTTTTTATTATTATTATGAAAATGTATTGCTGGTAATTTTTTTTATTTTTTATTATGAAAATGTATTGCTGGTAATTTTTAATTTTTTTTATATTATGAAAATGTATTGCTGGTAATTTTTAATTTTTTTTTATTATGAAAATGTATTGCTGGTAATTTTTAATTTTTTTTATATTATGAAAATGTATTGCTGGTAATTTTTAATTTTTTTTTATTATGAAAATGTAGTGCTGGTAATTTTTTTTTTATTATGAAAATGTATTGCTGGTAATTTTTAATTTTTTTTTTGTGATGAAAATGTATTGCTGGTAATTTTTAATTTTTTTTTTATTATGAAAATGTATTGCTGGTAATTTTTAATTTTTTTTATATTATGAAAATGTATTGCTGGTAATTTTTAATTTTTTTTTATGATGAAAATGTATTGCTGGTAATTTTTAATTTTTTTTATGATGAAAATGTATTGCTGGTAATTTTTAATTTTTTTTTTTATTTATGAAAATGTATTGCAGGTAATTTTCCTTATGAAGTTGGAAATTTTTATTTTTTTTCCCCAAGATGTATTGCAGGTAATTTTTAATTTTTTTTTATTATGAAAATGTATTGCTGGTAATTTTAATTTTTTTTTTTATTATGAAAATTTATTGCAGGTAATTTTTCTTATGAAGTTGGAAATTTTTATTTTTTTTCCCCAAGATGTATTGCAGGTAATTTTTAATTTTTTTTTATTATGAAAATGTATTGCTGGTAATTTTAATTTTTTTTTTTATTATGAAAATTTATTGCAGGTAATTTTTCTTATGAAGTTGGGATTTTTTTTTTCCCCCTAAAATGTATTGCAGGTAATTTTTAATTTTTTTTTTATATTATGAAAATGTATTGCTGGTAATTTTTTTATTTTTTTTATATTATGATAATGTATTGCTGGTAATTTTTTTATTTTTTTTTATATTTTGAAAATGTATTGCTGGTTATTTTTTTATTTTTTTTTATATTATGAAAATGCATTGCTGGTAATTTTTTTATTTTTTTTTATATTATGAAAATGTTTTGCTGGTAATTTTTTTATTTTTTTTTATATTATGAAAATGTATTGCTGGTAATTTTTTTATTTTTTTTATATTATGAAAATGTATTGCTGGTAATTTTTTTATTTTTTTTTATATTATGAAAATGTATTGCTGGTAATTTTTTTATTTTTTTTTTATATTATGAAAATGTATTGCTGGTAATTTTTTTATTTTTTTTTATATTATGAAAATGTATTGCTGGTAATTTTTTTATTTTTTTTTATATTATGAAAATGTATTGCTGGTAATTTTTTTATATTTTTTTATATTATGAAAATGTATTGCTGGTAATTTTTAATTTTTTTTTATGAGAATGCATTGCTGGTAAAAAAATTTATTATGAAAATGTATTGCTGGTAATTTTTTATGTTTTTATTATGAGAATGCATTGATGGTAATTTTTTTTTATTATGAAAATGTATTGCTGGTAATTTTTAATTTTTTTTTATTATGAGAATGCATTGCTGGTAAAAAAAATTTTTATTATGAAAATGTATTTCTGGTAATTTGTTTTTATTATGAGAATGCCTTGCTGGTAATTGTTTTTTTTTTTATTATGCATTGCTGGTAATTTTTTTTCCTAATGTACTTTTATATTTTTATGTTTTGACACCAGTTTGGGGGTTCATTATTTGCTTATAGTTGGTACTCTAACAGCTGCTGCCACCATAAGTCTGGGTGGACCTGGGAACAACAGCTTTTAAGAGGTGGTTCCACACTCCTCAATACTTCTTGATCAGAGGCCATGCTACCTGATGTACTTTATTGTCATACCAAGGATGAGGCAGGATATTGCAACAAAACAAAGAAGCCTATATATACATCAATAAGTCCATAGAGTAATAACAAAAAATCATTTATTTTAAACAACAAATATTTCCTTGCTAAAACTCTTAAACCAGTTATTTACATTATTCCCAGAACATTCAATAAAAAATTTCAGATCAAAATTAAGCTCATAACATTATCAGGCTATTGAATTATTGATCATCCTTAATATATATATATATATATATATATATATATATATATATACCCAAGTATAGGATTGGTGTATACGGAATAAATTCCAATAACCAACAAATACTATTCTTAAAAGAGTGCTCAATACAGAGTAGAGCAAATATAACTATTTATTCGATAATTATAACATAAATATGTTATAAAATCACTACAAAAATAGTCATTTTGTTTCCACAATTCTGGTGTCTTATCAAGTGATGATGTTGAATGTAGAATAAAGGGTTTTTAAAAGGTTCAAATCAATCAAACACCCCTCGCTAAGGAGAAATGCTGTTACATCAGCTGGAATGACCAATCAAAATACAAGTATACAAGAATTCAAAAAACCAGACAACGAACTAAGGTTATAATAATTATTTAATGCTTTAATGTTGGGGTTAGACTAAAATAGAATTTATTCTGACTAATAAATATTAAATTATACGATAAAATTTGAAATTAAAAATTGCCCATTTTAAAATTTAAATTTAATCTATACTAAGTTTAAAATTATAAAATTACTGAGGAAAAAAGAAAAAATACATATGTATATATAAATAAAAAGAAAGGACAGTAAGATATATAATCCGGTGTTCTTATTGATATTTTTTATTTTTATTTTTAAAAAACTGTGCTCAATGTAAATTTACAGAGCATAAATATTCGCTTGAAGATGAAATGGAACTAATGTTCTTAATTTAATTACAAAATTAAATTTGAAGTTTTTAGCTTCCATTTTTGAAACATGGTCATTACTGTGTAGCGAAAAAAAACATTTTAAATCAGTTAATATTTTAAATCAGAAAAAAAACATTTTAAATCAGTTAATTTATAATATAATATGTTATATATATATATATATATATATATATATATATATATATGGTGTTTGTATATATCATGTATATAATACGTTAAAAATTTGCCTTTGTCTGCCGTGCAGCAATAGCTTGGAGGTAGAATCTCTGACATGCCAAATCGGTTGAGTTTCAACCCTGGTTTGAAGCAATCAGATATCTAGCCACACTGATAAGCTGTGATACAGAGAAACAGGCTTGTATGTGGATGACTACATATTTTCATACTTTCAGGCTGTTTTGATCAAGAGGAATTTTAAAAATCATGCTGTGAAGATTTTACAAGCATCAGAAATAGCCTTGGCCTTCATTGGGCAAGAGATGAAAACAAACATTTTTATAAAAGCAAACGTTTCTATAAAGAAAATTATGTCTATAACAACAAAAAAAAATGTCATTCTTTTGTATCTGCAAGAGATGACAATATTCATTCTAAGGTTAAAGTGTGAAAAAAAAACATTTTTTTCTAGCCTCACATTCAGACACTATATATGTTCTGGTTCCGGTTTTAATACTTGGAGTAATTTTCATTGCAATTTTATACACTTATTTGAAAACTTTACAAAACATATCCAATTTTTATGGTTAGCTTCAGAGATAAAAACATAAGAACTATTACATTCAACCACAATCAGATTGTGAACAATTTTTTCAGCTAGAACAAGATTTCTTTTAAATAATAAAACCCTAAACTTGATACAAATGAATTTCAACTCACAAATAAAAAATAAAAAAAGATTGGTCTGGTTCTCGTGCAATATATCTTAAGTCTTAATAAAATCCAAAGTTATCAGTCCTGACATCTCAGCTTTAGTGATATGAACCACATGTGTCTACGTATTAGCAGGGGTACATCCTCTATCAGGTCTGGAAGTGTATTTAAAATAAAGTCCTTGTTAACAAAAGTGTGTTCGAAATAAATCCCCTGATGCTGGTGTCTAACCTGTATTGTACCATGGGTGTTCCGACCCACCCACAAATGTTGGTTGTGTAAATTTGTTATCCCATCTCTTACCATATCAAATTCTCTTTGTCTTTTCTATGAATATTTTCATGGTAACTTTTCCAACAAGCTTTCCTCTTTGCTCTATCAACCTTATGAATTTAAGTGTAATAATAAATTGGCAACTAGATCTCATCATTTTACTGTTAGATGTAACCATAAGTTTTATTCTGAAAATTATTCTCTTGCACTTCTCACCTGTGGAACTCTCTTCCGGCTTCTTGCTTTCCTATTAACTATGATATTCAAAAATTTAAATTGCCATTTTCTGTTTTTCTGAATCCTGTTTTTTTATTTTATTATCCCTTCTCCTCAATAACATTTTCTCATTTTCTTTCACTTTCAGTAACTCATTGCGTCTTAGTGGCTTTATTGCTTTGCTTGAGGTGAAATGATTAAAAAAATAAAATTAAAAAAAAGAAATTCATAAAATAACAGGTAGTATGCTTTGACCTTAAATGGGAAAATAAATGTATGTTAAAATAATCCAATAACAAACAAGTCAATCTCCCATGTGACCCTTAAAAAGTGTTGCTGAGAAAAGTGGCAGAGGCAAAAAGTCTTTTTTAATAAGCCAGTCATTGCATGAATGGGTCAAATTTCATTGCTGTAGAAAGACATGTAACAAAATATTGTTTGATGATACATTTCATCAATCTCTTTTATTAGAGGGTCACCATGAAAATGGCAAAGCTTTCATGAGGAATATTTGCAGGGATATTTTGAAAAAAGTTAAAGACATTTTACTGTCAACCAACTACTTCAATTTCAATATATTTATTCTTACTAGAAACATATTTGGCGGGGAGATGTAATTGAGGAGACATGCTTTCTTTTTTTAAAAAAAACAAAAAAAACAAAAAAAAAAAACAGAAAATAAATGTCTATCAGCCTACAGATCCAAAGTCCTATTAAAGAAAATGCGCTTCCTGATAACGTTTCATGGCATTTGGCCGGTAGACATTAATTTCATTTTTAAAATATAGCAATGTCTACTGAAACACAAAATATACTAAATATATTGTATATAAGCTGATTTTATGTATAGTGTGACCTCTGAATTTTTTGGCATGAATTTTAACCTCTCCAGAAAAAAAATGTATCTCTGTACAGTGCAACTGGTCACCAAAAATGTATGCTTTTTAACTTTTGTAAAAAAAAAAATTACCTGTGTATAGCGCAACCCTCTATTTTTTGCATGAAAAATTGATAAAAAAACTCATACTGTACTTGAGAATATAGAGTAATTTTCATAGTGATAAAAAATAATGCTAGCTAAAAGAAAAAAAAAAAACAATAATCTCAAAGTAAAAAAATGGTGAGTGGAGTTTCAATTTCAGTTGAGTTTTGCACAAATGTCCTTGGAAAAGTTATGAATCCATCTCTCCCCCATACAGCTATGGGTTAAATACTAGAACAGACTAAGCTCTCTAGCTATGGTTGGCAGCCAGTCTAGGAAAAGAAGAACCCTATGTAACCATGGCATAGCATATACGAGGGTCATTCAATAAATAAGGTGAATTTTTCGGTATAAGGACTTCTAATACAGATAGAAGCTTACTCTTTTTTATTTTTTTTTGTTTTACTTCTTTTTCACATAGATTTAATTCTTTTGCAGATTAAAAAAAAAATTTTGAGAGTTTTGGCGATTAACAAAGATGGCCAACCAAGAAGCATGCTCCAGGATTGAACAGCAGTCAGTTATCAAGTTTTTGGTTGCTGAAGGGTGCAAACCAGTTGAAATTCATAGGAGAATGTCAACTGTGTATGGTGCCACATGTTTCAGTCAAAAAAATGTCTACAAGTGGGCTAAATTGTTTAAAGAATGACAGAGCAGTGTTGAGGATGAAGACAGGCCTGGTAGGTCTACAGAAGTGAGGTCTCCTGAGGTGATCGAATCAGTCAATGACCTCATTCAGTCTGACAGAAGGGTGACAGTGAATGACATTGCAAGGACTTTGAGCTTATCTGTTGGGACAAACGCAGGGGTCATCAGTCAGAAGGAGTCATCTTGCATCATGACAACGCAAGGCGTCACACAGCAGCCCAAACGGTGCAGACCATCAACGAGCTGGGCTGGGAACTGCTCCCTCATCCCCCTTACAGCCCAGACCTTGCCCCTTCAGACTTTCACCTGTTTGGTCCCTTGAAAGCGTTCACGAGAGGCACGAAGTTTAAAAGTGACGATGAAGTCAAAAGTGTTGTGAACGACTGGCTGAGACATCAGTCCAAAGATTTTTACGCTGAGGGAATACAGAAGCTTGTGCACAGATGGGAAAAGTGTGTGACAGTGCTGGGAGACTACGTTGAAAAATTTTAAAAAAAGAAAGCTTCTATCTGTATTAGAAGTCCTTATACTGAAAAATTCACCTTATTTATTGAATGACCCTCGTACTATGCAGCCAACAAGATCATGTCATTCAAAATTCTATAATCTCAACTGAGCTTGATCTATGACTGTCAATTCTATTATTATTATTATTAATAATATCATATGTGTGTGTGTGTGTGTGTGTGTGTGTGTGTCTGTGTGTGTCTGTGTGTGTACAGGGTGTATCAAAATTACGTTTACAAACTTTGGAGATAGGTTCTTCACACAAAACCAAGGACAAAAGTCCATATAAACATATGTCTGCAAATGCTTTGTTTTCAAGTTATTAAGTTTAAAATTTACAGTAGATACTGTTAAATATACAATCTAAGATACAATCCAAAAATACTTTTACAGATTTTGGGGGCAGTTTCCTGACACCAAAAAAAGGTAAAATGTCTATATAAAAATATATTCAAAAAGCCATCTTTGTACCTCAAGACAGCAACTCATAACAAATGTTCAAAATGTCCTCCGCTTGCCTCTACACACACACGTACCCATCGGATCATTGACTGATGGACCTTTTCAAATACTCACACATGGTATTGTATGGTTTCACAGATCCCCATGACACATTGATGAAGCATCTCTTCATTATTAAGGTCTGTTGCACAAACCAATTGATTTAGGTGGCCCCACAGATAAAAATACTGAGGGTGGGGAAACATACAGGCCATGAAGCTGGTCTTCCCCTACCTATTCATTTTTCATGGTAGATGCCAGCCAGTGCATTCCAATCAATGTGACTAAAATGTGCTGGAGCCTCATCATACATGAACCACATGTGTCTACATATTAGCAGGGGTACATCCTCTATCAGGTCTGGAAGTGTATCTAAAATAAAGTCCTTGTTGACAAAAGTGTGTTCGAAATAAATCCCCTGATGCTGGTGTCTAACCTGCATTGTACCATGGGTATTCCGACTCACCCACAAATGTTGGTTGTGTAAATTTGTTATCAAATATATATATATATATATATATATATATATATATAAGTGTGGGATTGGTATATACGGAGTAAATTCCAATAACCAACAATTATTATTCTTTAAAGAGTGCTCAATATAGAGTAGAGCAGATATAATCATTTATTTAAATATTATAACATAAATATGTTATAAAATCACTACAAAAATAGCCATTTCGTTTCGACACATCCAGTAAGACACTAGATGTGTCGAAACGAAATGGCTATTTTTGTAGTGATTTTATAACATATTTATGTTATAATATTTAAATAAATGATTATATATATACATACAGAGACACACAGGGTATCCAAAAATTAACTATTTCAATGTAATCGGACAATTTCATATCTGTTCCTCCTGCTTAATATGGACGAGAAGAGTATAGATTTCTAATTTTGTTTGCAACTTTATAATTGTTTTTTCCAAATTTTATTTTCATTCTCTCTTAATAATGAATACACAAGAAGACATCTTTGTTTACCTTCCCAGATTTTTTTGCACAGGTTTACATAAAAAGAAAGCTGTATTGCCTAAAGATCAATAGTCGAGCTGAGCTTAATAAATGCATTCAGTGGGCCGTGCAGGAGATAACTCCTGAAATGCTTCAAAATGTTTTCGCAACGCTAAGGATAGATTTGAAATTTACAGGGATACAGACAGACGGAGTACATGTCGAAAAATTTACAATAAAGTTTTGACGCAATATTTATATACCTATTTGTTTTGTCTCATAATTAAGTAATAAAGATAAAATTGTGTTACTATTTACATTATTCGGACTATTGTCCTCATCTTTGTTGCCATATTTATTACAACATTTTGGCCGTTGTATGCTCCGGCCTTCTTCAGGTGATTGAAATGTCAAACTGAACCCTTTATTTCACTCACTGGGGTAGACTGTTCTAGTTCCACATGCCATGTTTTAATGGATGTCATTTATCTCCTGTTAATTCCACTCTCCAAGTTCTCCACTGACTTAATCAGGTATTGAACTCACACTCTTTGGGTCCTGTCACTGGATCAAACTAACGCCTTTATCCACTGTGCCATGTGTCTTTGAAGAAGGCCGGAGTTAACAACTGCTGAAACGTTGTAATAAATATGGCAGCAAAGATGATGACAATAGTCCGAATAATGTAAATAATGTACATAATACCTCATCTCAGAAATATAGACAGATACAAAATTTTGTCAGTTTTTTGTAAATTTGTCCAATTTCATTGAAATAGTAAATTCTCGGACACCCTATATATGTGTGTGTGTGTGTGTGTGTGTATGAGAGAGATGATTTTACTCGTACAAAATGTGCTAACTCTAGCGGGATGAAGGTTAAAAATATAAAGTTTCAAAAATAAAATTTTAAAAATTATCATAACTTCATTTGTATGAGTCAAGAAATATGATTTGTCTATCAACTGAGCAAAACTAAAAATGCAAAGTCTACTGAAATTCTATCCTAATGAAACTAAGTCTTTAAAATTTTAACCATTTTCCTCAGTGCCAAAAACTCTGAGTTAGAGGATTCTGGCACAAACACACAAAAGAAACCAAGTATAAAAGTGAAAGTAGGTATGTGGTGGCAAATGCCAATATTTGAAAACGTCTTATCTCCTCTCTTGTCAATGCAACAGAGAAGTTCAGTTTGAAAGGCAGATCATTTATGCTCAAACCAGAATAATTCTAGACAAGGCCAAATATGCTATAATGTAAATATTACTTTTCTACAACATTTCTGTCATAATTGTATATTTCTTTTCTGTATTGTACTATTAAAAATAGTCAAAACTAGCAACTACATTTTTACTAAAAGAAACAAAATCTTAAACTCCAGAAAGTTCTAATGAGCTGAAAACCCACTTCCAGATAAAACCTTAAACTAGTTCTTCCAAAAGGCCAGAATTTTTCTCAAGAGGCCAATGCTGATACTGCTATATCCTGTCAGCACTCCCACATTTTTTTAAAAAGAACTGGAAGAAAAAGCTTAACCAATGTCATTGTAAGACTAATCCTCAAGATATAAAAAAACCAATACAAGAAATAGGATCTGTCTATATTTCTGAGATGAGGTATTATGTACACTATTTACATTATTCAGATTATTGTCCTCATCTTCATTGCCATATTTATCACAACGTTTCAGCCGTTGTACGCTCTGGCCTTCTTCAGTTAGTTGGAATGTCAAACTGAACCGTTTATTTTGTTCACTGGGGTAGACTGCTCTAGTTCCATGTGTCATGTCTAATGGATGTCAGTTATCAGTTATCTCCTGTTAATTCACCTCTCCAAATTCTCCACTGCCTTAACCAGGTATTGAAATAGGATGATGAGGATCAAAGCGTAGTATCCGTTCCTGTAGCCAACAGCCAGGCCAAGGCTCCAGCCATTGGCAGCAGTTCCAGCCAGTCAGTCATCATCATCTCCAACTTGCCATCAGCTATGACTCCAGCCAGCAGAAACTATATGCAATAAACTGTCTTTTTCAGGACAACACTTTTCAGTGTCTACAAAAACAGTCCTTGTCATGACAACGTTCCTCTCACCCTGTACATGAGTATATAGAGATTTTTTTTTTGCTAAATGCATTGTAACATTATTTTTGTTGATGAATTATCTTTAATGAAAATAAACTTGGCAATATATTTTTCCCTAGTCTTTGTTTTGCTTGTTGAGTTACTGGGTGTTAAAGAATATGGAAACACTATAAGGAGAGAGGACAATAAAAGAACAAGAATTAAGACAGAAGATAGCAATTGACATTGATCTTCAAAAATTTATATGCAGAGTTGACTGGGAAGCAAGAAGCCGGAAGTGAGTTCCACAAGCGAGAAGTGCAAGTGTTAACATAGAACTTACAGTTACATCTAGCCATTTCAACTGTAAAACGATGAGACCTTGCCGCCAATCTAATACTGCGCTTAAATTCACCATCACAATTTTGTTAAACAAAAAGATTAAGATTTCGTTGTATGAACATGGCGGTCACAAAGTAAGGGTCCAGTTTTGCATAGTACATATATTGTAAAGCAAACCCTCACTAATTTTTTTTAAAAATTAGGTAATCTTCAATTACTAAGCTAAAAACATGTTTTAGGTTAGTAACTACAATAAATTTGGAGGCCACAGTTCTAACTGTCCTTGAATTATTGGAAGACAAACAGACAGACAAAAAATATTTGGTGAATTACAGTAACACATTTTTTTTTAACCATTGACCAAAAGCCAAGATATTTCTTTGCCTTCAAAAAATTACAACAATATCAAAGTTTCTTAGAAAATTACAAAGAGCAGCTTTTATAAGCATCATACACTAATCCTTGAGTTCTCAACCTGGGGAGGTCTCCAAGGAGGAATTTTAGGGTTTTGGAGAGAGGAGTTAGAAAAATCTTTTACTTTTTCGTTTTTATTTACAGAATTTGAAGCCCATCATAAGTGTTAAAGAAATCTTATATTCAGTGTGGATTCACATCTGCCATCAATGGCGAACAAAGGCCTAAGTGTGCATTTTGTCGCAAAGCTTTGTTAAATCATTTTTAGAAACCAACAAAGCTGAAGCAAACATTGTAAAAGAAATAATATGGAAAAGAATGAAGACTCAAAAATATATGCATATTCTTTAAAATGGACTTTTTGAACCGGACAATCTTTAAAGGAGGCGGGTGACATTCTGATTTATAGTGAAAAGGGTGCATTGGGTAAAACAGGTTGAGAAAAACTGCACTAAACTATTATCATCATCATCAGCCATTTTTTTTAACAGGTTGCTTTTTAATGTCTACCCTGAAACTAGATATTTTTTTGTTTTATGTCTACAGCCAATAGACAAATAAAGGCAACTATAAGGAATGGTACATTAAAAATAATGACCAAATCAGGAAACAATTATTTAACAACTAAAGTCTTGTAATGCCATTTATATCA
>OZ038511.1:38478181-38493181 GCA_964036315.1 Acanthosepion esculentum | reverse complement strand
TAAAAATGCTTATAAGTCCCTATTTTGATTGTTAAAACCCCATATGTCTTAAAATTTCATCCTAAACACTTTAGAAAAATTTCAGACACTTTTTAAAACATTTTTGAAAAATAGTATTGGTGACTATACACTTAACGTAAATTTTCTTTCATACGTACAATAACTGTTTTTAATTATGCATATCTCAATACAACCATTGAAAATACTGTATAAAATATGAGTAACAAGATAATAAAATATAAAGTTTAAAATATTTTCTAAAAACAGAACTGTGATGACTTAGCATAAGTCACTTTTAAGACCCCAGTTTTAAAACACTCCTGAAATTATATAGACACACAATCTCATTTTTTTTTTACATGAGGAAGCACTGAAAAGTTCTCAGACAAGTCAAGTAAACTTCCCCACCAAAATTCTAACCATTGGTCAATGTTTATAATCATTTGTAAGTTATTTATGTATAAAACGGCTAGTTATTCATTTTCCTGTTTGCTTGAGTGGCTGGCTAGTTCGTCCCTTTTTCAGACATATGTGTGTTCCTTCAAAACCCACAAAGCCAACCTGTGGTTTCTACTGCAACTATACCGAGTTGATCTTCCTTACAGTCTTTGAGAGAGAACATATAATCTGGCATGATCAACCGTTTGACAACGCCAATACACTCAAATCTTCAGCCACGAAGGCTTGTGATTTTTGTGCTAAACCAAACATCACCTGCTTTCATACAGCCTACCCAATTTCACTAACAGGGCTGGGTCAACTCATAGTTTTTTTTCAGGCACTTTGTAACAGTGCTACATGCATGCTGGGATCATCTTCTCCCCAGGCTGATAACAGGGGTAGACATCTTGAATATGAATATATATATATATATATATATATATATATATATATATATATATATATATATATATATATATATATATAAAGGTAATGGGTAATTATTTATTAATCTGATAGATTTGATCACTTTAAACATTATACTTAGTGGATACTCATAATTAAGTAGATGCTCTATTTATTTTCAAAATAAATATACTGTTTAATAAATAAATGGAGTGTCTACACAAATATGGATATCCACTAAAAATAACATTTAAATTCATTATATGTAATTATTCATTCGAAAATTATAACATAAATATGTTATAAAATCACGACAAAAATTGCCATTTATTCTACATTCAACACCATCACTTGATAAGACACCAGAAGTGTTGAAACAAAATGGCTATTTTTGTAGTGATTTTATAACATATTTATGTTATAATTTTCGAATAAATAATTATATTTGCTTTACTCTGTATTGAGCACTCCTTTAAGAATAGTATTTGTTGGTTATTGGAATTTATTCTGTATACACCAATCCTATACTTGGGTGTGTATATATATATATATAGATATATATATATATATATATATATAGTGCGTATGTATGTATGTATGTATGTATACTCCATCCAGTAAACACACCCCATTTTAATAGTTTTTGGTGGAATTTGTTTCAAAGTGACTCAAGATTTTTATTAAATGTTCCGGCGTTATTTTAAGTATTTTTTTGCATGGTTATAAATTTTAATTTTTATTCCTTATTTTAGAAGACTGTTATTTTAGGGGCTTGTTTTATGTATAAACATGAGAAATGTTAATAACAAGAAATTATAAAAACAGTACGAAAGTCAGTAAATTTTTATTACCAAAACATTATTTATACTTTATGGCTTCACATTTTGCCATCAAAATAAGAATGGCGTAATCTGTGACCAAGCTTGTCAAATTAGAGAATGTAGACTGATGATTTTTCAGTATCGCTGGTTTTAATTCTTCACGATAGGAATATTGTATGTTGCTAAGGGTACGCATCTCTTGCCATCATTCTCTAAATCAGTGATGCTTAGCAGTCGTGCAATCCTCTTAAGTGTGCTGTGAAATATTGTTACAGCATACATATTGCGTTTAATACATTTTGAATTTCAATACAAAACAAATATCCCACATTAGCCAAAAAGGCTTTAACAGTTTTATTACAATTTTCTACTTCTTATTTATGTGAATTAGGCTTCTCAACCCTAAATAACATCAAAAATAAGCAAAAAATACTATGCTCAAAAAAGAAATGAGGGTCTGCTTATCACACATTCGACCAAACATTGAAGATATTGCAAAAAAAAAAAAAACCAGGCACAGGTTTCACACTAAATAAGCTGCACAAATAGTTGAATAGAAACATTGAAATAAAGTAAGTTCATATTTGTGTGTATCTTTTCTTTTATAATACTCTGTGAACTTTGTTTGCTTTCTTGCTTGTGTAGTTGCCACCGTGCACATGGTCATATATAGAGAGTGGGGGAAAGAAAGATGTAAATTTATTATTGTGCAGGAAGGGGGGAGAGAGAAGGAAACAGTGTGTATAGATGAATTGACAGCAAGACCAAATGCGGTTTGTCTCAGATGGTGACCTAATTTAAAATCCGGATTGTGGACATAAATGGTTTATAATATTAAAAGTCTGTGAATCGTGCTTGCATGGTGCATCGTCCGTCTGGCGCATAAGTTTCTTTCCACCTCTCACTGTTTCCACCTTTCCGTGATTATGTGTGTGCTTATTTATATTTTAACTTTCTTTAAAGAAACAAAATTTTAAATATTTAAAAAATACGCGCAAAAAATATTGTAAATAAATGTGTTTTGTAAATAAATATAAAGTTTAATAAAACGTATTATATGTTTCCTAACTGCAAATAAATGTATTTTTAAGATATATCTACTTTCACAAACTCTTCATGAAACTAAATGTAAACAGTAAACACAACAAGGTTAACCCAACAGGTCACGGGTGGTCTAGTATCTATGGTTTTATTTCATGACATGAAATGTACCCCTTTAAAAATTTTGCTAAGTGTGCTGTGATATTTTCATTTGCTCCTAGGTGTGCCATTGCTTAAAAAGATTGAGAAACGCTGCCCTAAATGTATTCTATATAGTGAAGTCCAGGAGACAACTAAAGTTATTTCATTAGAGATGAAAATGAATCCTCAAGGTACAAAATTCATGTTGTCCCACTAAATCCAACTTTTTCTCTTTCACATATTTTAAAAATAATTTTTCACCCAATATAAGGCCCAAGAGCCAATCAAAGTAGAGAGTTACTTAATGAGGTTGTTATATGATTTTTTAAAAACATGTAATGTATATGCTTATGCAGGATGTGATGGGTAAATTGTTGCTATTTTATATTTTTAATTTCATGCATGTGCAGTGTTGTAGATTTTGATAACAGCACCGTATAGTATGGTCAGTTGGGCACCATCTATGAGAAAAAGAGCACCATGATGCTTTTCATTCTGCAAGAAAATTTGTAAACAGAATGCTGTACTGCTTGTCGTTCATGCCAGAAGCTGAAATACAAATATTTCAGTGTTTGGGTGACAATCTGAAGACAGTGCAGAGGATTCAGAAAGAGTTGGCTGAGTTTAATGGTGATCACGAAGGTACATCAGCTCAGAAAACTCATTCTGATAAGAAAAGAACTCCCAAATTTGTTGGTGAAGGCCTCAACTCAACACAGAGGCCTACATCAACTGCCTTGAGGATTTAATGCTGCCTTGGGTCAAGAGGATGGCTGCTGGACTCTGGCAACAGGACTCTGCATCATGCCACACAAGCAAGAGAAGACAGTCATGACTGTCAGACAATTTCTGCAACCACATCACCCCTTACATCAGACTGCAGCCCCCTTGATTATTATGTGTGGGGCACAGTTGAGCAAGAGACCAACAAAACTCCTTGTAACCCCAAAGAAGAACTGAAAGCAAGGATTATGGCAGCATTCACCAGCTTAAACAGGGAGACCATACAGAAGCGTTCCAGGAGATTCTGAAGTCATCTGGAGTCCGTAGTTGAAGCTAATGGTGATTTTATTGAATAAATTTACTCTTTAGTATTTCAAGATATATATATATATATTTTATCTCCCCAAGCAAGGCAGTGATGCCGCTAAAACACAAAGGGTTACAGATGCGGAAGAATTAGGAACAGAAACAATAATGATGAGCAGAAAGAAAAGAGAGTAACCATGACATTGCATTTAAATTTTTGCAGATTAAAAGAAGTATGGAAAGTATGGAGCCAGAAGCAAGTTCCTCGAGCGAGAAGTACGAGAAAAGAAACTTTTAGCATAGACTTTACAGTTACATCTAGCCAGGTTAACATTAAATTGTTGAGATTTCTATGCCAGTTTATTGCTGCACTTAAATTCTAAAAGGATAGGCACCATAGCATTATTCTCATTATATATATATATATATATATATACATATATATATATGTATGTATGTATGTATGTATATAGGGTGTCCATAAAGTTTGTGTGCACTTCAAAAAAATTTATAACTTAATTTGTATTTGCGATAGAAATAATCTGTAAAAAATGTTATAAAGTTTAATGTACCTAGTTTTACGTATAGCTAAAATAACTAATGTGATTTCAGACATTACTGTACATCAGTTGGCAAATGTTTTCCGTGAACTGCAAAATCGTATTACCCTTTGTATTGCTAATGATGGAGGACATGTGAAAACTTAAATAAAATTTCAATAAAACCTTAAAATATATAGATTTACTTCTTTCTAATCCTTTTTACAAATTATTTCTATCGCAAATACAAATAAAGTTATAAATTTTTTAAAGTTCACACAAACTTTATGGACACCCTGTATATATATATATATATATATATATATATATAGCAGGGTCCTAATCTAGAAGGGAATTATGTTATTTCATCAAATTATAAAACTTTTCAGCACCATGTGTGTGTGTGTGTACTCACACACATTTCCATTATAATGGAAATCTACACAATGAAACTTAATATATTTAATAAGTATGATGATGTATGTTAGATTTTATGATCATAATTTCATAAAGCTATTTAATATTGATATAATTCCACTCCAGTTGCAATAAAACAGTAATACAATCCTTGTATGTATTTAGAATAAAATAAGTTATTTTTTTTTTTATGACAAATTTTCTGTCAAGGTGATATAAAGTTTAAGAATATTATGAAAAAAGAATGACAATAAAGCTGTGTTTGTAATATGATAGCAACTAGAAAATGTCCAATATTTTCTAAATTACACCATTTAAAACACTCCGGGCTACTGACTTCTCATTTCTTAACCAAAAGGGGGAAAAAAAAAATAACGTATGCAATATTTAGCATATGATAGTTCCTTTCAAATATAAAAAGCTATAAAGGATTGGGTTGCTCACCCAAAGTTCTTTTAATAAAATATACAAGAAAAAAGGCCACACTTGTAACCAAAATTAAAGCATGAATAACTAGTTTTATCTGCACTGTGTCAATGACAGCCACATTGTGATTATTTTATAGTATATAGATATATTGTCAAAGTTGAAAGATTATATATATATATATATATATATATATATATATATATATATATATATATATATGAATGTCATTTGCCTTGATAAAATCCCTCAGAGGACAAAACGTGTTACTTGAGAATAATTTTTTCCTTGTGTCTTTTTAATCATTTTGTTCACAGATACACTAGAGGAGCTTATTCTTGTTTGTAAAATTTTTCATTTTCCTTTTATTTTCTTGTTTTAATAATATTTATATACTAGTGTAACTGTGCCATCAAAATTGTCAACAAGAAGGAATGTATTATAAGTAATATGTATTATAAATTAAGTAATTTTAATTCAATGAATCCAAGTACAATTTTGTAATATAAACAGTTTGTTTTTAACATTAATAATTGAACAGTGTAAAATTTATAAACAGTGCTTTGATATTAGTTTGGGAGTTAACTATTTGTCCATAGTTGGGACCCTAAGAGGTGCTACCACCCCGGGTCAGAGTGGTCTTAGGAACACCAGCAATTAAGAGGTGGTTCCACACTCCTCAAAACCTCTTGATCAGAGGCCTTGCTGTTCATTCTTCAGGCACACAGTATCAAACAATGGAAAATGAGTTAAGTAATTGCCAAAATTTCGGTTACCACAAATAAAATATCATCATCTGCTGAATTATTTTAAAATTATTATTAAGAGAAATGTTTGTAAGACAGGAATTTGGATAGTATTAAGAAATTGCTTAATTTGGAAAACAGAATAAAAGGTAACATTAGTAGACCACAAGTATCGTAGTATTTTTTCCAAGGAAATGATAAAAATTTTGGCTGTCAAAGGTTTACCAACAAGTATTGTGTCTGATTGTAAGAAAAGAAAAAAGCAAACAACTCTGTATGCACGCCCCCACCTCAACATTTTGAGGAATTTCAACAAAAAGAGATAAGTAAAGTGGGGTCAATTTGGCCAAATCATTAATAAATAAACCAAGAGATAACTCCTGTGAAGTGATTTGACCGAAAGAATTTTGCTGAAAAGCAAAATGGAGGGGGGGTAAAAACAAAATCAATAAAAAGAAAAAAATTTAAAAAAAAGAAAAAAAGCGGCAGTGAAAATAGCAACTTTGGCTAGAGTGAAGGTGGAGGCAGGGTCAGTAATGTTTGCATTGAGGGTCGAAGGTGGGGAAGTGAAGTTTAAATGCATGGCAGTATGTAGGGAGGTGGTCATGGTTAGCGAACAGATGGTCACCTCTCATCCTGTTCTTGGGAGCCTGATTTGCGGGCTGGATGTGCGTCCCACTTGCCAGAGGTGGGTGCTTGCTTCGGTTGGCACGACCGTGAGCGGTGAACACTTTGATTCCTGAAAGAAACAGTCGCAGAGAGTTGTGCAATGATACATGCAACATGCAGCTAACAGGTTACACGCACAAGCAAGAATACAAACACATATTTCTTTACACATACTTATATGCTCGTCTAGGCATACACATGCATACATAAAAATACGTTCTCACACACTCTTATCTGCCCTCTATGCATCCATAAATGCATTTTACACACACACATGCACATGGTTTTGTGCATACATGCATACACACATCCATGCATACACATCCTTCCTCGCACATGTGCACACACGCCCTCCCTCGCACACATGTGCACGCACGCCCTTCCTCGCACACATATGCACGCACGTCCTTCCTCGCACACATATGCACACACATCCTTCCTCGCCCACACAGGCAAACATAAATGCATACATTCTTCCTAACATACACTTATATACTCTCCATGTATCCATAAATGTTTTTTCACCTACAGATTTCTTCACATACACTATTTTCTCCTATGCATACAAAAACACACAGACACACATACATTCTTCCTCACATACACTATTATACATATTTTCACACACACACACACACACACACATATTCTTCACCTATGCTCTTAAAGGCTCACCCATCCATGCACATATATATTTTTACACACACACACACACACACACACAAAGGTGTACTGAAAGCTTTCATAAAACAAATAAGAGAGACAAGATACCAATAAGCAAAAGAATTGTAGAAAATTTCATTGGTAACAATTGCAATCAAAAGTTTCGAGGAATTGA
Source organism: Acanthosepion esculentum (assembly GCA_964036315.1). Lineage (NCBI taxonomy): Eukaryota > Metazoa > Mollusca > Cephalopoda > Sepiida > Sepiidae > Acanthosepion > Acanthosepion esculentum. The sequence goes on along the minus strand of OZ038511.1, from coordinate 38,485,668 downwards.
TTACAATAGAGACCAAAAGCATCTTCCACATGGAATAAGCGGGCAAGCTCGTCTTACTGTAGATTTGAAGTTCAATGATGATTTATTACCGATAGATATTTGGCAGTATCAATTAAGTGGTGCAACTAGAACAGATCTAAGTTGGGATTGAACCTCAATCATTGCAAGCAACCTTATTAATACCTGCTGCATATCCTGCATGCATATTCAGAAATTTTCCTGCACTGAAAAGAAATTGATTTGTCATAAAGTAATTATATCTTTATGTATGTATGCTGATGAAAGGCCTGTAATATTTACGTGGGATGTTCCAAAAGTAATACCGCCAATATATTCCCAGGAAAACTAGTAGAGATGCAGGGTGCACAAGAACACTGCTGGATATAGGGCAAGTCCTCAGTTACCAAACTTCAGCTCCACTTTTTTTGACAACAGCGATAACATTATTTGTCTATAATTCTGAGATGAGGTATTGCAATTATTTACATTGTTCGGACTGTTGTCCTCATCTTTATTATCATATTCACGACATGTCAAGGACACATGGCCCAGTGGATAAAAGTGTTGGTCGGATCCAGTGACTTTACCCAAATAGTTATGAGTTCAATACCTGGCTACTGCAGTGGTGAACAAAAACTTGAAGAGTTGAGTTAAAGGGATACAACTGAGACATTTGGAAGAGGCACATGGAACTAGATCAACCTATCCCACTGGACGAAATAAAAGGTTTAGTTTGAAATTCCAGTTACCTGAAGAAGGCCGGAGCATACAAAAATATTGTGAATATGGCAATTAAGCTGAGGACAACAGTCCGAATAATGTAAATAATAGCAATAACATTGTCAGGAAAATGTTACCTATGTTGAAACATGGTTTGTCACATACATCACTATACCCACTGCTGAAGCGTGTTATCAATCACCCGTGTTCACATGAACAAATTCATTCCCACAGATTTTCAGCAGATGTACTTATTTTCTATATAGAGGAATCCAATAACACACTTGTTTTATGCATACCTTCTTGTTATGTCCCTAAACCAGACAGCAGATACCTGCTCGTTTCTTTAACGACATATCGACTCCATATGGGTCAATCAGTGCTAATATTTAAATTTCTTGGGAGCAGTAGTAATTTCTTTTACAAAAATATATTGTTGGTAATTTTTTTTAATATGGAAATGTATTGCTGGTATTTTTACAATAAAACTTATTTATACTTTCATAGTGTTTTGACCTCAGTTTACGGATTAACTATTTGCCCATAGCTGAAACCCTAACAGGTGCTACCAGCCTGGATCAGGGTGGGCCTATGTTTGTTTGTTTGTTTGGGTTTTATGGCATATCAACAACTGTGGGTTATTTAATGCCAGATCCAGTTTATATGAATTTTAAATGCCTATTTCAGGGTGGGCCTAGGAACTGCAGTAATTAAGAGGTAGTTCCACACTCCTCAAAACAGCCCAGGCCTTGCTGCCAGATGTAGTTCATCATCATACCCAGGACAGACTGCTATCTGCAAGAATGGCAACATCTAACGGATTATTGGTAGGGAGGTTTAAAATCAACTTCCATACCACCAACTTCCATCTTTGACCCCATATGGGCCAACATAATAAAATATGGAAGGCATTTCTTTTGGAGCAACACCCGTCATCATGACAACCAGTGTCTTTATTTTTAAAAAAAAAATTAAGTACATTTTCATCCATTTTAAAAATGGATTGTTCCATATCCTTAGCTAAGCTTCCCTTAGTAATGAGCAAGAATTCTTTATAGCAAAGATTATAATAAAATGGCTGATGAACCAATACTCATATTATTAAATGATCAGAATTTTTCCCTACTGAAAAAATAAAATTTATTTAAATTTAGTTGTTTGTTGGAAAAAGGAAGAAAAAAAACCTCTGATTCAGAGAAACATGAGTAACCATTTAAATTATTGCATCATAGTTCTAACAATTGTTGGTGGAAATCAAGTTCTAGTGAACCTAGTATACTTAACATATAAGACTGTCCCCCTGTTTCCTAATAGTCATCGTTTAGCAAGATACAAACACAGATAGTCTATGACATAACCAACCAGATAACACAACGGCACATATAAGATATTTTTTTTAACTGGATGAGTGATGCCAAATATGGCACTTTTCTTTTTGAGTTTACCATATTGAATAGAATTAGCGTGAATCAAAGAAAATAAAACTCTAGGAATTGTGTTAAGTTGTAACCATTATGAGACTAAAATTTAGCGGCAATGTTTAACTTATGACCAAGCAAAAATAAAACAATGTCAAAAGGGATGTCGTTCACTTGACACTACTATATGTCCTTGTTAATTTTAATTGTTTTATAAAGCTATTTTAAAAATATTTATAAAACCATTGCAAATGAAACTGAATACTCTAAAATTGGCTGGTTGATGCATTTTCTACAGCTTACCAACCATCCAAAACCAGAACATGTTTCTAGATTGCAAGAACTTGCTTTTTTTTTATAAGATACTTACTAATTAACCCATAGCTTGGGTATTTGTGCATAAGTGAATATAAAGAACCCAACGGGAATTGAAACTCAATTCTCTGATTAACAATTCTGAACAATTATTCATTATCCCACCAAAGCTTACAGAACATGGTATTCCCATTTAGGTACTGACCAGGATCGACATTGCTTTGGGAATTATACGGGAATCAGTGTTTCAATGTGATGTGGCTTTTTTTCTCAAGAACTGATAACAAAAATATTAAACATTATTAATTTATTCAATTGTTTATTTACATTGATTATTAATTTATGATCTGTAATTAATATTATGTATATGAAAATTAAAATTTTAGTATTTTTTAACTTTTAAAGAAAAAAAATATGCCTCCCATGGTAATTTTTATGGCCCTACAGGATAATGGCCAAGTGGATAAAAGCATTAGTTTGTGAATTTGGTGACACAGTGGTTGTGAGTTCAATCTCTGGGTCAAGCAATATGTTCTTGCACTCGCTAGAAATTGGGAAGCAATAAATGAACAGTCGTAAATAAAAAATAAGAACTAGACAATATCCTTAGATTAAATAAAGGGTTAAGTTCAGAATTCCCTGTAGGTTGCACAGATGACATGAGGAAGGCCAGGGAGCACAATGGCTGAAACACTGTGATAACAACGAGGACAATAGATCAAATATACTGTATTCTTAGAATTTTAATAAAACCATATGCTAAAAAAGTTGATTCACTGTGTCATGATAGACAATTTTTCTCACCAGAGTCTACCTTTACATATTTATACATCTACCACTCCTCCATGCTTTGAATATTGTTGCAACATCTGGTCCTGAGCTCCTGCTATATACTTAGAGATTCTTGATAAAATTAAAACAATCTGCAATGTTATTGATCCTGACCGTGCATCTCAGCTTCAGTCATTTTCCCCACCACCATAATGTAGCTTCACTCTGCTTTCTCTATAAATACTTTCACTGTAATTGTTCTGATAAACTTTCCTTTCATTTTTTTTATTCTTCCCCTACGAACAAATTGTACATATAGGAACTAGTTAGGACTACATAGAGACTTTGAGGTATTATGGTGACTGTAGTAAGAATGTGTTGTTTTGGTGTAAGGAATACTGCAGTATGTTTGGATCAGTAATAGTGGCTAGCTAATTTAAGCCTTCCCTATCCCCCACCTTTTGGTCTTGTGCCATATTTTTGTATTATTCAAAATAAATATTACTTTCCTCTATGGTACCTAGACTTTATGAATTTAAACACAGTACTAGAGTGACAAAAAGGTTTCATTAGTTTACAGTTGAAATGGCTAGATGTAATCATAAGTTCTAGGTTTACAGTTTCTTCTCTCGCACTTATTACTTGGGGAACTCTCTCAGCTTCTTTTTTCATGGTCAATTTTGATCTTCAAAAATTTAAATGCAATATCAATCGTTATTTTCTGTTTTCTTAATACTTGTTCTTTTACTGTCCTCTCTCCTTAATAGTTTTTGTTTTCTCAGATTCTTTAACAGTCAGTAAGCCCATGCATCTTAGAGGCTTTATTGCCTTGCTTGGTGTGAAATGATTAAAAAAAAAAACTGACTTTTATACATTTTTTTTTCACTTTTGATTCCCTAAAGCCTGACTACCTCAGATTACTTCTAGTTTGAATTTTACAAAGGAGTAGATTTCAGTTTGATGTTCAATTTCATATGTAATAGTGTTATTAAAATACTAAAAATATTATCTTAAAACAGTAAAAGTTAAGGAGATTTACAGTAACAGGACAGGTAAATTTTGGAACTGGTATTGCACTCAATTTGAAAGTTGAGGCTTAACATGTTAAATAACGACAAAATATTTTTTCAAAATTGTTACCGTTTTTGAGGAAACGAGTTTAAAGATTAAGTTTAGCTTAAAAATTGGACTCTATATCTTCAACATTATCCAAAGAATAAAGTAACAGTCAATCAAAATACAGAATGTTGCATTAAAAAATTTAAATGTTAAAGTCAGATAAATTGGAGGTGAGCAAAAAAGCTATTAAAAAAATTGTAAGTAAACATTTATTAATACTTAGTTATGTCAATTTACAAGAATAATTTTAAAATTTCATTAAAATTACACCATAAAAATATAACCAAGAAAATTGTTTTAATGAATTTTTTTTTGGGTTTCAGAAGGAGCGAGCCACCAAAGAGATTTTTAAAAATTACATTTATCAACTCTAAAGCATCATACTGGTCAAATTTGATTAACAAAATAGAATTTGTGAACCTGCAGAAGGTTTTTCAGATAATGAACTGCAATTCTAATGAACTGAAAAATGTTAGAGTTACTGAATTTATCTACACATTCGCAAGGTGTAGAAAAAGCAGTTAAATTAATTATTGGAGCTTCACAAATTGTACATGGACAAGAAGCAATATATTTCCCAGTTAATGTATCTAATACAAAAAATATCAACTTTATTCAGATTTATTCTTGAAATAGTGAAATTTTGAAGTCATTTTGTAAGCAACAACCTGAGAAAATTAGGTATTTCTGTACATCTTTCCCCCAGATGATTTTAAAACCAGATGTTCAAAAATTGAGGTATGAATCTAATTTTTGGTACAAGTCTGGCATCCCGTTCCCACCCCTTCACCGTTGAAACTGTTAGATGTAGACGTCTCTTCTACTCCAATAGCTTCATGTCTCGCACATCTCGCCTGTGGAACTCCCTTCCTTATTCCTGTTTCCCTGACAAATATAATCTCCAACTATTTAAGTGTAACATCAATCGACATCTCCAGTTGCCTTGATCTATCCACTTCCCTTCTCCACATCCTTTCCCCTTTCATTCCTATCTGCTCTCGCTCCAAATCTTCTGTAACCCCCTTGCCTTGATCGACCCACTGTCTTTCTCCACATCCTCTCCTTTACCACTCCTATCTGCTCTTCCTCCACACCTTCTGTAACCCCTTGCGTGCTAGTGGCTTCCAGCCTTGCTTGGGGTGATATGCTTAAAAAAAAAAAAAAAAAAAAATTTTCTCTCAAAGCCTGCTCTACCATCCATTTAATCAAGCTCGTCAAATATATTACGCACTGTTTTCCTCTGTCCCTCTTCCCCTCGATCTGTCCTGTGAGTATCAGATTTTCCAAGCCTTCCTTCCTCATTACATACCCCAGAAATTTCAACGGTCTCCTCCTGATGTTAATATAAGTTTCTTTTTCGTTTCCATTTTTCTCTAAAACCTCATCGTTGCTCACATGTCCAGTCTATGGTATCCTCAGCATCTTTCTGTAGAACAACATTTCTGTTGCTTCAAGTCTCTTCTTCATCTTTGAGGAGATTTTTCAGCATTCGTTGGCATATACGAAGACAGATATCACATAATAGTTCAACACTCTTTTCTTTGTTTCTAACAAAAGTTTTATACTATCTGTCCTATAATCAATGTGCCATTTCGTGTATGAAATGTGTATGCAGATGTAACAACTATTATAGGACACAGGTGATATTATTTTTATTATGAAATTTATAAAATAAAAGATTCATTCAGAAGGGAGTGACATATTAATTTCATTTTCACCCACAGGAACATAGGGAAGAATAAAATGTGTGGGGTGATTTATAGATTTAACCGACAGGAAAAAGAAATAAGGATATTTCTGATACTGTTCTTAAAGTACAAACTCCAGCTTTTATACTGAGTACAAATGTTGATCTGCTAAAAAAAAAAAGTGAAAAATCAACCTCCCCTAATATGGTAATGGTGGTGTCAAAAGAAAAAAAGTCTTTTTGACATTATTATTATTATTCCTCGGCTTAAGTTAAACTTTGCCAATTTATATTCCAGACATTTGGAAGACTACTAATTTTACGAAATATTCATTAAATGAAAGATGGCTTCACATTACTTGCATACCTATATTTATCTCCATCAATATCATAAATGTTCTAAGATTAAATCATATGATCAAGTAAAACTGTCTTTGATAATTTTTTTGCTTCACTTTTTAAATGATCTTTCAAAAAAACATAAAATGATATAATATATTGTTTCTACTGATAAAAAAATAACTCACAAAAATTTAACAAAAAAAAACAAAACATTTTTAGCCTTCTAATACAAATTTAATTGTTCTACTGAGGATAATTTTCCAATTAATGATGAAATAAATGAAATAACCTACCTAGGGCAATGGCACTTTAGTTCCTTTCAATGTACTCCCCTTAGGACCCCACACTTATCCCAATGCCAGTCCCACTTTCAAAGATCTCTTTTAGGATTGATATCAGCTACTTCACCATACTCTCCTTAAACTCGTCCACGGTTTGAAATATTTCCTTTTTGTTCAAATCAGCAGATAATAAAAATAATAAGTAATCAATTAACCAATCAAACGTCACTTATTTTCTCATCTTCGTCCCAAAGATTTGTTTTGAACTTGAATAGTCTAAAATGCATATTCACCACTTATCTTTTCTTTTTTTTTTCAAATAGGATAATTAAAATAATAGCATCAGATTAAAAATAACTTTAGATATTCAACTAGTAATGCCTCAGTAGCACTTCATATTTTTGCTGGCACAAGCAAGCAAGTCTAGCATGTCTCCTAGATTACAAAGTTGAATAAATATTCATTAGGACTCCAGCTATGATCTAGACTTGGTTGGCTACCAGTCTAGGAGAAGGATTACTCTGAATTCCAAACTGAAGGAAAACATTTCACTATGTTTTGCAAGAAGTCATCTCAGTCCATAGTCAATGAATTAAATTGGGGTAAAAAAGAAAAGAAATTAAGCCCAATGCGTCTTGTCTGTTACAGAAAATTCCTGTATTTCTTGTACCGATAAGACATAGTAGTAGTTAGTAGTTTTTTTAGATAATTTGACAAAGCACATATAACATGTTTAACATGTGTTAATCAAATCATAGTGAAATTAATTTTGTAATAGACTTAATAGATTCACCTGTGAGATTTGGAATGAAACATTTAAGTACTTTTTTATTT
>OZ038511.1:38425681-38473181 GCA_964036315.1 Acanthosepion esculentum | reverse complement strand
TTGCGTATAATCTTCAATTTCAGTATTTAATGAACTTGATTTCTGTATTTTTATTTTAAATTTTGAATACTCCTAGGAATTTTTATTTTTTCCCTTCATTCCTTTTTCCAATCATGGCAGTAAATTACCCTATTGACAAACTGACCAGCAATCGTTTTAATATTTGCGTATAATCTTCAATTTCAGTATTTAATGAACTTGATTTCTGTATTTTTATTTTAAATTTTGAATACTCCTAGGAATTTTTATTTTTTCCCTTCATTCCTTTTTCCAATCATGGCAGTAAATTACTCTATGGACAAACTGACCAACAATCGTTTTAATATTTGCGTATAATCTTCAATTTCAGTATTTAATGAACTTGATTTCTGTATTTTTATTTTAAATTTTGAATACTCCTAGGAATTTTTATTTTTTCCCTTCATTCCTTTTTCCAATCATGGCAGTAAATTACCCTATTGACAAACTGACCAGCAATCGTTTTAATATTTGCGTATAATCTTCAATTTCAGTATTTAATGAACTTGATTTCTGTATTTTTATTTTAAATTTTGAATACTCCTAGGAATTTTTATTTTTTCCCTTCATTCCTTTTTCCAATCATGGCAGTAAATTACTCTATGGACAAACTGACCAACAATCGTTTTAATATTTGCGTATAATCTTCAATTTCAGTATTTAATGAACTTGATTTCTGTATTTTTATTTTAAATTTTGAATACTCCTAGGAATTTTTATTTTTTCCCTTCATTCCTTTTTCCAATCATGGCAGTAAATTACCCTATTGACAAACTGACCAGCAATCGTTTTAATATTTGCGTATAATCTTCAATTTCAGTATTTAATGAACTTGATTTCTGTATTTTTATTTTAAATTTTGAATACTCCTAGGAATTTTTATTTTTTCCCTTCATTCCTTTTTCCAATCATGGCAGTAAATTACTCTATGGACAAACTGACCAACAATCGTTTTAATATTTGCGTATAATCTTCAATTTCAGTATTTAATGAACTTGATTTCTGTATTTTTATTTTAAATTTTGAATACTCCTAGGAATTTTTATTTTTTCCCTTCATTCCTTTTTCCAATCATGGCAGTAAATTACCCTATTGACAAACTGACCAACAATCGTTTTAATATTTGCGTATAATCTTCAATTTCAGTATTTAATGAACTTGATTTCTGTATTTTTATTTTAAATTTTGAATACTCCTAGGAATTTTTATTTTTTCCCTTCATTCCTTTTTCCAATCATGGCAGTAAATTACCCTATTGACAAACTGACCAACAATCGTTTTAATATTTGCGTATAATCTTCAATTTCAGTATTTAATGAACTTGATTTCTGTATTTTTATTTTAAATTTTGAATACTCCTAGGAATTTTTATTTTTTCCCTTCATTCCTTTTTCCAATCATGGCAGTAAATTACTCTATGGACAAACTGACCAACAATCGTTTTAATATTTGCGTATAATCTTCAATTTCAGTATTTAATGAACTTGATTTCTGTATTTTTATTTTAAATTTTGAATACTCCTAGGAATTTTTATTTTTTCCCTTCATTCCTTTTTCCAATCATGGCAGTAAATTACCCTATTGACAAACTGACCAGCAATCGTTTTAATATTTGCGTATAATCTTCAATTTCAGTATTTAATGAACTTGATTTCTGTATTTTTATTTTAAATTTTGAATACTCCTAGGAATTTTTATTTTTTCCCTTCATTCCTTTTTCCAATCATGGCAGTAAATTACCCTATTGACAAACTGACCAGCAATCGTTTTAATATTTGCGTATAATCTTCAATTTCAGTATTTAATGAACTTGATTTCTGTATTTTTATTTTAAATTTTGAATACTCCTAGGAATTTTTATTTTTTCCCTTCATTCCTTTTTCCAATCATGGCAGTAAATTACCCTATTGACAAACTGACCAGCAATCGTTTTAATATTTGCGTATAATCTTCAATTTCAGTATTTAATGAACTTGATTTCTGTATTTTTATTTTAAATTTTGAATACTCCTAGGAATTTTTATTTTTTCCCTTCATTCCTTTTTCCAATCATGGCAGTAAATTACTCTATGGACAAACTGACCAACAATCGTTTTAATATTTGCGTATAATCTTCAATTTCAGTATTTAATGAACTTGATTTCTGTATTTTTATTTTAAATTTTGAATACTCCTAGGAATTTTTATTTTTTCCCTTCATTCCTTTTTCCAATCATGGCAGTAAATTACCCTATTGACAAACTGACCAGCAATCGTTTTAATATTTGCGTATAATCTTCAATTTCAGTATTTAATGAACTTGATTTCTGTATTTTTATTTTAAATTTTGAATACTCCTAGGAATTTTTATTTTTTCCCTTCATTCCTTTTTCCAATCATGGCAGTAAATTACCCTATTGACAAACTGACCAACAATCGTTTTAATATTTGCGTATAATCTACAATTTCAGTATTTAATGAACTTGATTTCTGTATTTTTATTTTAAATTTTGAATACTCCTAGGAATTTTTATTTTTTCCCTTCATTCCTTTTTCCAATCATGGCAGTAAATTACCCTATTGACAAACTGACCAGCAATCGTTTTAATATTTGCGTATAATCTTCAATTTCAGTATTTAATGAACTTGATTTCTGTATTTTTATTTTAAATTTTGAATACTCCTAGGAATTTTTATTTTTTCCCTTCATTCCTTTTTCCAATCATGGCAGTAAATTACCCTATTGACAAACTGACCAGCAATCGTTTTAATATTTGCGTATAATCTTCAATTTCAGTATTTAATGAACTTGATTTCTGTATTTTTATTTTAAATTTTGAATACTCCTAGGAATTTTTATTTTTTCCCTTCATTCCTTTTTCCAATCATGGCAGTAAATTACTCTATGGACAAACTGACCAACAATCGTTTTAATATTTGCGTATAATCTTCAATTTCAGTATTTAATGAACTTGATTTCTGTATTTTTATTTTAAATTTTGAATACTCCTAGGAATTTTTATTTTTTCCCTTCATTCCTTTTTCCAATCATGGCAGTAAATTACCCTATTGACAAACTGACCAACAATCGTTTTAATATTTGCGTATAATCTACAATTTCAGTATTTAATGAACTTGATTTCTGTATTTTTATTTTAAATTTTGAATACTCCTAGGAATTTTTATTTTTTCCCTTCATTCCTTTTTCCAATCATGGCAGTAAATTACCCTATTGACAAACTGACCAGCAATCGTTTTAATATTTGCGTATAATCTTCAATTTCAGTATTTAATGAACTTGATTTCTGTATTTTTATTTTAAATTTTGAATACTCCTAGGAATTTTTATTTTTTCCCTTCATTCCTTTTTCCAATCATGGCAGTAAATTACCCTATTGACAAACTGACCAGCAATCGTTTTAATATTTGCGTATAATCTTCAATTTCAGTATTTAATGAACTTGATTTCTGTATTTTTATTTTAAATTTTGAATACTCCTAGGAATTTTTATTTTTTCCCTTCATTCCTTTTTCCAATCATGGCAGTAAATTACTCTATGGACAAACTGACCAACAATCGTTTTAATATTTGCGTATAATCTTCAATTTCAGTATTTAATGAACTTGATTTCTGTATTTTTATTTTAAATTTTGAATACTCCTAGGAATTTTTATTTTTTCCCTTCATTCCTTTTTCCAATCATGGCAGTAAATTACCCTATTGACAAACTGACCAACAATCGTTTTAATATTTGCGTATAATCTTCAATTTCAGTATTTAATGAACTTGATTTCTGTATTTTTATTTTAAATTTTGAATACTCCTAGGAATTTTTATTTTTTCCCTTCATTCCTTTTTCCAATCATGGCAGTAAATTACCCTATTGACAAACTGACCAGCAATCGTTTTAATATTTGCGTATAATCTTCAATTTCAGTATTTAATGAACTTGATTTCTGTATTTTTATTTTAAATTTTGAATACTCCTAGGAATTTTTATTTTTTCCCTTCATTCCTTTTTCCAATCATGGCAGTAAATTACCCTATTGACAAACTGACCAGCAATCGTTTTAATATTTGCGTATAATCTTCAATTTCAGTATTTAATGAACTTGATTTCTGTATTTTTATTTTAAATTTTGAATACTCCTAGGAATTTTTATTTTTTCCCTTCATTCCTTTTTCCAATCATGGCAGTAAATTACCCTATTGACAAACTGACCAGCAATCGTTTTAATATTTGCGTATAATCTTCAATTTCAGTATTTAATGAACTTGATTTCTGTATTTTTATTTTAAATTTTGAATACTCCTAGGAATTTTTATTTTTTCCCTTCATTCCTTTTTCCAATCATGGCAGTAAATTACCCTATTGACAAACTGACCAGCAATCGTTTTAATATTTGCGTATAATCTTCAATTTCAGTATTTAATGAACTTGATTTCTGTATTTTTATTTTAAATTTTGAATACTCCTAGGAATTTTTATTTTTTCCCTTCATTCCTTTTTCCAATCATGGCAGTAAATTACCCTATTGACAAACTGACCAGCAATCGTTTTAATATTTGCGTATAATCTTCAATTTCAGTATTTAATGAACTTGATTTCTGTATTTTTATTTTAAATTTTGAATACTCCTAGGAATTTTTATTTTTTCCCTTCATTCCTTTTTCCAATCATGGCAGTAAATTACCCTATTGACAAACTGACCAGCAATCGTTTTAATATTTGCGTATAATCTTCAATTTCAGTATTTAATGAACTTGATTTCTGTATTTTTATTTTAAATTTTGAATACTCCTAGGAATTTTTATTTTTTCCCTTCATTCCTTTTTCCAATCATGGCAGTAAATTACCCTATTGACAAACTGACCAGCAATCGTTTTAATATTTGCGTATAATCTTCAATTTCAGTATTTAATGAACTTGATTTCTGTATTTTTATTTTAAATTTTGAATACTCCTAGGAATTTTTATTTTTTCCCTTCATTCCTTTTTCCAATCATGGCAGTAAATTACCCTATTGACAAACTGACCAACAATCGTTTTAATATTTGCGTATAATCTTCAATTTCAGTATTTAATGAACTTGATTTCTGTATTTTTATTTTAAATTTTGAATACTCCTAGGAATTTTTATTTTTTCCCTTCATTCCTTTTTCCAATCATGGCAGTAAATTACCCTATTGACAAACTGACCAACAATCGTTTTAATATTTGCGTATAATCTTCAATTTCAGTATTTAATGAACTTGATTTCTGTATTTTTATTTTAAATTTTGAATACTCCTAGGAATTTTTATTTTTTCCCTTCATTCCTTTTTCCAATCATGGCAGTAAATTACCCTATTGACAAACTGACCAGCAATCGTTTTAATATTTGCGTATAATCTTCAATTTCAGTATTTAATGAACTTGATTTCTGTATTTTTATTTTAAATTTTGAATACTCCTAGGAATTTTTATTTTTTCCCTTCATTCCTTTTTCCAATCATGGCAGTAAATTACCCTATTGACAAACTGACCAACAATCGTTTTAATATTTGCGTATAATCTTCAATTTCAGTATTTAATGAACTTGATTTCTGTATTTTTATTTTAAATTTTGAATACTCCTAGGAATTTTTATTTTTTCCCTTCATTCCTTTTTCCAATCATGGCAGTAAATTACCCTATTGACAAACTGACCAGCAATCGTTTTAATATTTGCGTATAATCTTCAATTTCAGTATTTAATGAACTTGATTTCTGTATTTTTATTTTAAATTTTGAATACTCCTAGGAATTTTTATTTTTTCCCTTCATTCCTTTTTCCAATCATGGCAGTAAATTACCCTATTGACAAACTGACCAACAATCGTTTTAATATTTGCGTATAATCTTCAATTTCAGTATTTAATGAACTTGATTTCTGTATTTTTATTTTAAATTTTGAATACTCCTAGGAATTTTTATTTTTTCCCTTCATTCCTTTTTCCAATCATGGCAGTAAATTACCCTATTGACAAACTGACCAGCAATCGTTTTAATATTTGCGTATAATCTTCAATTTCAGTATTTAATGAACTTGATTTCTGTATTTTTATTTTAAATTTTGAATACTCCTAGGAATTTTTATTTTTTCCCTTCATTCCTTTTTCCAATCATGGCAGTAAATTACCCTATTGACAAACTGACCAGCAATCGTTTTAATATTTGCGTATAATCTTCAATTTCAGTATTTAATGAACTTGATTTCTGTATTTTTATTTTAAATTTTGAATACTCCTAGGAATTTTTATTTTTTCCCTTCATTCCTTTTTCCAATCATGGCAGTAAATTACCCTATTGACAAACTGACCAACAATCGTTTTAATATTTGCGTATAATCTTCAATTTCAGTATTTAATGAACTTGATTTCTGTATTTTTATTTTAAATTTTGAATACTCCTAGGAATTTTTATTTTTTCCCTTCATTCCTTTTTCCAATCATGGCAGTAAATTACCCTATTGACAAACTGACCAGCAATCGTTTTAATATTTGCGTATAATCTTCAATTTCAGTATTTAATGAACTTGATTTCTGTATTTTTATTTTAAATTTTGAATACTCCTAGGAATTTTTATTTTTTCCCTTCATTCCTTTTTCCAATCATGGCAGTAAATTACCCTATTGACAAACTGACCAACAATCGTTTTAATATTTGCGTATAATCTTCAATTTCAGTATTTAATGAACTTGATTTCTGTATTTTTATTTTAAATTTTGAATACTCCTAGGAATTTTTATTTTTTCCCTTCATTCCTTTTTCCAATCATGGCAGTAAATTACCCTATTGACAAACTGACCAGCAATCGTTTTAATATTTGCGTATAATCTTCAATTTCAGTATTTAATGAACTTGATTTCTGTATTTTTATTTTAAATTTTGAATACTCCTAGGAATTTTTATTTTTTCCCTTCATTCCTTTTTCCAATCATGGCAGTAAATTACCCTATTGACAAACTGACCAGCAATCGTTTTAATATTTGCGTATAATCTTCAATTTCAGTATTTAATGAACTTGATTTCTGTATTTTTATTTTAAATTTTGAATACTCCTAGGAATTTTTATTTTTTCCCTTCATTCCTTCTTCCAATCATGGCAGTAAATTACCCTATTGACAAACTGACCAGCAATCGTTTTAATATTTGCGTATAATCTTCAATTTCAGTATTTAATGAACTTGATTTCTGTATTTTTATTTTAAATTTTGAATACTCCTAGGAATTTTTATTTTTTCCCTTCATTCCTTCTTCCAATCATGGCAGTAAATTACCCTATTGACAAACTGACCAGCAATCGTTTTAATATTTGCGTATAATCTTCAATTTCAGTATTTAATGAACTTGATTTCTGTATTTTTATTTTAAATTTTGAATACTCCTAGGAATTTTTATTTTTTCCCTTCATTCCTTTTTCCAATCATGGCAGTAAATTACTCTATTGACAAACTGACCAACAATCGTTTTAATATTTGCGTATAATCTTCAATTTCAGTATTTAATGAACTTGATTTCTGTATTTTTATTTTAAATTTTGAATACTCCGAGGAATTTTTATTTTTTCCCTTCATTCCTTTTTCCAATCATGGCAGTAAATTACCCTATTGACAAACTGACCAGCAATCGTTTTAATATTTGCGTATAATCTTCAATTTCAGTATTTAATGAACTTGATTTCTGTATTTTTATTTTAAATTTTGAATACTCCTAGGAATTTTTATTTTTTCCCTTCATTCCTTTTTCCAATCATGGCAGTAAATTACCCTATTGACAAACTGACCAACAATCGTTTTAATATTTGCGTATAATCTTCAATTTCAGTATTTAATGAACTTGATTTCTGTATTTTTATTTTAAATTTTGAATACTCCTAGGAATTTTTATTTTTTCCCTTCATTCCTTTTTCCAATCATGGCAGTAAATTACTCTATGGACAAACTGACCAACAATCGTTTTAATATTTGCGTATAATCTTCAATTTCAGTATTTAATGAACTTGATTTCTGTATTTTTTTTTAAATTTTGAATACTCCTAGGAATTTTTATTTTTTCCCTTCATTCCTTTTTCCAATCATGGCAGTAAATTACCCTATTGACAAACTGACCAGCAATCGTTTTAATATTTGCGTATAATCTTCAATTTCAGTATTTAATGAACTTGATTTCTGTATTTTTATTTTAAATTTTGAATACTCCTAGGAATTTTTATTTTTTCCCTTCATTCCTTTTTCCAATCATGGCAGTAAATTACCCTATTGACAAACTGACCAACAATCGTTTTAATATTTGCGTATAATCTTCAATTTCAGTATTTAATGAACTTTGATTTCTGTATTTTTATTTTAAATTTTGAATACTCCTAGGAATTTTTATTTTTTCCCTTCATTCCTTTTTCCAATCATGGCAGTAAATTACCCTATTGACAAACTGACCAGCAATCGTTTTAATATTTGCGTATAATCTTCAATTTCAGTATTTAATGAACTTGATTTCTGTATTTTTATTTTAAATTTTGAATACTCCTAGGAATTTTTATTTTTTCCCTTCATTCCTTTTTCCAATCATGGCAGTAAATTACTCTATTGACAAACTGACCAACAATCGTTTTAATATTTGCGTATAATCTTCAATTTCAGTATTTAATGAACTTGATTTCTGTATTTTTATTTTAAATTTTGAAATACTCCTAGGAATTTTTATTTTTTCCCTTCATTCCTTTTTCCAATCATGGCAGTAAATTACCCTATTGACAAACTGACCAACAATCGTTTTAATATTTGCGTATAATCTTCAATTTCAGTATTTAATGAACTTGATTTCTGTATTTTTATTTTAAATTTTGAATACTCCTAGGAATTTTTATTTTTTCCCTTCATTCCTTTTTCCAATCATGGCAGTAAATTACCCTATTGACAAACTGACCAACAATCGTTTTAATATTTGCGTATAATCTTCAATTTCAGTATTTAATGAACTTGATTTCTGTATTTTTATTTTAAATTTTGAATACTCCTAGGAATTTTTATTTTTTCCCTTCATTCCTTTTTCCAATCATGGCAGTAAATTACCCTATTGACAAACTGACCAGCAATCGTTTTAATATTTGCGTATAATCTTCAATTTCAGTATTTAATGAACTTGATTTCTGTATTTTTATTTTAAATTTTGAATACTCCTAGGAATTTTTATTTTTTCCCTTCATTCCTTTTTCCAATCATGGCAGTAAATTACCCTATTGACAAACTGACCAACAATCGTTTTAATATTTGCGTATAATCTTCAATTTCAGTATTTAATGAACTTGATTTCTGTATTTTTATTTTAAATTTTGAATACTCCTAGGAATTTTTATTTTTTCCCTTCATTCCTTTTTCCAATCATGGCAGTAAATTACCCTATTGACAAACTGACCAACAATCGTTTTAATATTTGCGTATAATCTTCAATTTCAGTATTTAATGAACTTGATTTCTGTATTTTTATTTTAAATTTTGAATACTCCTAGGAATTTTTATTTTTTCCCTTCATTCCTTTTTCCAATCATGGCAGTAAATTACCCTATTGACAAACTGACCAACAATCGTTTTAATATTTGCGTATAATCTTCAATTTCAGTATTTAATGAACATGATTTCTGTATTTTTATTTTAAATTTTGAATACTCCTAGGAATTTTTATTTTTTCCCTTCATTCCTTTTTCCAATCATGGCAGTAAATTACCCTATTGACAAACTGACCAACAATCGTTTTAATATTTGCGTATAATCTTCAATTTCAGTATTTAATGAACATGATTTCTGTATTTTTATTTTAAATTTTGAATACTCCTAGGAATTTTTATTTTTTCCCTTCATTCCTTTTTCCAATCATGGCAGTAAATTACCCTATTGACAAACTGACCAACAATCGTTTTAATATTTGCGTATAATCTTCAATTTCAGTATTTAATGAACTTGATTTCTGTATTTTTATTTTAAATTTTGAATACTCCTAGGAATTTTTATTTTTTCCCTTCATTCCTTCTTCCAATCATGGCAGTAAATTACCCTATTGACAAACTGACCAACAATCGTTTTAATATTTGCGTATAATCTTCAATTTCAGTATTTAATGAACTTGATTTCTGTATTTTTATTTTAAATTTTGAATACTCCTAGGAATTTTTATTTTTTCCCTTCATTCCTTTTTCCAATCATGGCAGTAAATTACCCTATTGACAAACTGACCAACAATCGTTTTAATATTTGCGTATAATCTTCAATTTCAGTATTTAATGAACTTGATTTCTGTATTTTTATTTTAAATTTTGAATACTCCTAGGAATTTTTATTTTTTCCCTTCATTCCTTCTTCCAATCATGGCAGTAAATTACCCTATTGACAAACTGACCAACAATCGTTTTAATATTTGCGTATAATCTTCAATTTCAGTATTTAATGAACTTGATTTCTGTATTTTTATTTTAAATTTTGAATACTCCTAGGAATTTTTATTTTTTCCCTTCATTCCTTCTTCCAATCATGGCAGTAAATTACCCTATTGACAAACTGACCAACAATCGTTTTAATATTTGCGTATAATCTTCAATTTCAGTATTTAATGAACTTGATTTCTGTATTTTTATTTTAAATTTTGAATACTCCTAGGAATTTTTATTTTTTCCCTTCATTCCTTCTTCCAATCATGGCAGTAAATTACTCTATTGACAAACTGACCAACAATCGTTTTAATATTTGCGTATAATCTTCAATTTCAGTATTTAATGAACTTGATTTCTGTATTTTTATTTTAAATTTTGAATACTCCTAGGAATTTTTATTTTTTCCCTTCATTCCTTTTTCCAATCATGGCAGTAAATTACACTATTGACAAACTGACCAGCAATCAATTGACTAGATTTCCAGAGTACAAATGAGCTATTGATATTCACTAGATGTGTTTTGATTAACTGGCTTCATTCATAAAACAGATAAAATTTTCCAGTCAACAACAAAGACTGTATTCTGCTTGGTTTGTAATAAAAAAAATAATTTGTCATATCGCGTAAGGCACTGCATCGCAATCAGCACTAAAGACGGTTTCTTTTAGAACTGCCAAATATCTTATCAGATGAACATTCCCAAAGATATTCATGATAAAAATAAAAGTATTTTCTGCTTTACATTGAGAAAAAACTTTTAGCAAAAAGCTATGAGTAATAAGGAATTAATAAACAGATATTTTTCTGTTTAAACAAACAAGACAACGTTTTTAATTACATCTTAGTGCACAAGACGATCTGCTCACTCTTTCACTGGGAAGAGGCTAATAATAACTGACTCTTTACTAATTCTAATAAGACTGTTGCTTGAATGGACCATATTCCTTGTGGGAATAGTGATAGTATGTACCAGCCCAAGGAATATAGTCCATTCAGCTAAGTTTTCGAGAGGGATATGAAAACTAAAGATAATATTTAGAGCTTTAATTGGATCAGAGGGTAAAAAATGGGGTGTGTCTTATTGTTCAGTGAGGTTGCAAGGGAGGCAAGGCAACCATCTTAAATAATTAGACAGACTTTGAAAATTAAAAAAAGTAAACATGAATAAATTTTTCAAAATGACAAACTGAACAACATTTTGACACGTACACTGATGATAAAACAAAAGCAAATAACTAAGGAAACATTTCTCTTGGCCAACTGAGTAAAAGGGGGGGAAAAAAGACAAAACAAAACATTACGATACCAAAGGTATAAATCCAGGTGTTGATAAAACAAAAACTATCAGAACTCACGATTCATGATAACTAAGTGCTTCTGCACTTTTCTGTGATCCGATGCTACAAGTCCGGCTAAAGGCATCATCATCGTCACCATACAAATTATTGAGCCCATAATCAGAGTCCACATCTGAACTGGAAGTACGTTGTCGTCTGATCAGCCGCAATGTGGCTAACCCCGCAGCATCTCTTGTGCTCGTGTAAGTCACAGGGTTATCAACAAGATGGTCCAGTCCCTGGACACACGGCTTGATGCCATAAGGAGGACTACCACAATGCCGCCTTAAACTTGGCACTCTAGTCAGATTGACAAGTTTCCGTTGCTGTGAAGACGGGTGAACGTAGTCTTTTCCATCGGACAATGTTGAATGACCAGTATCGTTAGTCAAAATAGTAGTGCTTGAGCCTGTTATTGGACTTCGACACATTGTATCACAAGTCATAGTTGGGCCCGAGTCGCAAGAGCTGACCCCACTGGTCGTGGAGTCAGTGTTGAAACTGTCTGCACGACTTTTGCTAGTCTTAGAACTGTCACTGCCACTTTGCTGGTCTCGAAGGCTACCAACCCGTGTCCGATATGAGGTAATGTCAAACATCCGACCACTGTTGTGGTCGGTCAAATTGGAGACGTTGTTGGCTAATTTGTTGGAGTCGTTTTCTTGAAATTCTGACAGTGACTCTGCATTTTCCTCCTCAACTTTTTCTATTGAAGAACGTTCAGACTGGGATGATATCATCAAATGCAAGGATTTCGTTGGAGATCGATCCCCGGATCCGAATGATGCAGGACTTGACGAGTTGACAGGTGACAAAAACGTCCGATCTTTGAGAAAGCCATGCATTGATTTACTCTTGGTCGAAAACTGAGTGGCTTGCGAGCGATCAAACCCACTTGACCGCGGGGGAAGCGTCGAGCTCCGACTAATGTTTGTCAGCCTGTGAAGAGTGATGTCAGAGTCATCCTTTGTGCTTCCCGGAAT
Source organism: Acanthosepion esculentum (assembly GCA_964036315.1). Taxonomy (NCBI): domain Eukaryota; kingdom Metazoa; phylum Mollusca; class Cephalopoda; order Sepiida; family Sepiidae; genus Acanthosepion; species Acanthosepion esculentum. Next base: position 38,460,415 of record OZ038511.1, on the reverse strand, counting down.
ATTCAAGTGCTTCGGATAAGCACGGTTTGACTTGTTATCCTCACGTTCCTCCGAGCTGTATTGCTCAAAGTTACAGTGATTTCCCAAGTGGGCATTCATGGAAGACTCTTCACTGTCTGAGCGCGTTCCACTAGAGATGCTAAGGTTTCGATCACTGGGAGTGTCAGGGGACATAACTCCATCATCAACTGTTGGTTCGTGATGTTCAACAATTGGCCATTTTTCTGCTCGATTTCTCCAAATGGACTCCCAGCCATACTGAGCAAGAAGATCAGCACCTTGGCGGGTGGAAGCAAGAAGACCAAGGGTGTAAAACGCTGTGCTGCAATCAGATAGAACAAACAATTAAAAATGAAAAATAATATTAAATTCACTGTCTACATGAAGTCCATACCCAAAGCAATATACTGTCAAAATTACTTCAGACATAAATAAAATGGTCTTTTTTATTTAACAGTTAAAGTTTGAAATAACATATTTGACAGCATGTAAGGCGCACTTTTTTTTTTACTAAAAATATCTTTTAAAATTCCCCTGCATCTTATATGCCATATGTAGGTTTACTAATTACTAATTTTTTCTTGATTTGCTCTTCTGAAATTGGGGTGCATCTTATACACCCATGCGTCTTATATACCATCAAATACGGTACTTAACTGAATTATCTCGTTTGAAATTCATTTGTTAAATTATTTCACTTCCGGGCAGCCTGAGTTTTAATTATACTTTATAAATAAAAAATGAATATTCTTCCAGATCCACTCATTTATTTAGTAAGAATGAAAATTCAAACAAAAAGCATACACAAGTTTATTTTAATATTATTCTATATTTACTGTGTATTTTCAAGTTAAATATTTACAATACCTGTTTTTATATAAGTGATCAAAATTCAAGTATAAAATATAAGTGATAAAAACAGACATATTAAAAGAAGAAAAAATAATTAACAAAAAAGAAGAGAATCAAAACAAAAAAAACATCAGTTCACCTGTCATCCAGTTCTAACTTCTCCCCGGACTTTTAAACAGGAGTAGAGTTTTATCCCTCATTTTCAATTTAGAATTGGGTTTCCGGTTCATTCGAAAGTCTATTTCAACTCTATACTTTTTATGTCTCCTCCTAAACTCTGAAATTTTATTTACTATTTACTTATTTATTTTTCCTCAATAGGAATAGATAGGTTTGTCTATTGTCCAGTTCACACTCCTCCCCTGTCTTTTGAAAAGGAGTAGAGGTTTATCCATGTTTCCAGTTTACAATTGGGCTACCAGTTTGTTTTAAAGTCTACTCCAACTCTATACATCTAACATCTCCACCTTAAACTCTGAAGTTTCATTTACTATTTTAAATTTTATTTATTTATTTTTTTTCCTTCAATAAGGGTTTATTACTTAATTTTTCCTCAGTAGGAGTTGATAGGTTTGTCTCATCTGGTTCACATTCCTCCCTTGTCTCTTAAACTGCTATAGAGGTTTATCTCTTGTTTCCTGTTTAGGATTGGGTTTCTGGTGCTTTCGAAAGTTTGTTCATTCTCTTTCACTCCCAGTAGACTCTCACAGCTTAGTGGCATTATTGCCTTGCTTGGGGTGAATTGATTTTTTTTTTAGAAAGTGGAAAAATAAAACATGATTTGCAAAAAAAAAAAACAGCTAAACCAGTTTATTAGTCCTCTCTCATCAGCACTCAATCGAGGACAAGAAATGTGCACAGCAACTAAAATGAACACCCAAGACCAATTTTTATATAATGAATACATAACACTTACAGTCAAATTACATTTATGCCTAGCCATCATTCCTTCTGCTTACAAGGAGATGTCTGGTAGGACTTAATATAAATAGAGTCCAATAACTTCAAATGAAATTCCAAATTATCCTTCCTTAGTACTGAGAATATGTCTTGGTTATAAGACTAGGCACATTGGTGATTTTCTAACTAATGTTCAGCTATCGTCTGTAAGTTTTATATATTTATTATATATCAATTGGTCTTTCGTGTTCATTTTAGCCACTGTGTACATTTCTTTTTCTGCACTGAGCTCTAAGACATGACCAATAAAATGGTTTAGCGGTTTTTCTTCTTAATCGTGTTGCAATATTACCATTTGATTTACATCTTTTTTGTTACCCCTCCTTTTTGCATGTTTTAACATTTTTATCACTTTAATTAAGTATCAGCTTACAAATTCATAAATTTACATGACTTTATATATTTATCTGTCACACTGCATGATCTCTACTACTTACTGTGATATTCTATTGTTACAAAAACACAATAAGGAAACATGCATCTGGTTACCATAAGAATGGAATATCTCATTAATTTAAAAAAAAAAAAAAAGGAGGCCAGGTTGCTAATATATTGCATTTCATTTCTTTTGTCTTATGCTAACTTTGTTTGGATGTTATTAGTTTTAACGATTTAAAAGACCGCATTCTTTCTTACAATTAAATAGGTAATTATATAGATAAGAACATATTACTCAGGCAGATAATACATGGTGCGGCAGAAATACTTCCAACATAATGTTAAGACATTAACTATATGAAGACACCATTGCCACTAATGTCTTACTATTATATGGTAGGTATTACTTGGAGGTATGTATAGGGGGCATTTCTTGGAAGTATATGTGGGGGGTATTTCTGCCACACTCTTTATAACAGAATTTCAAAATTACTTAACCGTTAGCTCTCTGCAATATTCATAAGCATTTCATTCATTTGATATAAGTGTCCTGACAATTGCAGTAGCATCATCTTTGATTTTCAGTATGTCATTTTCGTGTTGCCATAGTAGGATATGACAACACTAGCACAAAATTCAACCACACTATTGCCTGATGATCGAAGTTGCATGCAGTGGCTGTGCAAACATTTTGTTTGACAAATGAAATGGCCTATATACAGAATGCTAAAGGTTAAATGTCTAACATTGTCAAAGACAATGTCATCATAGATGAAGAAGAGCTAGAACAGAAATATGGTTTTACAAAAAGATGCTGAGAATACCATTGAGTGAACATGTGAGCAATGATGAAGTTTTAAAGAAAATGGAAACAAAAAAGACTTAAATTTTCCAACATATTTCTGTGAAATTTTTCCCTTTCCAGAACTGTAGTTTATATTTTAGATATATGGAAAAAAAGAAGGTGTCAGTTTAAATTGATGTCAGGAGGATATAGGTTAAAATAAAAATCATTGTTATTTACCCCCTAAGGCTAATTATGGTTCCTTTCAAGAAGTAACAACATTTGCATGAATAGATTTATAGATAAATAACAGGTTTAAACCCACCCTCTTGACACCCCCCTCCAGAATCCAGAGCCCAGGATGCAGTGAATGGTTAGATGCAAAAGTGAGCTATAATGACATTTATAGTGACTATATAACATCATAATAAAAGCTGCATAAATATTTATCATGATGTTCAAAATGATCCTATAAGAACCTACCATGATAATTAGAAAGAAAATAAATATTACAAAAAGGTAACTAAATAATATTTTGTTTTGGCTATTATTACAAAATAATATTCTACTTGAAAAATCTCATGAGATTTTGGGTCTTGTGATAAACTCATCCATATAGTATTTTTTTTTAACCCTTAGTACTCTGCAATATCATAAGTATTTCATCCTCATCCATTGGATATACATGGCCAGATAACTGCAGTAGCATCATCTTTGATTTTCCATTCGTCATTTTCCTGTTGCCATAGTAGGATATGACAACACTAGGGCAAAATTCAACCACACTAATGTCTGATGATCAAAATTGCATGCAGTGACTGTACAAACATTTTTTTTTAACAAATAAAATCACCTATGTACAAGGTGCTAACAGTTAAATATTATCACATTTTTTTAAGGTTTGGGTAAAACTAATATATTAACAATTCTTTCTAACTGAATTTTAATACAAAATTTCATGGAGAACATTCCATCAGAAAAAAAAAATACAAGTCATGTACTGTTTGTTTTTAGTACATTTTTGCGCAAATTCTTACCCTCTGACTGAGAAAACACCACATTCTTCTGCTAAACGGATTATCTCTGTAACAAGAGATTCCTCTTTAAGCCAAAGTACTCCATAAGTTGATGTGCCAATGTGTCCCTGAAATAAAAAAATTTTTAAAAAAACACATCAGAAACTTTTGTTTTAATAAATGATCTATACAAAATGGTTTTAGTTTAAAATGACAATATCCAGAATAGAAAGAAATTAAGAATTATTTTTATCATATTCTTTATAATTTAAAAGAGTTTACTTGCTATGCAGCTAAACCCTTTTATGTCACCCTCAAATTTGCTATGTACATTTATTGGACCAAAGGTGAGATTTTTAACAGAAAAAACCTCACAAGAAAATGTCTACTTTTCTTTTATATCGATATGTCTTTATCAGTAACAATTACCCTTTGTAACTGTTCAATTTTTAGCACTCTGCATTATTAATATTACTTCCCTTTCCACTGCATTCTTTTTCAAGGCCTCTCAATTGCAGTATTCTTATTGTTAATTTCAGTCAAAAGTGTTTCTGTTACCATAGCGGATATGACAACACAACTATGAAATTCAAATTCAGAGATCAGAGTCACCTTCAGTGACAGGATAAACTTTTTCACAGCAAATGAAATCACATACAGATAAAGCTTAGTGTAAGACAACAATTTCTCTTTCATTATTAATGTAGAAACAAGAAAAAATATCTGTCTATATTTCTGAGATGAGGTTTTGTAATTATTTACATTGTGGAGACTGTCCCCATTGTTACTGCCATATTCATGATGTTTTGGCCATTGTACACTCTGGCCTTCTTCAGGTGATTGAAATTTCAAACTGAACCCTTTATTTCATCCACCAGGGTAGATTTTTCTAGTTCCACATGCCATGCCTCTTCCGGATGTCTGTTATCTCCCTTTAACTCAACTCTCCGAGTTTTTGTTCAACACTGCGGTAGCCAGGTATTGAACTCGCAACTCTTTGGGTCAAGTCAATGGATCCAACCAATGTTTTTATGTATATGGCCCAGTGGATAAAAGTGTTGGCTGGATCCAGTGAACATGGCAATAAAGATGAGGACAACAGTCCAAACAATGTAAATAATAAGAAAAACTGATTTGAAAAAACAATCTCACAAAGATGCATTCCAAAAGCTAAGCAGAGTATTAAGAGAGAGAAAAATGTAATTAGAAACAAAATAAAGTGTACTGAATTGTTACATGATATCTGCTTTCCTGTATAGCAGTGAATGCTGGACAATCTCATCAAGATTGAAGAAGAGACTTGAAGCAATGGAAATGTTGTTCTACAGAAAGATGCTGAGGATACCATGGACTGAACTTGTGAGCAACAATGAGATTTTGGAGAAAATAGAAACAAAAAGGACACTTATACTTAACATCAGGAAGAAGTAGTTGAAATTTCTGGGGTATGTAATGAGGAAAGAAAGCTTGGAAAATCTGATACTCACAGGACAGATTGAGGGACAGAGGAAAGCAGTGCATAACATACTTGATGAGCTTGAGTAAATGAATTGTAGAACACAGTTTGGTAGAAATAACAAAAAGACAAAACTTATTAAGGGCTACAAGGGACAGGAAGATATGGAGGGCCATGATCACCTACGTCCTGAAGGAACACAGCACATAAAAGAAGAATATTACAGTGTAACCCAGATATAAGAGAGTTGTCGGGACCGGAGAAGAAGTATCTTATATCTGGGTTTCTCTTATATCCGAGTTTGATCTATTATACAGTGTAACCCAGATATAAGAGAAACCCGGATATAAGAGAGATTTTTCTCTGGTCCGAAATCAGAGCCATACTTACCTAAACAAAATAGACCAAACCCGGATATAAGAGAAACCCGGATATAAGAGACTTTTTCTCCGGTCCCGACAACTCTCTTATATCCAGGTTACACTGTATATACATTAACACAGTCTCTAATTTGGGACCAGAGAAAATCTCTCTTATATCCGGGTTTATCTTATATCAGGGTCTCTTATATCCGGGTTACACTGTATACATTTTTTAAGAAGGTATTTGCGGAACTGAAATATGTTAAAGCTTTATAGCCCTCCACTTCAATCATCAATAAACAGCGTCTATTGGGCCTTAAACTCAACCCAGACCTCAAGTGGAACTCGAATATATGGTCCATCACTAAAGATGCTGGAAAAATGGTCGGTTCCCTGTACCACTCCAGTAAATACCTGACTCCTCCTGCTATCTTCTACTGAAATTGGAGTACTGTTTTCATATATGAACAGGAGCAGGACAGAGTCTCCACATCTTTGTGGGTGACAAATTATTTCCAACCCTACAATCCCTTTCTCACAGGCGAAATGTCGCAAGCCTCTTGCTGCTCTGTTGCTATTTCCATGGAAAATGTTCCGATGAACTACATTCCTTAGTTCCACCAGTTCTAACGGTCATAGCTAACAGCTGCTACACCACACCGTGCACATTTTAGTGAACCACCCTCATTCCCTTTGTATTCCATTGGGTGAGATAGATGTTCAAGTTGAGCTGCTTCTTCCCACAAACTCTGCGGTGTTGTAAAATCAACTCCAAAGACGATGCTTCCCCAATCACTACAATCTTAATCTTTTCAAGTCTAGGGTCAAACATTATCTTCCCTACAAACAGTGCCTCTTACACTGCAACCCTCTTCCTCAAGTGGGCCTTGGGCCTTGTACAAACATAATTGGAAAAAAAACAAAAACAAAAAAAAAACAGGTATTCATTGAGGCATAATGCTAATTCTTTACTGGACACGGTGGAAGACTTTCATTTTTTTCTTAATGTCTATTTCTGATTTAAAATTATACTTATTTAAATTTGAAATCTAGCGTTCCCCAAAAATCTCGACATTTGTTTTTAATACTGACAAAATTTAATTCCTGCCATATTCATGATGTTTCGGCCTTTGTACACTCTGGCCTTCTTCAGGATCTACATCCACATATTTGCTTATATATATATGTTCCATAATAATAAAATTAACCCATTACTGCATAAAGTTTCCTTAAAATTTTAGCTCTACTGGACACTTATACTTAACATCAGGAATAAAGTGGGGACAGAGGAAAGCAGTATTCGGAAATTAAAAAACATCCCTACTACACACTAAGACATACACATAATGCACACACTCAATTAAACTGAAATATTGAATCATATATGAACAGGAGCAGAAGTACTCAAAAAAACACAATGGAACAAAAACAGGAACTGGGCAGTTTATCCACAATTTTAATCTGGATGTGAAAAATTATTTGTACATAGGGAAAAATACAATAAAAAATTTCAGTAGACAAACCTTACCAGTTGAATATAATACAATTTCTCTCTCTCTCTCTCTCTCTCTATATATATATATATATATGTAGAGAGAGAGAGAGAGAGTTGTATATTTAGGCAGCAATCCTTCATTTATGCATGTTTCATTAAAAATGACAGATGAGGTACTACGGTTAAGCTTTTTATTTAATTTTTCTTGTGTTCGAACAAGAACTTTCTTTTCTGGACAAAGAGTGTGTAAAAACTTTCCAAATGTTTTATAGTTCTGAGCGCTTTCAGCTATACCTTTAGCCATTATCAAGGATGTTTCAATATTTCAGCTTAATTGAGTATGTGCATTATGTGTATGTCTTAGTGTGTAGTAGTGGTGTTTTTTAATTTCCGAATACGGTTAGCACATTGTGGCTTTGTTCGTAGTTAATATTGTTAAGAGTTGGCTTTTTCTTTTTTATTATTAATTATTATTATTATAATATAATAATATTATAATATAATAATTATAATATAATAATTATTATTATAATTTTATTATTATTTTCTTCTTTATTATATATATATATATATATATATATATATATATATATATATATATATATATATAATTATTTAAAAAAATGTGATTTAGCTGATAGATGTTATATTCGGCACCTCAAATCTGGAGTTTCATAGACCAACTTTTTTTAAACTGTTTGGTCCACTTGCCAGGAGGTTTCAGTGATTCACTGCGGATTTTCTCATTTTTGTTATTTTTATGCTAAGTTTGACATAATTTATGCACAACTTAAAATGTAAAAATATTAATGACATGACAACTATTTCTGTATTTGATGGTATATATTTTGGTCAGGATTATGAAAAAGGAAATTGTTGAGTGGTATATTGAATGTTATAATAAATTAATTGATGTTCCTTATTTAGCTCAATTCAAAAACAAGTTTCTTTTTGTGCATTGTACAAATTCATGAAATTCTAATACTTGGGTGAAAATGTGGGTCTTATATGTACTCAAATATGGTAACTACTTGCCATCCATTTTATTGGATTATTAATAGGTCCCAAGATTAGAAAATTTTAAAGTTGTTTAATGTGAGTCCACGTGTTTTTATTTTGTTTTGTTTTTTTTATCTACATAAACTTTGATTACAGATTTATGTTTCCTTTTTTTTACTTTGATAGAGATAAAACCAGAAAGTGTTACAATTTTTGTATTTTTCTTGTTTGTTTGTTTTAGGGCAGCAAAACATTCATTATTAGAATCCATAGACAAAAAGATAAAATGCTTTTTTGATCAATTCATTTCAGATAAGAAAAGTTTTTGAACTGGTAGATGAGGGAATGGCGGAGAGAGAAAATAAATAAGAAAAGGAACCTTTCTTTTCTTCTGAGAAATTCTTTAGATAGAGTATCTAACATCTTGCACAAAATAAATTAGCTGAATGCCATTTGCTTTTACTCCTATCTAAAAAACTAATGTGAAATAAACAGGCATTAGCATAGCATACCTCTCTACCATTAACAAGCAAAACTTGAAAAAATATCTTAAATTACCTCAAAAAGGAAGAAAAAAAAAATTAAACTTATCAGATCTTGAATAAAAGTGTGTCACTTTTGCATCATTTATATTCCAAAGTGTTAAAAAAAAAAAAAAATTCAAAAATTTTCAGTAAATAATTTATTATACTCACTGTCCCATAATCATTGTGCCATTTGCTGTATGAAACATGTATGCAAATGTAACAACTATTATAGGACGTGTCACTTCAGGATGTAGGCGATCGTGGCCCTCTACATCTTCCTGTTGCTTGTAGCTCTTATTAAATCTTTCTCATATGGTCTGGAGCCCCTGCTGTTTGCCTCAGGGTTCTTGATAAGATCCAGAGACGGATATGCAATGTAATTGGCCCTGATCTGTCATCACGTCTGCAGTCACTCTCTCACAGACGCGACGTTGCCTCGCTCTGTCTTTTTTACAAATACTTTCTCGGTAATTGCTCCGAGGAGCTGCTTTCGCTGGTTCCTAGGCCTCATGAATTTAAACGTCCTACAAGGCTGGTATCCCGTTCACACCCCTTCACCGTTGAAACTGTTAGATGTAGACGTCTCTTCTACTCCAATAGCTTCATGTCTCGCACATCTCGCCTGTGGAACTCCCTTCCTTATTCCTGTTTCCCTGACAAATACAATCTCCAACTATTTAAGTGTAATGTCAATCGACATCTCCAGTTGCCTTGATCTATCCACTTCTCTTCTCCACATCCTTTCCCCCTTTCATTCCTATCTGCTCTCACTCCAAATCTTCTGTAACCCCCTTGCCTTGATCGATCCACTATCTTTCTCGACATCCTCTCCTTTACCACTCCTATCTGCTCTTCCTCCAAACCTTCTGTAACCCCTTGTGTGCTAGTGGCTTACAGCCTTGCTTGGGGTGATATGCTTAAAAAAAAAAAAAAAAAAAAAAAAATTTCTCTCAAAGCCTGCTCTACCATCCATTTAATCAAGCTCGTCAAATATATTACGCACTGTTTTCCTCTGTCCCTCTTCCCCTCGATCTGTCCTGTGAGTATCAGATTTTCCAAGCCTTCCTTCCTCATTACATACCCCAGAAATTTCAACTGTCTCCTCCTGATGTTAATATAAGTTTCTTTTTTCATTTCCATTTTTCTCTAAAACCTCATCGTTGCTCACATGTTCGGTCTATGGTATCCTCAGCATCTTTCTGTAGAACAACATTTCTGTTGCTTCAAGTCTCTTCTTCATCTTTGAGGAGATTTTTCAGCATTCGTTGGCATATACGAAGACAGATATCACATAATAGTTCAACACTCTTTTCTTTGTTTCTAACAAAAGTTTTATACTATCTGTCCCATAATCAATGTGCCATTTAGTGTATGAAATGTGTAGGCAGATGTAACAACTATTATAGGACACAGGTGATATTATTTTTATTATGAAATTTATAAAATAAAAGATTCATTCAGAAGGGAGTGACATATTAATTTCATTTTCACCCACATGGACATAGGGAAGAATAAAATGTGTGGGGTGATTTATAGATTTAGCCGACAGGAAAAAGAAATAAGGATATTCCTGATACTGTTGAATCTTGTAGCCTGTAACGATTGCAAGAACATTTTGAGAGCTTATTGAAGACATTAGGAATTTATTTTAAAAAAGAAAATCTTGATGTGACATGAATATTATCTAAGTGTTGATATAAAAGAGGTTATATGAAAGTTTATAAAACTTAAAGTACTCAATGGCTTCTTCAAAGAAAGAAAAAAAAATAGTATGGTTCTATATTTTCTGGGTTGATATGCATGTAGTATAGTGGTTATCAGTGCAGAAAGTGAAATTGGTGTGTCATGTTCCAATTCTTGCTGACTTTGTTGCATTCACTTTCACACAAATAACCATGAAAAAGGTGTAAATCCATCTCTTTTTTTTCCCTCCCCAGCTAACAGTTAAATATCAGACAAGACTAGGATCTCTAGCCATGGCTGGCATCCAGTTTAGTGTGTGGAGTAATTGGTGAAATTGAAGTTTCCAGCAAACAATTAGGAAAGGAAACAAAAGAAAAGGGCAAAATAACACTAAGCAAACAAAAAGGTTGTGACAAAAGTCACACACTCTAGGGATAATTGATTAAATGTATAATTACATTTTTTTTTTTTTTTTAAAGCTTTTCACCCCAGGCAAGGGGTTACAGAGGATTTGGAGCGAGAGCAAATAGGAGTGTTAGAGGAAAGGATGTGGAGAAGGATAGAGGATAGATCAAGGCAACTGGAGATGTTGATTGATGTTACACTTGAATAGTTGGAGATCATAGTCGTCAGGGAAACAGGAATGAGGAAGGGAGTTCCATAGGCGTGAGGTGCGAGATATGAAGCTATTGGAGTAGAAGAGACGTCTACATTTAATAGTTTGGGAACAGGATGCCAGCCTCGTAGGACGCTTGAATTCATGGCGCCTGGGAATCAGCAATAGCAGCTCATCGGAGCAATTACCATGGAAGTATTTATAAAAGAGATAGAGAGAGGCGACGGTGCATCTGTGAGAGAGAGACTGCAGACGAGAAGCCAGATCAGGGCCAATTACATTGCATACCCGTCTCTGGATCTTATCAAGAACCTTGAGGCAAACAGAAGGGGCTCCAGACCATATATGGCAGCAATACTCCATGCAAGGGCGGATGGTTGATTTGTAAATTTGGAGGATCGATTCAAGAGAGAAGAATTTCCTGGCCCGGCACAGGGAGCCAACTTCCCTTGTGGTGGATGAAGCAATCAACTCAATGTAATTGTTCCATCTCAGGTCAGCAGACAGCGTGAGACTGAGCAGCCGCAGAGAGGAGCTCTCGAGAAGTTGAGTTTCAGACATTTTAATGGGATGCAGGGAAGGATCGCTGTGGTGATTATGGAGAGCAGTTTTGTTTTGGAGGCGTTAAAGTTAACCAGCCAATTCCTGCCCCAGTTCACAACCGATTGAAGGTCCTTTTCGAGATGAACAGCCAGGTTAATTTTGTCAGCGGCACTAGATTTGTTTCTGAGGCAGGAGTAAATTGTGGTGTCATCCACACAGATGCCGACTTGGGAATCAATGGCGTCAGGAAGATCATTTATGAATATAAAAATTTTATATACTAGATATGTAATTGTTATATGTGCTGTTCCAAATGACCCCATTCCTTTTTCAAAACACATTTCAATTCTGTACCTGATGATTCATTAACACTTTGGAGAATTTCCTCTGTCATTTTAATGCATTCATATTTAATTCTTTCAATGTTTCTTGGGAGCATCTGATAAACAACTGATTTCAAATGGCCCCACAGAAAAAAATCTAAGTGTGTGAGGTCTGGTGATCTCAGTGGCCACTCAATAGAACCTCTTCAACCATTCAATTAACACCTATATTGCATGACTTTTGCCTCACCCTATATATATATATATATATATATATATATATATATATATATATATTTTTATATATATACATATATATATATATATATATATATATATATATATATTTTTATATATATACATATATATATATATATATATATATATATATATATATATATGCAAGTCAAAACTAGGCAAAGCAATAGAAATAAGGCAAAAGTTCGCAAAGTAAACAAGGTTTTATGCAAAATTGATACAGTCAAGTGATTGTAGCATTCTGATTTCAAGACACATAAAAAAAAATATGGTGGACGAAACTGATAGATGGCATATTTTTATTCGTTAGGAAGAAATCCCAGCTTGCATCTGTAGGATTTCTCTACAAATTTGGGGAGTGGGGATGTTTTAGCAGTCATTCCTTTCTGCATTGGCGCCAACATAGAAGAACAATTTTGAATGCAAAACTTATTGGATGTGGGAGGAGAGCCATGTCATTTCACTACTCACTATGATAATCACAGGAAACAACACCTAGCGTGATAAAGCCCTATTTCTCCAGAATGTCTAATGCAACTAAAGTGGGGGGACATTTTCAGGTAGAGTGATTTCAAGAGATGTGTATAATGTCCAGAGAAACATAGGAAACACTGGGCAATTTGAGAAATAAGCAGAAATCTGTTTATTCAAGTTTGAATTTCTGCATAGTGACTAAGGCTCTCCAAAGTAAAGGCCAGACAACCATAAGTATGTTAATCCTCAATTAATAGTAACCTACAATAATTGAGAACATTTTTACTTAGACTTATTAGTGATATCCAATAATTACTTAATCAACAAGTATTTCTAATACCAGGAATCAATTGCTATTTCTTACTTAGCAGAAAGCAGAGAAAATCTACTTGGATATAACAATTAGTGATTTCACCTTTTACCAAAATATTCATCAAAGAACGAAAATACTTTTAAAAAATTGTTAATTTATTCGTTGCCGAGTATTAGGGCATTCATCGACATTTCCTTCTAAGTGAAATGAATCCTATATTGGATCTGAAGAGATGTCTGCAGTCACTGCATGGTAGGGATCGACAGCTCTGGCTTTTCTTTGACCTCTCTCTTTATTACTCCTTGTAGACTTCTAGGGTGCAATAAGAAACAAAATAATAGCTAAGAAGTCTTTCATTTTGTTAAAAAAGTGACGTGTTTCCTCATGTTTACATACAAGAAGACGATATATATTTGTAAGTGTGTGTGTGCATATATGTTTAGTAAAGATTATGTTTGTTGGTTTTTGTATGTTTATTTGGAAGGTTTTATGTACATACCGTTTGTTTTAGATAAACATACATTAGATTCTTTAACCATTACCATTCTAATTTCTTTCTAGAATTGTTCCCCCCTGCGACTGCATTTTTTGAGGGTACAAAAACAAAAACCTACTGTTTTAAAATAGTTATATAGATTTGATTTTATGTATACTAATAAAAGAAAGGATGAGTAATATTTTGATGTAATGCATTACGTTTTGCATGCACGTTTTAATGTTGAAACCAAAAAAACAAAATGAAACACAAAATAAAAACCAAATACTTTAACAATTGTAGTAGTGAGAGAAAATAAAATAAAAACTGTCGACTTAAAGCAGCAGCAACAAACATCTACAACAGATTTCTTCTGTCTCTCGACCGCAACACTTGTAGCCAAATCACAGTTCGAACGATAGTTTGTCGTAACAGTCCAACAAGAAAAGTAGAAACGACAAAATTGGGTTACACGTCCAACCTTAACTTCTCACTAGCAAAAACGCGTGTTCCTCCCCTTAGCTCAGAAAATATTCTGCTTTTATCAGCGAAAAACGACGGCTTCTCTTCACCAAGAGAATTTTTCTGATTGGTCACGCCATTCAGAGGAGGGAAGAACATTAGCATAGATTCTAGTCATTGAAGTAGATTTTTGCTAACTACTTTTTGGTAATTTTTCTTCGGCAGATCGCACACAAAACACAAACTCTTTTCCGAGGTAACTGATTATCTCTTTCACTACAAGAATTTAACATTCTTTAACTTTTATTACTCTTTGTAGACTTCTAGAGAGCAACAAAACGGCTAAGAAGGTTTTCATTTCATCAAAAAAGTGATGTGTTTCCTCATGTTTACATACAAGACAACAGCATTTGTTTGCGCTTTCTTCACCTGACTAGTATATTTATTTGTCTCGTTGAAAAAGAAAATTATTATTTTGTTGTTTGTAAATAGACAAAATAATTCATCTTCAGAAAGGCTTTTAGGTATATTGATGGTCACCAGTAAAATTAGTCAGTCATGGGTGATAGTAGCTACTAATGGTCACTATCACTTTTGTCGACATCACTAGCATGGATCTTTGGCCACTTCACCATCAATATCCACTTGGGTAAAGCCTTCAAAATCATCATCGGAGTCTGAATCAAAGAAAAACTCCTAAATAAAGACTTTGTTGGATGTTGACACAACCATTTTTGTTTGATTGATGTTAGATCTCATATAGAGTTTAAAAGAATTTAAAATGGCATTGGAAAATGGAAGTTTAACCTCATTCCAAAGCAGTAGTAGGCTATTTCTAGCTTAAAATCCCAGAAATAACAGTTGACAAGTGTTTATTTATAGCAACTGTTTCAAGGTGACAGAATGTGCCTAGAGCAGCAAAGGGAGAGAATTCAACAGTGACAATATTTGCCTTCAGTGTGGTAAAGGTTAAGGGGTTCAATAAAGGTTGGTGATGTGTTTTTATAATTGGTTATATTCTTTTTAGTTGTCCCACATAGTAAATATAAATATAAAAGGGAAAAAACATTTTAAGAAACTTCTAAAACCTGTTTTCCTTAAGTGTTTTTTAAGCTTCAGTGGTAAATATTTTTCTGAAGTTGAAATTTCAGCTCTGTTAAAATTCAAATGCAAGAGATACAGAATAGGCTGATACTGTCATGATTTTTTCCCCAGAGCTAAAATCACTAAGATTATTGAAATTCATCTTTGGGTGTAACCCAGTTTAAATGGAGGGCAACTCAAATTGAAGTTCAAATAAGTAATGCCTTCAGATGTGCAGGTAGGGGTAACAGTTATTGAACAGAGTTCAAATTCAAGTCTGTTGCATTCACTTTCACACTAGTGCTTGTGGCAAAAAAAAAACATGAATCCATTTCTTCTCTACTCAACTATGAACTCAACTTTAAACAGGGTAGACACCAACATGCTCTCTCTATCCTTTCTCTCTCTCTCTCTCGCACGCACACACACACACACACACAACACAAAAACCCCAACATACATAATCTCTCACTTTCACAGTGTTTTTTCTCGTAGACAGACACATCCTCACATTGTCATGCATTTCTCTTTTACACAATGACATTCACTCTCTCCTGCACACATACACACAAAGATGCTTCCTTAACAACACACACACACACACACACACATTGATATCCCTTCTCACAGACACACAAAGACATGCTCTCTTTCTCTCATGCACAATCTCTCTCACTCACACATGCACACACAAAGCTCTCTCTCTCACACACACAGACATGCTCTCTCATAGACAGACACATACGCTGTGATGCACTCTCTCTCAGACATGATTTCTCTTTCACACAATCACATACACTCTCTTGCATGCATACACACACATTGATATGCTCTTTCTCAGACACACAAACACACACTATCACACACACACACATGCTTTATCTCTCTCACACACACACATGCTCTCTCTTACACACACATTCATACAGACATGCTCTCTCTCTCACACACGCACAGACATGCTCTCTCACACACACAAGATCACACAAGCAAACAATGGCATGCTCTCTCTCTCTCACCTGCTCACACATACAACGACATGCACTCTTTCATGCACACACAAATTTATAAGGACACCTGAGAAACACAGATTAAAAATCCTGTCAAATTTCATTTGTTATTCAAAGAATGAGAACAAAGACCATATCAATGAATTCTGGATATGATGAGGAAGGCATTTATCCTTTCCTTGAAGGTTAAAAGATGGTAGATTAACTTCTCAATTATAGTTTAAACAGCAGGGTAGATTGGACTATCTAGCCTTGTGTAGCTACCAGTATAAGAGAAGGATTACTCTGAATTCCAAACCATACAGTAGGTAACGGGAAACTACTATGTTTCTCAAAAAGTCATAGCCATTCATAGATATTAAAGAAATTTGTAGAGAGCCATGTTTGTCTACGTCTTGGTGAAAAAAGTGCCTGCAGAAAAGTATGCACTCTTCTCCCTCACCTGCTCAGGGTTAAAAAGCAGTCTGGAGTCCCTCACCTTTGTGGCAATCAGCCTAAAAGAGGGAAAACTGTGAATTCAAAATTGTGGTGAAGGCGATATGAGACCATTTCACCAGCTTTCCCAAGAACTGTCATGGTAACGTATTGTTTATTGTTATTACAGAAAAATTAAGCTGTGAAGAGCCATAATTGTTTCCGTCTTGAAAAGACAAGGCAATTTAAAAGAGAAGAAACTTGATTACGGTTTAATGACCACAGTTGATTTGATCTCATGCTTGAATATAAGGAGTTAATATATTGAAATAAAACCTCAACTGTTTCGTCTCCAACAGCTCACAAAATTTAAGAGGCAAAAAATAAGCAATCAAACACCAATAAATCAGCCAGTGGTATAATTCAAGTCCACTAATAAATCATTAACATAACTTTAAAAAAATAAATCAGTTCTTTAAACAGAGAAAATCTCAGATTGTAACATATAAGATTCAATTACAGGCACTCCCCATTTTAGATATAATCTGCCAAAGTAGGAAATTAAAAATGAAATAAGGATCAGGTATCCATTCTATTAGAAAACTACAACAATGGAAAGGTTTTCTGGCTCAAAACACCTCAAGTATTTAATGAATAATAATGGCAGCTGTCAACAAGTTTGTTCAGGTTTTTGTTTTGCTGACATAGCATTTAGGCGAAGTCTAGAAAAGCCTAGTATTTTAGATAGATCAAACTTCATCATGGCTATTTTTAAAATAATATGTATTGTCCTAACATACAAAAGATCCATGTAAAATTGAAAGAATCAACAAAAAAAGAAGCTGACAGTTGAGTATAACCAACAGACAAGATTAAATGCACAAGACTCTATGGCAGACATATAAACCTGAAGAAAATATTGTGAAGCAAGAAAAGGAGGAGGAGAACAACAACAACAACAACAACAACAATAATAATAATAATAATAATAATAATAATAATTGGAACAATTGACCTGAAAAACTTTTTTTTGCCTTTTTTCTTCATCAGATTTAATGTTTGAAGTGGAATTTTTAAGTATTTGCCATTAACATGAGTGTCAGGGTGACAGTGTGTATGACAGAGAATGTCAGAGGGTGAGAGTATGTGTGTTTCTGTGAGTGAGAGAGAGAGTTTGAACATCAGTGCCTATATGTGTGACTGAATGTCAAATTTTGTGCTTGAGAAAGAGAAAATACAGACTGAGTTCACATGAGAGAGAATGTGTGTGCACACATGTAAGAGAATGTCAGTTTGTGTACATTTGACAGAATGCTAATGTGTCTATGCAAGAGAGAAAATGTGTGTGTGTGTGAGAAAGAGAATGTGCATGTGTGAGAGAAAGAGAAAGAAAGAATGTGTGTGTGTGAGAGAGAGAGAAAGAATGTGTGTGTGTGAGAGAGAGTGTGTATCTATGCAAGAGAGAAAATATGTGCGTGTGAGAGAGAGAGAGAGAAAGAATGTGAGTGAGAGAGAGAGAAAGAATGTGAGTGAGAGAGAGAGAAAGAATGTGAGTGAGAGAGAGAGAAAGAATGTGAGTGAGAGAGAGAGAAAGAATGTGAGTGAGAGAGAGAGAGAATGTGTGTGTGAGAGAGAGAGAGAATGTGTGTGTGAGAGAGAGAGAGAATGTGTGTGTGAGAGAGAGAGAGAGAATGTGTGTGTGAGAGAGAGAGAGAGAATGTGTGTGTGAGAGAGAGAGAGAGAATGTGTGTGAGCGAGAGAGAGAGAATGTGTGTGTGTGAGAGAGAGAGAATGTGTGTGAGTGAGAAAGAGAGAATGTGTGTGTGTGTGTGAGAGAGAGAATGTGTGTGAGTGAGAGAGAGAGAATGTGTGTGAGTGAGAGAGAGAGAGAATGTGTGTGAGTGAGAGAAAAAATGTGCGCATGAGAGAGAAAGTCTGAGTGAGAGAGAATGTGTGTGTGTGAGAGAGAGAGAGCGAAAGAATGTGAGAGAGAGAATGAAAGAGCAAAAGAATGTGAGAGAGAGTGAGAGAGAGAAAGAATGTCTGTGAGAGAGTGAGAGAATGTGAGTGAGAGAGAGAATGTCTGTGAGAGAGTGAGAGAATGTGAGTAAGAGAGAGAATGCGTGAGAGAGAGAGAATGTGTGTGCGTGAGAGAGAGAGAATGTGTGTGTGAAAGAATGTGTGTAAGAGAGAGAGAGAAAGAATGTGTGTAAGAGAGAGAGAGAATGTGTGTGAGAGAGAAAGAATGTGTGTGTGAGAAAGAGAGAATTTTTGTGAGAGAGAAAGAATGTGTGCGAGAGAGAGAGAGAGAAAAAATGTGTGTGTGGAAAAGAAAAAGAATATGTGTGGGGAAAAGAGAGAAAGAATGTGTGTGTGAGAGAGAGAATGTGTGTGTGTGTGTGTGAGAGAGAGAATGTGTGTGTGTGTGTGTGAGAGAGAGAATGTGTGTGTGTGTGTGTGTGAGAGAGAATGTGTGTGTGTCTGTGAGAGAGAATGTGTGTGTGTCTGTGAGAGAGAATGTGTGTGTGTCTGTGAGAGAGAATGTGTGTGTGTCTGTGAGAGAGAATGTGTGTGTGTCTGTGAGAGAGAGAAAATGTGTGTGTGTCTGTGAGAGAGAGAAAATGTGTGTGTGTCTGTGAGAGAGAGAGAAAGTTGTGTGTGTGTCTGTGAGAGAGAAAATATGTGTCTGTATGTGAGAGAGAGAGAAAGTTGTGTGTGCGTGAGAGAGAAAGAATGTGTTTGTGAGAGAGAGAAAGAGTGTGTGTGTGAGAGAGAGAGAAAGAGTGTGTGTGAGAGAGAGAGAAAGAGTGTGTGTGAGAGAGAGAGAAAGAGTGTGTGTGAGAGAGAGAGAAAGAGTGTGTGTGAGAGAGAGAGAAAGAGTGTGTGTGAGAGAGAGAGAAAATGTGTGTGATTGTGTGAGAGAGAGAGAAAATGTGTGTGATTGTGTGAGAGAGAGAGAAAATGTGTGTGATTGTGTGAGAGAGAGAGAAAATGTGTGTGTGTGTGTGAGAGAGAGAGAAAATGTGTGTGTGTGTGTGTGAGAGAGAGAGAAAATGTGTGTGTGTGTGTGTGAGAGAGAGAAAATGTGTGTGTGTGTGAGAGAGAAAATGTGTGTGAGTGAGAGAGAGAAAATGTGTGTGAGTGAGAGAGAGAAAATGTGTGTATGTGTGAGAGAGAGAAAATGAGAGTGTGTGTGTGTGTGAGAGAGAAAGAGAAAATGTGTGTGAGAGAGACAGAGAGAACGTGTGTTTGAGAGAGAAAGAGAGAACGTGTGTGTGCATGAGAGAGAGAGAAAGAGTGTGTGATTGTGTGAGAGAGAGAGAAAATGTGTGTGATTGTGTGAGAGAGAGAGAAAATGTGTGTGATTGTGTGAGAGAGAGAGAAAATGTGTGTGATTGTGTGAGAGAGAGAGAAAATGTGTGTGTGTGTGTGAGAGAGAGAAAATGTTTGTGAGTGAGAGAGAGAAAATGTGTGTGAGTGAGAGAGAGAAAATGTGTGTGAGTGAGAGAGAGAAAATGTGTGTGAGTGAGAGAGAGAAAATGTGTGTGAGTGAGAGAGAGAAAATGTGTGTGAGTGAGAGAAAGAGAGAACGTGTGTGTGTGTGAGAGAGAGAGAACGTGTGTGTGTGAGAGAGAGAGAAAGAGTGTGTGTGAGAGAGAGAGAAAGAGTGTGTGTGAGAGAAAGAGTGTGTGTGAGAGAAAGAGTGTGTGTGAGAGAATAAGAATGTGTGCGAGAGAGAAAGAATGTGTGTGATTGTGTGAGAGAGAGAAAGTGTGTGTGTGTGTGTGTGAGAGAGAGAAAATGTGTGTGTGTGAGAGAGAGAAATTGTGTGTGTGTGAGAGAGAGAAAATGTGTGTGTGTGAGAGAGAGAAAATGTGTGTGTGTGTGAGTGAGAGAAAATGTGTGTGTGTGAGAGTGAGAGAAAATGTGTGTGTGTGAGAGTGAGAAAAAATGTGTGTGTGTGAGAGAGAAAATGTGTGTGTGTGAGAGAGAGAGAGAAAGAATGTGTTTGTGAAAGAGAAAGAATGTGTGTGAGAGAGAAAGAATGTGTGTGAGTGAGAGAGAAAGAGTGTGTGTGTGTGTGAGTAAGAGAGAAAGAAAGAATGTGTGTGATTGTGTGAGAGAGAAAGAATGTGTGTGTGTGTGTGTGAGAGAGAAAATGTGTGTGTGTGTGTGCGCGCAAGAGAGAAAAAGAATGTGTGCGTGAGAGAGTGAGATAGAGAGAATGTGTTGATTTCAATGTTATGTTAATGACTGCAAAACATCCCCCCTGCTTTTATAAGCAGAAGTTCATAAATGCATGCTGGGATATATTTTTTAGCCAATAAAATAGGCTGGTTTGCCGTTTTAGATGACTCAGTCCAGATCTGCTTTGTCTGTAAGATAGACAACTACGTTCGCTTGCCCAAATCTTGCTTTTGTGTATTGAAACCAATTCTTAGTTTGTAAACTTTTTGCCTTCTTACCTGTTAATTGGCCTTGCAGGTATTATTTGCTTACTTGCTTGATATTATTTCATTTTTGCCCTGTTCCTTTTTCTTTTTTTATTGCAAACTTTTTTTTATTTCTGCTAGTTGGAGAGCTCTGTGATTTACTCTGCATTTGATCATGGTTACTTACTTCACAGAATGTGTGTGTGAGAGATAAAGAATATTAAAGTGTGTGTGTGTGAGAAAAAGAGAGAATGTTAGTGTGTCAGTGCACATGAAAATGTCAGTGTGTATGTCATCAGGTACAAATCTTAAGCTTCCCTTGAAATAAAAACAATTTAGGTGAAACCAAATAAAAGCTCAAATCCTTCTCCAAATATCAAAAGTGTTCATGCATCTCGCAAATGGTACAAAGGTATGGGGGGGGGGGGTCAGCGTGTCTGTTTCTCTACTGTTATTTTCACTGCATTCAGTATTACCCACTTCCTGTCACAAGATCTAGACACAGTGAACAGATGACAGACAAATAATCAAAAAGATATTTGATCTGACAAATAACATCATGTTGAAAAAACATTTAAACTAGAAATAACAAAACAAAAAAAAACAAAAACATAACCAATGAGTAAAAAAAGGGCAAAAGGAGCAGACAGACAAATAATAAATGCACAAGGTGCCTGATAGACACACATGTGCATGCAAGCGCACACACACATACGCACGCACGCACACACACACGGACACGTTTGCTTTTTCTCTCTCATGGATACCAATATGCACTCTCACACACAAACCCGACATACTCTCTCACTCACACACAGACATTCTCTCTCTCTCTCTTGCACACCATACTCTTTCACATCATACACAAATCCCAACATGCTCTCACTCACACACCAACATACACTTTCATACATACACACACACATGGTCATTCTCTTGCACACAATGGCATACTCTTTTCCACATACATACAGTGACATGCTCTAACACACACGAACAAGATCTCTCTTACATGGTGACATGCTCCTTCTCTCTTATGCACACACGACACTCTTTCACGCACACACACACAATGACACTCTTCCACGCACACACACAATGACACTCTTCCACACACACACACACACACAATGACTCTCTTTCACGCACACACACAATGACTCTCTTCCACACACACACACAATGACTCTCTTCCACACACACACACAATGACTCTCTTCCACACACACACACACACAATGACACTCTTTCACGCACACACACAATGACTCTCTTCCACGCACACACACAATGACTCTCTTCCACACACACAATGACACTCTTCCACGCACACACACACAATGACACTCTTTCACGCACACACACACAATGACACTCTTTCACGCACACACACAATGACTCTCTTCCACACACACACACACAATGACACTCTTCCACGCACACACACAATGACACTCTTCCACGCACACACACAATGACACTCTTCCACGCACACACACACACACAAATTTATAAAGCCAATTGCAAAAGACAGAAGGGTAAAAATAGGTATCAAATTTCATTTGTTATTCAAAGAACAAGGACAACGACAATATCAATGAATTCTGGGTATGATGAGGAAGTTATTTATCTTTTCCTTTAGGGTTAAAAGATGACGGATTAACTTGGCAGACATTCACACACACACAATGATGCTAGATTTTAAATGAAACAGGAGAGAAATACGTGTACAAAAGGGAGTAATGAATGAAACCCAAACATCCACCAATGATATAAGTGTTTATTGACATCCTCAATTGTTCGCCACACCCACCCCCTGCCACTGCAGCTGCCACCGCATCTCACCTCTACCACCACCACCACCACCACTATTCTTCATCACTAACAATCTCCACTACCACACTACCATGAGAGTCACATGATAAAAAAAAAAAGCCTGGGGCCAAGCAATGTACAGCTAATATGATAATTGAGAACAATCTGACACCTTTTCACCTCCGCCTCCCCACCACCAACTTCACATCAATAACAAGAACAACAACAATTTAGCTTTAATAAGAGAGAAAGAAAGAAAGAAAGAGAGAAAGAAAGAGAGAAAGAAAGAAAGAGAGAAAGAGAGAAAGAAAGAAAGAGAGAAAGAAAGAAAGAGAGAAAGAAAGAGAGAATGAAAGAAAGAGAGAAAGAAAGAAAGAAAGGTGATAGGGATCCCCTTTTCCTTCTTATTCTTATGAAATGAGCCAGTGTTGAAAGTTATCTTTAGTACAGCAGATAATAAGCCAAGACAGATAACCCCTGCCAAGTAGCCATGGGCTTGACCCTTGCCCCCACCCCAACTGCCCCACCAAACCAACCTGCAATCCAAAGAAGGATTGGAGGCAAAAGAACTGAAGGAGCAGAAATTTTCAATTTGCAGCATTTGTCTGAGAGTCTGCAAGACATTCCTGAAACAGTTCCAATATCGATGGTTCTAATGATAAGCACTGCACAAATGTCAACTCCGTTCCTCACTTAATATTTTATTCATACGAGACCAGATAAAAAGGTGTGGAAATTAAGGAAAATGGCTGAAAGAAAATTTCATTATTTTGGTTAAAGTGTGACTTAAAAACTGCAGACATTTATATGATCAGTTCTAATATGTTAGCATATTACAAACGAGAGAAAGGCATGAAACCATCTGTTCACCCACTAGCTATAGTTGAAATAAAAAAGGCAGACTAAAAACTTTAAAGCCATGAACAGCATAATAAGAAACCATTCCACCATCCCTCTCAAGAACAGTCATATGTATGTGTTATGATGTTGGTTTGGGGTTTGTAGAGACAAACGACAAATAACACGTAACAATAAAAAGGGTTTTATTGGTTGGTAAAAGGTACAGAAATCGCCTGATTAGTCTATAACTAGCTCAGCCAAGCACTTTCTCTCGCTCGCCCTCTGTCTCTCGACGTGCCGCTATTTAAAGTCTTTAGACGCAGACAAGTTCATCTTCAAGAGGGGTGGTAGGTTTCCGACACAACAGTATGCAACACAGTTTTCTTTCTTTTTTTTTTTTTTTTTAATCATGTCACCCCATGTAAGGCAATAGAGCCACTATGACACAAAGGGGTTACTGAGTGTGAAAGAATAAGAAAAAAAAAAGAGAAACATTATTAAAAAGCGAGAATAGAAGAGTAATCAAGAGGACAGTAGATAGTGATTGACATTGCATTTAAATTTTTGGAGATCAAAGTTGGAAAGCAAGGTAGCCAGAAAAGAGTTCCATAAGGGCGAGAAAAGAGAAAGAGAGAAAATTACTGACCACAGCCCAAAGGGCAGCCTTGAGATGAAGAAGATCAAGGTCTGTGTGTAACACCTGGCACTTGATACAACGGAAATATTCCAAAATACATTCCTGCAAAAGAAAAAGAAAAGATGTTTACTTGAGAGAGTAGAATTCTTCTAGAGATCTTAGTTTTAAAATTTAAATCCCTTTAGTTTTGATGAGTAACATACAATATTATTACACTTGATAAGAAGAACAATTATTTTTTTTTATTTCAATAAACTTATTGATGCACAACACCTGACCAACCGATTGGACATCGACTCCAAAGTCCTGCAACAAAAGCCAAGACAGTTGATGTAATTTTCACACATATGGTTTGGGTTAATCCATGGTATGGTTTTCATGCACTTTCCAAAGGTGCAGCACACTGGGATTGTCTCCCCAGACCAATAATATCAAAAAGTCACCTTCCTGACAAGTCATTCATGGTGAGATTTGAACCTGGCTCTCATGGTTAGAAAGTGAATGTTCTAACAACGCACTCATCAGTAGTAATATATAGAGCGGATAAACCTCATGGATATACATAAAACAAAAACAGATAAATATCAGTAACATACATAAAAGTCAATAATTTTTATTCTGACAGATGTTGCTACCTAAGGAAGGCCTAAAGATGTGGACCAATCTAAGGAAGGCCTAAAGATGTGGACCAATCTAAGGAAGGCCTAAAGATGTGGACCAATCTAAGGAAGGCCTAAAGATGTGGACCAATCTAAGGAAGGCCTAAAGATGTGGACCAATCTAAGGAAGGCCTAAAGATGTGGACCAATCTAAGGAAGGCCTAAAGATGTGGACCAATCTAAGGAAGGCCTAAAGATGTGGACCAATCTAAGGAAGGCCTAAAGATGTGGACCAATCTAAGGAAGGCCTAAAGATGTGGACCAATCTAAGGAAGGCCTAAAGATGTGGACCAATCTAAGGAAGGCCTAAAGATGTGGACCAATCTAAGGAAGGCCTAAAGATGTGGACCAATCTAAGGAAGGCCTAAAGATGTGGACCAATCTAAGGAAGGCCTAAAGATGTGGACCAATCTAAGGAAGGCCTAAAGATGTCAAAGTGTGACCAACATACACATATATATATAAGGCTAGGATGGGGTCACAAGCCTTGAATAGCAAGCTTCCTAAAGATGGTGTCTCTATGAAAACACTTTGTGTACTAGGACTATTGTGAATGTCTGAGTTTGGCATCAGGAAAAGCACCCGGTCTTGTAAAAACCTATCTTAAATTAAAATAACAAATCTTCTGTCAGGCAAGACCCACCTTGCTTTGTATATTAATCCAGGTCCTGCATTAACAAAAAACCATGGCTATGTATGTATGTTTGTAGTAGATTGACATTTATAGAAATATGAAACAATGTCTAATTAAGTAAAAAAATTTGTTAATTGCTTAAAATTACTTTTTTTTAAACAATTCTTACTGCCTAAATACACAACTCTTTCTCTCATACACACACACTATATATATATATATATATATATATATATATATATATATATATATATATATATATATATATATATATATGATAGGATAAGGAACAAATAGAAAACTTTTATAAATTTAACATGTTTCACTTTTATTTAAACTTCATCAGAAAATGAAATATGGAGGAAAGAAAATTCTCCTATTTTTTATTTTTGTCATTTGCTTTTAATTGTTTTATCAGACCTCCCATGTATTTGTCCTGTCAAGAAAGTTCGAGCCTATAATTCATATGTTTATGTGTCTCATAATTTTAGTTTGTCTATACAGGATTAAACTGATATGTGTGCAATTTCCAGTAGACAATTTTCATCTATCTTTTGTGGTTGTCCATATGTTGACTGGGGATGCTTTCTATGAGAGTAAAAGAATTTAAGCTACACTGGTTGTAGTTGTAGGTAGGCAATATCTAAGACAGGGCCCGGCAACCATTTGGAGAGAGTAGACCAGACAGATGTAGTGTCTCAACCCCAGATCACTCTACAAACTACTATGATTAAGTTGGCAGGCTGGACAAAAATCCTTCACAGGCCAGATGTGGCTCAGAGGAAGGGGGTTGCCAACTCCTGATCTAAGATATGGTCTACTACAATCATACCCCAATTAACATATGGAAAACTAACAAATATAGATGAAAAATGCCTACTAGACACTCAAACACCACACAAATGTATGTAATAAGCCTTTTGATGAGCTAGATAGGTAGCCCTTTTCATCATTTATTAAAAGAAAAAGTTGTCTACACAAATACTAAAATCACATCTATATAATAAATGCAAATGTCAGTGTGTCACTGTGTGACACTTTTTCAACTTTTCTCCTAGAGGCCTTAGCCCAACATCTAATACTATTTTGGTATCAAGCCAATTCCATGAACAAATTAAAAACATTCCAGGTCAGATCCAAACCCACAATCCTGAAATTTTGGATTCTCAAGTTTTCATTATCTCGATTGTTTTCAGATTCCACCATCTTGGCTTCTACTGAGAGAATCAATTAAAGTAGCACAATTCTCTAACTTTCAATAGCTCATGTTCAAATGAAAAAATTACTGTTCGCAAATTACAGAGTTTCAAAATAAAATTGTCCATGTTTTCAACTTTACTCCTAGAGGCTGTGGCCCAACATATACAATTTTGGAATCGGGCCTACTCCATGAGCAAATTAAAAACATTCTGGGCCAGATCTGGACACATAATCCTGAAATTTTTGATTCCAAGTTTTCATTACTGTGATTGTTTTTGGTGATTTTTTTACCTGATTTTTTGTGAAAAATTTTTTTGTACAATAATTTTTATAACTTGGAAATAAATTTGGGAATAATCAAAATTAATTGTGAAATCCAGCAAAAGTCACCCATGAAATAAAAATAATTGTTTGTACAGAAAGTAAGAAGCTACACACATCAAATTGTCTTTAAATTAAGTGGCAGCAGAAGAATTATCGTTGAACTTTTAAAAGGTAAGTCTAAATATTAATATTATTACAGTGATCAATTTTGAGTTCTTCCATAGCCTATTGTTGCCTATCATATACAAATGAAAAGTGTCACTGCTGGCACCGAAGTTTGAACATGAATCTCTAGAGAATGAAAATGTAGACCACCATTTACTATAAATAGAGATATCATGCCACTGACTGGGTGGTTACAATTATGTGTTGACTATTGTGTTAACCCGGACATTAAAGTCGAATGTCACATGTTTCAAGACAAATTAGTACTTTTCTTAGTAGCTCTACGCAGTCATGTATTAACTGATAAGTAATCAATAATCTTTCAGTTGACTATTTACTTCTTTGTTGCTAATGTATTTTAATTGCATTTGCTAATTAAACACTTTATTATTTTACATTGAAGTCTTTCTGTCATTACTTGTATTATATATGGGTGATAGATTACAAAACTATCACATCTATTCCTCCCTACCTATTGTGATGAAGGTCTAATCAAGCCAGAGCCAGCTTAAATTCCACCCAATAGGCCAGCTTTTAAGCTAGTTTATAATAATAGGAAATACAAAGATTTCTACCCAAGTAAAAAACAACAACATACACTTGTAAAACATCAAATTTACATACCTGAGATTTCAGTAACTGGAATCCTTCTTTATGTTGGGTCAGCTGACCATATAAATGAATTGGTAAGTAAACATCCTTTTTTGGACGTCTGCAAAGAAATTAAAAAAACGTTTAAACAATAGGAGACATCAGCCACTCAAAAATTGAATGCACCTACCTTGCACAGTTGATCTTGTTACTTTTAGCTTCTTTCTGACACAGTTAGTTAGATCCAGTGACAGGACCCAAAGAGTGTGAGTTCAATACCCAGTTAAGGCAGTGGAGACCATTCAGAGGGGAATTAACAGGAGATAACTGATAACGGACATCCATTAAACATGGCACATGGAACTAGAACAGTCCACCTCAGTGAGCAAAATAAAGGGTTCTGTTTGACACTTGAAAAATTGTGGTTGAATTTATTTCTATGTATGACTAGTGCATTAGCTAAGTTGTTTTTTATATTGGGGAAACGAGTAGAAATTTTTAAAAAATGCATTTATGAGCACAAAAGAAACCTTACAAAAATCAACTTAGCTAATGTACTAGTTAACAGTATGAAAATAGCGTTCTCTAAATTCTTCCAGTTGCTAAGGACATTTTGTTTTGTTATTAGTAGTTACTTTGTTTAATAAGTTCATTTTGTTTTTTGCCTTGAAAAAGTCCACATTGGACGAAATGTGTTGGCTACCATTACAGTTTTCCTATTGTCTTTTACATTTATAAATATTCTCTTTTTCTACAGGTTAACTCTGAGAAATTTTTCATATATATATATATATATATATATATATATATATATATATATATATATATATCAAAACAGAAACATACACCCAAGCCATAGATCCGGTTAAAAAGCAAAAATAAAATCATCCTTGATAATGGATAAAAGCATAGCCAAAAGCACTCAGAATTACAGAACATTTCAACAGTTTCTACACACACTGTATCCAGAAAAGAAAACACTTGTTCAAAGACAAGAAAAATTAAATAAAAAGCTTAATCAGAGTGCCTTGTCTGTCATCTTTAATGAAACATATATAAATGAAGGATTGCTGTCTAAATACACACACACACATATATATATATATATATATATATATATATATAGAGAGAGAGAGAGGGGGGGGGTGCATCCCTCTGTCTGTATTTGAGTGTGAGTCTATCTGTGCCTGTGTGTATCTACTGTCAAAAATGCATGTTATCAATATGGAGGCCAGTTATATTTTACATATATTATTTTTAATCATTTCACCCCAAGAAAGGCAACAAAGCCACTAAGGTGCTTTTGCGTCTTTCCTCGCATTGGGTGCTGTAGAGTATTTTTGTATTATCCTCTAATAATTGTCTTATACTGACAGTTGGATTTTGCTTGTTCATACTCCACTGTGCTTTATATATATATATATATATATATATATATATACATACATACACACACACACACACACACACACACACACACACTACAGCTCAAAAGTTTGAAGCCACCCCCAATTAATTAGCATGGGATGAACTTGACGTAAGATTGAGAAAATAAAGAAAAAGAGTTCTTAGAGTCATTGAAAAAAGAATGGAATCAATTATCAAACTTAGACTTTTAGAAACTTTTGCAATGAATGCCAAAAATTTGTGCTGCAGTAATCAAGGGTAAAGGAGGATATTTTGACGAAAGCCAAATTTAATGATAATTTTTTTTTTTATAATCAAATTTCTAATAAAAAAAAATCATGTTGCACTTTCTTTTAACCATGTAACTACTTTTGGGGCCAATTTAAATTACCAGGTGCCACCTCAAACTATTGAACTGTAGTTTGTGTGTGTGTGTGTAAAAATATATAATATATATATATAAAATTTCTCTTTATAGTAAATTGATTTGTTTTTGCTTTGTAATCTATTTTAATTTACAGCCTCTGATTTAGCATGTGAAAAATCTAGGCTGCTTTTAGAAAATCTAAAATTCTGACTTTGTTAATCTATTTTCCATTTATTACTATGAATTTCCAAAGAGCATCTCCATTAACTCCAGAGTTTGTTTAAAAAGATATCTTGAATCTTTATATTTTTTGGTGAGGAAACAATTCTTTAATCTCTCTATAATTAAATTATACTTTGCAATAGATGTTAAACATTTCATGTTTTTGATGATTTGACAAAAGATTGATTGTTCTATTTTAATGATATATCAACTGTTTAAATAAAAAAGCTTAACTGCAGTACCTTGTCAGCAGCCTTTAACGAAGTTTATATATATATATATATATATATATACACACACAATTAACATGGAATGAACTTGACAGAAGAGTGAAAAAAAAAAAATGAAAAAGAGGTCTCAGTGTCATTGAAAAAAGAATGGAATCAATTATCAAACTTAGACTTTTAGAAACTTTTGCAATGAATGCCAAAAATTTGTGCTGCAGTAATCAAGGGTAAAGGAAGATAGTTTGACGAAATTTAATCATAAAATGTACTTTTTTCTTTTTGTCTTAATAAAATTTCTAATAAAAATCATGTCTCACTTATTTTTTAACCATATATAATTTTATCTTATTTAAAGTACAAAACAACTACTTTTGGGGTCAATTTAAAAAATTACCAGGGTTGGCTTCAAACCTTTGAACTTTAGTGTAGATGATAAAACATAGTTTTAAGTTATGCTATATCTATGACTAAACATTTTTTCTCTCATATATATATATATATATATATATATATATATATATATCTCAAGTATGTGGTGCAGTTCAATTTACATTACATGAATCATTCATACAAAAGGCAGATAGTGAAGTTAATGACACAAATGGCAAGAATCACTCTCGCAAACAATTTTTAATAAAATACATTAACCTCGAACCCGTTGATGAATGTTATGATCCCTGTTTATAAATTCCAGTTGTATAAGGTCTTTTTTTACTACAAGCTTTCAATTGTTCATACAATCATCCTCAGGTATAGAAATAGATGTCTTTTTTACATCCAGGTAATAACAGGACAACGAAAGTTAAGATGTACTCCGAAATATGTTTTTTTTCTTTTTTTAAATGTGTTATTGTTAACTGTGAGAAATTTTGGAAAAAAAAATTCAACCTCAGCGTTGCAACCACACGCTCCAAAATTTCTCATAGGGATTAAATCTGACATATTGTTGTTTTTAAGTTATTTTGTTTAAATGTTTTTTTTTGTTTTTTTATGAATACTCATACTCGAGTAGAAGCTCTGTTTTTTAATTAAAAAGTATTTATTATCCAACTACATCTACCAGCCTGAATATTTGAGTGAAAGAGTGTTGTATTGTCAGTATTCCAACATTTTTTTAAAACAACTAAAAGAAAATGCTTAACCAGCATTGTTGCAAGACTGAAGCAAGATATAAAGAAACCTCAAAAACAACTAATGTATTTTGCAGCACTGATGACGAGGATCAAAGTGTAGTATCTGTTCCAGTGTCAGCTGTGCCCGTCTATGGCTCCAGCCATCATCATCTCCAGCTTGCCATCAGTTGTTGCTTCAGCAATTCCTACCACCTGAGATAGGCCTTGTGGAAACTAGCAGTGGTGGTTCAGTCACTACCTACTTTGATTTTGACTTTTATTTATGTTTATATATAGGGAGAGAGATATAGGTGCTTTTTCTCTTTCATTCTATCTTAAAGTCATTGTGAGACTAACTCTTGATTTTTATCCACCATTGACACTCAACCAAAACTCTTAGTATTAAAATGATATAGTTAATATAGAATCTAATTAGAATTTACAAATGTAACACAAGGCTGGTAATTAAAGTGTTTTTTTTTTTATCCTTGTTCAAACTAAGATTCCCTTTTGGCAGGAAATATTCAGATTAATGCATGAAAGTTTAGAATAAAACTTCTGCTTCTGGCCTTCCAGAATTGATTTGTATTACTCATATTTGTAAGGAAAAATAAGAGAGAATAATATAACAAACATATAATAATACATACAAAATCTATATATTAGACTAATTGTAGATAATTGAATGACAAATTGGAAACAAAACTTATATGGCATGTTTCATCCTTCGAAAAGTCTTGTTCAGAAATCTTCTGAAGAGGAAATCCTTTTGAAGTACAAAACGAGAGACAGGTTTTTTTTAATCATTTCACCCCAAGCAAGGCAATAAAGCCACCAAGACACAAGGGATTAATGAGTATAAAAGAATAAGAAACAAAAGAAACATTAATAAAGAATGAGAACAAGATAAGAGGAATCAAGATGACAGTAGATAATGATTGACATTGCATTTAAATTTTTGAAAATCAAAGTTAGCTGGAAAGCCATGAATTTATTTAGAAAAAATGATACAGGGAAGCTACATTATAGTGATGGGAAAGTGACTGACTCCAGGATGCCAGGTCAAGACCATTAACAATACAGATTTTTCTTTCGATTTTATCACGAATCTCTAAATATATAGCAGGAGCACCAGCCCAGATTTGGTAGCAGTATTCAAAGCGAAAATGAATGGTAGACATATAAATATGTAAGATAGATTCTGGAGAAAAAATGGTCTGGCATGACACAGTGAACCATTTTTCCTAGCAAAAGACCTAGCAATTGATTTAATATAATCTTTCTACTTTATATCAGCGGAGAATGTTAGTCCAAGGAGACACAGTAAGTCACTCTCCTGGAGGTTAGCATCAGCCATGCTGATGGAAGGCAGAATGGGTCACTCATTTTTTTTCATTTTGTTACTCAAGAGAAAATATACAAGCTAAGAAATCTTTACACAACTCTGAAATTATAACCCACTGTATCTAGTGGAGCTCAGAGTTTAAATGTCTAGCCTTTTGTATTCTTTTCCTGATTACGTGTTTAAAAATATTTAGGTGAAATGTATTTCTCCAAAAAAGAGACTTGCTGGAAACGTCAAATATTTTGAAATACTCCACAATCATTATTTGTTGAAGCCGATCTCAGCAGCCCGTCATTCCATCACTAATACAATGATTTATCATCAAGTGTGGCAAGATCAAAATGGTTGTTTAGAAGCAAGATTTTTTCCTAAAAATGAATGCATGTTTATGACAACAGCTGCAGACTATGTTAAACTAATGTTTTGTAAAATGCTCTTTTTTAGGCAGGTGTGCAACAGTTGATTTTTTTTTTTAAAAACTAAAAAAACAAAACCTTAATACAGCTACCATGAGTTCTTTCGAAGAGAAGTCTTTCAATTCTAGCTTAAACAAACAACAATAGAAAAGATATCAAGAAGCACCAACTGAGTAAGCAAGGTTGACTGCAGTTGGTTAAGAGACAATCTGGAGAGGCAGACCAATGCAGCTGTAGAATTCTTTAAAGTCCTACACACATCAACCAATTAACTTGCCATCTGAATTGTGATAGGAGTCTTTCTGACTTGGGTTGTTTGTTTAAGAAAGAAACAAAAGAGTGCCAATTCCAAAGAGCAACCTCACCACCTGCTCTCGAGGCTTTTTTTTTTTTTCCCAAGCCAAAAACAAACAACCATCAGGACAACAAACATTACAAAAGAGGCACTTTGTACAACATGCACTCTAATATCTATTACGAATGGGGTAGCAGTTCAAAAGCTGGTCAGCAGGTTCATAACACGATTCAGAAAAGTTAAGCAGGTACTCCAGAGTTTTGAATAAAAGAGCAGGGTGGAATAAATGAGGATGGTTGAAATTTTTTTTTTCCAAAATCAAGCAAGTAGGGAGTTTGAAATAAGAAGAATGGTGATTTTGTTCTTGTTTTACAGCATATCAACCTCAATAGATTACTTAATGCCAACAATTTTTTATTGCTGGTAATATTTTTTTTTCTTTCAAAAAAATCTATTTCTGGTAATGTTTTTTTTTAATGTATTGCTGGTAATGTTTTTATTGGTTTTCTTTAAATGTATTGCTGGCAATAATTTTTTCTTTCAAAATTTATTGCGGTAATAATTTTTTACAAAGTATTTCTGATATTAAAACCTATTTTTACACTTTCATAGTGTTTTGACCCCAGTTTGGGGGGGGGTAACTATTTGCCTATAGCTGTGACCCTAACAGGTGCTACCACCCCAGGTCAGGATGGACCTGGGAACACCAGCAATTAAGAGGTGGTTCCAAACTCCTCAAAATCTGATCACAGGCTTTGCTGTCGGACATAGTTTATCATCATACAGAGGAACAGATATAGTTTATCGTCATACCCAGGACAGAGGTATTTTATAGTACATGCACTTATAAAATATGTCATATGTAGAGGCTATAAATATTAACTATTCTTCAGATAAATCTTGGTCTAAGATGGATGTAAAGTCAAATTTATTATTATCTAGTGTCTGTTATTTCTCTGATTCAGTAAACCTTTATTTTTTATAAATTTAGTAATATATAGTTTCTCATGTATGTACAAAGAACATGGGTCATTTAATGGCCTACATATTCCAGCATTTCATATTAATTTAATTTTACTGTAGGTTTTTTATTGGATTCTTTTAAGTGCTTGAAGTACTTTGAGAGTGGTGTTAAGGTTGGAATACGTTTTATTTAACTACAATTTTAAAAGATGTTTAGGTTAGAATTCATTTTATTCAACTACAATTTTAAAAGACAATTTTAAAATATTTTCACTGTTAATTTTAATAGACTATATTTAAAAAAAAAACAAAAAACAACTAATTGTAATAGAATTACTTACAGTATACAAAATTATTTTTTCACATCAAATATAAGTATGTATATTACCAGGTCGCACTTTTTAATTTTATTTTTAATATTATTTAAGGAAAATTTTTGACAATGACGGCACAAAATAGCTATTTCATTTCTCTGATTCAGTAAATTTTTATTTTTTATAAACTTAGTAATATATAGTTTCTCATGTATGTACAAAGAACATGGGTCATTTAATGACCTACATATTCTAGCTTTTCTTATTAACTTCCATTTTACTGTA
>OZ038511.1:38370721-38403221 GCA_964036315.1 Acanthosepion esculentum | reverse complement strand
TGCTTCATTCAGGAGTTCCTCGACAATTTTTACGTATCGAATATTGAAAGTCTGCAAATATAACAAAGAAGTATATTTAAAAGAAAGAAGTTCATCAGACAGGCATAAGATTTATAAGATTTATAGGATTTACATGATTTATAGGATTTATAGGATTTATAAGATTTATAGGATTTACATGATTTATAGGATTTATAAGATTTATAGGATTTATAAGATTTATAGGATTTATAAGATTTATAGGATTTACATGATTTATAAGATTTATAGGATCAATTAACCACTGAGAAATGCAATTACAAGTACTGCATGAGAATGTGGTTTTTTTTTCACTAATCGTTTATAAATCCCCACCATAAAGATGACCCCCACCCTGTAAAACCTACTTTGGATGGAAACCATAACTAGCAGCACCTAGAGTAGTGAGGCTGTGGCTTTATACCCCACTATGAGTCTACAGGGTTGACTCACACACAGACCATAAAGAAAGCCTTCCAGTCCATGAACACTTATCATGTGACAACAAGACTTTCAAGAATACTACAACTAAATAATGTAAAACAGTGTGGACAGAGAAATCAATGCTACATGGTGACTGGCAGTTTCATGCCTTAAGGGATGACTGAACTGACCACTTAAGTTCTGAAAGTGCTAGTCACCGTGTATCATTAATTTCTATGCCCACACTGTTTATATATATATATAAAAATAACCATTTAAATTAAATGTTACAGTGTAGTTATACTCCATTTGTTCTCATTTTACCTATATATATATATATATATATATATATATATATATATATAAAGGGAGAGGTGTTTTTTCTAATTTATTAATCCAACAGATTTTATGAATTACACTTTATTAGTCGATACTCGTTTTTTGAGATCATATTTTTGTCTATTCAGACCAGTAGACAAAAATGAATGTGTATACCCTTTAATAAATAAATGAAGCATGTATTCAGATATGAGTATGCACTAAAAAAAACATCTCAGTAATAATTATATATATATATATATATATATATATATATAGATAGATAAAGAAATAGAGTTTTAAGGTGTGCTATATTTATGGGATAAAGTGCTCAATATCAAAGACAGAGCATATGTAAATATGAAAGTGAACATTGAAGTCAACACTCAGAGGCGACAGGCTGTTTCATGCTAGACATAATCGCCAGGCCTGACAATTGAATCTAGCATGAAACAGCCTGTTGCCTCTGTGTGTTGACTTCAATGTTCACTTTTATATATATATATATATATATATATATATATATATATGATAAATTAAGAAAACACCTTAAAAAAACACATTGGTTACAATACATGAATATTGTTACATTCATTTCTTCAGACCGAAAGTTTTTACAATATTAATAATAAAAAAAGGGGAGAAAGGAAAAAAAATTACAAATATAAAATCTTTTAAAAAAATTAAGTGAGCTCTCGTTAGATTAATGTCCTCCTTAGAATTATCCCTACAAATTACAAATTGATATATATATATATATATATATATATATATATATATATATATATTTGTGTATTTAGGCAGCAATCCTTCTTTCAAGCACATTTCATTAAAAACGACTGACAAGGTGCTTTTATTTAGTTTTTTTATATAATTTCTCGTGCGATCTAATAAAGTTTTTCTTTTCAGAGGATAAATTATATAAAAATTGTCCGAATGTTCTTTTTATCCGAGTGCTTTATATATATATATATACACACACTGAGCGCTTTATATATATATATATATATATATATATATACACACACACACACACACACACACACACACACACACACACACGTATATATGTATGTTTATTATTTAAACATTGTTTCTAGTGGACACTCATATTTGGGCAGACACTCCATTTATTTATTAAACAGCCTATTATCATCTCCCGGCCTGAATATTTGAGAAATCTTACTAGAGTACTTAAATAGGAGCATGCACTAGAAATAACATTTAAGTAATAACAATCTGTCTGATTAGTAAATAAAGAAATCTATCCCCTTTCTTTAAATATGTAATACTATTTTTAATTGAATCAAATGTTACAGAATTGTAAATGAAGATTTTGTACCTCAAATCCCACCATCTCATACAAAATGTTTACTTGCCAGTTCAATAACTGCGCATGAGATTATTTTTTGTCATCTTTTAATCTCTTCTAATCATCCTTCATGGAAAATTATTCACCCAATAAAAGATGTGGAGTGTATTTTTGATTTTCAGGCTTGTGCAAAAAAATAGGATTTATTCTACTCCATGCCAATGGTAACTGTGGCTGCTTGAATTTGCTTAAGCAAAGTCCAGGCTAATTTCCGGCTCGAAAAAAAAAATGTAATTTATAGAGAAATCCAAATCAAAAAGTTGCATCAATAAAATTACTGACATCAAAGAGCATGCCTTTCTAAAAGACATGCACTATTTCCCACATCTGAGGGTGAATGCAATTACAAAATGAGAGACGGTATGAGAGAGAGAGAGAAAGAAAGAAAGATGAGAAAGAGAGACATAAGAGGGGAGAGAGATAGAAAGAGAGACGCAAGAGAGATGCAAGGGGAGAGAAAGAGAGACATGCGAGAGAGAGAAAGAAACACGCGAAAGAGAGAGAAAAAAAGACGTGAATGAGAGAGAAAGATGCAAGGAGAGAGGGCGAGATGGTAGTAAAGTGGGGAGACAAAAGTGATCAAGAGAGACAGAAGAAAGCGAGAGCGAGAGAGACAGAAGGAAAGCGAGAGCGAGAGTGACAGGAGGAAAGCAAGAGCGAGAGTGACAGGAGGAGAGCGAGAGCGAGAGTGACAGGAGGAGAGCGAGAGCGAGAGTGACAGGAGGAGAGCGAGAGCGAGAGTGACAGGAGGAGAGCGAGAGCGAGAGTGACAGGAGGAGAGCGAGAGCGAGAGTGACAGGAGGAGAGCGAGAGCGAGAGTGACAGGAGGAGAGCGAGAGGGACAAGAGGAGAGCGGGAGGAGAAAAGAGAGAGCGAGAGGAGGAAAGAGAGAGCGAGAGGAGGAAAGAGAGAGCGAGAGGAGGAAAGAGAGAGCGAGAGGGACAGGAGTAAAGAGACTGAGACAGGAGGAAAGAGAGTGGGACAGGAGGAAAGAGAGAGCGAGAGGAGGAAAGAGAGAGGGACAGGAGGAAAGAGAGTGGGACAGGAGGAAAGTGAGAGCAAGAGGGACAGGAGGAAAGAGAGAGCAAGAGGGAAAGGAGGAAAGAGAGAGCAAGAGGGAAAGGAGGAAAGTGAGAGCAAGACGGAAAGGAGGAAAGTGAGAGCAAGACGGAAAGGAGGAAAGTGAGAGCAAGAGGGAAAGGAGGAAAGAGAGAGAAAGAGGGAAAGGAGGAAAGTGAGAGCAAGAGGGAAAGGAGGAAAGAGAGAGCAAGAGGGACAGGAGGAAAGTGAGAGCAAGAGGGAAAGGAGGAAAGAGAGAGAAAGAGGGAAAGGAGGAAAGTGAGAGCAAGAGGGAAAGGAGGAAAGAGAGAGCAAGAGGGACAGGAGGAAAGAGAGAGCAAGAGGGAAAGGAGGAAAGTGAGAGCAAGAGGGACAGGAGGAAAGAGAGAGCAAGAGGGAAAGGAGGAAAGA
Source organism: Acanthosepion esculentum (assembly GCA_964036315.1). NCBI lineage: Eukaryota > Metazoa > Mollusca > Cephalopoda > Sepiida > Sepiidae > Acanthosepion > Acanthosepion esculentum. The sequence continues at coordinate 38,399,620 of OZ038511.1, read as the reverse complement.
GAGAGCAAGAGGGAAAGGAGGAAAGAGAGAGCAAGAGGGACAGGAGGAAAGAGAGAGCAAGAGGGAAAGGAGGAAAGTGAGAGCAAGAGGGAAAGGAGGAAAGTGAGAGCAAGAGGGAAAGGAGGAAAGTGAGAGCAAGAGGGAAAGGAGGAAAGTGAGAGCAAGAGGGAAAGGAGGAAAGAGAGAGCAAGAGGGACAGGAGGAAAGTGAGAGCAAGAGGGAAAGGAGGAAAAAGATAAACAGGAGGAAAAAACAAGAGAGACAAAATGAGGAAGTAATAAAAAAGACAAGAAGAGAGTGAGAGAGATTCAGAGAAAAAGAAAAAAAGAAAAATGATACACAGAAACTTGGTGAAGTATTTAAACTATCCATTAAGTGGGAAAGTTCATGAAACAGGTCAGAAAGAAAAATTACTTTACAAAACCAGAACGAATTTACAGAATCAAAATAGTGTCAATATTATCAAGAGAATAGAAAACCTTCACACCACCAATGCCAGTAACAACTGATTGTATAATTTTTGGTCCAAAGAAACTATAAAAGAGCAAACATGGTTAAATTTTGCTAAAAGAGACACTTTATTCCTGACAGACCCTGTCTCAAGTAAATCAGATAGGTAAACAGATGCTAAATCAAAAATTTGATCAGTGCTATAGAAGAACAGACTGCAAGAGGGGCACCTTTCAAAAAAGTCTGTTTTGCATTTGCTTGTAATCGGCAGCTAAGCTAGAATGCTTATTTAATCACACAATGACCTGTGAATTATATTATAAGTAAATTATCGATAATCTGTAATAACATCTTTAAACATTTAAAACCGTTGCAATCTCCTGCTATGAAGAATGTAAACACACTTTACAAAAGATGACAAGAAACTTTATAAATGTATTCAAGATTGAATGAACTTCACAAAAATTACAAATTCCTGACAATGCTTTCCTGACAATAGATACAATGGATGTGCATGTAGTATAATGATATTGTCTCAGAATGTTAACTCTGAGAGCCGAGTTCTAATCCCAATCGAGTTCGTTATATTCACTTACACATATATACCCTTGGAAAAGGCATGAATCTCTCTCTTCTCCTCCCAGCTATGGGTTGAATAGCAGGACAAACTGGGTTCTCTAGCCTCGGTTAAAGCATGTATCACATGTGGCATTTAGGTTTAGTGTGTTTTGTTTTACAGCATATCAACCTCAATGGGTTATTTAATGCTGACAAGATATTTATTGCCAGTAATTTTTTTCCCTTCAAAAATGTATTGCTGGTAATATTTTTTTTTCTTCAAAAATCTATTCAAAAAATGTATAGCTAGTTTGGGTTATTTAATGCCAAGATTTTTTTTGCTGCTAATTTTTATTTTTCCTAAAATGTATTTCTGGTAATAATTTTTTTTTCTTTTTAACAAAGTATTTCTGGAATTAAAACCTATATTTACACTTTCATAGTGTTTTGACCCCAGTTTGGGGGGTTAACTATTTGCCTATAGCTGGGACCCTAACAGGTGCTACCACTCTAAGTCAGGGTGGACCTGGGAATACCAGCAATTAAGAGGTGGTTCCACGATCCTCAAAAGCTCTTGATCAGAGGCCTTGTTGTTGGATATAGTCTATCGTCTTACCCTGGAAGCGGACGTAGTTTATCATCATACCCAGGACACATGTGCTACTTAACTGATTGATATATATAATACATTTTACAGGATATCAAAAATCTTTATGTGTTCAAGACTGAATGAACTTCAGAAAACTATAAAATATATATTCAGAAATCTATATATATATATACTATCCACATACACACACACGTGTAAATATATATATATATATATATATATATATATATATATATATAATAAATGTGAATGTCAGTGTATCAGTGTATCACACTTTTTGAACTTTACTCTTAGAAGCCGGATCCAGACCTGCAATCTTGAAATTTAGGATTCCCATTTTTTCATTACTCCAATTGTTTTCAGTAATTTGTAAAAAATCTTTGTACGCTAACAATTTTTATAACTGGGAAATAAATTTAGGAATAATCAAAATTAATTGCGAAATCCAGCGAAAGTCCCTCAGGAAATAAAATAATTGTTTGTACGGAAACTAAGGACCTATGTACATCAAAATGTCTTTAAATTAAGTGGCAGCAGAAGAATTTTTTTTTTTAAAAGGTAAGCTTAGATTTTAATGCTTCGCTTAAATGCGGCAATCAATTTTGAGTTTTTCTGTAGTCTGTTATTGCCTATTGCATCTACTTCTCCATACCTATTGTGATGAAAGCCCAATCAAGAGCCCACCATCAGAGATAGCCTAAATGTTGCTCAATAGGGTGGTTTTTAAGTTATATATATATATATATATATATATATATATATATATATATATATGATAGAAATTAGGAGGATTTGAGATAATTATAATTAATTATAATTATCTCAAATCCTCCTAATTTCTATCACTTGTATATCCTTGCTTGAACCGGCTTCTAATGCTCTGGATGGAGCGGCTTGGGGATAGTAGTCATGGCTCGTAGGGGCACAGTCCTATGGGTAAAAGAGAAACTCGAATGAGTTCCACCACGGAATATGTGATCGAGCAGCGCTATATCGAGTCTTATTCACTACCTCTTCATCACTGATGCCCATTGGAACAGTTGGTATGACATTTGCCCGATAACATAATTGTTCGGGTTTCAATTCTCGGTAGTGGATGCACACTGCTGATGAGTCCCAAATATAGGACAAAATGGCCGTCCAGTGCTTTCTGCATTCTGTTGAGGTTTCTTCTAGACTTGATGAATTACTTTATAAATATACAGTGTAACCCGGATATAAGAGAGTTGTCGGGACCGGAGAAGAAGTATCTTATATCCGGGTTTCTCTTATATCCGGGTTTGGTCTATTTTGTTTTATTAACACAGGCTCTAATTTGGGACCAAAGAAATCTATCTTATATCCGGGTTTCTCTTATATCCGGGTCTCTTATATCCGGGTTACACTGTATATATATATATATATATATATATATATAATGCAATATGTATGGATAAAACTATAAAACAATATTTTTAGTGATTACATGGGTTTGAATATAAAGTAGTTTTTTTTTTTTAATTATTTCTTCTCAAGCAAGGCAACAGAGCCACTAAGATGCTGGGGGTTACTGAGTGTGAAAGAATATAATAAAAAGAACAACATTATTAATGAGTGAGAAGAATAAAAGAATAAAAATTAATAAGATAACATTCGACATTGCAATTAAATTTTTGAAGATTAAACTTCTGTGGAAAGCATGAAGCCAAAAGAGAGTTCCACAAGCGAGTGAGAGAAGAAACTGTTAGTATAGAGCAGTGGTTCCCAACTGCTGTGGCACAGCACACGAGATCCTCTTCAGTGTGCCATGAAATATTGTCAACATTTAAGAAAAATCACAAAAAAAAACACCAAGCACAGGTTTCACACTAATTAAGCTGCACTAGTTAAATAGAAACATTGAAATAAACTAAGTTCATATTTGTGTGTATATATATTTTTTTTAAATCTACGGTTTTATTCCATAACATTTAAAATGTATACCCTTTAAAAATTTTGCTAAGTGTGCCGTGATATTTTCATTTGCTCTGAGGTGTGCTGTTCCTTAGAAAGGTTGAGAAACCCTGGCTTACAGCATACAAATTTCCTGATGTCATTATTCTCAACCCAGTATCTATGCTAATGAAAACAGTATTCACTCCTGTCTTAATGGTACGTCTGATTGGTCTGATAAGGTCAAATTAGAAGCTGATCTCAAAAATGACCAACAATCTATTGTTAATTGGGGCAAGAAATCTCTTGTTAATTTTAATGCCTCCAAAATGAAACTATTCTCTTTTGTCATAGAGAACCTTTTTTTTACTTTCCATCAGCATGGCTGATGCTAACCTCCTGTATATAACAGTAGAAAACAAAGACTCATTGTCCCTTCTCAGGCTAACATTTTCTGCTGACATGAAATGGAAAGATGATATTGAATCAATTTCTAAATCTACTGCAAGGAAAGTTGGTTTACTATGTTATACTAGGCAGTTTTTTTTCACCAGAATCTATCTTATATATTTATAAATCTGCTATACATCCATGCACTGAATATTGCTGCCATATCTTGTCTGGTGTTTCTGCTATGCATTCTTGATAAAATCCCAAAAAGAATCTGCAATATTATCAGTCCTGACCAGGCATCTCGGGTTCAGTCACTTTCCCATCCCTGTAACATAGCTTCCCTGTACCTTTTCTATAAATATTTTCATGGTAATTGCTCTGATGAGCTTGAGTTTATGAATTTAACTGCAGTACTAGATTGGCAGTTAGGTTTCATCATTTCACAATTGAAATAGCTAGAAGTAACCATTAAGTTCTATTCTAATATTTTCTTCTCTTGCACTTCTTGCCTGTGAAACACTTTTCCAGCTTCTTGCTTCCCTGTCAACTACAACCTTCATCTCACTCTCTTTCCTACTATCACCTCTCTCTCCTTACCCCTTTCTTTTCCTCTTTCTCCCCCTCTTTCCTATTACCTCTCTCTCCTTACCTCTTTCTTTTCCTCTTTCCTATCACCTCTCTCTCCTTACCCCTTTCTTTTCCTCTTTCTCCTCCTCTTTCCTATCACCTCTCTCTCTCCTTACCCCTTTCTTTTCCTCTTTCTCCTCCTCCCTCTTTTCACCCACCTTTTCTCACCCACTTTTTGCTGTCTCTCTCCCTCTCTTTCCTCCCTTCTCTCTCCCACTCTTTTCTACCATCTAACACTCCCTCTCACCTCCCATCTCACCCTCATTCTCCCCTCTCACTTCAATCAATATCAATCACCATCTTCTGTCTTTTTGAATCCTGTTCTTTTATTGTTACGTCTTCTCACTAACGTTTTCTCATTTTCTTTCACTTTTTGCTTTGCTTGGGGGTGAAATGATGACAAAGAAAGAAAAAACTCCAAATTGTCAGTGTCAGTTCTCTTTGACTTTGGGACTGGTATTAAGTAATACTTGTGAATTGTTTACTTCTGGAATTGACAACAGGTACGTGAAATGCTGGATAAGGTTGGGGGAGGGGCATTGTACATAAAAGAATAAAAAAAAAGAAATTAAAAAACTTATCACTACCTTGTGCCATTTTGCCAATTCATTGCTGATGTAATTGGTGTCTCGAAGTGAGGCAAAACCTCGCTGATGGGAGAGAAATCGACAGATCAGCATGGTCCCTTTTTCTCCCAAATGCAGAACTGATGGTCGGTGTTTTATTAGAGCTTCAAGGTTTGTCTACAAAGAGAGAGAAAGAATACATTTATTTTTAAAATATTTGAAAATTAAATTTTTTTTTTTTTTAGAATGCAAGGTATATGAAATGCAACAAAAAAAAAAAAAATTAAATATTTTTTTTTATTATTTAATATTTTTTAGATGTGGAACATCCAGTCAAGAAGTAAAAATAAAAATCCACTTTGCTTCTTAACTAAAATGAAATAAAAAAATAATTCACAGAATCACAAAGATCAATAAGTCTGGTGCAATTACAATCAAAATTTTGATCAGAAATTTTCACTGTATAATGTTTTATCTAAGTGAGATGCATTGGGTTAAGTGCACTGATAAAAATAGATGAGACTGAAAAATAAAAATTTTATTTGTAAAATGATTTCATCATTAACATGCCTTTCTGTACACACACACACACACGTATTTATGTATATATATTTTCCATTTATACGTTATTTTTATAGATATAATTTATTTAAGCAAAGGTTCTGTTTTTTTATTTAATAGCATTAATTACATTTACCAGCCTGAATATTCAAGAAATTTTGTAGAAAATATGTGCTTCTCCGACAGGAATTGAACCTGTAACCTCTAATAGGAATTATTAAAAAAACAGAGCATTTATTTAAATAAATTAAATAGTATTAAACTAAGATATATAAAGAAAATATATTCAAATAATTGTCACAATTAATCCATTTCACTATATATATATATATATATAATATCTGGATAAAATAAATGAAACAAAATTGGGTGTTTTTTTTATGAAAGTATTTATTTCTGTGTTTTTGTATATATTTATTTATTTAATATTTCAGACCACCTAGGTCTTTCCTCAGAAATCAAATGAGATACTGTGTTTGTGTGTTTGTTTACAGCGTTTGTCGTGAAGCGTGCATGTCACGTGATGTGCAATGCGACTTTGTTTGAATTTTTGTGTTTGTGTGTGTGTCACCATTTCAAAAGAATACCAGGATACAGACAAAGGAATTCTGCCTACCACACAGACCCCACAATGGCTCTTGATAATGACTCAGGAAGTAGAAATGACTTAAATAAAATCAACACAGACATGAACTTTGGGCACAATTTTGATCCTAAATACACAACACTTTATTCAAAAATTGAAAAATACAATAAGAATGAAACAGACAAACCTTGTCAGTTATTTTTAATCAAATATGTTTGAATGAATCCTAGCGGCATATATATATATATATATATATATATATATATATATATATATATATATATATATATATTCATTCATTCATACATACATGTTTCATTAAATAATATAGATAAGTGTTGTCTATATATTTTATGTAAGTTCTTTTCACATCGTCTGATAAGCTTAATAACATTATCATTAAACAATGAAAGGAAATCACAATATTGATACATATTTTTTAATCCAATCTAAGTTTTTGGCTTACATAAGCCATTATCGAAGATGACAATTACACAATATATTAAGCAATACACGAACAAGACATTGATGATAGTCTGTTTTTGTTTACATGGATGATTTCCAAGCAACGATAAACACGTGCATATAAGACGCTGAAAGCGAAAATCGCACCACAGCTCATGACGTCACACATGACCACGCGAGAGTGAATCCGATGAGTATTGAGTATGGAAAGCCGTTGGTATGAACCAATGGCTTCTGTTACTAATTATAGGCATTTAAGGATATTTGTGGAGATTTCATAGTTTATTTTGTTCAGGTTAGGTTTCAACTGTTTTATGTATATAGTTTCAAGAATTTTTAGTTTTTGTTTATTGTTTTCATGTTTAAGTATAGTTGTGTTTTCGACAAGGATTTTCCGGAATTGTGTATGCGGCCAGGCATGTTGTTTTAAATGCCTAAAAATGTTAGAGTTATCATTCAAATGTAGTGTCAAGCATATATATATATATATATATATATATATATATATATACACATACACACATAAGATTTAAGAAACAGCAGATATTTTTTTTTATATATAGTGTTCAATATTAAAAATATTAAAAATAGACCATTAATATTATATAAAAACATTACTTTTAAATATCATTTTTTTGTTGATGTATAAACTATAGTTAAATTGGAAATTATAAAAAAAAATACCTTCATAATGTTACCAATAGGAATTGTAGACTGTGTTTAGAAGAAAAAATATCAATATTAAATTTTAATAATGAAATTATTAAATAAGAAGAATTAGATAATGGGACGATGCCAACATATTAACAAATATTGACTTTGTTACTTTAATAATATAACATAATAAATTAAATAAAATATTAATAATGCAAATAGAACATAAAAACATTATAATTTAATAAATACAAATTAACAAATATTATAATTTAATTAATAATATAACTTCGATATAGAAAAAAAAACTTTATACAACTAGGAAAAATTTACAAATGGATGAAAATCTACAGCTGAAAATATGAAGACAAAAACAAAAGAAAAAAATTCATGAATGTGCACATGTAAAAGAACGTTAAATTCATGAATACACACATGTACAAAACATAGTAAAAAAAAAAACAGATTGAAAAAGATTTGGAAATATCTTTTAAAATCAGAACCCTCTGAAGAATAGAAATTAACCAAGAAACTTCAAAGTGAAAGAATACATCAACAAAAAAAAATTGATATTTAAAAGTGTTATATAGAAATAAAGTGTCACTGCCAACACTTGAGTTTGAACATAGATCACCAGTGAGCAAATACAGGCGATCCCATTATTGAATTAAGTAGACCACGTGACCATAGAGGAAATGTATGAGTAGAAAGTAGCGTGACATCCAAACGATAGTTATATTCTAGTCTATCGTCTATACTATTTGGACCACTATTCTCTACTCTATTCACTATACTATTTCTTTATTTGGATTACTATTCAAACGAATATTATCAAGAAAGTACTATTAGTGTGAGATATTCGAAGGCATCTGACACCAGCATTGTTCAACGGTGTTACTATATTTGTATTTAGGATTACAAAGTCTCTATTACAATGAGCATTATGAAAGTGACAAGTATTCACTGACATCACAAGTTTTTTTTATATTTATATATATATATATATATATATATATATATATATATATAAAACACATACACACTCCCATCATATGCACCTGTATATCAGACACAATATAGATTTGTCAAGGAATAATTAGAGAAAAAATGGTATTCAAATGATGATTTGTCCATACTTCTATATTATATCAATTTAACTTGATTTCAATTTGTAACCAAATGTAATCAGTTACTATCACATATATGCCACTCTAGGGTCATTAGAGGACTAGGGTGTCAAATAGGGAGAGTTAGGTGTTAGTCTGATTTGCAAATTCAACAACTGGGTCATGGATAAGATATAGGGTAAATTTTAGTGGATTTTTTATTATTACATTTTTTTTAATGTGTGTGTGTGTTTTAAGAAAAAATAAAACAACTTCATATAGCAGGAAATACAGGAAGGCATATGTGTTTATTTGTTAAAGAGCTAACACAATTATCCATGAAAAGTTGTTAAATATCCAAGCTAAATCAGGCGGGTATCAAATCATGCTAACAGAACAAGAGAATACTCATTGCCTTAAAAAGCATTTTGACTTTGAATATTATTTGGAGCTTTCATGATGCTTCTTTCATCATTATTATGATGATGATGATGATAATGGTGATGATAGTTACATGATGATGATGATGATAGTTACATGATGATGATAATGATGACAGTTACATGATGATGATAGTTACATGATGATAATGATGATGACAGTTACATGATGATAATGATGATGATGACAGTTACATGATGATAATGATGATGACAGTTACATGATGATAATGATGATGACAGTTACATGATGATCATGATGATGATAATGATGATGATGTCAGTTATATGACAATGAATATTATATGATAATGATGAGATATATGATGATGATGATGATGCTGAGAATTATATGATGAAGTACATGGTGATGATGACATGAGTTATATGATGATGATGTGTTATATGATTCCAACAGTTAATAGATGATGCTGAGAGTCATATGATTATGATGACAGGAGTTATATGAATAAGATGATTACAATTATATGATGATCACATCAGCTATATGATGGTGATGACAGTTATATGATTATTATTATGGTGGTGATTGTTATAACATGATCATGATGATGATAGTGAGTTACAAATTTATTTTTTTATTCCCCATTATTCTGCACGGAGTCCAAGAAGAGATTCAGAGAAATAATCACCAAGCAATTAGAAATCTGCCTCTGTATTTTGATTCAATAAGTGTTTCCTCTTTCAGTGGGGTTGGCGGAGGAAGAAGGGAAGATTTTACCAGACTTTTCTGTATAATTAGACTTCAACAAAAAGATCAGGGTAGGGGGCAAAATGCAGTTCGACAGTAAATGGAAGACAATATGAAATTGCTCCTTCATTTTCAAGCAAATGTGACAATGGTGGCAATGAAATGAAAAAAAAAAATGATGGAAATAATAACAGAAAATTACATTTTTCTCTCCTTGACCTCCGCGACTATTGAGATTCTGCTTAAGAACAGTTATCTTTAAAATCATTTGCAGTAGCAAATGTCTAGCCTCAACACTTGCCATATTTCTCAGAAGAAAATGACATCCTAATTTGAAAATGACAAAATTGAAATATATACTTTTATAATTTAATTAAGACAATTAGCACAAGATTAGCAGAAATGGTAAAAATATTTTCTCAACCATTATATTTAATGATACTTAAATGTGAGTATTTTCTAAAATCCTTTGTCTGATAAAAAAAGATATTTCATGTCAAAACATGATAGCACCATGACTTCCAAGTTAAATGTGTCCAGATATCTGAAGGGTATATTAAGAATCAGAACATGGTATAATAGTTAAAAAGTTGTCAAGCTGGATGAATTAACACTGAGTAGTGTGTCTGATCCTCATTGGGTGCTCCATATATTCAGCCTTGTGCCCAATCTAAAATACAGTTAGTAAGCCATGTTATAGTATATATATATATATATATATATATATATATATATGTGTGTATATAAAAGATTCAAAGGGTTTTAACACGCATTATATCCAGAAAAAAAATGACACATGTGAATAGAAGAATTTGAATTATATATATATATATATATATATATATAACTTGTGATGTCAGTGAAAACTTGTCACTTTCATAATGCTCATTGTAATAGACACTTTGTAATCCTTCGTCACTCATCTTTAATGAAACTTTCATAAAAGAGAGATTGATGTCCAAATACACAATTATATATATACATAAAAACATATATATATATATATGTATATATAAAACAAAAATATATACATATACATATATATATATATATAGATATAAAACATATATAAAACAAATATATATACATATATATATAAAAAATATATATATATATAAAAACAAATATATATATATATATATAAAAAAAACAAATATATATATAAAATATATATATATATATATATAAAAAACAAATATATATATAAAATATATATATATATATATATAAAAAACAAATATATATATATATATAAAACAAATATATATATATATAAAACAAATATATATATATATATAAAACAAATATATATATATATAAAACAAATATATATATATAAAAAACAAATATTATATTTTATTTGCTTTATATTAAAATTATATTTTATTTGCTTTATATATATATATTATATATATATAAAAAACAAATATTATATTTTATTTCCTTTATATTAAAATTATATTTTATTTGCTTTATATTAAAATTTCTAATAGAACATCTTATTTGTTCATCAACAATATAATTGGGGAAGTTATTATTAATAAGAGTTTGTTTTATATTTTTTTTAGTTCACTGTAGAAAACCTGTTTTGCGGATGAGTTAATTTTTGCATGTTTTATTCAGTTTTTTATAATTGCTATTTTATAGTAATTTGGGCAATTCACTCTTAACTATAAGAGTGCCCAAATTTATGCTAGTAGGTTTTTTATATGAGGATATGATGAATTTATTATTATTAGTGTTTATCAATATATCTAGAAAAGGAATTCTATTACTATTATTAACTTTGTATGTAAATTTAAAGGAAGAATTATTTGGGAATTTTTTTTTTTTGGAGTTGATATTTCATCCATATTCTTAACTAATATAATGATATCATTGGTATATCTTAGGTAGATGGAGGGTTTTTTTTAATTTATTAAATATATTACTTTCAAGACGAGACATATAGAATTTCCCAAAAGATGAACCTAGAACTGAACACATAGAAACCCGTTGTACATGCATATTATTTTTGCGATCCTAGAAAAACCAAATAATGAAACCATCGCCTCACTTGATGTTGTAAATTTATTCACTAATGTTCCATTTAGTGAAACTATTCATATCATTATAAGACACATAGACAATAATCTATCTCTACTGCCACTTAAAATTAAACCTAGCATATTAAAGAAACTAGTGAAGTCCCATTATACAATCAGAGGACAAAATGCTTTGGATAAAATAAGTTTTCCTTTTCCTTTATTCATATTGTTTTTTTACAGATAGACTATTTGAAATGTAAATGTTATATACATAAGTATACATGTGTGTGTGTCTGTGGCATATATATTTTTGTGTGTGTATATTATATATATTTATATCTAAGTAAACATGTTTTATATATGTGTGCATGTGTCTGTATTAAGTGTATGTGTTATATATATATTATATGTGTGTATCTATTTTCGGTTTATACATTAATTTAATAGATACAATTTATTTAAGTAAATGTTAAATAAGTAGTAATTCCGACTTTGCTAAACAGTTGTTTGTTTCTGGTTGAATGGTTAACAGCACATCAGGTCAAATGATGGTTCCCTTTGAGGTTACAGGTTCGATTCCTGCTGGAGAAGCACATATTTTCTACAAAATTTCTCAAACATTCAGATAGGTAAATGTAATTAATACTGTTTATTTAAAAAAAACACCATTTACTTAAATAAATTGTATCTATTAAAGTAACATATAAACAGAAAATATATTAAATAATTGTCAGATTTAATCCATTTCATAATATATATATATATATATATATATATATATATATATATATATATATATATATATATATATATTATGAAATGGACAAAGTCCGACAATTATTTTAAGACATTATTATGTTTAACATTCTTTTTATAGATACAAATATTTAAGCAAATGCTCTGTTTATAATAAACAGTATTAAATAACATTTACTGGCCTGAATGTCCGAGAAATTTTCATAGAAAATATTCGTCCTGAATGACAGATGTGTATAGGATACAGGTTTGAATCCTGTCGAGGACGAATATTTTCTATGAAAATTTCTCGGACATTCAGGCCAGTAAATGTTATTTAATACTGTTTATTATAAACAGAGCATTTGCTTAAATATTTGTATCTATAAAAAGAATGTTAAACATAAAAATGTCTTATATATATATATATATATATAAGTATACATGTTATATTTATACATATATAAAGGGCAGTTGTCTGTGTGTGTGTATGTGTCCTGCTAAAACTAAAAAACTACAACAGGTTATGACAAAGTAAATATGTATACAGACTCATTATCACCCAAGCCAGCTTTTTGTAAAAAAAATTTTGTATGATTTGTATTTACAAAGATATTTTAAAATTAAAATGCATTACAATGCATTCAAATTCTCAGAATTAAAAAGTAAAAACGAACGGTAAGAATTCTTATTCTTGAATTGGTTTACCATTCGTTTTTACTTTTTTATTCTACTAAATGCTATTCAAGTATACATTTTTAAAATTTCTATTCTCTTGAATTTATTTTCACATCTATAGTAAATAGAAATGTAACTTTAAAAAAATGAATATTAAAACAACAAAATAAATTTAAAAGAAGAATATTAAATACAATTATTTGAAAAGTAGTTTAATATTCATTTATTCAAACATCCAAGTGCAGGTCTCTGGCTAAAACATCTAAATAAAGTAAATAAACTAAGTTATGATACATTTAAACATATTTAATTTAATCAATTTATAAAGCAAAAACTATAGCCAACCTTACCTCTTCGAAAAATAATTATTTACTATTTATTTTGGAAGGGATTATTAATAAAAAAGTAAATAAACATAAATTAAGAACTTAAGATATATTTAAACTTGAATTTATTTTCACATCTATAGTAAATAAAAGCGTAACTTTAAAAAAAAAAATTATTATTAAAACAACAAAGTAAATTTAAAAGAAGAAGAATATTAAATACAGTTATTTGACAAAAAGTTTAATCCAGTGTAACCCGGATATAAGAGAGATTTTATCTGGTCCCAAATTAGAGCCTGTGTTAATAAAACAAAATAGACCAAACCCGGATATAAGAGAAACCCGGGTATATGATACTTCTTCGCCGGTCCCGACAACTCTCTTATATCCGGGTTACACTGTATGTACTTATTTAAATATTTGAGTGTGTGTGTCCCCGTCTACAACATAAGTATACAGACAAATCACACATCAGTGGACTTCAGATGCAACGGACAAAATTTTCAGGCAAAATAAAAAAAAAAAAATCTGCAGAAAAAAAACAAAACTTCCAAATCATCATCGATGTATTTCAAAATTTGCGGGCTTAGCAGAATGAGTTCTCAAAGTGACCGCTTGGGACAGTGGCAGGCCTTTCAATTGTAAACAAAGACAGAAAATATGATGCATTAGTGTATGCATGAGAAAGTAGCTGTGAAAAATCTATTATTTTTGTTATTTTGATTAGTATATCTATATTAAGTATATATTCATTTATGCCATATATACATGTTTATAGTATTTACATTATGATCATAACTACTGGTAGTTACTAGTTAGTGGTTTTATAACTAAAAAAATAATCCCTTCCCATCTATGAACAATTGGCTTTAACGAACTCCTATTAGTCTGTTGATGAAAGGTTTGTCTTTATATACAGACTCAGTGTCATCATAAAGGACAGTTGTTTGTACAAATATAACATTTCAAAATTAAATTTTCAATGTATTTTGCTTGCTTCTACTCTCTTCCAAAATAGTAATTAAATTCATTTACAGAGAAATGTTCGCTAATGTAATGTTTAAAAGTAAAATTTTATTTACTTAAAAAAAAAAAAAAAAAAATCTAAATTTCTCACCAAAATAAATAATATATAATTATTTTTCGAAGAAGTAAGACTCACTATAGTTTGTTGCTTGAAAAAATGTTTAAATTAAATGTTTAAATATAACTTAAGCTTATTTACGTTTTTTTTAATAATAATAATTCAAAAAGGGGTTAATGAACTTTTATCTACTTTTGATTTGTTTGAAAACAAAATTTAGAGTATGTTAGTATTTGAATTAAAAAAATCTTGTCTTTTTGAATAAAAATATGGGGACGCTTAGGCCTCTAAGCCTCTCCCCCACCAAGTGTGGTATTTTACTGAATTTAGTTATTTTGTAACAAACAAACAAAAAAAAAAAAGCAATGAAGTTTATTTTTTTAAAGATTGAATAAAAAATTATTTTCTATAAGACAGCTGAAAGATGTCAATAAATTGTCAATAATAAACTATTATTCTTCCAAGCAATGCTGGGTATCCCTGCTAGTATACACACACACATATATTATATATATATATATATATATATATATATATATATATATATATATATAATTGTTAGTCTCAAATGATTGCATAATATTCTTTCAGATGATACATGAACCAGAAACGTTTTCTAAATACCAAGTGTCAAAACATTTCAACATCCTGCCCCAAAGGCAAAGATCACCAGACCATCCATCAGATGCTAATATTACATGCAAGTTTAAAATTCAATTTAAATTCCATCTGTAGAACATCATACTAACATACCCATGTGGAGATCTAAACCAAAAATGTTGGTTACTATTGCATATAGGTGCACATTTCTCCAGACAACATTATTATTTATTACACACATTTAGCAACTTCAAGCTCAACAATTTTTAACTATATTTTTTATCCCTGCATCCTTTTCACCATATTTCAGAATATCAATATTCACCTCCTCTAAGATAAAGAAGAATCTGCAGTGTTAGAGGTCCTGACCTGGCATTTCAGCTTCAATCACTTTCCTTATGCTATATCATAGCTGCCCTGTGCCTTTTCTATAAATATTTTTATGGTAATTATTCTGATGGGCTTTCTTCTTTGATAGTACTAGATTGGCAGCTAGGTCTCATCATTTTACTATTAAAGCTGCTAAATACTGGGTGTAACAGCATAATTATCCATCCCACAAAATGTTTAATATCTAAAAAACCACTAAACTAATTGAGTTTCTTTTTTCCAGTTTTTCAGATAAGACGCTTAGACACCGTGGCACCACTTGTCATAATAATCATTAAGAAACCCTTTGAGTTATTCAGCTAGAAAGAGAACAGGTTAAAATTGTTTTGTGTCAGCTCCGCTGTGTCATCCCAACTGAGAAATGGTAAGAGGAAAAAAGATCATTCAGGCTTTCAGTAACAGTAGCAACATTCATACTCTGGCTCCCATCTTCAAAGTCCATTCAAGAACCATCAAGAGAACGGTGAATAAGTTTAAAAAAGGGTAAACAGTAGAAAGGAATACTGGATCAGGAGGTCACAAAAGGAAGAGGGATCATCATTTCAACTTAGACCTAAAGAGATCAATTAGAAAAGATCCAACTCAATCCATAAGACGTTTGAGAGAGGAGTTTCACCTATGACAGTCCAAAGAGCAGTGAAAAAAGACTTGAAAATGAAATCTTACGTGAAACCTGTGAGGCACTTTGTTATTCCAGGACAGAAAATTAAGTTAGAGAGGGTGAAATTCAATTTGGATTTGGATAATTTTGCTGTTACACCCGGTATAACCCAAAGTTCTATTCTAATAATTCCTTCTCTCAAACTTTCACCGATGGAACTCTCACCCATCTTCTTGCTTTCCTGAACTACAATCTACAAAATTTTAAATCATTATCTTCCGTCTCCTTGAACCCTATACTTTTTATTGTCCTTTCTCCTCAGTAACATTTTTTTTTTAGTCTTCACTTTCAGTAGCCCCTGACATTATAACCTTTCTTGAGGTGAAATGATTTAAAAAGACTGTCCAATACTACTGGTGCATTATATAATTGTAGTTTACTGAAAGATCAATAATCCAACAATCCAGTCTCTCGTCTCAGTTGCTCCCATTGAAACACTGGATTGTCATCGGTTTAGACAACTACATTAAGTTGTCTTTTACTGTTTTCACATGTAAAACTTGACATAATATTTCACATATTTTATTATATTTAAGAATATCTGCAAGGCCTATTAGCAGTAGTATTCACAGTGTCATCTCCTGTTGTATTGAGTGTCATCAGCAGGAGTAGTCGCAGTGTCATCACAGTGTTTGTAAGACTATATGCATTTTTACACACTTAATAGAAGTATTTGAGAAATTGACATGTTAATAAAGTTAGCTAGTGTAAAGAAAAATATAAACAAAGAAATAATGGGAGTAATAAAAAAATAACATAAAAAATAAAAAAATAACATAAAAAAAAAAACTATTTTTTTTTTTTTTTTTTTTTTTTTTTAATTTAAAATATAAATCTCTTAATTTGTTTATCAATTTTTACCTGTACAGGTAAATGGGTTTATAGTATTCAGATCCATATAAAAATTAACATTTGACTGACAGGTTGATATTCATTCAATGTTTCGGTTGTCAATTCTCACTTTATTTAGTAATCTAAATGATGGTCACTGCACCAATTGGAATATAACAAAGGAGGGTTCCTCGTTCGACTTGTTTAACCTTTTTCCATTTTACAGCTAAATGGAGCAATAACTCTAAGACTCAACAGCAGGTTTCTCTTCTTTTTTGTTTTTTTTAAAAATCAAATCACCCCCAAGCAATGCAATAATGCCAATAAGATGCAACTGGAAGTGAAAGAGAAAGAAAAGACTTTAGAAGGAACTGAAAACCCAATAATAGTATAAATATCAGAGATTAGGTGGAGATGTTAGAATTATAGAGTTGAAGTAAAATTTAGAAGGAACCAGAAAAACAATCCTAAACAGGAAACAAGGGATAAACCTCTACTCCTGTTCAAAAGACCAGGGAGGAGAGTGAACCAGACGATAAAAAGTTCAAAGTTGTAATTCCTGTTATTCATTGCCTTGTAAAACTAAGAGTTTAGTTCCATCAAATCAATTATAGTTACAACAGTAATCTGGAAAGTTACAAAAAAATAGGAGATACCTTTAAAAATAAAAATGAACGCCTTCTGCCTGAATTTCTGGGATGTGTAGCTATCCTTATTTACATTCAGACTAATATCCTCATCTTTGTTGTTATCAACTGAATGCCTTCTGCCTGAATTTCTGGGATGTAGATTTATTTACATGCAGACAATCGTCCTCATCTTTGTTATTGTTATCATGTTTTGGCTGTTGTACCTTCCGGGGTTTCATCAAGTGCATGTCAATGCAGGTAACCTACAGGGAATTCTGAACTGAACCCTTTATTCAATTTCCTGTGATAAACTGTTCTCATTCCACTGCCCATGTCTAGAGATATCTCGTCTAGTTCTTTTTTTTATTAGTACTGCTCAGTTATTACTCACCCTCTTAAGTACACACAAATGTTAATCATTATTTTCTGTCTTAATTTCAGTTCTTTTATTGTTCACTCTCTTTCAAAAATGTTTTCTTTTTTCCATTCTATTACACTCATTACCCCACCTTTGTGTCTTAGTGACTTTATTGCCTTGCTTGGAAATGAAATGATTTTAAAAAAAATCTACATTAGTAAGATAAAATAAGATTCATGTTAAACATATAAATGCTTGATTTTTATTTTAACTTTAAAAGTATAGACAAACCTCCTCCTCTGCCTTGTAGAGATATATATCCAAACACTGAAAAGGCTATGGCTGTAAAACCAGACAGAATGGATCTCCAAAGGTGGTTAACTGTTAACACTGACAATCTTTCGGCAACTCCGGCAGCCAATCCGGCAGCCCATCCAGCATCAAGTATAATGCTTTGTATTCCTTTGGATCTTGTCAGTACAGCCAGGAATGTGTAGGGTATAAGGTCAGAGCAGCACACGGTCTCCATAAACCATTTTCCAAACCTGTGCCCAGGAGAGGTCACACCAGTTTCACCACAAAGAGACTGAACTTTGACCAAACAGAGCATCATCTTGCGAGATAAACCATACTTACTTATAACTACAGAGTAGTACCTTGTATCTCCTAAAATATGTGCAAGCGAAACCCTTTTGTTGGCATGTACACAGCACAAGGAGGAAATGCAAGGACACTATAGGGCATTCTGATAGATGGCTTAATTAAAAAATAGTAATAGTTATCATTATCAAAATAAGATTTTAACTTTAATTTTTATTTTTATTCTTTTATTTAATTATATATTTATTTTAAGGTTTACCTATACCATGTTCTTTCAGTACTAATCTATGAAGAAAAGGTGATAAATTAAAATAGCTTAATAGTATATTAATGGCAGGGGATCCAAAGATTGTGGTACTTCAATGTATCTTTGTTCTTAAATATCCTCTTCAGATCAAGACTCTCATATGGATGCTACGCATAGCACCAAGCTCATTCAGAAATATCTAAACTCTCAAGTATATTCAATCGATTTCTAAGATCAATGATTAAAAATGGCTTTCAAATGAAGCCTGTATGTCTTATCAAGGACCAGTCTTCATGGAACCTCATGGACTGGCACTAAAGAATCACAAACGAAGAACTATACCAAATAATAGAGACCACATCACTTGGGGACTTTCAACAACCGCAAACAGCTAAAATGGCTATTACATGTAACTCAAATAGAAAATAATGACATTCCACAATTTCAAGTAAAATGTTAGGAAAGAAACCCCCAACAATACTGGAAAGAGCTATAACAGTTACTGGATTTGAGAATCCGATTTTCCTGAAAAATTGTTTTAATAAAAAGATTTTAGAACTCTTCAAAAACTTAAATGCAACATCAACCGCCATCTTCTTGAAACCAGTTCTTTTATTGTCTTTTCTTCTCACTAAAGTCTTCTCATTTTCTTTCACTCTCAGTAACCACTTGCATCTGAGTAATGTCATCACCTTGCTTAGGATGAAATGATAAAAAAAAGAAAAATCAAAATTTCAACCAAAAGTAATACGGGCTGTTTGGTCAACAAACACCAAATGTTTTCACATAAGCCAACAGCTAATATTACCATTGTCTGAGTAAATTATATTCATTTATTATTAAAATGACATCTTCCAAGTCAAAATTGTGATCAGGAAAGTTCTGGCAGCATTCACGTGCTTTGAGCATATTTCTAAATTTCAAATTCCTTTTATATACCTATATATACTTTTCTTTAAAGTTCTAGATGTTTCACTGATGAATTTATAGGAGCATTGTTTTTTCTATGTTTTTTTTGTTATACAAACAACTACATGTTGGTGTTTCCCCTATTTAACATCTGGTTCCTTTTGACACGAAGATTTTTTTGGTGACATTTGTATAGCAGTAAGAATACATAGACAACTGAAGTAAATACAAAGTCGGAAGAAAAAGACTAAGAAAAGTAACAGATAAAGGTATAGAGAAAGAAAATAGATTTTGGCTACAAACCCAATTCAAGTATCATTCAGTATAGTTTTGTCTGTTTTGTCTTTCGATATATCAACCTCAATGGGTGATTTAATACCGACAAGATTTTTATTGCTGGTAAAAATTTTTTTTTTTTTTTTTTTTAAATGTATATATGGTAATTTTTTTTTTTTTTTTCAAAAATGGTAATATTTAAAAAAAAAAAAATGTATTGCTGGTATTAATGTATTGCTAGTATTAATTTTTCTTCAAAAATTCAATACTGGTAATAATTTTTACAAAGTATTTCTGGTATTAAAACCTATTTTTACACTTTCATAGTGTTTTGATCCCAGTTTGGGGGTTAACTATTTACCCATAACTGGGACCCTAACAGGTGCTACCATCCCAGGTTAAGGTTGACCTAAAAACACCAGCAATTAAGAGGTGGTTCCACGCTCCTCAAAACCTCCTGGTTAGAGGCCTTGCTGTTGGACGTAGTTTATCGTCATACCCAGGATGCGGATGTAGTTTATCATCATACCCAGGACAGTCAAGTATCATTCAACAATAAAAGAAAAAAACAGAGCTTTTTTTTTTCCTTATCTTTAAAATCAGAAGAGTACACAGGAAATGTACACGTGAAAGATTGAAGGAATATATTTAAGTGTGCGGAATTGAAAGCAGGAATGAAAATTGGTTGGGGAAAAAATGCATGGAAGTAAATAATTATCATATTGGTCAATATATAAAAAATACAATATAAAAATATATGCAAATATTACACTATATCTAATTCTCCAGGATTAAGCTAAGTGGGGAGAGATCTACAAAAAATGTGACTCATTTTAACAGATATATTTACCAAAATTACACAAAAATATCAAATATGTAATAGTAAATGTATTCAATAAAATCATCATTGGCTTCAACCAGATGACTTCAGAATCTCCTGCAACTCTTCTGGACAGTCTCCTTATTTAAGCTGGTGAATGCTGCCATAACCCTTGCCTTCAGTTTATCTTTGGGGTTACAAGGAGATTTGTTGGTTTCACACACAATAATCAAGGAAGTTGCAGTCTGGGGAGTTAGGTGACCAGATGTAAGGGGTGATGCAGTCACAGACAGCCATGGCTTGGTTCTCCTGTTTGTGTGGTATTGTGAAGAGTCCTGTTGCCAGATATAGTGCCTTCCAGCAGCCACCTTCTTGATCTAGAACAGCACTACTTCCTCGAGTTACTTGATGTAGGCTTCCATGTTGACTCTGAGGCTCTCACCAACAAATTTGGGAGTTCTTTTCTTATCAGAATGATCAGATTGAGTTTTCCAAGCTGCCATACCTTTGTAATCACCATTAGACACATCCAACTCTTTCCAGTTCTCTGCACTGTCCTCAGGTTGACACCCAAGCACTCGCAAAACAGATGTGCCATTGCTTCCCTCTGTCTTTTCTACAAACACTTTCACAGTAACTGCTTTAACAAGCTACTTCCGCTGGTTCCCAAACTGCATGAATTTAAACATGCTACTAGGTTGGCATTTCAGTCCCACCCTTTCACTGTCAAAATGGTTAAATATAGCCGTCTCTTCTACTCCGATAGCTTCACGTCTCGCACTTCCTGTCTGTGGAACTCCCTTCCTCTTACTTGCTTCCCTGATAGCTATAATCTCCAAATATTCAAATGCAATGTCCATCAACATCTCCAGATGCCTTGATCTCTTCCCCATCCTTTTCTCTATCATGCCTCTTTACTCTTGCTCCCACTCTCTGTAACCCCTTGCGTGCTAGTGGCACTCCCACCTTGCTTGGGGTGAAATGCTTAGAAAAAAAAAGATATTTAAATTATGCAATGGTCAGTTTTCAATCTGCACTTTCATTGTACATGAAAGTCAGTGTTTTGCTACCGGTAGGAAAAATAATGTATATTTATTATTAAAGAAATAGATACCCACAAAGAGAATGTTAATGTCATGGTCATGAAACACAAATTCAACTCACCATAGTCATCAATTTGTTAAGGAAGTGCCTGTGACACTATTGGGATGAGCCTGATGGACAATGCCATGGATTGATCCAAGCCCTGTGAGTGAAAGTAGGTTGACTAGTACAATAGTCACAAGTCATCTTGACAAATCAGTCAGTCAGTTATGTGCCATACATGATACACGCTTAGGTGATCATATATCTTTCAATACATGACTGACGAGGCAGATTTTTTTCCCCACAGTAGGTTGCCATTTTTTTCTGTGGTAGACCAGTTGCCATCCGAGGCGGTCTGTCCTGCTATTTACTCACAGCTGGAGGGAGAAAAAGAGGATTCATACCTTTCCCAAGAATATTAGCATGTAAGTGAATGTAATGGATTTGACTGGAATTCGAACTCTGCTCTCCGATTCCTCAACCCAAGCCGCTATCTATTACTCCGCCGTGCCTCCTCCCATGACAAAATACTTGAGCATATTGGCATCAGATTATGCACTCTCTACCAGAAACTTTAAGTCCCTTGATCAGCTTAGTGGAATTATAAACTGCAGGTTGGCTCTCTCCAGGGTTTGAAAAACACATATGCCAGAACAGGCATCTGCAACAAGGGATTAGCTAGCCACTCAAGAAAATGGGAATATTCAGAAGTCCAGCAATTTTATCTATTATTATCTGGAACAGGTTATTTACTATAAAATTTTTTTAAAAATATGCAAATATTAAATTGTATCCAATGTTGTGGTATTATGATGAGCTCGCCATCGACCAAATGAAAAAATAAATGAGCTTGAATGGTTTAAATGGTAGTCTTCGAAATACCCTTTTAAACCATGCATCTTAATCTGTCTATATTTCTGAGATGAGGTATTATGTACAGTATTTACATTATTCGGACTATTGTCCTCATCTTTGTCGCCATATTTGTCACAACGTTTCGGCCGTTGTACGCTCCGGCCTTCTTCAGGTGGTTGGAATTTCGAACCGAACCCTTTATTTCGATCACTGGGGTAGACTGTTCTAGTTCCACGAGCCATGTTTGATGGATGTCAGTTATCAGTTATCTCCTGGTAATTTTCCCTCTGAAAGTTCTCCACTGCCTGAACCGGGTATTGAACTCACACTCTTTGGGTCTGTTACTGGATCTAACCAAGGACACATGGTACGGTGGATAAAGGCGTTGGTTAGATCCAGTAACAGACCCAAAGAGCGTGAGTTCAATACCCGGTTCAGGCAGTGGAGAACTTTCAGAGGGAAAATTACCAGGAGATAACTGATAACTGACATCCATCAAACATGGCTCGTGGAACTAGAACAGTCTACCCCAGTGATCGAAATAAAGGGTTCGGTTCGAAATTCCAACCACCTGAAGAAGGC
This sequence comes from Acanthosepion esculentum, assembly GCA_964036315.1. Lineage (NCBI taxonomy): Eukaryota > Metazoa > Mollusca > Cephalopoda > Sepiida > Sepiidae > Acanthosepion > Acanthosepion esculentum. Next base: position 38,376,287 of record OZ038511.1, on the reverse strand, counting down.
CGGAGCGTACAACGGCCGAAACGTTGTGACAAATATGGCGACGAAGATGAGGACAATAGTCCGAATAATGTAAATAATGTACATAAAACCTGATCTCAGAAATATAGACAGATACTGAAGGGCCGAAACGTTGTGACAAATATGGCGACAAAGATGAGGACAATAGTCCGAATAATGTAAATACTGTACATGCATCTTAAAGCTGACAAACATGATAATTGTCTGTGTATACTCACGTACATGGATACAATGTATAAGAGATTAAAAACTTCACACTAACCTTTCTTTAATAATTTATTTATTAAGTGTCAGTTTTCAACTAAATAATAAATAATCAGTTATGGAAATCTGCTCTCCTGATATATATATATATATATATATATATATATATATATATATATATATATATATCTCAATATTTGTGTTGATGAGTAGGTGTGGGCATTTATATAGCAAGCAAGTAAGGAAGGAAAGAGTTGAAGGACATGAATGTAAGGGTGGGAACTGTTTATTTCTTTTTATCGTTCAAACACTGTTTGTGCTTTGTGTTTAAACAAACTCTGCATAGGCTGCCAGTGAAAAGTGAGCTAAGATAACATTTACACCCAAAGTAGGATCACAACTTCGAAGGTAATGGGGGGGGAGACTGATTTCTAATGCATTCACCCTGCTCCCCCCCCCTAAAAGATTGCTGGTGGGGGTATATGCAAAAAAAAGAAAATTCAAAAAGATAAATAAAATAAATGCTGAGGGGGGCAAGACATAGAGGAAAAAAAAAAACTGTGGGAGAAACAGGAGAGAGGAAAAGAGCAACAGGATAACAAATTTGGGGGTCGCTGAGTCAGAGGTGATGGTATCTCAAACAAACAAACAAAAAAAAAAAAACCTTTGATTGACACTGCCTTCTTTTGTTGTTGAAAAAAGATATAAAAAAAAGATAAGAATATCTGACCGGTCATTTAAACGTGGGGTCGGGGAGTGGAATTCCACACCTACCTTTAACTTTTATGATTTAAACATTCTTCGTACTTTGTTTTCTATTATTTTATTAGTTTTTATATATCTGTATATACACTGTACATTAAATTACAGATTTGCTTTTATTTAATGTTTTGAGAATGTTAAATATTTTTAAAAACATTAAAAAGATGGATTTTAATAATAAAACCAGAAAATGTGTGGAAATCATCCAGAATCATTTTTCCTTCTAACCATGTATATACAATGAAATGAAGTGCAAAAAAAAAAAAAAAAAAAAAAAAAGACCACAGTAGACACTTTTGAATACAACCCCCCCTATCTGTAGAAAAAGATGTATGCAATATAACAGGTAAAAAGGTACTGTAGCTGTGGCAGCTACTGTAAGTGGACAAGATTTAACACTGTGACCATTGAATTATCTATCATTACGGCCAGATGCTAAGAATTGCTTTAGTTTGTTTTTTCTTTTTAGTTTAGTGAAAACTGCTTTAGTTTTTGTTTAGTGGCATCAGCAGGATATGAAAACTGCAGGTACTTATGGGTGATGCAAAGACGAGACCAGTGGTGAGTGATAAAGATGGTGACCCCCACTCAATGAAGAGAAACTCAGCACCGAATCACATGCCAATTTAATACTGGTTCCCATAATACTTTGAGCCATCAGTTAACACGTGTCCAATAGTTTCTAAGGAATTAATCGATTTTATTTATAATCCAATTTTTTCTTTTACTTTTTGACTTTAAACATTATAGAGATCCATGTTTTTTATACAAGTGCAAACTTACATTTACCAGCCTGTGCCAAAGGCTACAACTTCTTTGTTAAGACTAAAATACACAAGTGTCTGGATCTTACACTTTTTAAGTATAGACTTTGTGAATGTTGGTGATATGAAAAAGCACATCTGGTGGGTGTTTATTGATGAAAGAATGTTAATTAATATTCCTTCTAGATATTTTCTTTGGAGCAGGAAGTGTTTGTTTTTTTCTTAGAATGGTATTTTTTAAAAATCAAACTATTATTATTATTTCCATGTGTTACTATAGAGTTTAGTGGGTTATCTTACGGAGGTCTCTCTTGTGTACATAGATGCTGAATTTTAGTGTTCTGGAAGTCTCACCTATATAGTTTTTGATGGCTTTGCAGGCATTCAGTTTTATGTATTTAAGCTTCCAATGTGGTACTGTTTTTGTGATTTTGCTGGTCAAATCTGTTAACATCTTAGGTGGTGGCTATGATCCTAGCATCAGAGAGATTTTGATGTTTTTTGAATTTTGTTGATAGCAAGTTCATGGGTAGAAGCATAAATAAACTATTTTTGGTGTCAACAGTACTTATGTTTTGTTTTGTTTTTTTTTTGCCCCACACTGACACATGTTGAAATTCTCACAGCATTTAGAATTGTTGAAGTAATTGCCAACAATTTTTGGTGAGATTTACAAACTCTACATTGCATTCAATTTCACAAACCAATCGATGAAATTTGAATAAACTGATTTGTTTGGAAAAATACTTTGACAAAAGCCCAACTTTGCAATTTAATAATTTATGGACTTCATGGTAAACAATATTTTTTAAGAAAATTTCTTTTTTTTTCTTTTTAACAGTAAAGAATAAATTCTTAGGGTTTCTTACTCTTGAGGATGCAAAATACAACTGGCCAGGCATAAATATTTTTTTTCTGGAGCCAAATTCCAACTTTTACAAGAAATTTGACCTTGGGATTTGTTTATATTTCTCGCAAAAGAAGAGTGAACTGAATATGGGATTCTTGTCCATTCGAAAGGATATTTGGATGGTTTACAAATAAACTTTATTCTTGGGATTAATATCACCCGCCCTGTTCCAAACACAGTACATGGTAATAGTCTGTTATCAATAAGCTTGTCGAACGTAAGAGTTGTTCTATCACATAGGCATTCCCGAGGATTTATATTGTGCAATAACATTAATGGCATTCCTGGTTTCAACAATAGGTTGTGTCTTAGAAACTCATTTGGCACTAATATATTCAAATGCTTGACATTGAAATGTAGGATATCATTTGCATTAGCAAGGCTATCTGAACACCTCAACTTTATTGAATTTCCTTCCAGCCAATTATGCATTGTATGGTTTATATCGCTACTAATCTTGAAGACCTCTGCCCACTTCAACTTTCCCCCCTACTGTGTTTATATATACAGTACTACTACTGTTCATTATAAAAATGAAATATATATATAAAAACTTATAGAAAAGATATGCAAAAAGCAATATTGAATTTTTATTAAATAATTATTTATTATTTTGATCATTAAATTGTTTTATAAAATAGTAGGTCAATCAAAATGTATGGAGGACACAAAGTGCTATAATTCAAAGTCTGGTCAGACGAAAATAAGTGAGTAATATTCAAGAAGTATTTTTCTTTTTTTTAATAAATGAATATTGTTTCAATTGTAATCAGACTGTTATGGTTTGGGATGGATGTATCTGTTGTACATCTTCAAACAACCTGATGAATATTCATGAACATTCTCAAATTTCCTTTGATAAAGCCTTGATGAACCAATGACATCCTTGGTCTTGTATATAAACACATGCAACAAAATAAATCCTTACATTAGCCTTGATAAAGTACCTCAGAGGATGAAACATATTGGCTAAGAATAGTTTTTCCTCGTTTTTATATATATATATATATATATATATATATATATATATATATATATATATGATGGAATAAGGAACAAATAAGAAACATAATTTTCACCTCCCACGCAACAAATGCACACCTTTATACGAACATTATATATATATATATATATATATATATATATATGTCGACATGATGATTGCGTCTAGCAGGAAACATCCTGACGCCTCTGGGTGTTCACTTTTATATTTACATACGCTCTATCACTGAAATTGAGCAATTTATCCCATAAATATAGCACAAATTAAAACTATATTTCTTCATATATATTGTTATCGTCCAGGTTAGGACCAAGGAAGAACAACACGAACACAAGAGTAGAAATAACGAAGATATATTACACGGAATAATAATACAAGATGTGGAGGGTGTTAGCATGACTATCAGCCTGGTTTGGAGTGAACTACTATCGGCTCGACTCGATAACATGTTTAGCTTTTATTTAAGCTTCATCCAAAATTTTTTGAAAAATTTCTAATAAAGCTTAAATAAAAGCAAACATTAAATTTATAAACATTTCCTATTTGTTCCTTATCCTATTATGTCAGATTTTAATCCAGATTTGATCCTAATTCATATATATATATATATATATATATATATATATATATATATATATATATATATATGAGAAAATATATAAATTTTTATATACAAGAATGACATATATATATATATATATATATATATATATATAAAAAAAACTGAGGATGTCTGTGCATCTGTCTGTCTGTGAGATACCTTTTCACTTGAGATGTAGGTTACTTACATCATGCCGAGCTCAACGATACCTCATTTTTATTTCTATTCCACAGCATTACGCGAAAAACCACAAAAAAATGAAAAATTGATTTCAACACAAATTTTAAACTAAGAACTCCCTCAATTTTCAAGCAATCTAATACAAACTTCACCCAATTGTAGCCAACAATAAGTCGATTGTTTAACAGTCATTTAACTTGGTAACTGAGTCCACCCATATCGTAAAAACCTGTGTAAGTAACAAAAAATGGCAGTTTTTACTGGTTTCTTTCTTACTTTTCGTTGATCTTTCAACCAATTTTCATCAAAATTAACAATTGCTTTATAAATGTATCCTCTTTTACATTCCTGGTAGCACACTGATAAAATGAATTTTAAAAATTCAAAAATAATTGTGGTCTTAAGTGAGTATTCATGTTGCCTGTTTTCCCCTTCATGTCCTTGGCTAAATTTGATACAGACTACTCATGTTATATCAGTAACTGCATTAATTCAAAATGTGTTTTAATGAAAGTACTTTAAAGTAATTGAAGAAAACAGACTCTGTTACATCTAAACATGATGCTGTTTTTGCTCCATTCTAATTGAACACTTGCTATGGCTGCTAGTCTATATATATTATAACAAATTGAAAATGTTTTTGTGCGACACATTTCATTCCTTAGGATTTCATTAGACTAATATGATGTGACTATACATATATATATATGAAGGAAAGGAGATGGTAAGAATTTTAAATTTAAATTAATCAATTTAGTCTGATAAAGTCCTAAAGAATGAACCCTGTCATACATTTTGACCCTAGAATTGTTCTTGATATATAATTTATATAACATTTTCCGATATACACACACACACACACACTACAAATGTAACAGCAAAATTGTCCAGATCGTGTAGCAACATGGGCTAATTATCCATCCCACAAAATGTTTAATATGTAAAAAAAAAAAAAAAACCTAAACTAATTGAGTTTTTTTTCCCAGGTTTTCAGATAAGACGCTTAGCCATCTTGACACCATTTGTCATAATAATCACTGAAAACCCTTTGAGTTATTCAGCTAGAAAGAGAACAGGTTAAAATTGTTTTGTGTCAGCCCTACTGTCTTCTCAACTGAGTAAGG
>OZ038511.1:38310721-38368221 GCA_964036315.1 Acanthosepion esculentum | reverse complement strand
TTTAACCAGGTACAAACTAAGTAAACTTCAGGATGGCTCTCCACAATTTCCTGTCTTTAGTAGCTCTTAATAAATTTTGTCTTTTTGTTATCTCTCCTGAACGTTGCCCCGTCATCCATTCACTAAAGCTCGCTAAGTAGGTTAGGCTTTGTTTTCCTCTGTCCCTCAATCTGTCCTGCGAGTATGAAATCTGGTCTTTAAAAAGTAAACAAGCTGTTCCAAAATAGAAATCTAACCACTTGAGAAGATTGGATAATTTTTAGTCTAGAGTTTAAAAAAAAAAAATTCTTTTAAGCCTATAATAATCACAAGAATATAGCAATTTAAAAAAAACACTTATAAACCATGGTTGGTTTCAAAAATAACATCATGTAGAAAGGAGGAGAATCTATTTTTCCCAGACATTTAATCACAATGATTGTTTGGTGGAAAAAGGAAGATTTCCACACCCCAAAACTTCTCATCTCTTCATTTTTGACAGTTTTTGTTTGGTAGCATACAATAACACAAGACAGATTATCCAATTTTTTGTTGAATTGAGAAAGAAATATTTTTTTTTAAATCCCGTCTTTTAAGTTTAAATTCAACGATATATATATATATATATATATAGTCATCCACAGACAGACTCATTCACTATATCACAGCTCATCAGTGTGGCTAGATATCTGATTGCATGCTACTAGGTTGGCATCTCGATCCCACCCTTTCACTGTTGAAACAGTTAAATGTAATCACCATTTCTACTCCAACAGCTTCTCTCGCACTTCCCAACAGTGGAACTCCCTTCCTCTTACTTGCTTCTCTGATAGCTATAATCTTCAAACATCCAAACGTAATGTCAATTGACATCTTCTGATGCCTTTATCTTGATCTTGATCCCCATCCTTCTCTTTATCCTTTCCTCAAACACCCCTCTTTACTTTTACTCTCACTCTCTGTAAACTCTTGCATGCTAGTCGAACTCCCACCTTGCTTGGGGTGAAATGCTTAAAATGTATATATAGTCATCCACAGACAGTTTCATTGTATCACAGCTCATCAGTGTGGCTAGATATCTGATTGCCTCAAGCTGGGATCAAAACCTAACTGTTTTGACATTGGTCAGAGATTTTACCCCAGAGCTATCAGCACCCAGTAGAGCAGAAGGTAAATTTTTACATACCCATTCTTCAAATAAACATGCCAATGACTGAGAGGGTTCAATTCATGGAAGAGCATTGCAGTATTAGCAGTAGTAGTCATTGTTTACAAATTCGCACTTTCTCGCAAGAGTGCTCGACTGGAATTAAATTTACTGGGGACATTTATATATATATATATAAGTGAACATAGAAGTCAACACTTAGAGGCGACAGTTTCCTCACCAAAGGACTGAATTTTGACCAAACAGGATGATACCTTTATCTTTCAAGATAAACTATTTCTTCATTAAATCTTAAAAATATATTACAAATAAAAATGATTATTAGTTTGAGATACAAAGATCAGTTTCCTTGAAAATTCAAATGTTTTTACTCAATATATAATTGATTTTATCTTATGTAACAGTGCAAACAATAGCATGGCTGATGCTCACCCCCAGGAGAGTCACTCATTGCATCTTTTCAGGCTAACGTGTTCCTGACATGAAATGAAAAGATTATATTGAATAAATTGCTAGGTCTGCTGTTAGGAAAGTTGATTCCCTGTTTTGTGTTAGACAATTTTTCACTCCAGAATCTATCTTACAGATTATAAGTCAACCATTTATCCATGCTTCATATATTGCTGCCACATATGGTCTGGTACTCCTACTATATATTTAGAGATTCTTGATAAAATCCAAAGAAGAATCTGCAATGTTATTGGTCCTGACCTGGCATTTCAGTGAGTTTCCTACTGCTATAATGTAGCTTTCCTGTTCCTTTTCTATAAATATTTTCATGGTAATAGTTCTGATGAACATTCCTTTATGGCAGGGGTCACCAAATTATGGCCCATGGGCCGGATCCGGGCCCCCGACGTCAGTTCATCTGGTCCACTGCTTCACTGTGCCACAAATGAGCTAAAATATAATTATATGGAATTATCAATAGATTGTAGTTAGACTTACTTTGAAGAAAAAATTAAATGTAAGTAAAATGCCAAAATTTTACCAATCTGATTTTTGCATATAAGTTTTAGGAAAATCAGTGAAATAAAAAAAAGTTTGGTAACTTTTGATATCTGAGTGCTTTTTGCGTAAGTACCTGCAATGAAGTTTTTAAGAAAAGCAATTACAAGCGTGCTGCAGCAATCATGTTTTAACTTGCATTGCCGTGTTTAAACCAGTTTGAAAAGTGCCATATATAAAATGGACCGACTTCAGCGAATTATGTCATATATTTTGCCTGAACTTATAAAATCTAAAGTATGTAAAGTCAGCACATGTAACGAGGTTGACTGATGAACATTTGAAAGCATTTCTCTTGGTTGGATGCAGCAATACCAAAACAAGTGTTAATTATATCTTAAAAAGTCAAGGCCAGTTTCACAAATCTCACTAACCTTTTGTATTGCTTAGTTTGTGAGATTCGGATATGTGCGCACTTGGTGTGATGTAGCTTTTTTATTGCTATTGTCACCTTCTTGGATAAATTTTTAGTAAATAAGTATTTTTGTGCATTCAGTGTATTGTATTAAACATAATCGTTATCTGGCCCTCTGTGAAAAAAGTTCGGTGACCCCTGCTCTATAATATCTAGATTTTATGAAAATAAGTGCAGTACTAGATTGGCAGCAAGGTCTCATCATTTTCCAGTTGAAATTATGAGATGTAACTAAGTTCTATGCTAATAGTTTCTTTTTTTACACTTCTCATTTGTGGAATTCGTTTCTGGTTTCTTGCTTTCCAGCCAATTTTGATCTTCAAAAATTTAAATGCAATGTCAATCGTTAACTTCTGTCTTCTTAATTTCTGTTCTTTTATTGTTCTCTTTCCTTAAAAGTGTTTTTTTCTCATATTCACTCACTCTCAGTAACCCTTTGTATCTTAGTGACTTTATTTCCTTGCTTGGGATGTAGTGAAATATATTCACAATCTATAGGTAACCATATATAACAAACAAATCTCCATGAAAATAAATTATTTCTTGATCCCCTCATATAAAGCACTGTTATCTTATATCTATAATTCTCAAAATGTGTGTGTGTGTGTGTGTGTGATCGGATGTTGTTTATGCATTTCCACAGTTTTCATCTGATTTCGATGAATTTTTTTTGTTTGATAGATAATTCTTCAGTGCCAGTTTTGACACCAAATTGTTGGCAACAATGGTTCTCCACTACTTCCTCTCTATTATAACTCTCAGCAACAATTTACTATTTACTATCTGTTCTTGGATATATATCTTTCATAAAAACTTTAATAAAAATAGTTTAAACTATTACAATAATATTATTTATTATTAAACAGTTCCCTTTTCAGGGCCACCCCCATTCAAATTGTTAACCCCACCCCATTTGGGGATGTGCCTCAGTTGCACCCAATTGTTGTTACTAATATTGATTTTCAGGTGGCCTGACTTTAAACTTAAACTGGTCCAATTGAACGGCAAAAATTCCCAATAATGAAAGACCCGGGCAAAGACGGGTTATACTGCTAGTTTCAACAATAGATGCTAAAGTCTACAAGAAAAATAAAATGTTACAGACATGCAGAAAAAAAAAAAAGATAAAATCCTTTAGTCAACCATGGCTTATCTTACATGACAAACACTGAAGTGTCAGCATCATTTATTTTTGCCTCAACCCAAATTAGCATCCTGTTGATTCCAAAACCAAACATCCTAAAAAGTATATTCTTGCCCTTCCTATTCCTGCTACTTGCCTAAATTAAAATTTATGATTATTATTGCAGTCGTTAATGAATTTTGCATGCTCACTTTAGACATAGCAAAAATAAAACAATCCAAAATACCTTGTCCCTTAAAGTAAACATGAATATTAAGAATGACCTTGTAGATGAATATAAAGGGTAATGAAGTCCCTAATTTTAAGAAGGGGTGGAGGATAAAGAAGGGCGCCATGAAGAGAAGAAGAGAAAGGAGAGAAAGGAGAACATGGTAGAAAAGCATAACAAGAGAAGATGAGGGAGAATGTGGGACAAGAGGAGCAAGGGAAAGGAGAAGAAAGTGGGACAAGGAGGAGGAAGAAAGTGGGACAGGAAGAAGGAAGAAAGAGGGACAAGGAGGAGGAAGTGGAAGGAGGAAGAAAGTGGGACAAGGAGGAGGAAGAAAGTGGGACAAGGAGGAGGAAGAAAGTGGGACAAGGAGGAGGAAGAAAGTGGGACAAGGAGGAGGAAGAAAGTGGGACAAGGAGGAGGAAGAAAGTGGGACAAGGAGGAGGAAGAAAGTGGGACAAGGAGGAGAAAGAAAGTGGGACAAGGAGGAGAAAGAAAGTGGGACAAGGAGGAGAAAGAAAGTGGGACAAGGAGGAGAAAGAAAGTGGGACAAGGAGGAGAAAGAAAGTGGGACAAGAAGGAGGAAGAAAGAGGGACAAGAAGGAGGAAGAAAGTGGGACAAGGAGGAGGAAGAAAGTGGGACAAGGAGGAGGAAGAAAGTGGGAGGAGGAAGAAAGTGGGACAAGGAGGAGGGAGAAAGATAAAAAATAAAAATAGAATAAAAGCCTGGGACCAGACAAAATTATTGTAAACAAAAAAAAGGAAAAATTGTCAGAAATTGAATGTTACCATTCCAACAGACTACAAGTTTAAATTTAAAGAATGCAAAAAACTGGACAAATATATCAACCTCAAGTAAAGTAAAAAAAAAAAAAAAAAGTAATATGACAGTACCAGTTGCACCGATTGATCTTGGAGCATTCCCAAAGAGCTTTGCAAAGAGATCGGAAGAATTAGAAACCGAAGAAAAATGAAAACCATCCAAATGACAGCATTAATAAATTCAGCAAGAATACAGAAAACATACAATCACTTTATCTTCATAGAAAGTCATCTGATACTACTAATGAGAAAATTATCATCATCATCATCACCAGTAGCACCACTATTGCCATCAAAAGAATATGGAATTGACAAAAAGTACAGATTATGCTTATTGTAATCAGAGCATTAGGGACAGTATCAGAAAATGGTGCCCATTAGTTGAAAACATTAGATTTATCAGTGAGTTTTTATGCGTTGCAGAAAGACTGCCTGGTGCAGTATGAACCATCAAAAAAAAGCACAGGATACCAAAGTTTACAGGATGCAGCTGAGAGCCAATAATTACAAGAGCAGCAGATAACAACCAATAAGCTATACAAAAAGACTAATAATAATACTAACATGAACATCATGTTGAGACTATGGAGCACTTAGTATCAGACTGTCCAAGCCTGAGACCAAAAGAATACAAGAATCAACATGGTAGTATATTCATTGGAAGATATGTCAGTATCACAGAGTGCTAGATGCTGAAAAATGGTATAAACCAGTCATAGAAGGCCAAAAAGTCAATAGTCTTTGGTACTTTACTATTCTTAACAACAGGCATATAAAAGCTAATAGTTATTAAGTAGCTAATAGTTATTAAAAACTGAAAAAAAAAAAAAGAAAGAGAGAAATCTTCTCATAGATATGGCAGTGACATCAGATAAAAATAGGTTAGATAATAAAACAGAGTACCATATATACTCACATATCATGCAACCTTTGAAGACCTAATTTTGAAGCTAATTTGACTACAGTAAACTGATATATAGTTTGATTTACAGTGTAGCCAGGGCCAGCAGTACATATGCTAATTTTATATCTCATGTATAATGTGACCCCCTTAAAATTAGCTTCAAAATTAGGTTTTCAAGTCACATGATATAAGAGTATATACGGTAAATATGAGGGTCATTCAATAAATAAGGTGAATTTTTCGGTATAAGGACTTCTAATACAGATAGAAGCTTACTCTTTTTTATTTATTTTTTGTTTTACTTCTTTTTCACATGGATTTAATTTCTTTTGCGGATTAAAAACAAACTTTGAGAGTTTTGGCGATTAACAAAGATGGCCGACCAAGAAGCATGCTCCAGGATTGAACAGTGGTCAGTTATCAAGTTTTCGGTTCATAGGAGAATGTCAACTGTGTATGGTGCCACATGTTTCAGCCAAAAAATGTCTACAAGTGGGCTAAATTGTTTAAAGAAGGACGGAGTAGTGTTGAGGATGAAGACAGGCAAAAGCGTTCACGAGAGGCACAAAGTTTAAAAGTGACGATGAAGTCAAAAGCGTTGTGAGTGACTGGCTGAGACATCAGTTCAAAGATTTTTATGCTGAGGGAATACGGAAGCTTGTGCACAGATGGGAAAAGTGTGTGACAGTGCTCGGAGACTACATTGAAAAAAAATTAAGCTTCCATCTGTATTAGAAGTCCTTATACCGAAAAATTCACCTTATTTATTGAATGACCCTCGTATAAGAATTTTGAAATTGAAGAAATTTAGCACCATAAAACTACTATAAATTATAATAATTTAAGCACTGACTACAATCAACAAAGGTACAGACAAGTCAGGTAACAAGATTTCTGTTATCCCTATTAACAAGAGATTTTTAAAAATCGCACTGTGTGGAACTTGCTCATTGACTGAGGAGTGTATAACCAATATAAAGAAAATACCAACAATGTTATGTATCTCTTAACAGAAGTTATGCAAACTAGATACATATATTTAATACCTTAACTTGATTGAGTGTTTTTTTTAATGGCATATCGACACATTATGGGTCATTTAATGTCAAAATTTAATTTTCTTGCGAGTAATAAAAATATGTTATTCTGCTTTCACAATTGAATAAATGGTAGATGATACTCAGCTTTTATACATGTACGTGTTTGTGTGGACATAATTACTAGAGGTGATGATATGTGCGTTTTAAGTTGTTTTGTTGAAGTTATATTTTGGAATACAGTTTTGATTTCTTTAAGAAATTGTAGGATATTATATGGATTAATGTCATGAAAGAGTTCATGCTGGTAGGTTGGTTGGTTGATTTTGTTTAGCGACATATCAAACTATGGGTTATTTAATACTGAAATGTAAATATTTTGTACATAATTTTACGGCTGCAACTAAATATATTTTGAATGCAATTGCATACCTTCAGCTACAGATAAAATGTATAGTTGGTCATTTTGCTATAAATATGTTTTTTTTTTTTTGGTAATTCTACTATAAAATGTATTGCTGTTAATTGTATTATAAATCGGTATTGATGATATTTTTTTTTTTTATATATATAAAAATGTATTGCTGGTATTTTTATACTTTCAAAGTGTTTTGTGCCCCCATAGCTGGGACCCTAACAGCAATTAAGAGACATTTTCACACTCCTCAAAACCTCCAATCTCCCAATCAGAAGCCGGATGTAGTTTATAGTCAAACCCACTACCTTAACTTAATATTGGTATTTGGTAATGACCTAGTAAGGGACTGTATTAAAAATACTACAAATAATATTAACAATCAGTCAGTTAAGTGCCATACGTGATGCACGCTTGGGCAATCATGTCTCTTTCAATTCATGACTGACTAGGCAGAAGATTTTCTCGCAGAAGGTTGTCATTTCTTTCTATAGTAGACTGGTTGCCAACCAAGGTTATAGAACCAGGTTTGTCCTGTTATTCAACCCATAGCTGGAGAGTAGAGACAGATTCATTTCTTCACCAAGAGTATTTGCATGTAAGTGATTGTAATGAACCTGCCTAGAAATTAAACTTGTCTCTCTGATTTCTTAATCCAAGCCAATACCCATTACACCAACTGCACACAAATACTAATACTACTATTACTAATAAAAAAATATGATTGACATAAATCTTCTAATATTTTTTAACAATTAAGAGAAGCGAGCAATTTAAGAAAAGAAAAAAAAAAAACAGTTTTTGACAATGCTAATTTCTTTCTAGAGTTGTCTCCCCTGCCAATGCATTTTTTTTTGAGGGTGCAAAAACATGAACACCTACTGTTTTAAAATTGTTGTAATTTTCTTTGTATTGTGTGTATAGATTTTAATTTTTGTACACTAATAAAAGAATGAATGAGTAATATTTTGATGTAATGCATTTCATTTTGCATACATGTTTTGATGTTAAAAAAAAAAAATTTAAATGCAAAATAAAAAACGCAAAGTAAAAAACAAATACATTTAAAATACACAAATAATTCAACATACTTTAACTTTTATTACTCCTTGTGGGGCTCTGAAGACTTTCATTTCATCAAAAAAGTGACATGCTTGCATACGAGAAGACACCAGCATTTGTTTGGTCTTTCTTTCACCTGACTTGCATATTTATTTGTCTCGTTGAAAAAGGAAGTTATTATTTTGTTGTTTATAAATAGACAAAATAATTCACCTTCAGAAAGGCTATCAGATATATCGATGGTTGCCAGTTGCTTCCATAAAATTAGTCAGTCATAGATGATAGTAGCTGCTAGTGGTCATCATCGCTTTCCTCCATATCACTAACGTGATTATCATCTTTGACCACTTCACCGCCAATATCCACTCGAGTAAAGCCTTCAAAATCATCATCAGAGTCCTGATCAAAGAAAAACTCCTGAATAAAGGCTTTGTTGTATATTGTCACGACCATTTTTGTTTACAAAAATCGCTAAAAAATTAACGTGGGTTTAATCATTGTTACATCTCATGTAAAGTCTAAAAGAATTCAAAATGGCGTTGGAAAATGGAAGTTTAGCTTTGTTCCAAAGCAGTAATAGGCGATTTGCAGCTTAAAATACCAGAAATAACAGTTGACAAGTGTTTATTTATAGCAACCGTCTCAAGGCGACAGAATGCACCTATAGTAGCAAAGGGAGAGAATTCTATGGCGGCTATCAGTGCCTGCAGTATGCGGATGATTAAACAATATTTCAACAGAATGTCTCTTTGTCAAGTTATATTTAAAAAAAAAAATTTTTTTTCAAGTATAAAAATATATATAATTCTACAAAAAATTCTAAGTCATTATACAAACGTTGCTTGTCTAGAAATGAAAAGAATGGCTCTCCTGGCAATGAATGCATCAAAACAAATGAAATGCAGCTAGCGTGAAGGCATGCGACTGAAATGCGTTAATATGATGGTGAGCTTGTTCATCTTGGGATTGTCCGTTAGTTGATTACTTATTAAGAGGAATTAATCACACAGCTTTATATATATCTTATTATGGAACTTTCCTGCTATTCTGTTCATTCCCACCTTTTAGTAATTTTACTACTTAACCATCTTCATGCATTTTACGAGTCAAAAGGTTGGTAGATTCTGAATATTTTTTCAGAATGTGCACCTTAAGATGCTTGTCAAAATTACAGATATCTATATAATGAATACAAATGTCAGTGTGTCACACTTTTTCAATTAAAGGGACACAACTCTAACTTTCAATAGCTCATGTTACAGAAATTTTGGATACCCAAGTTTTCATAACTGTAATTGTTTTCGGCAATTTTTTCTTTTTTTTTACATGATTTTTTTGTGACAAATTTTTTTGTACAGTAATTTTTATAACTTGGTAATGAATTTGGACATAATCAAAATTAATTGTGAAATCCAGCAAAAGTCACCGATGAAATAAAAATAATCATTTGTATGGAAAGTAAGGACCTATGCACATCAAATTGTCTTTAAATTAAGTGGCAGCAGAAGAATTATCATTGTACTTTTAAAAGGTAAGCTTAAATATTAATGCAACACTTAAAATGCAGCAATCAATTTTGAGTTCTTCTGTAGTTTATTTTTGCCTATCACGTACAGTAGCAGTATGCCTCGCAAAAAGAAATCTCCACCAACAGAGGACCAGATTGCAATCAAAAGATTCAAGGCTGCAGTGAGGTAAAGAAAGTCCTTTGCAAATGAAAACCCAGATCAAATGGCAGCCAGGAGAAAATATGCAAAAATTTAGGGACACTCAAACTCCTGAACAAGCTGAAGGCCCAATCAAGAAGCGTCTAATAGGGCGGCTTTTAAGCTAATTTATAATAAAATGTTCTGACATTTTTTAAACTTGAAGAAAACAGACATTCTATTGAAATATTGCTTAACATTGTCTTTTCTTTTCTTAAATCATGATTTTCTCTTTACTATTACTATTAATAAAAAAAAACAATACAGGCATGGTTGCCATGGCTTCCGATCTTAAATTGTACGTGTTTTGTGCTGGGGTATGATAATGGGCTACAGTAGATATCCAATTTAATACCTAATATTGTCTCAGTTGTCCTAAGGAGAAGATACACTTCTCTTTTGGAAGTATGAGAGTATCATGGCTGGGTGTCAAATTTTTTTTTTTTTTCTTTTTAAGTATGAAAGACAAGGAAAACAAAGCATCATGGGAATCACAAGATACTTAGAAACAGTTTGAACATGCTGGGTTAATGACATGAAAGTATTTCTAAATGGACCCTACCTGCTACGTTTATCAAAACCTGTCACCATATCATTCACATTTGGCTGTGATGCATGTACCTGATATACCCTTATTAGACTGGATGTCTTAATAGGTATATTGGGATTTATATACTTATACCCCAATGTCACTTTGTTGGCATACTGCTTTCTCACACAATAATAATAATAATAATAATTACCCCCCCATGCTTAAATATGCAAATGTATGCACAAATCAGTAAATTAAAGCCTTTGGATCTATTTGAACCAAACTTGATAAACCTGGATTGACTTCTATAAATATGAGATTTTGTGGAGGTTGTGCAGTTAAAATTCAAAACAAAAGGCCACAATAGTAATATACAAAGCAGAAACATGGAAGATTGAAGCAAAACTATCTCTATAATGAGGAAAGAGGGCTCAGAAAATTTAACACTCACAGAACACAGTGAAGGCAAGAGGGATAGATGAAAACAATGCATAACCTAACTAACTAGTGTAAATGGTTAGTAGAACAGGGTTTAGGAAAGACAGCAATTTACTAAGAACTACAAAGGGCAGGAAATTGTGGAGAGCCATAATCACCAACATCCTGAAGGGACATAGCACATAGAAGAATACATTTGTGATGATAGGAGGAGGAATAAAGTGACAAAGAAAAGGAATTGGTTAGATTTAAAATTGCCATTATAAAATGCAGAGAATCAGCAAAAAAAAAAAAAAAAAAAAAAGCTCTGGGACAATATGACATAACCAGAGATTTTTAAAAAAATTTTTTTATTATTTTTATTTTTAAATCTTTGAGTATAGGAAATTGTGGAGAGCCATGATCGCTAACATCCTGAAGGGACATGGCACATAGTTACAAGTAAATAAATAACGGTTAGATACATGGATGCAGTATATTTACCAACTCAATGTCCAGCTGTTTTTTTCATGCCCTGTTAAACAGAGTTCGGAGTGGTTTCAAGATGATCAAGTAAGGAATATAGCTGGCTTCGGCTTACCCAGTTTCACCCACACAAAACCAGTCCCATCATTGTTGCTGCTAATATCAATAAAGTTGTTATTAGAAATAACATTCTTCACAGATCTGTTTCAGCTTAACAATGTTTTTCTCAATATGGTGACTGCATTCATCAGAATTAAGTTAGAAACGAACATGAACATGGAACCAAGCAGTGTATGACAAAGCAAAGAGAGGTTCCATGCCAGGCATTGAGAAAGAGGGGCTTGTTACATATATATATATATATATATATATATATATATATATATTGAATGATTAGAAGCACATGGTACAATAATACCATTATCAAATATGAGAAGCTTACTGAAGAAAATTTTAGCAAAGTTAGGTAGATTTTGAAAAATTAAGGCCTACAAAAGGAAACAAATAAATTTAAATATCTATTTTCTTCAATAAATTATTTAAGGGTCGATTTATTTGGAAAGGATATCAGAATGACCCAGAACTTATACTGGGATTAAACCACCAGCATACAGATAGAAAATGAATTCAATATATATACAAAAAAAAAGAAAGATGAGTAAGACAAGGATGTGTCTTCTCACCAGGCTTTACAGTGAAGTAATTTTGAAAGAATTGAATGTTCTACCAGAATTCATTATTGGTAGCCACAATCTTAATATTAGATATGCAGATGAGTGTTGATAGCAGACACAGAAAGGAAACTACAAGAACTCCTACAGAATGAAGTGAAGGAAAACGAAAGGACTAACCATCAATTGTAAGAAGACAGAATGTATGGTTATCAGCAAAAGCAACAATTCATGATGCAAACTACAAATTGGAGACACCAAAATGAAGCAAGGACAAAAATTTAAATATCAAGGAAGCGTTTTAACAGAGGACAGAAAAATACGACACCAACATCCAAAAACACATTGGAATAGGAAACCTAAAATTGCCTTCCAGCATTTAAGCAAAGTTTTAAGAAACAAGAGAATACTGTACAATTACATAACATTGTGCCTCCTATATGACATTTAATTCTGGACAATCTCCTCACAGATAAAGAAGAGACTTGAGGCAACAGAAATGTGGTTCTACAGAAGGCTGCTGAGAATACAATGAACTGAACATGTGGGCAAAGGTAAAGTTTGAGGGAAAATGTAAACAAAAAGGAGACTTATACTTAGAATCAGAAAGAGAGAATTGCAATTTCTAGGGCACACAAAAGGACTTACAAAATTTAACACTCACAGGACATGTTGACCAAGAGGGGTCTAGGAAAGCAATGTATAACCTACCTAGCCTGTGCAAATAGTTCGCAGAACAGGGAGTGAGAAGGATATCAAAAAGAAACATTGCAAAGAGATACAAAGGACACGGAGCTGTGGAGAGCTATGACTGCCCACGTTCTGAAGGGTCACAGTACATAGAAAAAGAATATATTATTAATTTTAAAAAATTTAATTTACACAACTTTCCTACTTAACCCATTCAAATCTATCTAGAGTTAACTGTTATCTTCCACACATATCTGCATAAACTGTACCTCTTATTATATAACCCTCTACCTCAAGTGGATCTTGGGACATGTACAGGGTGAAAATCTTTGTTAAAAAAAAGATTTTTAAAGATCCCTGCTAATCCCTGTTCTACCAATCATTTATACAAGCTTGTTGCTTTCATCTGTCCCACTTGCTTTCAATATATCAATGAGTGTCAAGTTTTCTAAGCTCTCTGTCCTCATTAAATGCCATGGAAATTTCAACTTTCTTTCTGATGTTAAGTATAAGTGTCCTTTTTGTTTCCCCTTACTGATATCAAAACTTCTTCCATGTGCCTTGGTTCTCCACAACATCGTGTCCTTTGTACTTCTTGGTAAAGTTTGTCTTTTTGCTATCTCTCCTCATCTCTGTCCTGCCAACCAGTTACACAAGATTGTTAGGCAGGTTATGAGCTGCTTTCCTCTGCCCCCATTGACTTCAATATGTACTGAGAGTGTCAAATTTTCTAAGCCCTGTTTCCTCATTATGTACCATACAAATTTATATTCTCTTTCTGATGTTAAGTACAAGTGTCCTTTTTGGTTCCATTTTCTCTGAAACTTCATTGCTCACATGTTCAATCCATGGTATTCTCAACAGCCTTCTGTAGAACCTCATTTCTGTTGCCTCAAGTCTCTTCTTCATCTGTGAGGAGATTGTCCAGTATTCAATGCCATGAAGGAAGAGCAATATTACATAACAGTTAAGTATTCTTTTTTTTTTTCCTTTCTAACAAGATTTTCCTGTTTCTTACTTTGCTTAGATTTTAGAAGGCAACTTTCCATGTTGTATAAGCATTTTTAAAACACAACTGAGAAAGCTGTTGTTATTGGCCAATCCATTTTTTTCAGAACGCAATATATTGATTAATTGATTTTTTTTTTTATAGCTTATCAACCTTTTGCAGGTTATTTATGGCCAGAAAATATTTTTAGATTGTAAGAATTTTGGGGAGATATTAGTGATTTACTGATGCAAGTCCTACTTATTAACCTATAGTCTGTGGGGAGAAGTGGAGGATTCACACCACTCCCAAGAGTGGGGTGAATCCACAAATTACATAAGTGAATATTACAAACACAACTGGAATTAGAACATCTCTATGATTTCAAATTCTGAGCCTTTATCCCTCACACCACCCGCACATCCTAGCTTACAGCACCTGGTATTCCCAAGTAGTTACCCATCTAGGTACTGACCAGGTTCAATGTTGTTTAGCTTTGGTGATCATACAAGAACCAGTATTTGACAGTGTTATGTACCTAAGCTGAAAAGCAATACAAAGAATAAATTCAAACAATGATATTTTTTTTTATCAAGATTACAATCAGTCTATTGAAGGTTACAACTTCCACATCTCAAAAACAAACATGTCTAACATCCTGATCTCACAAGTAATGAAACAAGACAAAAGACGCAAAGATACCTGTGCTTCACATGCTTCATCAACCACATTGAGGGCTGCCATGGCTACTGCCCGGCTTTGGTCATACAGCTGAGTGACAAGAACTTCCATACCCCATGACCGAAACATTGGTATCCTGGTACGGAGTAGAACACGTAGGAATTTGGTTGCATAAAGACGTCCACTCTGGAAACAAAGTGAAAGAGACACAATAATTATTAATCTGAAATAATTTTCATTTAGATTTAGTTTGTATTTTTTTCTGTTTTAAAAGTAAATAAAATATTTTCTAAAAGTTAAAAAAAAATTTTAAAAATACAAGAATAAAAGCAACATTTTATTTTTTGAAAAATAGAAGACTGACAATAAAAGAATAAGAGATTCCATTTTAACTACCAAGCTGATGATATTTGTTCATGGACAAAAGTAGTGAAAAACTAAAATTCCAAAATATTCATCTTCCTATACTCAGTCATGTAATCTCCCTGTACGCAGCCTGAAAGCTTTTAAAGACTCAACCATCTAAATTGGTGAATCTTGATAAGAAATTTATATATACTGATTTTCTTTGAAGGTACACAGAGAGCCACAAATCAAGAAGATTCAAAACACTTACACAAAGTCTCTGTCTGAATTTCTGGGATGAGGAGTTATTTACACTATAATTGGATTATTCTCCTCATCTTTCTTGCTTTTACAGATTTTGGCTGTTGTGACCTCAGGGAATTCTGAACTGAATCCTTTATTTAATCTACAGGGGGCAGACTGTTCTTGCTCCACTGCCCACGTCTAGAGATATCATCTGGTTCTTTTTTTTTTTTTTTTTAGTACTGCTCAATTATTGCATGCCCATTTCCACTGAGTCCAAGTACACAACCCTCTTGGTCATTTGTCCTGTAGCCTCATGGATTAAAGTGTTGTTTCATGAATTTGGTGACAGTGGTTATTAGTTCAATCCCTGGGCTGGGCAGCATGTACTTCAACTGTGGAAACAGCAAGCAATAACCAGCAGTACTAGACAATATCCCTAGACATGTGCTGTGGAACAAAAACAGTCTACACCCGTAGATTGAATAAATGGTACACTTTAGAATTCTTTGTAGATTTCTCAGATCGATATACACCTGAGGAAGGCTGGAAGGCACAACAGCTGAAATTATGTGATAATAACAAAGATGAGAACAACAGTTCAAATGTAAATAGTATAAATAATTTAGAGAAAGATTATGGTTTTTACACATGACAATACCCAATCACATTCAGCAAAAAATGTAATGAAGATCTGAATAAATGGCTTTTAGAGATACTCATTTGATGAAGTGGTTACTTTTTATTTGATTGAATACTTGTGGAGTATTCTGAAGATAAGGGTTTACATTAGCAGACTTCAATTTAGAAGCAAGAATTAACTTTGGAAAGCTATTCTAAATGCAGTGAAGTGTTTCATATGAAGAACCACAACAGCTCACAAAATCAATCAATTCATGACTGAAAACTAGTTTCAGAACATGTTGCATATAATTCACTTTAATGCAGCATTGATAATTTAGTTGCCATTACAATGATAATTTAATTAAAATAATTCAGCTGCCATTAAAATGATAATTTAGTTGGCCATTAAAATGATTTAGTTGCCATTAAAATGATTGTTTCCAATATTTTTGTTCAAAATATTTGTCTTTGTAAACTTTGGTCCTATTCTCTAATTTTCAATTGCAATGTTTGTTGGGTTTCAGTAATTTGGCTAATCTTGGAAAACTCAACTACACAAATGACACCTGCAAAAATTTAACTATTTCCATTAGGATCTCAGGGGAAAATATTTTGAAAATGTTAAGCTTGAAGTCAAATAACTAAAAAAATAGAAAATAATAATAATAATAAACAAACGTTTAAAAAATTAAACTAATTTCAAATTTACCACATTACTTTCCCATATATTTTTATCTCCTGAGACAATTTGCAATTTATAGCTCAACATTTTATAAGAGATTCTAAAGAAACAAATGTGACAGTTCTTTGGCAGCTCTTATTCATCAAAGCAAACATAAAAACTTGTTTTCCATTTAATGCCATGTCCCTTCAAGATATGGGTGATCATGGCTCTCTGCACATTCCTTTTCTTTGCTATCTGTAAACGGCTGACTTCTTGGGAAAGATAGTGGCATAGTTTCCTGCTGTTTTCTCCATGGTTTTTAAATTCAGAGTTTTCCTTCACCTAGACTAGCTACCAACCAAAACCAAGTCTACTTTGCTGTTTAATCAACAAGAAAAAAATGGATTCATGCCTTTCCCAATTATATTAATGCTAAGTGAATGCAAGAGAGTTGCCCAGGACTTGAAATTGGCTCTGTGATTTCATTTTCCACAGCAATAACCATTAACCTACAGGCACAAATGACAAATATCTTCACGACTTTCATTCCTTATCTATATGGATCTTCACTACTTTCATTCCTTATCTATATGGATCTTCACGACTTTCATTCCTTATCTATATGGATCTTCACGACTTTCATTCCTTATCTATATGGATCTTCACGACTTTCATTCCTTATCTATATGGATCTTCACTACTTTCATTCCTTATCTATATGGATCTTCACTACTTTCATTCCTTATCTATATGGATCTTCACTACTTTCATTCCTTATCTATATGGATCTTCACTACTTTCATTCCTTATCTATATGGATCTTCACTACTTTCATTCCTTATCTATATGGATCTTCACTACTTTCATTCCTTATCTATATGGATCTTCACTACTTTCATTCCTTATCTATATGGATCTTCACTACTTTCATTCCTTATCTATATGGATCTTCACTACTTTCATTCCTTATCTATATGGATCTTCACTACTTTCATTCCTTATCTATATGGATCTTCACTACTTTCATTCCTTATCTATATGGATCTTCACTACTTTCATTCCTTATCTATATGGATCTTCACTACTTTCATTCCTTATCTATATGGATCTTCACTACTTTCATTCCTTATCTATATGGATCTTCACTACTTTCATTCCTTATCTATATGGATCTTCACTACTTTCATTCCTTATCTATATGGATCTTCACTACTTTCATTCCTTATCTATATGGATCTTCACTACTTTCATTCCTTATCTATATGGATCTTCACTACTTTCATTCCTTATCTATATGGATCTTCACTACTTTCATTCCTTATCTATATGGATCTTCACTACTTTCATTCCTTATCTATATGGATCTTCACTACTTTCATTCCTTATCTATATGGATCTTCACTACTTTCATTCCTTATCTATATGGATCTTCACTACTTTCATTCCTTATCTATATGGATCTTCACTACTTTCATTCCTTATCTATATGGATCTTCACTACTTTCATTCCTTATCTATATGGATCTTCACTACTTTCATTCCTTATCTATATGGATCTTCACTACTTTCATTCCTTATCTATATGGATCTTCACTACTTTCATTCCTTATCTATATGGATCTTCACTACTTTCATTCCTTATCTATATGGATCTTCACTACTTTCATTCCTTATCTATATGGATCTTCACTACTTTCATTCCTTATCTATATGGATCTTCACTACTTTCATTCCTTATCTATATGGATCTTCACTACTTTCATTCCTATAATGTGTCTTCACTATTTTCATTCTTTATTTAAACTGATAACCATTTTTATCTTTTGAGTCAATTTTTAATAGAAGAGAGAAGGAAGAAAGCAATTTTTTTTATAGGTTCAGGCTTAAACAACAGATTTTTTTTTAATCAAACAAATTGAAAAGAAAAACTTAATTTTGGGAATATGCCATTTAAATATACAAATTATGAAACTAGGAAAAAGATCAAATAAATAAAACCGCCCAACTACTTAGGATAGTAGATTAAACTGATCCAGATTTTTGGTATCTCTATGATGTCAAAGCAGAAGAATGTCTTAAGAAAAAAAAAATATAAGTAACATCACAAAAAAAATATAAGTAACATCACAAAAAAAATAGCTAACATCAATATTATATACAAGGGGCTACTAACTAAAATTATATATATATATATATATATATATATATATATATATATATATATACATACACACACAGGGTGACTGAACAGTAACTCACTATTTTATGTATGCTAGACTCTCCCATCTTGTAAAAATTATAGTTAAACAGGAGAGTCTATCATACATAAAATAGGGAGTCCCTTTTCAGTCCCTATATATATATATATATATATATATATATATACACACACACACACCTATATATATATATATATATACACACACCTATATATATATATATATATATATATATATACACACACCTATATATATATATATATATATATACACACACCTATATATATATATATATATATATACACACACCTATATATATATATACACACACCTATATATATATATATATATATATATGATTGGTATAATGGCATATGAGCAGCAGGCTGGGAGGGTTCGAAAAAGTGTACATTTTGTCATATTTATACTTAGCTGCCACGTATTATTACCTGTAAGGACGATATATAGGAGTAGGCAGAAAAAAGTTGCAGACTCAAAAATTTCCATTATGGCAGACTTGGTTTCTTAGTATACAGAAATTGTTGTCTCTTTGTCTTGGCCATTAGAACTGGGTGACATTTGTGTTATCAAAATTTGGATTAGTTTAAAAACATTTCCTTCTTCATTTGCTCTTTGCATGTGCTTGCTGACAAAGTCCTACTTCGTGGAAGAATATAGATATTCACAATTTCTTTTTTTTAAATAAGTATCTGCACTTAAATTTGACTAAATCTTAAGCAACACAACAACTGACATCAGTGTTGATTAAACAAAATATTATAAAAAAAAAAAATTTTTTAAAAGTGTTACTAAATACATTTATATACATACATACATTATATAACATATTCAGGAATTCTACCAATTCTACTAGTTTAGTAACATTTAAATTTATTTATTAGACTCAAGAATAAAACAATAAAACAATTTGATTACTAATTCTTGCACAACAATTAACCTGAGTATTCATATTTTTAAAAAGAAAATAATTATGAAATATCTGGTATCTCGTCTGCAGTCACTCTCTCACAGACGTGCCGTCATCGCCGTCTTTTTTACAAATACTTTCATGGTAACTTCTCTGACGAGCTGCTTTCGCTGGTTCCCAGACTTCATGAATTTAAGCGTTCAACTAGGCTGGCATCTTGCTATCACCCTTTCACTGTCGAAACTGTTAAATGTCGCTGTCTCTTCTACTTCAATAGCTTCATGTCTCGCACTTCTCGCCTGTGGAACTCCCTCCCCTTTTCCTGTTTCCCTGATAGCTATAATCTCCAACTATTCAAATGTAATGTCAATTGACATCTACAGATGCCTTGATCTATCCCCTACCCTTCTCTTCATCCTTTCCTCTATCACTCCTCTTTGCTCTCACTCCAACTCTCTGTAACCCGTTGCGTGCTAGTGGCTTCCTGCCTTGCTTGGGGTGAAACGCTTAAAAAAAAAAAAAAATTATACAGCAAAACAGTCTGTCTGTGGATGGATATATATATATATATATATATATATATATATATCTATGAGGTTTAATCAAAAAGTATCAGGACTGTTGCTATGGTAACAAAGCTAAAGTATGCAGCTTGAAGTTGCTTGGCACTGATTGAACTTGAACTCTGTCAGCAGTGCATGGAAGGAAAGTGTATAGAGTGCGGTCGTCTCGCCATGCCACAGTGGTTCCATCAGTGACCATGGCTTGTGTGACAGTTTTAGGCCAAGCACAAAATTTACAAATTCTGACATCCTCCATATTTTCAAAATATTTTTCCTTTTTCCAAAAATTAAATCCCACTTGAAAAGAACAAGATTTCAAGGAGCTCCAAAAGAATGCGATAAGTTGCTGCTCGCTCTTCCCCCAAAAGTTTTCCTGGAATGCGCTTACATAGAAACGATGCATGATAAAGTGTGTGCCTTCAGAAGGGAAATACTTCGAAGGAAATAAAATGCCAAATTGATTTGCATCTGTAATTTTATAGCACCAGACCTGATGCTTTTTTGATCAACATACATATATAACACACACACACAATATATATATATATATATATATATATATATATATATATATATATATATATATATATGTGCATGCTTATATTCCTGAGATTTCTGGTATTGTAACTATTTACATTGCTTGAATGTTGTTTTCATCTTTATTGCCATTTCAGCTGTTGTATGCTCCAACCTTCTTCAGGGGATATGCTTTGGAATTTCAAGCCAAACTATTTTAGATAGATATAGTTTGTTTAACCAGCATATCAACCTTAATTGGGCCATTTAATGCTGAAAAAGGTTTTGTTTTTATTTTTTTTTAAAGTATAGTTGGTAATATTATTTTTCAAAAAAGTACAGCTGGTAATATTGTTTTTCAAAAAAGTATAGCTGGTAATATTATTTTTCAAAAAAGTATAGCTGGTAATATTGTTTTTCAAAAAAGTACAGCTGGTAATATTGTTTTTCAAAAAAGTATAGCTGGTAATATCCAAACTATTTTAGTCCACAGGGGTAGACACATGGCCTAGTGAGCATACAATGGCCAAAATGTTGTTAATATAGTCTGAACGATGTAAATAATGTGTGTGTGTGTATATATATATATGACTATGCTCTCATTCGCCGATTGAGAACTCTGAAAAAAGGGGAATTTTTAAATACTGCTTTAATGCATCAGTCTTCATAATAATCAAGTGCTATGCCGGCCAGTTTGGTGTTTATATAGCACTATATAATGTGTTAAAAAATTCCCTAATTTTGACATGCGCCGATAGCCTATGGGTAAGAGTTTTGATCCCGGCTTTAAGCAATCAGATGTCTAGTCACAGTGATGAGCTGTGATACAGCGAAACAGGCTGTCTGTGGATAACCATATATATATATATATATGTATGTGTATGTGTATATATATATGTGTGTGTGTGCGTGTGTCTAGGTGATATTTGTTTTCTTTTCATACTTAATGTCATCAACAAAACATTTAAATGAAGTTTTATGTGTTTGACTTACACGTTTATGTGTTTATTTTCTTTCTCCATGCACGATTTTATGTGTTTTTATTTGTACACGTGTTTATTCATGGGTTCAGCTGCATGATTTATACAAATTACAGCATCAACAATTAAAATATATTTTCAGAACATTTATTATTTTCACTTTTCCAAACAATGAATGCAATAAAAATCGTTTTTAAATTAAACAGTCTACTAATGAATTACTCCGTGTTTTGCCATAATTCACCCAAGTATCCCCTCTCTCTGGAGAATTGCTACTTGGGCAAAAAATCAGACAGTAGAGAGAAAGACCTGCATTCAAATCAAATCCACTCATTTCTCGTATGCCATTAGTCTTTGCTGGAGAGAAGGTAAACTCAAAATGGCCGAAAGCAAAGTAGGAGTGGAGACGGTCAAAACTGATTTTTTTTTTTTTTTTTTTTTTTTTTAAATAAATGTAATTGGGGGTGGGGGCTGCAAATGTATAACAGTTAAACATTATTTGATCCCTGGCCATAATCATACAGGGGTGAAAAGTTAAAAAAAAAATGCTTCATGTTTTCAGCACAACATCGAAGGTATGTGAAAAATAAATAAACAAATGGCAAAGGTCAGGCAGTGACAAAAAGATTTGAATTAGAAATCTAGCTCAGAAAGGCAAAGGGAGAAGAGAGAAATTCTGTTCTTTGTGACAAACCATAACAAAACAGAATAAAATATCTATCTTAACGGCAGAACATTGGCACAGCTCAACTAAGCCAAAGGTTATAATTAATCTTTTACATAAAATAAGTTGCAACTAAATAAATCAATAATTTTTTTTTTTCTTTCTTTCTGCAGAGAATAAAGAGCCTACCCTGAATTTCAAGAGGCAGGTGAGCGCTGGAGTTGTTCACCCTTTCTCTCAGCCAGAGGCTAAAGATTTTTGAGGGGGGTAAAAAAAAAAATGTTCCAGAATTTTCCTAACCCTGCTCCTTACCCACAATTTTACATTGATGCCTTTATTTCTTTTGGCTAATCAGGAACATATGTGCATTTTGGAAGCGTCAGAATATGGCTTCTGGGGTTTTGGAAAAAGGAAGGAAATTAACAAGGTTGTTATATATATATATATATATATATATATATATATATATATATATATATATAATCTTATACATGTAAATTATATAACTAAGAAAGCTATCAAAACAGAAATAAAGTAAAGATCAACTTCAATGCATTTTTATGATAAACCAGCAAGGTTACCTGGCATTATGCAGGCTAATCATCATGTTACCAAATTCTGTTGCATTTGTAATTATAATAATAATAATGGCCAGCTATTCTTTTCCAAGCACACCTATCCACCAAAGCAGTTAATCAATCCCTATTGTAGATGCTTACTCAGACACATTTGCATTTGTTCAACATCCACAGAGCCCACTTGTGTTTTATACTGCAAGTATGCAGAGTGAACCTTAGTTACAGTTTCTGGGAAGGTGAAGATCACCTAGTATGATGAACAGTTTGAACAAAGCCAATACACTTAAACCCTCGGTCATGATGACTGGTGACTGTGCTAGCACAACCATTGACAGCTTCCAAACAATTCTGTCTACTCAATTCCACTCACAAGGTTTGGGTTGTTAAATAGCTGAAATGTACATTTACTACCCAGCTCAAGTATTGAACTGTATAGCTTTCGACTGACATGAACCTGTGCTTTAATGAGTTGACCTGTTCCACCTGCAGCTGAAATGGACTCTGCCCATTGAGTTCCATATAAACCTATGTTTTTTCTGCAGCTGAAATGGTTATCAGTATTGTGAAGTGGGTTCAAGAGCAGCCCAGGCAAAGATAAGTCGCTGAATGAAGATGAATTGCTTTTTTTAGGCAAAGATGACAGGATGAAGAACAGAGTTAGCTATAAAACTGACCAGCACCCTGAAAAGACAGACAGAAAGATAAAGCAAGCCTCAGAAAATGATGGACAGGGGAGACACCCTTTAGATTTAGCCTCTGCCCAAGTCTGGGGAGTGGGGAAGCTAAAGAAAGCAACCTTAGGGTTTAACTGCTGTAGACGAACTAAAAATTGAATGCAGCTTTAGTCACTGTATGAAGTAACATCCTTAAGTGGCCATCATGTGGTTCATCTCCACACAATCAAAGCAAAGTGTTGTGAGTTCAATAGCTGGCTACTGCAGTGGTAAACAAAATCTTGGAGTGTTGAGTTAAAGGTAGATAACTGAGACAACTGGAAGAGACATGGCATGTGGAACTAGAACAATCTATCTCAGTGGACGAAATTAAGGGTTCAGTTTGAAATTCCAATCACCTGAAGAAGGCCGGAGTGTACAACAGCCAAAACGTCATGAATATGGCAATGAAGATGAGGTTGAGCTTCTTGCTCAATAGTCTTACAATGTAAAACAATCTGAAGATTGTGATAAAAAGCAACAAAAATAAAAACAAAATTAAAAATTTCTTTAAACTCATTATAAAAGGAATGACAGGAAGCAGTTTTCTTGCCATTTTAAAATCTAAACAACCTTTGTTTAAACATGAAGAAATGAAATTACTTTCCTCTTAACAACTATATGTAATTATATATTCTAATTGTTTTACTAAACCAACCATAAACCCATTGTGTTTCTTTTAAAAGGAGTTGATGATACAAAATGATGAGGTATCAATTTTATTATTAATTACACATTTTAATTTGTATTTAAAGATGATAAATGAAGGTTTATTGTTCCACTGGGTTTCATAGGTAACACGTTATGTAAAAATATGGAGTAATAGCTTAAAACAAGTGTAGTCTTTTTCAAAATAATAAGTATATTTTTTATTAATTAGTTAATAAATAATTTTTTTCCAGTCTGAAACCAAATGAAAAGCACCAAAAATGCCTTAATGCTAATATATCCTGATTGAAAGTATGAAAATAAATTGCTTTGAATACAAAATTAATAATCAATACTAAAGATGGCAAAAGAAGGTTTATTGTTCCACTGGGTTTTGTAGTTAGCACATTGTGTGGAAATTTGGAGTAACAGTTTAAAAATGGATGTAGTCTTTTTAGAGTATATTTTTTATCATGCTTATTTCTTTCTTCTTCACATTTATTTCAAAATATATAATGGCATCAAACAACATGCATCTATTTATATATTTACCATCAAGTCATGTGACACATATAGCCTTTTCACCTTTCTAGTAATTGTTTATATAAAAAAACGTTCTAATGTAGTGTAGTGAATTGTATAAATATATGTTGTGTTATGCATATTTAAATTTATTTAATAATTTAATAATGTATTATAAATGTTTATTATTTTTCACACATATAATAGATGGAATATAATATGCAAGCGTTTGTTTATATACGTGGATTGATATAAGAATGTGTATAGAAAACAAACACTGAATTTATTATTAAAAATGCCATAAAAACAGAAAAATCTGGCTTAATTTTAATGAAATTTAACACTGCACTCAGCAGAGGTTCAAGGTATAAAAAGCTCCTAAATTGGTTGGGGTATTAGGTATCGTTTAAGTTGTATCTCAGCAACATACATCTGTACAAGATTAGAGTTTTATTATTAAGCAGATTCATTGAACAATGAGTAAAGGTGAAAACCGAACTCTTTCAAAGTTCGTTTTATTTTTCTTTCTTTTTTTCATTTTAAACTTTCCAAACATGATATAGTTCAAAATCCTTTACTCGGTTTTGTAGGGGATTACACATTTACCACTCCACAGCCTCTTTCCATTACAACATTGCAAGCCTATCAATATTTCCATGAGAAGTGTTCAGATGAGCTCCACTCTTTCATTTGAACCAGTTCCAATCTTTACACCTAGCACTCACCATGCCACATCTACCAAAGTGAATCACCCAAATTTCTGCTATATTCCATTCATAAGGAGGAAGTTCCACTCAGACAGCTTTTTCACTTTGAGAACTGCTATTTTGCAGAACAAACTCCCGCATGGATGGTTCCCAAAACACTACAATCTTAACCTCATCGTGTCCTCGTAATCTTCACTTCCTTCTCTTACATTCATGTTACACGCCTCATTCAAGAACCCTCTATGGACAAACTTTAGTAAGAAACAAAAAAATTATTTATATCGTTATTAATCTGAATATAATGCAATAAAGATAACTTATTGACTTTTAAAGTAAAACAAGATCTCATAATGATACCAAGTTGAACAAATTTTGTTGTAGTCGACAAAGCATTTGGGACCTTGTGACACTATGATTCGGATATATGTGCACACGTGTGTGTGTGTGTGCCCGCACATCTGTGTGTGTGTATATATACACCCCCACATCTGTGTGTGCGTGCGCGCGCACACATATGTGCGAGAAGATTAGTTAGATTTGACCTGGGCATCAAACTTCAAGACCAAATGATTAGATTAGGAATCTAGATAAAAACATATGGCGAAAAGGGTAGATAAGTGTTAAGTACTTGTCAAAATACTAAGATAGGAAAAAGACCGGCTCTGGTCAAAACTTAAAAGGGTTTGAATTTAATGTCCCTGAATCGGAGTCAGCTAGGCTAAGAAATAGTTTTATGTCCACTTTCTTCAAAGAGAGAAATGGTCATGAAAAAGTTATGGGTTTATTCGTGGGTGTCCCTTGTCCGGAAATGAGGAAAGAGGATTCTCCATATATACGGCAGCGCTTTGGGCCACGGGGAGTTAGACTTAGTTTAGGTTCGAGGAAGGTTGATTTAGGCCGGAGCACGTAACATCGAAGAGCGACCCATTAGCAGCCGGACATTGTTAGTTAGGATATATTTTTTCCGCCAGCCGAGAATCAACCAAGAGTTATCATCCACAAAAAGGTCACACACCTTCTCTCCTCTTTTCGTCTTACCCAAGTTTGTAGTTGTGTTTTTCTTTTACCTGTGAGCCTACCTCTCGCTCGATCCACCGCACAGAAATTCTACGACGTGGGGTCAGTGTCTTTGTGCAGCGAGTTGCAGAGGTGGGTACTCTCACATTGGCGCCGCCGACCAGGACCGACCTTGGGTTGCACGCTAGTACGATAGACTTTGTGGAGGAAGGAGAAGGAAGGAAAGATCGAATCGTCCGATTAAACACTCAATATATGTGCATAGGTGTATGTGTATATATGTGTAAATGAGTGAAGACTTCGATAATCCGATAGACACAGATACGTGTGTATAAAAAAAAAAAAAAAAAAAGAAAAAAAAATTTAGGAAAAACAAAAAACAACCAAACCAAAACAAAAACAGACGAACGACGAAACAAAGACAGATAAAAACAGAGGCAAAGGGAGGAAAGGGAACAGTTAAAAAGAAAGTGACGCAGAGTGAGAGAGAGAAAGGAAGCAAGAAAGGAGGCACAGACAGATACACACTCCTTTCCCCCTTAGAGATCGGACACTTCAAGTACTGGAGATTTTTTTTTTTTTTTTTTTTTAAATTTTTACTACATCTAGGAGGACGACTGCAATGACCAAGTAAACAAACACTAAAAAAAAAAAAAAAAAAAAAAAAAGAAAGAAAAAAAAAAAAAAGAAAGAAACAGAAAAAGGGAATCTATTCCGGTCCCTGCAAGGTAGGCTGAAAATTTGTTCTTTTGTTTTATTTTTTTTGGTCCTTGTTGTTTCTAACTAGTGTTTCTGGCTGGCATTTAATAGAAAAATGGATAGGATAGATATTTTTAAGGTAGTCGCAAGTGGATCCAAGATCCCTATATTCACGGGAAAAGCCGGTGCGTTTCCGGCCTGGGGGGAAGCTCTGAAGAAAAAGGCTAGAATTTACCAACTTACACAGACAGAGTTGGTGAATCTGGCTTATGACTATTCGGACGGGGTGGTATCGGAGTACATAGGATTATATTTAGATGATAATCCTGAAAGTAACTGGGGAGACCTTTTAGAACAGCTGACGAACCAGTACAGTGATTATACTAGTGCGACTGATGCTGCTAGGGCCTTAATTAAGATTAAGCAAAGGGAAGGAGAAACTCTCTCGGAACTAGCAAGTAGAGTTTTAGGATTAGCTAAGGTTGCATACAAAGACGCTGTTCAACGTGATGGGGAGGCGGTGCAGGCGCAGCTAGCTGAGTACTACACGGACGCTATAGAAAATGCGTTCGTAAGAGAAGACACAGCAAGGGCGGCCCCAGCCTCACTTGCGGAGGCGTTTGCAACAGCAGGAAAGAGTCTTAGGCTCTATAATAGGCTCACAGCCACCCAGGGGAGGGGAGAAGAAAAAGGATGGTCAAGAGATACGAGAACGGGGTGGACAGAGACTCCTCCTGTTGCTTGTGATCAGGGGGAGAGTGGCCATTCGGGCTATCGTTGGAGAGACCACCCCCATGAAAGGGGCTGGAGAAGGCCACTCCCTGACCCAAGACAACCGGGGTGTTGGGAGTGCGGACAGCTGGGTCACATACGGAGGGAGTGACCCAGAAAGGAGGTTGCATCCGGAGGTAGGAGGTTTCGTCACTAGGTGTGTGTGTCATGGTCGTAATTGCAATTGTAGTGATATTGATAATCCGGGGAAGGCAGTGGTTGATAAGATGTAGGATTAGAAATATGACAGAAAAGAGACATAGTGACCAAGATGGAATGTCAGTCAGGATAGCAGGGACCAAGGAAACAAAAGACAGTATAGTTTTCCCAATTATGGACCAATCGGACACTGCATGCTCGGTGGTGTCACCACTTGCAAAGCCGCTACAACTTGGCGTCATAAAAATGAATGACTTTAAAAAAAAAAAAAAAAAAAAAAGCAAAACTCGCCAAGCTTAACCATTGAAGGTGAACATTTTTTTTTTCTCTTCTCTTTTTTTTTTTTTGTTGTGTTGTTGTATGTAGATGGTGTGATTTTTTTTTTGTGTTGTTGTATGTAGATGGTGGCTGGGAAGTCAGTCATGTTGACATACCCAGTAAACACAGGGAGAGAGTTTGTGGTTTTTGTACAGGGGGTAGTGAAGATCCCTGGTGGAGGAGTGAATTCCACAATGCTTTCCAAAAACATTATTCCTGTTACGACACCGAAAGAACTGCGGAAATTATGATGTTCCCACGTCGTAAGGAAAAGGGGAGATAAGCCGAAAAATACTCCTGAATATTTGGATAGGGGTGGTTAAAATTCCCCTGTGTTTGTTGGGGGGGGGGCGAAATGTTTAAAAATTGAATGATGTTGGAGGTGAATCGAAAAGTCCTCCTGGATTGCGGAATAGGAATGAGTCAGGAGCCCCTCAAAATTGTTCACAGAAAGCAAAGTGGAAGAAAACATTATTCCTGATACGACACCAAAAGAACTGCGGAAATTATGATGTTCCCACGTCGTAAGGAAAAGGGGAGATAAGCCGAAAAATACTCCTGAATATTTGGATAGGGGTGGTTAAAATTCCCCTGTGTTTGTTGGGGGGGGGCGAAATGTTGAAAAATTGAAAAATTGAATGATGTTGGAGGTGAATCGAAAAGTCCTCCTGGATTACGGAATAGGAATGAGTCAGGAGCCCCTCAAAATTGTTCACAGGAAAGCAAAGTGGAAGGACTGAAACCAACAATTTTTTTCTTCCTCTCTCCTTATATGTATGTTAGTGTTGTAAGGGGTGGATGATCCCAACCACCCCAGTGCAGTGTTGGCTATGCCGTTGTTTTATTTTGTTAGGGGATGACCGAAACCCTTTGAAATTCTTGTAATTTCGGTTGTTGTTGTCTGTATATATTTTTTTTTTTTTTTTTGTGTGTGTTGTATATTTTTATTTTGTTTTTCTCCTCGGCCGAGAATACATATTCTCATATTGTATTATTGAAACCTGTTGTCCACCTCTGATGAGTGGCGATAATTGTTGTGAATTCTGTGGTAATTTGTTTTTGCGACCTGTACATTATTGTATTCTCTTCGGGGATGCCCGAGCAGGGTCATAATGTGAAGGGGGAGATGCAAAGTGTCTCATTGTTGTTGAAATTTTTGTGTAATTTATGAAATAAATGACAAAGATGATTGGGGGAGGTGTGTGACACTATGATTCGGATATATGTGCACACGTGTGTGTGTGTGTGCCCGCACATCTGTGTGTGTGTATATATACACCCCCACATCTGTGTGTGCGTGCGCGCGCACACATATGTGCGAGAAGATTAGTTAGATTTGACCTGGGCATCAAACTTCAAGACCAAATGATTAGATTAGGAATCTAGATAAAAACATATGGCGAAAAGGGTAGATAAGTGTTAAGTACTTGTCAAAATACTAAGATAGGAAAAAGACCGGCTCTGGTCAAAACTTAAAAGGGTTTGAATTTAATGTCCCTGAATCGGAGTCAGCTAGGCTAAGAAATAGTTTTATGTCCACTTTCTTCAAAGAGAGAAATGGTCATGAAAAAGTTATGGGTTTATTCGTGGGTGTCCCTTGTCCGGAAATGAGGAAAGAGGATTCTCCATATATACGGCAGCGCTTTGGGCCACGGGGAGTTAGACTTAGTTTAGGTTCGAGGAAGGTTGATTTAGGCCGGAGCACGTAACATCGAAGAGCGACCCATTAGCAGCCGGACATTGTTAGTTAGGATATATTTTTTCCGCCAGCCGAGAATCAACCAAGAGTTATCATCCACAAAAAGGTCACACACCTTCTCTCCTCTTTTCGTCTTACCCAAGTTTGTAGTTGTGTTTTTCTTTTACCTGTGAGCCTACCTCTCGCTCGATCCACCGCACAGAAATTCTACGACGTGGGGTCAGTGTCTTTGTGCAGCGAGTTGCAGAGGTGGGTACTCTCACACCTAATCTCATATGGACAGTGAGATAATCCATACAATCATAAAAATTCCCCACTTTTTTCTCCTTCATATCATCAAAACATTTGTCCTTTTAGAAGATAATCTCCAATAGACCTAGAACTGAAGTGAGCTTTGTAAAAGTAAGTAAAATATTATCTACCCTCCAAATAAAGAAGACAACATTGATGCAAGAGTAGAAAAATGGAATTGGCAAGCCAAGATCAATTCTTGCTTTGTCTGCTGCAGTCACTTTTATACCAATGCTCTTGGTCAAAAGGCACAAACCCTTCTTCCCACTTCCAGATATGGATTAAATAACAGAGTAAACTAAGCTCTCTTACCTTTTGTACTTAGCTATGATAAGAGGGGAATAACTTGGAATTAAAAACTGAAGGCAATAAGAAACCACTCCACCATCTTTCCCAAAAAGTCATGGGACATAATATGTAAGGGGAGATAATCCATATAGTTTTATTTCATTAAACTTGTATTAAGATTACTTATCATATATACTAAATTATAGTGTGAGATTTTATGATCAGTATTTTCACACAAAAAAATGGGTTGGGTGGGGGGGGTCACACAATACACAAGTATCTTTTTTTTTTCTTTTGTAGAGGTTACGCAAGGGCCGTTGCAAGGGTCATGTCCCCTACCCCCACCACTACCCCAAATCTATGACATGGGGGTCCCCACTCTACAGCATCTCAATTTTCATAAGGTAGTATTCATATAAAATACAAATTTTATTGTAAGCTAATTATGTACAATAATGGATCATATACAATATCAGTGAACAATTCAACTAGAAAAATTTAAAGCAAATACAATGTATCTAAATACAAATTAGAGACATGTCATAATAGATCATTCCATCTTAAATAAATGTCATAATAGATCATTCCATCTTAAATAAATGTCATAATAGATCATTCCATCTTAAATAAATATCATAATAGAGTAATCCATCTAAAATAAATCAACAATGTTTGGCAGCTAATAGAGATTTCTGCCACATTTTTGGAAGGGTCCTACTACAAATATTGTTTTGTTTAGTTTCTTGTACATACATATTTTACATTGTATATAAACATTGGGCTTTTGATTTTTTTCCCCATCCCTCGATGATTTTGTAAATAAAAATTTATGTTAGGGCTTTTCATCGAGAAAATGTGGTATTTTGGTGATTGTGTTGTGAAAGTAAATGTGTTGTTATGGTGAAAGGAAAATTGTAAGTACGAATGGTTCAACGAATGAGACTAGATAGTTTTCAGGTAGGACTAGAGAAGACCAGTCTTTCCCCCCCTCCCCATTTTTAGCCCTTGTGGCACATTTTGTATTTTAAAATGCAAATAAATAATAACAATGTTTGGCAGCAATTTTAAACAAACTTTTGTCTTGTTAAAAAGTTGAATATTTTTAACACATTCAACATTAGGGATAAAATAGTGAATTTTGAAAAAAGACAAAAAGGAAAAAGAACTCAAAATGATGTCAAAATCCACAAAAAATTTTCATCCTTTGATAGTCATTCATGCTTATTTTATAATGTATATAAATGTAGATAGAATAAAAGCAAATTTTGGTAAGATAGCAAGATCACAAAGCACTACCCGGGGCCGCAATTCAGACTTGCCAGCATCAGAGGGTTTGGAGGCAATACACACCAGACAGGTCAATTTTTTCTGGAGGGGTTAAAATTCATGCAAACAAAAGTTCGGGGATCACATTATACATGAAGTTGGCTTACACACAAGTATATATGCTAAGTTTGATATTGTTCCATCTATATAAAGTTCAGTCATAAAACACAATTACTTATGTATACTTATGCAGAAAGATTGCAAACATCTTGAGATTGACTACATATGGCATTTCAAAAGTTTCACAAATTTCATTGTTATTTTTTTGTGTTTTTTTTTAGATATTGTATCTACTTTCTTGTTTTTAAGCTTGATGGCATTTATCCAAGTCAACAAATAAATGCTGAAAATGTAATAAAAGCAAAAAGGAAAAGCATTAAGACATAAACTTTTATACAATTGATATTTAAAGGCAATCGAAGAGAGCACTTAGTTTTCTATCAACTTGACGCTGCTGCTGTAGTTGCTAGCATGAGGTTGAAAAAATAGAAAAGATGGACGCTAAATTTTGCACTAGAATTACAGGCAATTTAGCTAAAGCGTAAAGTTCAAATTATAGGCATTATTCTTGAAAATAACAGAGTCGATGACAACTGCTGTCATGGTGGGCTTCAGCCAAAAGGCAGGCAAAGCAGTAAGTATCTAAAGTTGTCAAGAATAAAGGTAGTTTCAGTAACAGTCTAATATAGGGTAGTGGTTGCACCAGACAGAGGCAAATTGACTTCGTTTTAGTATGTGAAGAAAGAGAAAAATATAATACCGTCATGTGGTTATAAAAACTGTCCAGGTACTTAACAAGTAAACTATTAACACAATATTGTTAAGAAAAAAATATAACTCATATATAAAAGACTATGGTTTTTAAGCACTCTAAATCTCAAAGATAATTGTCAATATTAGTCTGAATAATTTTATCTGGTATACACCTTAGTTTTCCTGTTTCTTAAAACAGTCTAAAGCACTTTTTCATTATTCTTTAGCAAGAGAAACTTCTTCGAATGCAGAGGCCACTAGACAAACTGCTCTGTTTAAAAAAACAAGGAAGTCTGCTCAAACATGTGCATCCACTAAACATAAGGTTTAAAGAAAAAAAAAATAATGTCAAATCTAAATAAATAAATGGCAAATTCTGTCTGCCTGTCTTTGTGGGCTGAGACCCCTCTAACTCAGGCCCCACTTGCTCTACATGGACATATATCTTTTTGGAATCAGGATATTTGGAAATGTGCCCTTTATCAAGTGTTTGAACATCCAGCATTGGGAGTTATGTCCAGATGAGGCAGGAACACTTAAAATTCAAATTTTAAAATAACTGAAAAAAAATTAATGATTCTAAAAGTTTTTCATTTATTTAGTTTAAAGTAACACAAAACCTTTGTAAATTTCAAAATTTTTGTTTTAATTTCAGCTTAAAATATCTTCAAAACTTTGTGAATTAAGGAAATCAATTTTATTTCTTCAAAATGCCCAGGAATCAGAGATAAAGTGACAGGTTTCATGACATGAGCTTTTGAAGTTCCACAAAGTTTGTGATTTGAAGAACTCAATTTTTGGCCTGAATTGGAGTTTTATCCCAAATCAGATTTGGGGCTGGAATTGCATTTATAGCCTGAATCAGAGTTAAATTGAGGTCTTGAAGTGAACTGAAGAATTCAAAGTTATTTTTTTCAAAATTATCATTGCTGTTTTCTAAGCTGAACCAGGTCCCTTCAGTTTTAAGCTGGAGACCCAATTAGTCCTCCACAGGACCTAACATAAAATTCTGCACAAAAAAAAAAAAAAATAGTCTATTTTTTATTTTTTTAAAGTATTCTGTTATTTGAAATCAAATTAATCTTTCACTCGCCAGTAGTTTAACATCGCCTGAAGAGACACATTTATGGTGTTGGAACATAATTGTAATTGTGTAGCGATTTTTTATAACATGTTTTAATATATCCTAAAATAAATAATATTTAGCTCTACTACATATTGAGCCCTCTTTTAAATTAAATTATACATACAATGGACTCATACTTTATTTGTTCTCATTTTACCTGGATATATATATATATATATATATATATATATATATATATATATATATATAGTGGCGATAGTGGTTGGTTTTGAACTCTTTAAAAACTTAAATTTTACAATCAACACCATCACTTGACAAGACATCAGAAGTGTTGAGATAAAATGGCTATTTTTGTAGTGATGTTATAACATACTTATGTTATAATTTTGAAATAAATATTATTTGCTCTACTTTGTATTGAGCACTATTTTTTTAAAATAGTATTTTTGTCACTGAAATTCCCTCTATTATTCCCTCTATACCAACCTTGTATTCGCACATATATATATATATATATATATATATATATATATATATATATTACACACAAAATAAGTCCATGGTTCAATGTTGAAAGCACCATAATTTTGCACAATAGTAATGTCCAACAGTCCAACATTGCTCAAACACGCAAATCTTTGTATGCTTGTTGTTGCCGACACATTCTTCAGCCTTTATCATTTGCATGCAGTAGTTGCCATTGTTTTGGCTGACCTATTCTTCAGTGATATCTGAGTTTTTAAACAGTTTTGACAATGTTCACAACTCTCAAAATAGACATTTTTCAACATAATCTTCTCCCTTTTCAATGCATTTTTTCCAATAGTAAATATTAACACTTCCACTACTGCGGACATTTTTACAACACTTACATTGCCTACTGTCAACATACATATATGTTTTCAAGATAGTGTTGGTTGGTTGTTTTGTTTTATGGCATATCAAAATCTCAGTTGGTCATTTAATGCTAACAAAGTTTTGAAATAGATTCATAGCAATAGTTTGGTAAAAAGGTGTGTATATATACATATATATTTGAACCATTTTTCAATTACTCATATTTTTGAGTACAATCCAACTTCTTTTAGGAGATTTACAATCTTGGATGGTTTTATTTTCGTAAAAAGTTTTTTTTTTCATTTTTTTTTTTTAAATTATTCATTTGGTAATATTTTGTTCACACTAGATCAAAATCAACACACTAACAGTAGATGTTTCACTTAAAATTTCTCTTGGCATGTCGTGCATACTGGGGATTCTGTGCCCTCTAGTAAATAATGGTGGGTGATGTAGGTTAATAATTTTTTTTATTACAAAGTATTTCTGGTATTAAAACCTATTTTTTGGGTGTTAACTATTTGCCCATAGCTGGGACCCTAACAGGTGTTACCACCCTGGGTCAGGGTGGACCTGGGAACACCAGCAATTAAGAAGTGGTTCTACGCTCCTCAAAACCTCCTGATCAGAGGCCTTGCTGTTGGACATAGTTTATCATCATACGCAGGATGGCTTAAGATAATGTGAAATGCCAGTCCCTAGGGTTTGTTTTAAATTAATGCATGAAACCTGCATAGACATACCAAGTATAACAGCAAAATTGTTGTCTAAATCGTGTAACAGCATCCATCCCACAAAATGTTTAATGTCTACGAAAAAAGGAAACAAAAAAATCACTAGCCTGAGTTTCTTTTTTCCAAGTTTTCAGATAAGACGTTTAGCCATCTTGACACCATTTGTTGTAAGAATCACTGAAAAACCCTTTCAGTTATTCAGCTAGAAAGAGAACAGGTTAAAATTGTTTTGTGTCAGCCCCAATGTCTCCTCAAATGAGCAATGGTGAAAGGGAAAAGATCATTCAGGCCTTCGGTAATGGTACCAATATTCAAACTCTGGCTTCCATCTTCAAAGTCCATTGAAGAACCATCAAGAGAACGGTGAATAAGTTTAAAAAAGTGAACAGTGGAGAGGAAAACTGGATCAAGAGGTCAAAACAGGAAGAGGGATCACCATTTCACCTTAGAGCTAAAGAGATCAATTAGAAAAGATCCAACTTAATCCATAAGACCTTTGTCATGTGAGAGGAGTTTCAGCTATGCCAGTCCAAAGAGCAGTGAGAAAAAAAACATGAAAATGAAATCATACATGAAACTTGTGGGGCACCTTGTTACTCCAAGATAGAAAGTTAGGTTAGCTCATTTTGAATAAGTTGGAAAATGATCCAGGAATAATATATATATATATATATATATATATATATATATATATGAACTTAATTTCAATACTTCATGAGTTTCCAATCCTTAGCTATAATTAAAGATGAATATGTCATTTTTGTTTATGATTGATTCTTCTGTTAAGTTTGGAGAGTAAATATACATTCTTATTGCTCAAAGTAGACTCCAATAGTGTTATGAAAATCTTGGAAGATTCCAGTAAGATATCTTTAATGATTTCCAAGATACAACAGTTCAAAGTTTAATCTAACAAATGGACAATTTTACTTTTACACAATTTGGACAATTTTGCTATTACAACCGATATAATAGAACAAAATAAAACCGGTTTAGGATTTGCTTTTTTTAATATATCTTGTATTGGGATATCATTTAGCTTAGTCTATTCTGCAGAGTATCTACCTGAAACCTAAATGGCAGCTAGGTGTCATTTCCAAACCAACATAAGCATATAGTAATGTACAATAGAATATGTATTTTGGTGTGTTTTAGGTGTTGTTTAGCTTAGTCTGTACTAAAGAGTATTTATTAAGACTAAAACAGTGTTGCATATCAAGAGTCACCATCAGCACTTTTATAGTCATTCATTTCCAGTCAATGATAATTTCCTATTTTTCCCAAAATGAGCCAGTATAGCCAGGTAACACTGTTATAAGAGGCAATACCATAGCCAATGATGATTTTCCGAAGCATGGTCATTGCTAGTTGAAAACAATTTTATAAGAATGCATTAAACACATATACAATGAAACAATTACCATTGGGCTAATAATTTGAGCCACCTTCTTATATGCAATAAAAGCATATTTCCTGAGATTTTTTTTTGTTTATCCTCATCAATGCAAAGAGGATGTAATACTTGGGATTAGATGACCCATATAGGTGTTCATGTTCCAAAACCTTTTTCTCATCTGATGTTTAAAAAGCTGAAAAAGCGTTTAAACAAATAAATAAAAATACACAAATTTAAGATGAATATTTCTTCTTTTTTTTTTATCATTTTATTTTTCTTTACTTAGTACAATTTCCCAATGCTGGTTCCTAAGGAGAGCCTACCAGAACAACACAAGGGAGGAAAATAATGGGATGGGGGGGATGTATTTTAGCACCAGAGGTCAGGCAGTAGAAGTTACTCGCCCCGTCAACCCTAACAGTATCAAAAAGAAAGCAGTAAGCACACCATCTAAAACCCTGGCCACGATTGTAATAAACAACAGTTCATTACAGCAGGTGCATGTTTATACATACAAGTAACATTTGCCCAACCTCAGCAGGCAGTGTCTGCAGGGGGACAGGCGTCCACCTAAAGAATTTATCATGCCAAAGATTAATAGCAATTGCATGATCAAGGCAACAAAGAGATCAGGCACCTTTATGTATGTGTTTACTTAAATCTTTATTCATGTATGCACACATGTGTATGTGTTAGTGTATATATATATATATATATATACACATACATACACACACACAAGTGTGTATGTGTGTGTATATATATATATATATATTTATATTTATATATGTGTGTGTGTGTGTGTGTGTGTGTATATATATATATATGTGTGTGTGTGTGTATATATATATATATATTTATATATGTGTGTGTGTGTGTGTGTGTATATATATATATTTATATATGTGTGTGTGTGTGTGTGTGTGTGTATATATATATATATTTATATATATTTATATATGTGTGTGTATATATATATATATATGCACACACGTGAGTATGTATATATGTGCGTGAGTGTGTATATATAGATATTTATATATGTATGTATATACACATATGTTGTAATATATGGAAAAATATTTGTGAATATGAAAGGATTATGATAAAAATAAGCAGACACAATGTTTGTAATTTATTCAATCATATGTGTGTATGTGTGTGTATATATATATATATATATATATATATATATATATATAAAACAAGATTCTCAGTTGCTAGTCATTAATATGCAGAAAGTTCTAGACAAGTCAATCCATTTCTCCCAGTTTGTAGCTGTCCATAAAGAAAGATGCATATTCCATTAGAATAAATCGAGAATACTACAGACAACAAAAGAATACAGCCAATAAATAACTTTTTACCCCGTCCATAATAACTTCAAGAGAAAGGTGGCCCTTAATAAATACATGCACATTTATTTAGTAATTGTTTGATAAAATGCGTATTATTCAGATCTCAAAATCCCAAAACAAAATTTAAATTTAAGTAAGGTGTTTAACATCATTATTTTCAAAGGTATATTTCTTCCACAAAATTATAGAGGTGAACAGCTCAGGGGGTTAGGATCAGTCAGGTCAAAAAATTTATTTACTGTATTTCCCAGCACATAATGGGCACTTAAATTTTTTTAGAAAAAGGTTTAGGAAATAAATTACAAGAATCTAAAGCCTGAAAGAAAAGGCACAAAACTGCTTAAAACCATTTGTTTATTATGGTCACTGACATGCCAATCACAGAGCAGCAACATTGTTAGAGCATTGGAGGGTGGGGTGTCATTGCTACTCAGAATAGCAGAAAGTTTTACTGACCAGAGTGGCCCTAATGGCATCAATGCGAAAAAGCTTAGCATATACAGCCAGTTACAAGATGACAATTATATATAACTATTGAAAAGAGAACAGCATATATCGTCAGTTGACAGTTATATAGCCAATGAAAAGAGTCAGTCAGTTATGTGCCATGAGTGATACACGCTTAGGCAATCATGTATCTTTCGATACATGACTGACGAGGCAGTTTTTTTTACCCCCGCAGTAGGTTGCCATTTCTTTCTGCTGTAGACCAGTTGCCACCCAAGGCTATAGAACCTGGTTTGTCCTGCTATTTACCCACAGCTGTAGGGG
Source organism: Acanthosepion esculentum (assembly GCA_964036315.1). NCBI lineage: Eukaryota > Metazoa > Mollusca > Cephalopoda > Sepiida > Sepiidae > Acanthosepion > Acanthosepion esculentum. The sequence goes on along the minus strand of OZ038511.1, from coordinate 38,329,470 downwards.
AGAAGAAGAGGATTCGTACCTTTCCTAATGGTATTAGAACATAAGTGAATGTAATGGATTTGACTGGAATTCAAACTCGGCTCTCCGTTTCCTCAATCCAAAGTTATATACTCATTGAAAAGAGCACAGAATATATAGTCATCAAAATCAGATAGTTACACAGTCATTGAAAAGAGCACAGCATATATAGTCAGTTGACAGTTATATTGCTATTGAAAAAGAGTACACCATAGTTATATAGCCACTGAAAAGAGCACAGTATCTATAGTCAGTTGACAGTTATATAGCTATTGACTAATTTGATTGTGAACCATGATTATTTTTTACTAATATTTCTTTCATTTTCAGACTGAACATGCCAGGAGCAAAAAGTTTTAAGGAAAATGGAAAAAATGCTTATGCTAAATACTAGAATGAAAGAGTTTAAATTTCTAGAGCACATAATGAGGAAAGAAGTCTTGGAGAATTTGACACTCACAGGACATACTGAAGGCAAGATACTTAGAGGAAAGCATCAAGTAATTGTCCTAATGATCTTATGTAGATGGATGACAGAAGAGGGATGAGGAGGGATCGTAAAAAGACAAACCTTACTAAAAGCTACAAAAGCTCGGAAACTGTAGACAACCATGGTTGCCTACAAAGGGACACAACATAGAAGTGTTTACAGTAATATCATTTAGAATTTTATTTTTAGATGAAGCAAACATTATTATTAATTAGTCATTGTATTTCATCACAACTATTCAGACTATTAATCTATGATGATCAATAAACAATGAATCACCAACTTATAGAGTAGGTTCTTTTAGACTTGGAAGCTTGGTCATCCAAACCAGCTGCACTGCCAATTAAGCTACAAGTACTTTTCTGGCTGACACAAAATCAAAGAGAAATGAGTTCAACTATTACCTGGAACTTATGTTTTATTTCCACTACATGCTGTTTACAGCAAAGTCAAAGTTCAGAGGGTCTGACTGCATTAAAGTGATTAGTGGCTCGTCAAATAAATTACCTGGCAATAAAAGCAATCAAGAAAGTTCTATTCATGTGTCAAATGAATAGTGCTTGTCTTCATACATTCCTGTAGAAGGCAATAATACAACTGAAAATGTGGACTATTGTCCTCATCTTTGTTGTTGTTATCACAACATTATAGCCTTTGTATCCTCTGGCCATCATCAGAGTGTATATTGACCCAGGTAACTCACAGGGAATTCTGAACTGGACCATTTATTTAATCAACGGTGTTAGATTGTTCTCATTCCACTGCCCATCTCTATGGATATTTCATCTATTTCTTATTTTTAGTCCTGCTCAGTCATTGCTTGACCTATTTTCACTGAGTTTAAGTACACACTACCCAGCCCAGATATTGAACTCACACTGCCTATGCCACTACATATCTTTATCTTTGTTGCTATTATCGCAACATTTCAGTCGTATCTTCTGGCTTTGTTTAGTTATCAGCCAATCCAGATAACCTTCAAGTAAAATCAAACTGAACACTTTATTTAATCTACAGGGAGTAGACTGTTCTTGTTTCACTATGTCAAGGGATAGCTCATCATCTTTTTATTACTGCTCAGCTACTGCTTGTTTAGTTTTCACCAAGTCTGAGTGTACTACCTAACCTTGGGACAAAAGTCATAGGACAATGCTTTAATCTAAAGGGCTACCATCCTGTGGGACATTCCTGAATCAAGAATTTGAAGCCTTAAACTTAATGTTCCTAATTGCCTGCCTGCCTGCTGCTGTTATGCTTGACCTCCTTTACCGACACTTTTCAGTACCAAATTCCAAGACATCATGAATAACATAGAAATTTTGTGATACCATCACTTCTCTTTGGAAACCTGGTGTTTACATCTATTTGGGGGATATTTTAAAGAAACACCACCCTAAATTGGTTTCATTCTAATGATCTGGTACACATGTTATGGGGTGAAATCATAGAGCCATTGGCCAGAATGTTGACCTTCATAAATACTTTAAAGAAGATGCATTTTTATCTGTTCTTACTATATTGTAAAGTTTTAAATTAATAATTTGATTTATTAATCAGAATCTTTGAAGAGCCATAACCAACTGTTTCTTTATTCTTTGGGGGGGGGGTATATTTGTGCAAATTTTAAGTTTTTCAATCTTAACAAAAATTTAAAATGAAGATAGCAATGTAGGCCGTCTCACTTTGTTTCCCCATTGCACTCAGTAAAATGTCAGTATTTTCTGCCTGTTTCTCATAATGCAAATATCGGTGCATGTAGTGTTGTGACGAGAACAGTTCTTGTAACGGTTGAAAATATAAAACTGTGCTTCCTACAGTATAGTAATGGCAATGCTAATATAAGTTTTTTTCAGCATTCTTTGACCGAGCAGCCATTACTACTTTCAGTTAAAACTTATAAAATCCTTCCTCTTAAAACAATTTTTCAGGAAAACAGGTTAAGTCCAGTAACTTACTGGACTTGACATACATACTTTCCAGTATGATGGGGTTTTCCTTCCTGACGTTTTTGTTTGTAGTATTATGGAACATCAATATCTGACCGTTATTTTCTCTTCAAGTTATATGTGCAATCCATTTTAGTTGTTGCTTCTCTTGAAAGTCTTTACGTGATCTAGTTTCTGTTATTTGGTGCAGTTATTTGTTATTCTGTAGTGCCAGTCCATGAAATTCAAAGAAAAATGGTCCTAATGTCATCCCCTTTCCTTTCACCAAGACTTGCTTCCACAAGGAAAAAAATTTGCCTTTTTTATTTGGTTATGTTGAATTTGTTTGATTTTGACTGACAAGCAACAAAAATTAAACTTAGAAAATTTTGGTACTTAAGTACACATACCAAAATACATCCAAAATATTAATAGACATAACCACAGTAATAAACATCATAACATTCAATTTTAGTACAAGCCTCCTACGAGGCTGGCATCCCGTTCCCACCCCTTCACCGTTGAAACTGTTAGATGTATCTTCTACTCCAATAGCTTCATGTCTCGCACATCTCGCCTGTGGAACTCCCTTCCCTATTACTGTTTCCCTGACAAATACAATCTCCAACTATTTAAGTGTAACGTCAATCGACATCTCCAGTTGCCTTGATCTATCCACTTCCCTTCTCCACATCCTTTCCCCTTTCATTCCTATCTGCTCTCGCTCCAAATCTTCTGTAACCCCCTTGCCTTGATCGATCCACTATCTTTCTCCACATCCTCTCCTTTACCACTCCTATCTGCTCTTCCTCCAAACCTTCTGTAACCCCTTGCATGCTAGTGGCCTCCAGCCTTGCTTGGGGTGATAGGTTTAAAAAAAAAAAAGAAAAAAAAGCCTCCCCCAATTAAAAAACTATTGAAGTTCATCCGATACTGGTAAAATACCTACGTTGCATGACTATTGCCACACCAAAATCATTTCCATATTTGGAATATGATCGTGCATAAACAATTTATTCTTGAATTATATCTAATGAAATAATAGAAAAGTGGATAATAATTGCACAAAACCAAAAACAGCTTAAATTTACTAAATTAAATTCCTTTCTTGTACAATGTAACCCGGATATAAGAGAGTTGTCGGGACCGGAGAATAAGTTTCTTATATCCGAGTTTCTCTTATATCCAGGTTTGGTCTATTTTGTTTAGGTAAGTATGGCTCTAATTTGGGACCAGATACAATCTCTCTTATATCCGGGTTACACTGTAATATACCTAACATCAAGTTTTTGATAATACACATCATAAAAAACAAAATTAAGGCTCGGGAAATAATTTAAAGGGCATCTGTAAGAGTCGTAAGTAAAATAGAGCCTCTCAAGTTGTCAAAATAATTTTAATTTGGACTTAGAACTTCTCAAGTGCAACAATTTAAACTGCTTTTCAGAGTTCCAAATGTATCAATGTAGAATTGATGCCTAAGTTCATTTCATAAAAGAACTGCACTCGACAGGGAAAAGAGGGGCATTTGTATTATCAAGTTTTTAAAAATTACATTAAAGTAAAAAAAAAAAAAAACAAATAAAAATAACCAGATGTAAAATGAACGAAACAAAATCCCTGCAATCAGTTTACAATCTGTTGCTCTGAAAAGTAGAAAATAGCACAAATTTGCATATAAGAGTGAGGTCATTAGGAAGTTATAATGACAGAAAATTAAGTCTGGGAAAGATAGGCAAGGAGCCTATGTTCCTAAATTTCTGTTCTTCAGTCATAATTTATGACTGGAGTCAATGGACGGAGAAAGAAAAATAGCAAAAGGTACTAAAAATAAAGACAGGAGAGAGATGGAGGAGAAAGAAGAAAAAAAAGAGAGAGAAAAATGGATTATGAGAGAAACAGCAGAGAGTTAGAGAGGGTGGGTGAGAGACATGCAGACATGAAGAAATGGAAGATGTGAGCACAGACACAAGGGATCAAATGCAGAGAGAGGAGAAGAAATCAAAAGCAGAGAGACAGACAGACAGACAGACAGGAGCAAGTTTCAAAGGCACAGAGACAGAGAGAGAGAGAGAGTGCGGCAAAAATCAAAAGCAGAGGCAGATCAAAGGCAGAAAGAGAGTGTGAGAGGGACAGAGATCAAAGGTAGAGAAAAAGAGAGGCAGAGATCAAAGCCAGAGAGAGAGGCAGAGATCAAAGCCAGAGAGAGAGGAAGAGATCAAAGCCAGAGAGAGAGGCAGAGATCAAAGCCAGAGAGAGAGGCAGAGATCAAAGCCAGTGAGAGAGGAAAAAATCAAAGGCATAAAGAGAGAGAGAGAGGCAGAGATCAAAAGCAAAAAGAGAGAGAGGCAGAGATCAAAGGCAAAAAGAGAGAGAGGCAGAGATCAAAGGCAAAAAGAGGTAGAGAGAAAGATATCAAAGGGAGAGAGGCACAGAAATCAAAGGACAGGAGAGAGAGAGATCAAAGGACAAAGGGACAGAGTGAGATATTAAGGGAATGGAGAGAGAAAGACCAGACAGACCAAAGAGAGAGACACCAAATACAGAGAGAGACAGATCAAGTAGAGAGAGAGAAAGAGTAAAAGTATTAGTAAAAGGCACACAGAGAGTAAGAGAAAAACAGATTAAAGGCATATATATATATATATATATATATATAAAATAGATTAAAAGGCACTGAGAGAAATATAAAAAATAGATTAAAAGGCAGAGAGAGAGATATAAAAAAATAGATTAAAAGCAGAGCAGGAGAGAGAGAGAAACTGATTAAAGGCAAAGAGAGAGAGAGAGAAACCAGATTAAAGGAAGAGAGAGAGAAAAAGATTAAAGGGAGAGAGAGAAAACAGATTAAAGGCAGAGAGAAAGAAAAAACAGATTAAAGGCAGAGAGAAAGAAAAAACAGATTAAAGGCAGAGAGAAAGAAAAAACAGATTAAAGGCAGAGAGAAAGAAAAAACAGATTAAAGGCAGAGAGAAAGAAAAAACAGATTAAAGGCAGAGAGAAAGAAAAAAACAGATTAAAGGGAGAGAGAAAGAAAAAAACAGATTAAAGGGAGAGAGAAAGAAAAAAACAGATTAAAGGGAGAGAGAAAGAAAAAAACAGATTAAAGGCAGAGAGAGAAAAAAAGATTAAAGGGAGAGAGAGAAAAAAAGATTAAAGGGAGAGAGAGAGAAAAAGATTAAAGGGAGAGAGAGAGAGAAAGATTAAAGGGAGAGAGAGAGAGAAAAAGATTAAAGGGAGAGAGAGAGAGAAAAAGATTAAAGGGAGAGAGAGAGAGAAAAAGATTAAAGGGAGAGAAAAAGATTAAAGAGAGAGAGTGAGAGAAACAGATTAAAGGCACAGAGAGAGAAACAGATTAAAGGCACAGAGAGAGAAACAGATTAAAGGCACAGAGAGAGAAACACATTAAAGGCACAGAGAGAGAAACACATTAAAGGCACAGAGAGAGAAACACATTAAAGGCACAGAGAGAGAAACACATTAAAGGCACAGAGAGAGAAACACATTAAAGGCACAGAGAGAGAAACACATTAAAGGCACAGAGAGAGAAACACATTAAAGGCACAGAGAGAGAAATAGATTAAAGGCACAGAGAGAGAAACACATTAAAGGCACAGAGAGAGAAACAGATTAAAGGCACAGAGAGAGAAACACATTAAAGGCACAGAGAGAGAAACACATTAAAGGCACAGAGAGAGAAACACATTAAAGGCACAGAGAGAGAAACACATTAAAGGCACAGAGAGAGAAATAGATTAAAGGCACAGAGAGAGAAACACATTAAAGGCACAGAGAGAGAAACACATTAAAGGCACAGAGAGAGAAACACATTAAAGGCACAGAGAGAGAAACACATTAAAGGCACAGAGAGAGAAACAGATTAAAGGCACAGAGAGAGAAACACATTAAAGGCACAGAGAGAGCGAGGAAACAGATTAAAGGCACAGAGAGAGAAACACATTAAAGGCACAGAGAGAGCGAGGAAACAGATTAAAGGCACAGAGAGAGAAACACATTAAAGGCACAGAGAGAGCGAGGAAACAGATTAAAGGCACAGAGAGAGCGAGGAAACAGATTAAAGGCACAGAGAGAGAAACACATTAAAGGCACAGAGAGAGAAACACATTAAAGGCACAGAGAGAGAAACACATTAAAGGCACAGAGAGAGAAACAGATTAAAGGCACAGAGAGAGAAACAGATTAAAGGCACAGAGAGAGAAACACATTAAAGGCACAGAGAGAGAAACACATTAAAGGCACAGAGAGAGAAACACATTAAAGGCACAGAGAGAGAAACAGATTAAAGGCACAGAGAGAGAAACACATTAAAGGCACAGAAAGAGAAACACATTAAAGGCACAGAGAGAGAAACAGATTAAAGGCACAGAGAGAGAAACACATTAAAGGCACAGAGAGAGAAACACATTAAAGGCACAGAGAGAGAAACAGATTAAAGGCACAGAGAGAGAAACACATTAAAGGCACAGAGAGAGCGAGGAAACAGATTAAAGGCACAGAGAGAGAAACACATTAAAGGCACAGAGAGAGCGAGGAAACAGATTAAAGGCACAGAGAGAGAAACACATTAAAGGCACAGAGAGAGCGAGGAAACAGATTAAAGGCACAGAGAGAGAAACACATTAAAGGCACAGAGAGAGAAACACATTAAAGGCACAGAGAGAGAAACAGATTAAAGGCACAGAGAGAGAAACACATTAAAGGCACAGAGAGAGAAACAGATTAAAGGCACAGAGAGAGAAACAGATTAAAGGCACAGAGAGAGAAACAGATTAAAGGCACAGAGAGAGAAACAGATTAAAGGCACAGAGAGAGAAACACATTAAAGGCACAGAGAGAGAAACAGATTAAAGGCACACAGAGAGAAACACATTAAAGGCACAGAGAGAGAAATAGATTAAAGGCACAGAGAGAGAAACACATTAAAGGCACAGAGAGAGCGAGGAAACAGATTAAAGGCACAGAGAGAGAAACACATTAAAGGCACAGAGAGAGCGAGGAAACAGATTAAAGGCACAGAGAGAGAAACACATTAAAGGCACAGAGAGAGCGAGGAAACAGATTAAAGGCACAGAGAGAGAAACACATTAAAGGCACAGAGAGAGCGAGGAAACAGATTAAAGGCACAGAGAGAGAAACACATTAAAGGCACAGAGAGAGAAACAGATTAAAGGCACAGACAGAGAAACAGATTAAAGGCACAGAGAGAGAAACACATTAAAGGCACAGAGAGAGAAATAGATTAAAGGCACAGAGAGAGAAACACATTAAAGGCACAGAGAGAGCGAGGAAACAGATTAAAGGCACAGAGAGAGAAACACATTAAAGGCACAGAGAGAGCGAGGAAACAGATTAAAGGCACAGAGAGAGAAACACATTAAAGGCACAGAGAGAGAAACAGATTAAAGGCACAGAGAGAGAAACACATTAAAGGCACAGAGAGAGAAATAGATTAAAGGCACAGAGAGAGAAACAGATTAAAGGCACAGAGAGAGAAACACATTAGGCACAGAGAGAGAAACACATTAAAGGCACAGAGAGAGAAACACATTAAAGGCACAGAGAGAGAAACACATTAAAGGCACAGAGAGAGAAACAGATTAAAGGCACAGAGAGAGAAACAGATTAAAGGCACAGAGAGAGAAACAGATTAAAGGCACAGAGAGAGAAACACATTAAAGGCACAGAGAGAGAAACACATTAAAGGCACAGAGAGAGAAACACATTAAAGGCACAGAGAGAGAAACATATTAAAGGCACAGAGAGAGAAACAGATTAAAGGCACAGAGAGAGAAACACATTAAAGGCACAGAGAGAGAAACACATTAAAGGCACAGAGAGAGAAACACATTAAAGGCACAGAGAGAGAAACAGATTAAAGGCACAGAGAGAGAAACACATTAAAGGCACAGAGAGAGAAACAGATTAAAGGCACAGAGAGAGAAACAGATTAAAGGCACAGAGAGAGAAACAGATTAAAGGCACAGAGAGAGAAACACATTAAAGGCACAGAGAGAGAAACACATTAAAGGCACAGAGAGAGAAACACATTAAAGGCACAGAGAGAGAAACACATTAAAGGCACAGAGAGAGAAACACATTAAAGGCACAGAGAGAGAAACAGATTAAAGGCACAGAGAGAGAAACAGATTAAAGGCACAGAGAGAGAAACAGATTAAAGGCACAGAGAGAGAAACAGATTAAAGGCACAGAGAGAGAAACACATTAAAGGCACAGAGAGAGAAACACATTAAAGGCACAGAGAGAGAAACACATTAAAGGCACAGAGAGAGAAACACATTAAAGGCACAGAGAGAGAAACACATTAAAGGCACAGACAGAGAAACACATTAAAGGCACAGAGAGAGAAACACATTAAAGGCACAGAGAGAGAAACAGATTAAAGGCACAGAGAGAGAAACACATTAAAGGCACAGAGAGAGAAACAGATTAAAGGCACAGAGAGAGAAACAGATTAAAGGCACAGAGAGAGAAACACATTAAAGGCACAGAGAGAGAAACAGATTAAAGGCACAGAGAGAGAAACACATTAAAGGCACAGAGAGAGAAACACATTAAAGGCACAGAGAGAGAAACACATTAAAGGCACAGAGAGAGAAACACATTAAAGGCACAGAGAGAGCGAGGAAACAGATTAAACGCAGAACAAGAGAGGAAACAGATTGAACGCAGAGAGAGAGAGAGAAACAGACTGAACGCACAGAGACAGAGAGAGAGAAAACACAGATTGAAGGCAGAGAGAGAGAGAAAGAAAAAACAGATTGAAGGCAGAGAGAGAGAGAGAAAAAACACAGATTGAAGGCAGAGAGAGAGAGAGAGAGAAAAAAAACAGATTGAAGGCAGAGAGAGAGAGAGAAAAAACAGATTGAAGGCAGAGAGAGAGAGAGAGAAAAAACAGATTGAAGGCAGAGAGAGAGAGAGAGAAAAAACAGATTGAAGGCAGAGAGAGAGAGAGAGAAAAAACAGATTGAAGGCAGAGAGAGAGAGAAAAAACAGATTGAAGGCAGAGAGAGAGAGAAAAAACAGATTGAAGGCAGAGAGAGAGAGAAAAAACAGATTGAAGGCAGAGAGAGAGAGAAAAAACAGATTGAAGGCAGAGAGAGAGAGAAAAAACAGATTGAAGGCAGAGTGAGAGAAAAAACAGATTGAAGAGAGAGAGAGAGAACTAATTAAAGGCACAGAGAGCAAGAAAAACAAATTAAAAGGCAGAGAGAGAGAAATAGACAGAGAGAAACAAATTAAAGGCACAGAGAGAGAGAGACAGAGAGAAACAAATTAAAGGCACAGAGAGAGAGAGAGAGAGAGAGAGACAGAGAGAAACAAATTAAAGGCACAGAGAGAGAGAGAGAGACAGATTAAAGGCACAGAGTGAAAAAAATATAGAAACCCAGTGAAACAAAACTAGGGAAAGAAAATATGTTCATCTATTTAGAGAGAGAGAGAAATTCTGATGTTCATCACCACAGAAATAAAAAAATAACTACATGATAGATATGAGAGTATATGTATTACTTACACACACACACACACAGTCTTCCATATTTACATCAACAACATAATCTTGTTTGTGCAAATGTACGTGTTCTGGCCTGTGATTTTTTTTCTTTTAGCTTTTAGCCTTCATTCTTACACATAAGTGTCATATCACATATGACAGGTGTTGAAAAATTCTTGGCCTAAACAATTCCCAAAACCTGACCAAACATGAGAAATTCTTTGGAATTCCTTCCTGAACTGGCTAAGAATATTTCAGCATCCTCTTAAATATAAATCAATCTACAGCTATGAACATGTTTAAATATAATTACATGTGTGTAAGAGGTGAGTGCACAAATTAATGGGTGTGGATGCTGTCAAATATTAAATATCTCTCCCACCAGGGAAAGGTATGAGCTAAATGCCAAGAAATTTCATCCTGAATAAAACATGACAGCCAATCAATCAGGACATAAAACTAATTGCCAGACGACTAAGCAACCATTACTGAAATTTTCAATATTAGACAGAATTTATTTATATTCATATCTATGCATGTAGTTAAACAGAAGGTAGTTAAAGGAAGGTGGGAAGAAAGGACTAACCTTCAATTATAACATAATTATAATAATCTATGGTTGTCAGCTTGAGCCCAAGATGCGAGCTACGAATTGGAGGCACCAAAATCGAGCAAGTATACAAATATAAATATCTAGGAAGTGGTATAGCAGAGAATGGAAAATGTAACACTGAAATCCAAAGGTTTACTGGAATAGCAAAAGTGTCATCCAAAAACTAAGCAAAGTATTAAGAAACAGGAAAATTTCATTACAAAGTCCTCCATTCAAAGTGCTGAACTAGTTATGTAATAGCAGTCCTCCGATATGGCAGTAAATGCTGAACTATCTCCTCAGAGATTTCAGGTAACAGACGTGTGGTTCTACAGAAGTATACTAAAAGTACCATGGACTAAACATGTGAGAAATTACAAAGTTTTAAGGAAAATAGAAATGAAAAGCATTCTTCTATTTAGAATCAGAACAAGTTGAAATTTCTAGTGCACATAATGAGAAAAGAAGGCTTGGAGAGTTTGAGACTCACAGGGCATATTGAAGGCAAGGTGGATAAAGGAAAACATAACAAGATTGTGTAAACAATTTTTTACAATTTGTCTGGCTTTCTTTAACCTTTACCAGGCTGGAGCAAAAAAACTTTCACCGTTGAATTATCTCCCTTTGCAGCTCTTGGCACGTTCTGTCACCATAAGATGGTTTCTATGAATAAACACTTGTCAACTATTATTTCCAGTATTTTAAGCTGGAAATCACCTACAACTGCCTTGCAATGAGATTAAACTTCCATTTTCCGATGCCATTTTGAATTCTTCTAGACTCTACATGAGGTGCAACATCAATTAAACCCATATTTTTTCGTGATTTTTTGTAAACAAAAATGGCAGCACCAACATCCAACAAAGCCTTTTATTCAGGAGTTTTTCTTTGATTTGGATACCGATGATGATTTTGAAGACTTTACACAAATGGATATTGACAGTGAATATCCATGCTGGTGATGTAGAGGAAAGTGATGATGACCACTAGCGGCTACTATCATCCATGGGTGACTAATTGTATGGAAGCTACTAGTGAGCATCAATGTACCTGACAGCATTTCTGAAGGTGAATTATTTCATCTATTACAATATGCTATTCAGGTGAAAGAAAGACCAACCAAATGCTGGTGTCTTCTCATTTGTAAACACGTGGAAGCACGTCACGTTTTTGACAAAATGAAAGCCTTCGTAGCCATTTTGCTTCTTATTGCACCCCAGAACCCCACAAGGAGTAATAAAAGTTAAAGTACGTTAAATTGTCAATGTATTTGTTTTTTATTTTGTTGCAATTTTTTTTGTTTTCAATGTCGAAACATGCAAGCAAAACGTAATGCATTACATAATTGTTGTAACCAAGAGAAGGTTACTGAATAGAATAATCAAACGACGGTTGGTAATGAACGATAATACTTAGGACAAGAACAATGCATATAAGATTCACCAGCAGCACATAGAAGTAGTCAACTGCTAGAAGTGAGTCAATGAATCTCCAACTGCAGACCAACATACAGTATTTAGTACTATATTTATATGAATGGGAACATACCTATTATCGTCCATAGGTATGCTACAACAATAATGCATTACATCAAAATATTATTCAGCCATTCTTTTATTAGTATACAAAAAATAAAATCTATATGCACAATACAAAGAAAGTTATAACAATTTTAAAACAGTAGGGGTTCATGTTTTGCACTCTCAAAAAAAAAAATGCAGTGACAGGGGAGACAACTCTAGAAAGAGTTTAGTGTGCTAAAGTATATTACACTTCTTCAGAAAGTAAGTGTACAAGACAAACCAGGGCTATTTATTTACTTACACATTTTAATTATTTTTTTTTTTAAATAATAAAATTTTTTATACATGCTTTGAAAAGGTCTTTAAATCATGTGATTTTAGGCATTTAACACGTGTATAATTTTTTTTTTATTAGTGATATAAAATAATTATAAATAATAATTAAAAAGTGTAAGTAAATAAAGATTTAATAGACTTGTAAAATTAAGATTGCCATGAATTTCATTAAGGCCAAAGAAAATGTACAAACCTCTCTACAGGAAGAGGCTATACTTAATTGGCTGTAGAATCCATTATTGATCAAATAGATTATATTTACATTGATAGATATTCGAATGCAAAGGGATTAGAAACAAATAAAATTTGTGAAGGAGACTATTATTCGGTTATATTGGGAGATTTGGCTTTGAGTTAGCTTAGCATTTTAAGAAAAATTCTAATTTCTGGAATTATGAATCCGAATGGTGGAAATATCAACCAAATAACAGTCCTGCTTGCGGTTTGGATTGTTTCTGTCCTGATAACGAAGAAACTCTCCATTCTGAAATTTCAGACTCTCTTTGTGACACTGAGACATTGACGGCTAATGCTATATCTAATGATAGCTATTTAAATGAGATGAATAAAACATCAGGTGATCTCATTGAAAAGTTTGGGACTTGTCAACCTGAAGAAGGTTCTGGAATTACAAACTACACCTTTGAAGTGATATTTGTAGCAGTCAATGCTCAAGTAGTGTGATTTCAGTTGATTAGAAATTATTGCACTGATCTACATGTTAAATATAGAGTAAGACAAATTGATAAAATAATGAAGGAATCAGTAATTAATTAGCAAATACCTGAAATTAATCCAATAGTTAACGATGAAACAATTGTGATGATGAAAAGTGTTGTTTCAAATAATTTTGACTCTTATATTTGGTATTAAAACTGGAAATGAATATCCCCTTTATTTGTAAATAAATAAATATTGTTTTAATGAATATGTTGTTTCATAGATAAACCATGGACATTATTGCAAGAAACTAATTTTATTTATTACACATTCTCTTGAAGGTAGAATTTTTTTATTAGTGTTGTAGCATACCTACAGATGATAATGAGTATGTCCCCATTCACATAAATACAATAGTAAATACTGTATGTTGGTCTGCAGTTGGCGATTCATTGTGGAATTCACTTGACTCACTTCTAGCAGTTGACTACTGCTTCTATACGCCATTGGCGAATGTTCTATATATTGTTCTAGTCCTAAGTATTATCGTTTATTACAAACCTTCGTTTGACTATTCTACTCGGTAACATTCCCTAGGTTACGACAATCATCATCGTATATCATTGTTTTATTTATTAATTTATATATATATATTTGTTGTAGCATACCTATAGACAATAATGGGTATGTCCCCATTTGAATCTTATATGTGTTGTTCTTGTCCTAATTATTATCGTTCATCACCAACTTTTGTTTGATTATTCTATTCAGTAAACTTTCCTAGCTTACATTTAGTGATATAAAATAATTAATGAAAGCATGTAAGTAAATAGATATTAAATAGCCTGGGTTTATCTTACACACTTACTTTTGGGAGAAGAGTGTTAAAAGAGAACCAGATAGTTTGTGAAAAAGAGTTCCATTTAGGTTTAAAAGTTTCTTAGCTTCAAACTGGCTCTAAAAAGTGCTACCAGAAATAACTGACATGACAGACTGTTGGTGATACACTTTTTTCAAATTTAAAAAAAAAAAAAAAATAAATAAATAAATAAATAAATAAAAAATATACCCCTTTTATTTTTTGTCCGGGGGGGGGGCTTCCATCCATATAAATTTAACGTTGAAGCTCATTTGACCCACACGCACAAGAGTAATTAACAATACAGGTCAGTAGATGAACAGAGAAGGGACATAGACATCAGATGCAAAGGAGGCTGGCTGGCCGGGTGCAAAAGGGTTTTTTTTAGCATTCACATGTGAAAGTCAATAGCTGCTGCTAGGAGGACAAAAACGCTGAAAGGTTTCAGCATTCCCAAAGACTATGATGATCAAAAAGAAAAACTAAAGAACCGACCGTGCTGCCATTGACCCCAAAAGAAAGTGCAAAGAAAGAATAAAGAAACTTAAAAAATGTGAGTAACCAAGGAGACAGAAAACCAAAAGACAATTCAAAATATCATTAAAGTTCCCAGAGACGGTTGTAGGTTACAACAAAAGAAGATAACTGACATCCATTAAACATGGCACATGGAGCTAGAACAGTCTATCCCAGTGAGTGAAATAAAGGGTTCAGTTCAACATTCCAACCACCTGAAGAAGGCTGGAGTGTACAACGGCTGAAACGTTGTAATAAATATGGCGACAAAGATGAGGACAATAGTCTGAATAATGCAGTGGAGACTTGGAGAGGGGAATTAACAGGAGATAATTGACAACTGACATCCATTAAAAAAACATGGCACGTAGAACTAGAACAGTCTACCCCAGTGAGGAAATAAGGGTTCAGTTCGATATTCCAACCACCTAAAGCTGGAACGTACAACGGCCAAAACATAATAAATATGGTGACAAAGCTGAGGACAATAGTCCGAAAAATGTAAATAATGTACATAATACCTCATCTCAGAAATATAGACAGATACTGAAGACAAAAGTTTTTTGCAGCTTTTTCTAAAGACTAATTTCTTCCTTTTTATTAACAGTTTTTGTATCATCTTCTCATGTTCATCTTTTTTTCATAATCTGAAAAATTGTATCGTAAATCTTTTTATTTAGAGCCTATAATTTCTATATTTTGTTCAGCTATCTTGCCTTGCTCACAATAATGTATGCAAAAGGAAAATCGTATTTTGTTATATTATTTCATGTTGTAAATAATTTTCACAATAAATATGTACATTTTAAATTTAAAGTAATAGACCCGAAACTCGTTTGTTATTGTATGCACTTTTTGAATATTCAGGATAAAAGAGGTGACATTCTCTCTTCTCTCATTCCCTTTCAAGAAAAAAAACAGCATTCTTTAACATGCATATTGTATGAAGAGTAAAACAACTGCTTATTTGACACAAGAAGAAATTCACTATAAGACTTAATAGATCTTACTTGTCTTTCTCTCTCTCTCTCTATATATATATATATATACTTTCCTCCATGGACACCTTTTTGCACATGCATATTTATGTGTGCAGCTGGCCAGTGTATTTGGCCATCATGTGTGCATGCTGTGTTTTATATATATATATATATAAACTGAGTCTAGAGATTATATGCAAGTTATGAATTGATATAAAGAGTTGCGGCTTTAATGTTAAAAGTCCTATTATGATGTTTAGATTCTACTCAATATTATTAACTTAGATATATAGTGATAGAGAAAACTATTGTTTTTGGTTGGAAAAAATTTTACTAAGTTAACAAAACAGACTAATTTGACTGTCAGTAGTTTATTTGCAACTATTTATTTTGATACTTTTACATTATTATACCTTGTAAAACTAATGTAAAAAAATAATATGAAAAGATTTTAGAACAAATGCATCAATTTCTTAAAGGAAAAACATAAAAAGAAACATTTTATTTTAAAAATAAAAGATATATTAACAAAAAATAATAGGAACCTCCTAAAATTTATTGCACAAAAGCTCCTTTCTTTTCAATAACTCTTAGCAGCCTATTGTCAATATCTGATGTTAGATTTGCAATTTTAGCAGCTGGTAAGTTGTTTGCAGCAACTTTAACTGCCTCCCAGAGGTCACACTTGCTGTTGAATTGCCTTCCATTAGAATAAATATATCTCTTGAGGATGCTCCACAGGTTCTCAATGGGATTCAAGTCACAGCTATTTGAAGGCCAGTCCATAAGAGAATCTTCAACAAATCCCTTTTCTTCCAACCAAGATTTAGTAAACTGATGCATGACTTGGTGCGTTGTCTTGCATAAAGATCATAGATCTACGCTTGGCTAAAGACTGGTTATCAAGCCATTCAAAGAAATATTGCTCTAGACAATCACAGTAACTTTTGGAATTCATTTTAACTCCGTCTTTCAGTTGAAATGGATCCACAAGCTCATTACCAATAATCCCAGCCCATATCATGATCCCACCGCTGCCTTGTTGGCGTTTAAAAATTTTTCTTGAGTCATGTTGCTTGCAAATCCATCCATCGGGCCCATCGAGGATGATCCTTGATTCGTCTGTAAAAAGCACTTTACTGAAATCAGTTTTCATGTATTTTTTTGCCCACTGCATTCTTCTTTCCTTATGTTTTTTGTTAAAATGGGTTTCTTTATTTGATTTTTTACATCAGCAAACTTCCTTAATGCTTTACACCTTGTTTCCCTTGACACCATAGGAGCTCCAGCGGCCTCAAATATGAACGCACTTGACGCATTTGGGTTTCTTATTAATTCTCTTCGGATATGTGATAGATCTCGCTTTGTTAAATTCCAGAATTCAGCCTGAGACTTTTTTTTCCTTGGTTGAATTCCCATTTGACATATTTTCTTGATTGTTCGATGATCCCTTTTCAAATCCTTAGAAATTTGAAGCAAAGACTTTCCTTTGCTAATTTCTTTGATTATATAGTTTTTTTCATTCATTGTTAGTTCTTTTTTACGAGCCATAATAATACATTCTAGTTCTTTCAAATAATCTCTTGACACTGCAAATTGCTATAATTACTGAAAAAATACTAAATATCAATCTGAAATTGAAAATTGAGGCTTAATTGCTTTCATGCTTACTCACTATACATAATAGTACAAATTATTTCATTGGATAACACATATCTATGAATTTTACATAATATATTTGACAATACCTCTTTTGCATATAATCTCTAGACGCAGTTTATATAAAACAAAAATATATATACAGTGACAAAAACAGATAGACTACTCAGAGGAACACACACAAACAGGAAGAGTGTGTGGGGGGGATATGTATATGTGAATACACATATATGTGTATGCTGATTCCTTATTATAAGACAGTATGTATATATGGGGAGGGAATATACGTATGCAGGCTAATAGGAACACGCATGCACACATGGATAGAAATACATCTATCATTACCACCTCTAATACCAAACCTAATGTTTTTACTAACACTTAGGCAGAAATTCACTTTTGCCAGAAATGTCCAGAAAGAAGTTCAAGGCTCACTAACAAATACAGAAAATGAACAATGAGACATTAAAAGAACATGAGCAAAATGTATTCCTTTTAAAAATTTATTCCTTGTATTTGCCTGAAGAAGGTCACGAGACCGGAAACCCGTGTAGCAGTAATATGAAGACTAAAATATATATACTAAAACAAATCCACATTATAATCAAAAACATCTGTGGTTTCTCTATTTTTTTTAAATATACATTTTTTTCTCTTGTTGGGACAACTACAACCTTTTCCCTATTATATATACATAGATAGATAGATAGAGAGAAACATTTATTATCAACAAGAAAATTTAGGTATAATAACGTTTCCAGACCAAAAAGGACTTGAATGAGAAATCAGATATTATGACTTATTACATACACACTAAAAAGTCCCTTTTGAGTTCATATGAATTAGGATGAAAAAGTATGTAAATTTCATTTAAATTCCCCCCACCCTGACTGATACATTTCCAATACACTTGTCTTTCTCCTCCTCCTACCCTTCTATATCACATTTCACATAGTGTGTTTATTTATTTAAGAATCAGAATACAGTATCTGTACATTTAAAGTGTTCATTGGTTTATTAAAAGCAAATAAAGTATTAGTAAATCAATTGACTGAAATCGCCTGAAGATACCGAAATGTTGAAACCAAGGTAGCAGACACTATTTACATTGTTTGGATTATCATCCTCATCTTTGTTGCCATATTTATCACAATGTTTCGGCCGTTGTACATTCCGGCCTTCTTCAGGTGGTTGGAATGTTGAACTGAACCCTTTACTTCACTCACTGGGGTAGACTGATCTAGTTCCACGTGCCATGTCTAATGGATATCAGTTATCTCCTGTTAATTCCCCTCTCCAAATTCTCCACCACCTTAACCAGGTATTGAACTCGCACTCTTTGAGTCCTGTCACTGGATCTAATTAACGCCTTTATCCACTGTGCTATATGTCATTGAGGAAATAAAGAGTTCAGTTCGACATTCCAACCACCTGAAGAAGGCCGGCACGTACAACAGCCAAAACGTTGTGATAAATATGGCACTAGGACGATAGCCCGAACAATGTAAATAGTGTACATAATACCTCATCTCAGAAATATAGACACATACGCAAGGTAGCGAAATCGGCTGATCTCCTAATTTTTTATACTTAAAAGCTCGACATGTTAAATTTTTATTTTTTCTATATGTGCATTGAGCAATTTTTAATACTATCA
>OZ038511.1:38270721-38305721 GCA_964036315.1 Acanthosepion esculentum | reverse complement strand
GCAAACTACAGATCCTAGAAGCAATTTATATTAAAAAATTAAAGCCAGCACTGAACAGAATCAACTATGTAATGTTCTGAAATGTCTATAAAGGAACGGTTTTTTCACGGTTTAATGAGCACATGACCATGAGATTCCAACATAGAAGAAAAAATTCCATAGTGGATAATTTTTTCGCATTCTAATGAATGCTCAGCACATTGCCAACCGTTTGCATTTAAAAGCATCATGAAAAAATTACGGTAATGGATAAGAACGCACAGCTTTGTATAAATACTTGTACTCCATTAACCACCACAAGGACCCATCCCTGCATCCCATCAGAATGTCTGAGGACCAACTTCTCGAGAGTTCCTCTCTGCGGCTGCTCGGTCTCACGCTGTCCGCTGATCTGAGATGGAACAAATACATCAAGTCAATTGCATCATCCACCGCAAGAAAAGTTGGTTCCCTGTGCCGAGCCAGGAAATTCTTCTCCCCTGAATCGATCCTCCAAGTCTATAAGTCTACCATTCAACCTTGCATGGAGTATTGCTGCCATTTATGGTCTGGGGCCCCTGCGTGTTGCCTCAGGGTTCTTGATAAGATCCAGAGACGAATATGCAATGTGATTGGCCCTGATCTGTCATCTCGTCTGCAGTCGCTCTCTCACAGACGTGATGTTGCATCACTCTGCCTTTTCTACAAGTACTTCCACGGTAATTGCTCTGAGGAGTTGCTTTCGCTTGTCCCTAAGCCTCGTGAATTTAAGCGTCCTACGAGGCTGGCATCCCGTTCCCACCCCTTCACCGTTGAAACTGTTAGGTGTAGACGTCTTTTCTACTCCAATAGCTTCATGTCTCGCACATCTCGCCTATGGAACTCCCTTCCCTATTACTGTTTCCCTGACAAATACAATCTCCAACGGTTTAAGTGTAGCGTCAATCGTCATCTTCAATTGCCTTGATCTATCCACTTCCTGACATCTTTCATTCCTATCTGCTCTCGCTCTATATCTCCCGTAACCCCCCTACATCGATCGACCCTCCGTCCTTCTCTTCCTCCACATCCCTTCCTTTACCACTCCTATCTGCTCTTCCTCCAACCCTTCTGTAACCCCATGCGTGATAGTGGCCACCGGCTTTGCTTGGGGTGATACGCTTAAAAAAAAAAAAAAAAAACTAATGAACAACATATAGTTTTGTACAACTTGCACCCTCTGAAGATGATCTTGGAAGAAGATCAAAAGTAATTGAGAAATGAAAATAAAAGAATTCAAACAGCTATAGCACATTTCTGTCAACAATACAAGGAAGGTTATTCGTGAATATGAACAGATTTTGTTAAAATTTAGCAGACATTATGTCTATAATTTATTCAATCAGACACGCCTAAAAGAGAATTTTTCTGGCTAAACACACACACACACACACACACATATATATATATAAGACATTTTTATGTTTAACATTCTTTTTATAGATACAAGTATTTAAGTAAATGGTCTGTTTATAATAAACAGTATTAAATAACATTTACCGGCCTGAATGTCCGAGAAATTTTCATAGAAAATATTTATCCTCCGACAGGATTCGAACCTGTATCCTATACGGAACAGTCATATAGCCTGACGTGCCTTAACCGATTCGGCCACTGAGGATCGTTTGGTTGGCAAGGTCAAATTTACTGCTTATAAACTTCAATCTTCCATGAATCTCTCGTGTACATTCATAACTGCTCATGGCGTATCAAATGTAAATAAATGACGTCACACATTAAGAAATGATAATTGTCAGACTTTGTCCATTTCATAATATATATATATATATATATATATATATAAAATGAATACTAGAAAAATTCATATTTTAAAAATGTGATTTTTCGCTAAGATATAACTAAACGATATTCTTTGCTATCGACACTGTGTGTTCAAGGGTATGAGCGATCCATACATATAATACATGCAAAAACAAAATATTGATATCAAATGATATCATTAATGTATGCCTAAGTGAATTCTCAATTTATTTACTAAAAATATATACTAATATACTAAAATAAATGGTTATTCTAACCATTTACAGGATGTTTCACAATTTTTTAAACAAAATGATTGGGCACAAATCAAAGACTACAAATGATAATTACATTTATTGAAAGGTAAGAGGACAACATTTTTCTGAAACCAATTAGTATCAAATATGAACCAAAAATGTCAAAAGGAGCCCTAGATGTCCGTCATTCAGTTGGAGGCACTACTTTTTTTTTTTTTTTTTTTTTTTTTTAAGCGTATCACCCCAAGCAAGGCTGGAGGCCACTATCACGCAAGGGGTTATAGAAGGGTTGGAGGAAGAGCAGATAGGAGTGGTAAAGGAGAGGATGTGGTGAAAGAGAAAGACAGAGGGTCGATCAAGGCAAGGGGGTTACAGAAGATTTGGAGCGAGAGCAGATAGGAATGAAAAATGAAAGGATGTGGAGAAGGGAAGTGGATAGATCAAGGCAACTGGAGATGTCGATTGACGCTACACTTAAACCGTTGGAGATTGTATTTGTCAGGGAAACGGTAATAGGGAAGGGAAGGGAGTTCCATAGGCGAGATGTGCGAGACATGAAGCTATTGGAGTAGAAGAGACGTCTACATCTAACAGTTTCCACGGTGTAGGGGTGGGAGCGGGAAGCCAATGCAAAGTGATCACCTGAATCTTCAGTGATGGCTGCCTTCAATGCAGTGATGGTGTAAACATTGCCCTGGTAGATGTTTACCTTGACGAACCTACAGAGGAAGAAATCTAGTGGGGTTCAGGTCAGGAGAGTGAGGTACCCATTCTACTTCAGCTTACAGGTGATGAGACACTCCCCAAACTTTTCACAGTGCCATGCTAACATTTGCAGTGTAAGGAGGAGCACCATCCTGCTGGAAACACTGTCCCTCCTCATCAATGTCCTCACCCTCCTTGAGCTCCCCCCCATCTGAGAGGCCACTATTTAATTTCAACAATTGTGAATCTGATGCTTTCTTTACAATAGTGATTCACATGCTTAATATCCCTTGCTCTGATTTGCCATTGCACATATTCCAAACAGTCATCATTAACGATGACTATTAAGCTTCAATATCCAGTGGATACTCATATTTGAATAGATGCTTCATTTATTTATTTACATCTACTGGATAGAAAATTTGAGAAAGCTTATTAAAAAAAAATATGAATATCTTGAATATACTGGCTGATAGAAAAGAATTAATATACTGTTTAATAAATAAACAGAGCATCTACTCAAATATGGCTATACACTAAAAATAATGTTTATGTAATAAAACACACACACACACATTATATATATATATATATATATATATATATATATATATATATATAGATAGATAGATAGATATTATATAAAGAGTGCTGAACATGCTGTATAATATCAATCCTCTTATATGGCAGTAAATACTAGACAATTTCTTCAGAGATGAAGAGGTTGCCTACCACTGAAAATAATTCTATAAATATTATCTTGGACCAAAAGTACTGAGGTTATGCTGCAAAGACACACCTACAGTCAGATCAGAGGGTAACATGGAAAAGATGGGCCCTTTTTTTTTTCAACACTCATCTGTTTGGAGAACTTGTCCTCAGTAGTAACCCACCGCAAATTTTAAAGGATGCCTTAAAAAGTTCCTTCATCTCCTATGGAAACAATTTCTAGCTTTAGAAGTCCAAAGAGATACAATGACATATAAGGTCTACCATTCATCCTGACTTATCCCAGAACACTAGCAGAAAATTGAGTTTATACTTGAATGTATAACTAAAAAATGATTATCTTTGTACTTATGTCTATAGGTAATCATTGGTTAGGTTTACACTTGAATCTACAAGTGGAAAATGGCCCCTTCTGGTATGGCCTTAGCTCTCGGTAGGAGATGAAATCAGATCTCCTGACAGAGTTATATATATATATATATATATATATATATATATACATACACATTCTGAGTTATTCTGTATCAACAAGGGTCTGACCATCACTGACTGTTTTTGTTTTTTTTTTCAAATTTGAAACACTTATTAAAAAAAAATGAAATATGCTTTTTGAGAAATTAAAGGTCAATGGTTAAGGTCACGGTCAAATTATCTTATTTAACCTTTAAACAAAAAAATAAACAGATCACCTTTTACATCTATCCAAGTACTTTAAAATGGTATATAATTTAGCTTTGTGGGTGAAAAAATAACTAAGATATTGATATTTAAACTTTGTGACTATATTCCAAAATTCATTTTTGACAAGGGTCAAAGGGTCATATCTCAGGAACCCTTTGACCTAGAGGTGAAGTTCTATAAGTGTCCCAAATTTGAAAAAAATTCTGTGTCGGTGATGGTCAAACCCTTTTTGATTTGACACAGGATGAATCTCTCACTCCCCCCTCTCTCTATATAATATATATATATATATATATATATAATGCATTGCTCTCCAACCAAATTGAATTGAGCTCTCCAGGCCACTGACGTATTTCGCATAGAAAACGTTAAAATTTATCTTCCTCTCTGCTGTGTGATGATAGCCTATTATACCACAACGCATACCATGATAGCCTATTATACCACAACGCATACCATGATAGCCTATTATACCACAACGCATACCATGATAGCCTATTATACCACAACGCATACCATGATAGCCTATTATACCACAACGCATATCTGATGCTGAAATTAAGATGAAAGAAATCCTCATGAGAGACAAGTACTTCAGCTCATGGAATATACAAGTTGTGCAGCTTGATTGCAGGAAAGATTTCTGTTCCTAAATACAAACAGAAGCCAATCATTGACACATACAAAGCCGAGCATATTAAAGGACCATTTACTGTATTTCTTGCCATATAATAACCACAATTAATTTGCTAAGAAAAGATTTAAGACAATAAAATTTTAATTATATCTTTTTTGTTTTGTTAATATTCTAACATTAAATCACATTCTTTTATAAACTACCGGGTGAGGCAGAAATACATCACACACATGCATCACCTTCATTTAGTAACCTTCTATGTTGAGGGGCAATTGTGTCATCTAATGCCTTACCATTACATGGAAGGTATTTCTGCCACACCCTGTATTATTCATAGAATACAATGCCCAAGAGCCACTAAGGTAGAAGGTTACTAAATGAAGGTATTATAAGAGTGTACAGGGCGAGAGCAAAAGGTGCATATTATGAGGATATGTAGGATAGATAATATTTGACTCTAGGCATGAAAAGGTTAAGACTATAGAGATCAAGGAAGCATCCTTTCTGGGGAGCCTGTTTCATAATGTAACAGTTCTGGGGAAGAAAGTGTATGGAACTTCTTCCTTACAATAGAATACAAAGGGAAGGAGAAGGAGTTGACTCAGTGTATAATCACAAATAAAACAATTATAGATATATATATATATATATCCTGGAGTGATCGAGGTATGAGTGTATGAAACAGGTATGTATAGGTAATAGTCTTGTACAAGTAACCTCAACATTATATACAGGTTGATTTGGAGTTTTGGCGGGTTTTTTCGTATACTTGAAAAGGGAAATAGAGTCAGAAATATTTTTTTTAAATTCTAAGACTTTCAATACAATTGTTATAAATATTTTCCTTCCTTAAATGTTTTATCTACATTAATTTTTTTTAACTGGCTTTTACAAGCATTCATGCCCAAATCAAAGCAAGTACACAAATTTAAATATCTAGAAATGGAAAGAATGTGGCACTGAAATCCAAACACACATTGAAATAATGAAAGATATTTTTCCAAAAGGTAAGCAAAGTATAAAGAAACAAGAAAATCTTGTTAGAAACAACAAAAAGAAAAAAGAAAAAGAGTACTGAACTGTTAATACTGAACAATCTCATCACAGATGAAGAAGAGACCCCGAGGCAATAGAAATGTGCTTCTACAGAAGGATATTGACAATACCAGGGACCAAATATGTCAGTAACAAGAAAGTTTCAAAGAAAATGCAATAAAAAACGACATTTATACTAAGAATCAGCAAAAGACAAGAGACAATTGAAATGTCTAGGAGACATAACAGGGAAAGAAGGCTCAGGCCTTCTTCAGGTGATAAACTTTGGAATTTTGAACCAAACCCTTTATTTAGTCTATGGGGGTAGATTGTTCAAGGACACATGGCCCAGCGGATAAAAGGGTTGGTTGAAGTCATCCAAAAGTGACTTAACCCAAAGACTTGTGAGTTCAATATATGGCCACAGCAGAGGTGAACAAAAATTTGGAGAGTTGAGTTACTAAAAGGAATTAACTTAAACTGATATCCAGAAAGGGCATGGCACGTTGAACTAGAACGATGTACCCCTGTAGACTAAATAAAGTGTTCAGTACAAAATTCCAATATATCACCTGAAGAAGGCCAGAGCATACAACAGCTGAAATGTTGTGAATATGACAATAAAGTTGAGGACAACAGTGTGAACGATGTAAATAGTTATAATACCTCATCTCAGAAATATAGATAGATATTGAAGGAAAGAGAGCTTGGAGAATTTGACACTCACATGGAATAATGTAGGGACAGAGGGAAAACAGTAAGTAATCTATTTAACAAGTAAATGATTGGCAGAACAGGGACTGGGACGGATGGTAAAAAGACAAAGCTTACTAAGAGCTACAAAGTATAGGAAGTTGTGGGGAGCCATGATCACCTATGTCCTGAAAGAATATAAAAAAATAATATCACAACTGTAAATTGGAAGTATACTTTCCTTAACTGCAGACTCAGACATTTTTTTCCTTTAATTCAGATTGTTATTAGGAAGGGAAAAAAAAAACCAAGATGTGAGTTACGAACTGGAGATATCAACATCAAGCAGGTGCAGAAGTCTCAATATCTGGGAAGTGTTTTAACAGAAGATGGAAAATCTGACACCGAGATCTGAACACACATTGGAAGAGTGAAAAAATGCATAGTAAGAGGCTGAGAAATCCAAAAATTTCATTAAAAATAAAGAAAAATGTGCTGGATTTTAATATGATATTCATTCTCTTATATGGTAGTGAATAATGGATAATCTTACCACAGAGGAGGAGAAAGCCAGAGGCAGCAGAAATGCGGTTCTACGAAACGATACTGAAAATTCCATGGACAGAGCGAATATGCAACAAGGAAGTCTTAAAGAAAATGGCAACAAAAGGAACACTTCTTCTCAGAATCAGGAAAAAATGACCAGAAAGCTAAAATTCTTTGGACATATAATGGAGGAGGAGGGCTAGAACTTAGCTCTCACAGAGCATATTGAGAAGAAAGGATGAGAGAAGGCGAGCCTCTTATCTGATGAGCTTGTATGAACGGATGGCAGAATAAGGGGGTTAGCAAAGAGGGAAAACCGGATGAGAACCACAAGGGATAGGAAGTTGTGGAGAACCACAATCACCTATGTCCTGAAGAGACATGGCACACAGAAGAAGATACAGCAAATATAAATATGCCATTTGACATTTTTATTCTATATTTATTTATCGGGCACATATGGCAAATAAACTCCAAAATACCAACTATCAAGAGAAGCAAGAAACTGATTACAGACGCAGGCATTTTATACAGGAATCACAAGCTAGAATTTTTATCCCCAACAGTGAGGTCAGGGGGCATGTGAAGTCTAGTATGAAGATGCATTTGATTGGTATACCATCCGAGTAAAGAAAAAAATGTAACACAATATGTATATTACACTTCGCACTACAATCCATTATTAACACAGCTGGTAATATTGCCAACAGTATATTATAGACATATACACATGACCGAAAAAAATAAGTAAAATAAAAATAGTGTACAGTATTGGTATACTAATAAATATGCTTTGGAACCATTAAATTAGTCTCAGAATTAATAAGAAAGTAAATAAATACATATATCAAAAGTTAGATCAATCAGAAGACAGGCACAATTTTTTTTTTTTATAAAAACTATTTCTATAGAGCTGTGGTTTATTATATATATATATATATATATATATATATATATATATATATATAAATATAGGTGACTATACTTGTGTCGAAAAACCTTCAAATTCTTGATTTAACAATAGCCAAATCAATCATGAAGGGAAAATAAGGTTTTAAAAAAGAAAGAGCCAGGAACATGAAAGTCTGTCGAAAATAATCACACAGATACAGGTTCAAGGCCCAAAGAAAAAACCCTGATACGAGTAAACAACTAACTAAAGAGCTCGATACAAACGTAGAGCAAACCTAGTCAAAACCTAATGAGCCAGACAAACCTACCAAGGTTTCACTTAGGCAGATCGTCAGGGTCGACCCTGACGATCTGCCTAAGTGAAACCTTGGTAGGTTTGTCTGGCTCATTAGGTTTTGACTATATATATATATATATATATATATATATATATATATATATATATATATATAGGGTGTGATGAGTAAATTGTCGCCATTTTATATTTTTAATTTTGCCCACAAAAATAATAAAGAAAAACTTAAAATTCTCAAGATCAACAAAATTATTAACAAATATAGCAACAACATATTAAAGTGCATATAACATTTAATGCAAGTTTACATTTATACCAATTTCTGGTCAGCTCCCTTATATTGAAACACTTGTTTTGCAAAAAATTCCATAACTACAATGGATAAATTTCAAAATCAGTATCACAAAAGCGTGCAGATTTTCTAGCTGTTACAATAAGTTTGTCTTTGTAATTTACCCTTGAAGATGATCTTAGAAAAGGTCAAAAGTACTTGAGTTAAAAAAAATCTACAGCACCTTCCTTTAAGAATTTCATCTTAACATCAAGAAACTGATTAAACAACTGGAAAGGATCAGTATAAAACAAGTAGACACA
Source organism: Acanthosepion esculentum (assembly GCA_964036315.1). Lineage (NCBI taxonomy): Eukaryota > Metazoa > Mollusca > Cephalopoda > Sepiida > Sepiidae > Acanthosepion > Acanthosepion esculentum. The sequence continues at coordinate 38,296,858 of OZ038511.1, read as the reverse complement.
ATATGTCTATATTATTCAACAGAACATGTTTGAATGAAGATACGCTTACTATTTACATTATTCGGACTGTTGTACTCATCTTTGTTGCCATATTTATCACAATGTTTCAGCTGTTGTACGCTCTGGCCTGCTTCAGGTGGTTGGAATGTTGAACTGAACCCTTTATTTCACTCACTGGGGTAGACTGTTCTAGATCCACGTGCCATCAATGGATGTCAGTTATCAGTTATCTCCTGTTAATTTCCCTCTCCAAGTTCTCCACCGACTTAACCAGGTATTGAACTCACACTGTTTGGGTCCTGTCACTGGATCTAACTAACGCCTTTATCCACTGTGCCATGCATCCTTGGCAACAAAGATGACGACAATATTATGTTTCAGCTAACTATATTCTGGGCATCTCCAGGTGTCCATTTTTTTGGCCGATATGAGATACCTATTGATTACCATGTTATTTAGTCCTTGTGATAACAGTTTTTACTTCATTCCTGCTAGACCAGTGTTTCACTAACCGATCCAGAGGTTGAAAGGTTTGGTAGGTTTGTCTGGCTCATTAGGTTTTGACTAGGTTTGCTCTACGTTTGTATCGAGCTCTTTAGTTAGAGGTTGAAATCATGACAGTAACACATGCAGTCATGAGTTTAATCTCTGGATCCGTTAGTGAAACAATCTACACTAGTTCAGCAGGAATAAACAAAAACTGGCATCACAGTGACAAAATAACACATTAATCAACAGATATCCTATATCAGCCAAAATTATGGACATCTGAAGATGGCCAGAATATAGTTGGCTGAAACATAATTATCACAATACAATAGTTTGAATAAATAAAATAAATCCAACCGACAAGGTCTGTCTGTCCTGAGGATACTTGGTCAAAACGTATCTATAATAACATCAACAATAAAGAAAAAGAAAACAAGAATTTGAATGAATTAAAGCATATTAGCAATAAATAATGAAACAAAACTTGTTTAACTGAATTCTTGCTATATATATATATATATATATATCAGACCCTGAACTACCACCAGTCAGAATGACTGCATGTCCCCTCAAGGAAGCACCGTGCCTTCAGAAGAGAATATTTAGCCTCAAACCCAACCTCAAGTGAAACCCGTATATACAATCCGTCACTAAAGATGCAGATAAAATGATCAGTACTCTGTACCGCTCCAGTAAGTACCTGACTCCTCATGCTATCCTCTACCTTTATAAGAGCCAGATCAGGCCAAAAACGGAGTACTGTTGCCATATTTGGGCAGTCTCAATAGAGTTCAAAAGCGTGTCTGAGTCCTTGTTGGAGAAGAATTTTTTTCCACTCATCAGCATCTCTCTCAGACGGGATGTGGCAAGTCTCTCACTGCTCTATCGCTACTTCAATGGAAAGTGCTCAGACAAACTACGTTCCTTGATTCTACCAGGTCTAACCTTCATGGCCAGGATCCACCATGCCACTTACAAAGCACACACATTCCTCTGTATTCCGACAGCAAAAAGTAAGTTCCACTCAAACAGCTTCTTCCCACAAGCCACTGCTCTGAGGAACACATTCCCAATAGGACATTTTCCCCAACCACTATAATCTTAACCTGTTCAAGTCCAGAGTTAACAGTTACCTTTCCCTCTTATCCATATAAACTACCTCATAATGTAACCCTCTATCTCAAATGGACCCCAGGGCTTGTACAGGGTGAACCTTGTTGTTATATATATATATATATATATATATATATATATATATATATATATATATATATACACACACACACACACACACACACACACATACATACATGATAGAAATTGTTAGGAGGATTTGATAATTATAATTAAGTAATTCATTGAGTCTGAAGGAAACCTCAACAGAATGAAGAAAGCACTGGACGGCCGTTTCGGCCTATATTTGGGACTCATCAGCAGTGCACATCCACTACCGAGAATTGAAACCCTGACAGTTAGGTTATCAAGCAAATGTCATACCAACTTCGGTGACGAAGAGGTAGCAAATCAGACTCAATATAGCGCCGCTCGCTCACATATTCCGTGGTGGAACTCAACCAAAATTCTCTGTAACCATAGGACTGTGCCCCCCCGGAGCCACGACTACTATCACCAAGCCGCTCAAACTGAAGCATTAGAAGCCGGATCAAGCAATGCAATACACATGATAGAAATTGTTAGGAGGATTTGATAATTATAATTAAGTAATTCATTGAGTCTGAAAGAAATCTCTTTGATGATGAGTCCCAAATATAGGACAAAATGGCTGTCCAGTGCTTTCTGCATTCTGTTGAGGTTTCTTTCAGACTCAATGAATTACTTATATTTGTGTGTGCGTGTGTGTGTGTGTGTGTGTATAAAATCCTGTTCTGTCAGTCATAAGAACATTTTAGCAGACAGTTTAGTGGCTTATAATATCTTCTCTCTACTAGTGGAAAATATTCAGAAAATAGTTAACGCCAAATAATTGTGAGAAGTAGCAGTCAAGTCAGTGGGCAATAGGGAGTAAAAAAAATAAATCTTGCCTATATATGTGACTAGGTTCATATACAGTTTTTGTTCTTTGTTTTAAATCATATCACCCCATGCAAGGCAGTAAAGTCACTAAGACACAGGGGGGTTACTGAGTGTGAAAGAATAAGAAAAAAGAGAAACATTATTAAGGAGGAAGAACAATAGAAGAGTAATCAAGAAGACAGTGGATAACGATTAACACTACATTTAAATTTTTGAAGATCAAAGTTGACGGAAAAGCATGGAGCTGGAAGAAAGTCCCATAAGTGAGAAGTCTGAGAAAAGAAACTGTTAGCATAGACCATATGGTTACATATAGTTAATTCAACTGTAAAATGATGAGACCTATCTGCCAATCTAGTACTATCCTTAAATTCATAAAGTCTAGGTACCATAATGAAGAATTTATCAGGACAATTACCATGAAAGTATTTATAGAAAAGGCACAGGGAAGCTACATTATGGTGGTGGGAAAGTGACTGAATCTGAGATGCCAGGTCAGGACTAGTAATAATGCTGATTCTCCTTTGAATTTTATCAAGAATCTCTTAATATACAGCAGGAACACCAGACCAAACGTGGCAACAATATTCAAAGCATGGATGAATGGTAGACTTATGAATATGCAAGACAGTTTCAAGAGAGAATAAATTGTCTAGCACAAAAAAGTGAACCAACTTTCTTGGCAGAAGACCTAGCAATGGATTTAATATAATCTTTCCACTTTATGTCAGCTGAGAACGTTAACCCGAAAAGACATGAGTCACTCTCATGAAGGTTAGCATCAGCCATGTTGTTGGGCGGCAGGAAGAGGTCTTTGTTACAGCCATACTGACTGCATTATTTTTTTTCCTATTGCCAGAAGTGATGAATGATGTGAAAAGTTCACAGTCTGGCCAAGAAAGGACATTAAAAAAAAAAATGTAATGTATGTTTGTTTTCTCAAATTTTTCAGTTCCCCCTACAAATGTAATCATTTGAGTTGCAAAGTTTTTGTGTATTTCATGAATCCATTTAGAAGATTAAACTCATTTTTGGTGCATCCTAGGTATGACGATAAACTACATCCGCATCCTGGGTATGATGATAAACTACGTCCAACAGAAAGGTCTCTGATAATACATTTTTGAAAAAATAATGTTGCCAGCTGTATGTTTTTGAAAAAATATTACCAGCTGTATGTTTTGTTTTTTTGAAAGAATAATGTTGCCGGCTATATGTTTTTGAAAAATAATATTACAAGCTATACGTTTTTTGCAAAAATATTACCAGCTATACATTTTTTGAAAAAATAATATTATCAGCTATACATTTTTTGAAAAAATAATATTACCAGCTATACATTTTTGAGGAAAAAAAATATTAACAGAAATAGATTTTTGAAATATTACCAGAAAAAAAAAAAAAATGTCGGCATTAAATGATCCATTGAGGTTGATGTGCAGTAAAACAAAACAAACCAACCAATCATTTTTGGTGCTGCTTTTCTTATTAGCACTAGTTTCAACCAATCCATTCTAAAGCTTTCTACAGATGACCAATAGCCTAAACAACTCTCAAAATAATGATGACATTTAAATTATAGATTGAATCGCCATATTTTTTTTTTTTTAATCATGCCAATGCAGCAGGTTGTACTGGGTAGGTCACATGTTGCCAGAAGCCTAAGCCTGACTTAAACATTAAAAAAATTACCTAAGCATGGGTTTGAATCCTGCTGAAGGCCAGACTTTCTTTATTAAGGTTTCTTGAGTGTGCAGACCAGTAGTAGCCACTATAAATAACATTTGAAGCAAGAAACAGCTAATATATAACAATTACAGATTATCTGCTGTTTTTGTATATATCTGATGGCATTTTCTCTCTAAGTAACACCTTCGGTAAAACAGTTAAATTCAGCCATGTCTGATGACACAATACAAAGCAAAATGTTTTTAATATTAGAAAAAAAATTAAAAAAAATGGTACTCACCTCTGATGCTGCAACTAATGCCTTTGACAGTATTACCCTAGTTGAGCTGTCACGTGCATAATAAAGGCTTGACACAATCAGCTTAATGTAGATATCATGGCTAGTGACAGGGATGAGATCACAAAAACTGAAATGAAAACATCATATTTTAAGGTTTCAAATCTTTCAGGAAACATATAATCTGGTATTTCTCTGAAATTGGAAAAAATCTGATATTAAATTGATTGATCCATTTTCTATGGCTTATCAACTTTTTGCAGGTTATTTAAAGCCACAGAATATTTTAGATCATGAGAATTTTTTAGGGGATAATAAGGATTTAGTGATACGAGTCTTAGCTTGGAGAAGAGGTGGATTCATACCTTTCCCAAGGTTATTTGCACATCAGTGAATATAATGAACCCAACTGGAATTGGAACTCTAGTCTCCAATTAACAATTCAAAGTCGTTATCCACTACATCACCAGCACATCCAAGCTTACAGTACCTAGTATTAACAATCTAGATACAAGCAAGACTTGACATTGCTTAACTTTAATGATCATACAGGAACTAGTGTTTCAACATGATATGGCTGTAAGCCTTAAAATTCAAAAGATGACCACACTATTTAACTGGCATCAACATTCAACCACAGAAATGTATTGATTTGTATTTTACCGTTTATCAACTTTTTGACGGTAAAACATTTTTAGATTGTAAGAATTGTTTTGGGAATAATGGCTTTTACTGGTCTCGCGTACTATTTAACCCACAACTAGAGGGGACAGAAGTGAATCCACCCAACTACGCAGTGACCAGGCTTGACGTTGCTTAACTTCAGTGATTGTATGAGAACCGATGTTTCAACATGATATGAGCATAAGCCCTTCAACCTCAAGTAAAAAAAAAGTATACACGAATATGGCTAACGTGTATAGACAAATATAGTGAATGTAATGAATACGGTTTTATCGCATGCTAGAAAGGCCAGTAATAATTACCACATGTGAAGAGAAAATCATGACAGGACAAATATTCTCACTGAATTTGCTCCCCTTGCAGTTTACATTAGCTTCTGTGTTTTATGTCTAAAAGGGGAGCTATTGTTTTTATCCAAATTTTTAATTATATGCAAATAAGGTATAGTACTCTATAATTAGCATATATCCCTAGAAAAAAAAACAACTTTCTTTTCTCTTGTTTAGTTGACCCTAGATGCAAATCGCAAGTGCTACAATATTAAAATCACCGAGATTTTAGCATTCTTTAACCTTTATCACTCTGTACGTGATTTCATTTGCTATGCAAAAAGTTTATCCTATCACTGAACGTGACTGATCCCTGAATAATAGTGTGTTTGAATTTCATAGTTGTGTTGTCACATCCTGCTATGGCAACAGAAAACAATTTTGAGTGAAATTAACAATACGGATACTGCAATTGAGAGCCCTTGAAAGAGAATGCAGTGGAAAAAGGAAGTAATATTAATAATACAGGCAGAGTGTTAAAGATTAAGTTGGTGTATTCTAGGGATAGTTTAATGCAATACTGCTAACATCATTGTAGTTTACTTAAACGGTTCAACACAAAATCAGACATTTACTATGATACAGATCAGTCGTTCTTAACCTTTTCTTTACCTCGCACCCCTTTTCAGATATTTCCCATGAATGATGCCACCTACGTTAACATTGCACTGGGAAATGGAGCAGAGTCTACGATAAGGGTTCTATGTTTTGGTACACTATAGCAACGTCAATCACCAGAAGTAAATGGTGGCAGGAACAGCCAAGCAGTAGCCACTGGGTCAGATCCTAGAAACCTAAAAAATCTATTTCTGGTAATATTTTTGTTTGGTTTGTTTTGTGGCATATTAACCCCAACGGGTTATTTAATGCTGACAAGATTTTTTATTTCTGGTAATACTTTCTTTTTTCAAATATTTATTGATGATACTAATTTTTTTAAAAGTATTTCTGGCATTAAAATCTATTTTTACACTTTCGTAGTGTTTTGAGTCAGGTTGTGGTGTCAACTATTTGCCCATAGCTGGGACCCTAACAGGTGATCAGAGGCCTTGCTGTCGGACGTAGTTAATCGTCTTATCCAGGACGCAGATGCAGTTTATCGTCATATCCAGAACTTGTAAATAAAAAGGCATAAAGATAAACAGATGTATATATGAAATGCTGTGGCTTGGTCGAATCAGAATTCATAGTGTTAAATCATATTCATATCTCGTTAAAATAACACCCCTGAAACTCTAAGAGTTTATAGCATCCACAAGGGAGTATTATCAAACTGAGAATTAATGACAGACTAATGTTCAAAATGTATATATAACACAAATTTATTAAAAGTAGATTCTAGCTGTATCTGTTCAAAAGAGATCCTTCTTATATTTAATGAAGGGTCATTAAAACTAGATTCTAATTATATCAGTTCAAAAGAGATCCTTCTCATATTTAATGAAGTGCCATTCAAACTAGATTCTAATTATATCGGTTCAAAAGAGATCCTTCTCATATTTAATGAAGTGTCATTCAAACTAGATTCTAATTATATCGGTTCAAAAGAGATCCTTCTCATATTTAATGAAGGGTCATTCAAACTAGATTCTAATTATATCGGTTCAAAAGAGATCCTTTTCATATTTAATGAAGTGTCATTCAAACTAGATTCTAATTATATCGGTTCAAAAGAGATTCTTCTCATATTTAATGAAGGGTCATTAAAACTAGATTCTAATTATATCGGTTCAAAAGAGATCCTTCTCATATTTAATGAAGTGTCATTCAAACTAGATTCTAATTATATCGGTTCAAAAGAGATTCTTCTCATATTTAATGAAGGGTCATTCAAACTAGATTCTAATTATATCGGTTCAAAAGAGATCCTTCTCATATTTAATGAAGGGTCATTCAAACTAGATTCTAATTATATCGGTTCAAAAGAGATCCTTCTCATATTTAATGAAGTGTTATTCAAACTAGATTCTTATTATATTTAATAATGTTTTATTCAAATTTGCAATGTTTTAAATAGTTTTAATCTCTTAATATGCAAAGTGTTGCACAAAATGAAGAATGACCTGTAAATACATAGGATTTAGAAACATACACTCTGCCAAATATTTAATCAACCCAAATTCCACAGTGTCTTTTTATCATCACTTCAAAACTTGCAGACCCCAGACAGACTGATGTATTCTGACCCACATCTTCACAGGTATCTTCAAATGAAGTTCCTTGCAATCCCTTACTACTTAAAAGTGCAGGATGCATATAATTAGCTGACCAGACATACCGTATTATTATAGCGAGTTTTACATGATGTCCCTGGTTAGTCCAGTAAAACTAATAAGCCCGAAAGGCAATAAAGACAAAAAGAGAGGGAAAAAAAGCAAATGGACTTCTACTAATGACTACATAAAGAAACATAATTGCTAATACATATATACAAATCAAAATTCGGATGCTTGCCAAAGAGCAATGGTTACCAATATAGTCCAATAAGACCATATATAGTATAGGGATCTTCAATAAATATCTCCACTATTTTGGCCCTGTACCAGACTAAGCTATATATACAGGGTGTCCATAAAGTTCATGTGCACTTTAAAAAATTTATAACTTTATTTGTATTTGCGATAAAAATAATTTGTAAAAAGGATTAGAAAGAAGTAAATCTATATTTTTTAAGGTTTTTATCTATGTTTTTTTTATTTTCACATGTCCTCCATCATTAGCAATACAAAGGGTAATACGATTTTGCAGGTCACGGAAAAAATTTGCCACATGATTTACAGTAATGCCTGAAATGACATTAGTTATTTTAGCTATACTTTAAACTAGGTACATTAAAATTTATAATATTTTTTACAGATTATTTCTATCACAAATACAAATAAAGTTATAAATTTTTTAAACTTTATGGACATCCTATATATATATGTTTTATGGTAATGGGCAGATTAGCCTTTTCTATAAAGGAAACATTCATTGACTGAACAGTTAATATTGGCTGAAATTTTAAAAACCTTTCTTTTTAAACAGTCTTTCAGGAAATTAGGACTCCAATGCATTTTATAGTAAAAAAAAAAACTCATTTTCAATGCATTTTTATAATAAAAAAGAAACAATTTCCAATGTATTCTTAGAGTAAAAAAAAAGAAAAAAAAAAAACACTCATTTTCAATGCATTTTTATAGTAAAAAAATAATTTCCAATGCATTTTTATAGTAAAAAAGAAACAATTTCCAATGTATTCTTATAGTAAAAAAAAAACTCATTTTCAATGCATTTTTATAGTAAAAAAAATAATTTCCAATGCATTTTTATAGTAAAAAAGAAACAATTTCCAATGTATTCTTATAGTAAAAAAAAAAAAAAAAAAAAACTCATTTCCAACAAATAGTTACGAGCTTCAAAGAATAGCAAGTTATGGAGGACTAAGATCTCCGAGGTTGTGAAGAGATACAGCACATAAGATGAATGTGTCATGGTCTTTATGGAAACAAAAGAAAAAGAAAGAAAAAAGATTAATTTTAACAAAGAGTTAATGGGGGAAGAAATAAAAATACAATAAAAGAATGGAGAACGAGACAAGGACCTGTTGTGAACTGGGGCAGGAATTGGCTGGTTAACTTTAACGCCTCCAAAACAAAACTGCTCTCTATTAATCACCACAGAGATCCTTCCCTGCTTCCCATTAGAATGTCTGAGGCTCAACTTCTCGAGAGCTCCTCTCTGCGGCTGCTCGGTCTCACGCTGTCTGCTGACCTGAGATGGAACAAATACATTGCGTCATTTGCTTCATCCACCGCAAGGAAAGTTGGCTCCCTGTGCCAGGCTCCCAGGAAATTTTTCTCCCTGGAATCGATCCTCCAAATCTACAAATCAACCATCCACCCTTGCATGGAGTATTGCTGCCATATATGGTCTGGAGCCCCTTCTGTTTGCCTCGGGGTTCTTGATAAGATCCAGAGACGGGTATGCAATGTAATTGGCCCTGATCTGGCTTCTCGTCTGCAGTCTCTCTCTCACAGACGCGTCGTCGCCTCGCTCTGTCTCTTTTACAAAGACTTCCATGGTAATTGCTCCGATGAGCTGCTATCGCTGGTTCCCAGGCTCCATGAATTCAAGCGTCATACAAGGCTGGCATCCCGTTCCCACCCTTTCACTGTTGAAACTGTTAAATGTAGACGTCTCTTTTACTCCGATAGCTTCATATCTCGCACCTCACGCCTGTGGAACTCCCTTCCCTATTCCCGTTTCCCTGACAACTATAATCTCCAACTATTCAAATGTGACGTCAATCGACATCTCCAGTTGCCTTGATCTATCCACTATCCTTCTCCACTTCCTTTCCTCTATCACTCCTATCTGCTCTCGCTCCAAATCCTCTGTAACCCCTTGCGTGCTAGTGGCTTTCAGCCGTGCCTGGGGTGAAAAGCTTAAAAATAAAAAAATAAAAGACAAAATTCAAGAAAGATTCACACTCTAAGACATTATTCTTCTTCATTCAGGGCATGGACAATCATGGCTCTCCACAATGTCCTGCCATTTATCTTTTTGTTATCTCTTCTAATCCCAGAACTGGTAAATATTTACACAAACTTCTTGTTCTTCATATGCAATATAAGTGAACAATTTAACAAGAAAAAAAAAAATTTTTTTCTTCTTTGTGTCATGTCCCTTCAGGATGTGGGCAATAATGGCTCTCCACAATTTCCTGTCCGTTGTAGCTCCTAGTATATTTTATCTTTTTGTTAGCTATCCTAATCCCTGTTCTGCTAACCATTTACACAAACTCATTAGGTAAGTTATTCACTGCTTCCCTCAGTCAGTGTTGCCTTCAACATGTCCTGTAAGTGTTAAATTATCTAAGCCTTCTTTCCTCATTATGTGCCCTAGAAATTTCAACTGCCTCCTTCTGATGTTAAGTGTGTGTCCTTTTTGTTTCGATTTTCTCAAAACCTTCATCATTGCTCACATTGTCAGTTTATGGTATTCTTGGCATCCTTCTGTAAAAACCACATTTCTGTTGCTTCAAGTCTCTTCATCATCTGTGATGAGTGTCCAGCATTCACTGCCATATAGGAGGACAAATTAAATAACAACTAAGTACTCTTTTCCTTGCTTCTAACAATATTTTCCTGTTTCTTAATACTTTACTTAGCTTTTGGAAGGCATTTTTCACTATCTCAATGCTTGATTTTGGTATCTGCAATTTCTAATTTGCATTCTGGACTCTTCTTTTTGATGACAACTATGTATTGTCTTCTTACAATTGATGCTTAGTCCTTTCGTCTCACTTTAAAAACAGATTTATACCAAAATATAGCTGCATAGATTGTACTTTGAAGCAATCAAATTTTTAAGAATATAATTCTATTTAAATATCTTTCAGAGCGACAAAATTTAATTGAAGCCATAAAAACAGCAGTGTTAAAACAAGGAAAATTACATATAAAAAATTACATTTCTATAAAGTGGTAATATTGAAGCAGCAAAAAAAAAAATAAACAAGAAAAAAAAAGATGCTAAATCATTTATTCTCACCAGAATTTAATTTGAAGATGTTGGTTGATTTACATAAAGTCCAACCAGCCATTTCTTTGTCAGCAGGAGTAGTTGTTAGGCTTAAATGTAATTAGCCTGTAACTTATATATTTTATATAACTGTTACACCGGCCTTTCTAACACAAGGGAATTACACCGGTTTTCACTATATATAGTGCCAGTAATACCTACCCGGGGTGTAAGCAGCGACAGTAGTACAACTGCCTAGCTGAGTAGTACCTGTTTCCTACCTTTGTATCTGTGATGTTAAATACACTTGTTCCTTAAACCAACCTCGACTTGATTTTCTTCTTTTTACTATTGTGCCACGACACAACAATAACATTTGGTCTTTGGTGTTCATTTCAGTTGCTGTGCACATTTCTAGTGCTCAACTGAACTCTGATGAAAGAGTGCCGACAAACCAGTTTAGCAGCTTTTTCGTTAACTGTTTCAAAATGACCACTTTACAGTTTTTTTGCTTCCTCTTTCATGTGAATTTTTCTTCTGACTTTAACATGCCAATTTTTATTGCTCTAAATAATTCTACTGCAAATGTTCAACATCTAAAAGTCAGGGAGAAATAAAGAGAGCGATTTATTGAGATCAGGTCAGATACAAAAAAACCATTAACTGAAATATTTGTCATCTGCAGTTAATTGGTTAAGTACATTAACAAAGGAGATTATGCTTCCTTTTTTTTCTGTTTTTTTTCTTTAACCATTTCACCCCAAGCAAGACAATAAAGCCACTAAGATGCAAGGGGTTTACAGAGAAAAAAGACTGGGTATAGTTGGAGGAATTAAGGAAAGGATAAAAGATGAATGGGATTCAAGAAGTTGATGATTCATGTTGCATTTAAATTTATCAGGGAAGCAAGTAAATAGAAGGGAATTCCACAGGCAAGAAGTGCAAGAAAAGATAGTGGCTGTTACATTTAACTATTTCAACAGTAAAAGGGTGGAACCTAGAAACCAATCTAGTAGCATGCTTAAATTCACAGAGTCAGAGCACCAGGAAAAAAAGCTCATCCGAGCAGTCGCCATGAAAATATTTGTAGAAAAGACAGAGGGAAGCCATGTCACATTTGTGAGAAAGTGACTGAAGTTGAGATGCCAAGTCAGGATCGATTACATTGCAGATCCTCCTTTGGATTTTGTCAAGAACCTTGAGATGAGTAGCAGGAGTACCAGACCAGCATGAGTATTAAATGTATAGATGAATGGTAGATTTGTAAATGCGCAAGACGGACTCTGACGAGAAAAAATTTCTGGCATGACACAGTGACCAAACTTATTCATGAAAACTTTTTTCATTATGAGGCTATAGATTTATTGAGATATAGATATAGGTATAAAACTAACAATTACTATACAGTGTCGATTCATATGTCCACACTGTCTATAGCTATAAATGCTCCGTCTCCAATATTGAGCACTTTGAATAATACAAATAAAATTTGTCACTTAGCTGATGTTATATTCAGCACCTCGACTCTAGAGTTTCATATATGAACTGTTCAGTTATAGCTCTGTCCACTCATCAGGAGGTTTCAGCAACTGACTGCAGATTTCTCATTATCATTATTGTTATATTAACTTAATGTGCTTAATGTGAGGTTTAGAAAGGGTGTTCCAATAACTTGGACTGATTTTAAATGTGAATTAAGTTTAAGCATCTAATGATTTTTTTCTTTTAGATTTAACAACTTGAGTCGCTGGCAATTACAACCATGGAAAGATTAAGAATCAAACAATGTGTTAAAGTTTCAAGAGTGCAATTGGAAATATTGTTCTTAGATTCAAACAAACTGGGTCAACAGCAGATGAGAAAACACCATTGCGTAGGCATTTACGTCGTTCAACTGAAAACATTGTGAATGTGGCCGAAAGTTCAGATACCTCTATTTGTCATCATGCGCAGGAATTGAACCTCTCTACAACAACATTACATCGTTTCCAATTGCACTCTTGGTTGGTCAATTATTTTGACCCCCCAAAAAATCATGAAATGCATTTCTGTTTGAACGTCCATTTTTGTAATAGGCTTTGATAACTTAAACATGTTTGGTTATTAATCTTTCCATGACTGAAATTGCCCAAGACTTAAGTTGCTAAATCTGAAAGAAAAAGAAAAAAAAATCATTAGATGCTTAAACTTAATTCACATTTGAAATTGGTCCAAGTTATTGGAACGCCCTTTATTTATATATATATATATATATATATATATATATAAAGTAAATATCTACATATGGTCCTTAAATTTTATTTTAAAAAATGACAAATATATTCTTTGTATATTTTTTGATGTTTTTGTTCCATTTACTTATGCACAAATACACTTTGCAATGATATGAATCCTTCTCTTCTTCCCCCAGCTATGGGTTAAATAGTGGGACTTGTATCTGAAAAAAATCGTCATCTCCTGAAAATTGTTAATGCTAAATTCACTTGCAGAAAAAAAAAAAATTATTCTTATAATCCAAAAATATATTTTGGCTTTATATAATCCACAAAGGTTTAATAAAAGCTATTTAAAAAATTAAAAAAAAATTATTCAATATTTAAATAAAAAAAAAGCATAAAATATACAAAAATAATATCCTTGCCATCTTTTTTTATATTAATATAATATAAAAATGTTATGTCAAAGTTATTTTCTATATATAAATGTAAATGTAGAAAATACAACCATACTAGACCCCATTCGCATGTGTAATAAAAAAAACTAAAAATAATGGAAGCATTATTAAGAAAAAAAGAAAAAAGAAAGCCAACACTCAATAATATCAATTATGAACATGGCCACAACATATTGATCTTGTTTGGAAAATAAGAAAAAAAACATTCCCATCACTATAGATATACAAAATTTACATATTCAGTTAATTTTTTTTTTTTAAATCCTTAATAATGGCTAAAAGAAGAGCTGAAAGCACTCAGATATATAGAACATTCGGACAGTTTTTACACAATTTATGTCCGGAAAAGAAAACAGTTACATGAACACAAAAAAAATTGAATGAAAAGCTTAATCGCAGTACCTTGTAAGTTGTCTTTAACATTAAAAAGATGTATCACTGCCCAAATACACAATTTATATATATATATATATACCCAAGTTTAGGATTGGTATATACGGAATGAAATCCAATAACCAACAATCAATATTCTTTAAAGAGTGCTCAATACAGAGTAGAGCAGATATAATTATTGGCTTACGTAACAGCGTTTACTCTTAGCTAAGGATCGTTGATTAATTTGAAACTTTTAAAACCATTTATTCTATATTCTATATCATCACTTGACAAGACACAAGAAGTGTTGAAACAAAATGGCTACTTTTGTCGTGATTTTATAACATATTTATGTTGTAATATTCAAATAAATAATTATATATATATATATATATATACACACACACACACACAGAGACAGACAAACAAACAGATAAATATGAAAGATATATATATATATATATATATATATATATATATATACACACACACACAAATTTATACATAATTTATTTTTAGAAGAAAAAACAATGGTCCCAGAATTTAAATTTCTAGAATTCCTTTAATTCTTTTTCTCTCTCACCCATGAATTTCAGGCAAACATTAACTCTTTATCAGTGAATTTTGAGCACCATATATCAACATAATAACATGAATGCCTTTTATTATCCCCCCACCCCGTTTTCATTGCCTAAATGTTCAGGAACAGGATTTCCAAGAACATTTTTTGATGGAGCAAAAAGCCTTTTCAGTGGGTTGGCAGTGCCCGATTCAAACCGGTGCCAAGGGTCTCTCAAGACGGTGGTAGGGAACCCACTGCACCAGAAGGCACTACAGCTGCCATCACCTGCTGTCGTTGCCATGGCAGCAGAGGAGGAGCTGGTAGTAGTGGTAGTGAGCCGGAGGTTCAGATTAGAGTACAGCATACTCATGAGAGGTCAGACAAGGGTCATGAACACCCCTCCACATACACCAATTACCAAATGAAGATTGGCTTACAGTAGCCATTGAAAAAAAAATGAGTTGGGGAGGATATTGTTCACCTAAACTGTTTATTAATATTGAAGAAAAAAAAATTATCAGTAGACAACAAAAACTTAAGGATTCTTTGGAAAAACTGAATGACAAAATAGATACGGAAAATTAAAAGGGCTTACCTCTGAAAGACACCTGCCCTCTGGAGGCATTGCTCTCCACGGTCGGTTGCAGAAAAGCGGCCAATAAACAAGAAGTAGAATTGAGATAAAGTATTGTTTATATTGTTAGGACTTAGAAGGGCATCTGCTGTTACCCTCTGGCTCTTGATCTGAAATAAATTAAATTTTAAATAAATTACAATTGTTTATAGAGGTAGAGGCATTATGTGTGTGTGTGTGATAGGATGAAAAAAAAAAAAACCTTTAAAAGAGAAAATGTTATGAAAATATACAGTACGACTCATCTAAACCAGACATCAGAGATGTTCGGTATTGAGGGTACTGTTCAGATTCAAGGAAGAAAAGGCTGCTGTGGCAAGCTTAAAATTTTTATTAAGTTTTAGAGTTTAGGATAGAAAAGGTAGTTTGTAACATTGATTCGTTGATTGAATACATAAATGTACAATAAAATAATTGACAACAAATAGTAATGAAAATTTTATGCTAGACAAATATTGTAATAAAGTAAGACACTTTATTCAAAAACAATTATGATCTGTAAAGGAAGTCAAAAATAAGGAGATTATTATTGAGGGTACTGTTCTGATTCAAGGAAGAAAAACCTTCATATTTATGTCAATACAAAAGTTCAGGTTTGAAGATGAGTCCAAATTCGAGGAAGTCTAGATTATGCTATGTTCAGATTTGGGGACTTCTACTGTATTTATTGCAATATTACCAACTATCAAGACACATTTAAAATAACTACATTATATCAACATTTTTCTACAAATCCATTATTCATGAATCTAACTTATCTCTTCTGAATACATAAAAAAAAAAATCAAAATATATATATATATATATTTAATTTACAAAAAACTAGGTAATCCGTATGGGTAGACACAAGGAGGATAAAATCCAGAGAGCTCAATGTAAATCAGAGCTAATAATTTAAATAAAAACAGACCACTTTAAGGTTCCATATAATAAATTATTTCGCCACAGCCCTTTTAAAGGGCCGCGGATCATCAGATTTTATTTCCAAAGGTTGAAACAAAAATATATATATATATATATATATATATATATATGAAAATTTCTCAAAGTTAACTTTTAGAGAAGACAATCTTTATAAATAAATGACAATAGGAAAACAGTAATTGCTGACGCGTTTCGTCCAATGTGGACTTTTTCAAAGCAAAAAAACGAAATGAATTTAATTAAATAAAGAAAATTAATAAAAACAAAAAACAGAGTGTTCCTAGCAACTGGAATGTAGGGGACGAAGATGAACAATGATGTTCGAAAGCGCTAGGTCATCGTATGGACAATACATATTTCGAAACTATTTTCAAATAAAAAGTCTCATTAGAGAAAATTCAAAAGAAAATATGTAAGACTATGTTGTCTTTAACATTCAACACTACATGTTTGAAATATATATATATATATATATATATATATATATATATATATATATATATATATTTTATCATCAAAATGTTTGTGTTATTAAGAGGAAAGATCAAAGGATTTTTTTCCTATAAAAAGTTTTTTTAATCTTTTTTACAACGTTGGAAATTTTGGTTAAAAATCTTGTTTTTCTGGTGTCAATACGGAACCATAAATTTATACAAGAAATCAGAGAATCATTTTGCAATGAAAAAGCACATTGTTAGAAAATCTTACAAAAATCAGATAATTGTTTGATTTTAATGAAACTTTCAGGACTTATTCAGAAATGAATGAAATTATTTTTGAAATATTTATTTTTTTTATTTTTTTTAATTCTTTGTAAAAATATTTTTGTTTTTTATATCTGTTACCCCACTTAACTTAATTTTATGACATTTCAAGAAATTCTTTTTTGTAATGCTTAATGTTTATATGAATTATAAGGACAAGTCCTCAGGGAATTTAAATCATCAAACTTTTTTGGTCAAATAGGACCCCAGTTGCAGAAAATCTGCTCTGAATCATAAAATAAAAAATACAGTAACACTAAGCCATTAGGCTTAGTTTTACGGTATTTTTTTTATTTTACAATTCAAACAGATTAATTAGAAAATTTAATTAAATTTTAATTAATTCATTTAATTAAAATTAGAAAAACATTTTATTCCCTTTACCGAATAAGATACTATGCACATTATTGTCTTAAGAAAAATATTTCTTTGATGAATAATGAGTTTTTACAAGAATTGTTTTTATTCTTTATAATTTTAATTAGAATAATTTATAAACTTTTAAATCTTTTAAAATTCTGTATTAATTTGTAGTGGTCAAGTGATATTGTTATTAAATTAAAACAGTATTTACTAATCATAAATGGAAAAGCTTACCATAGTTTAATGACTGCCAATATATTAAAAAGAATTTCAATTTTTTTATGTGTCTATATGTCGATTTTTGTAAATAAGGACATTGATACACAATATCTTTGGAAAATAAATAGGTAATCACAATAAATTTAAATTCATTGATAATTTTTCTTTTTCACAACAAGCATCTTTGTAAGTTAGGCTATAAAGCCAAAGTAATTAAAATTCAATAAAATATTAGATTGCTTACAATATTTTCTTAAATTTTTAAGATTACTGGATAATTAAAAGATTATAAAACAAAAAACATTCATGCTGTATTCATCAAATAAATTTTACAGTTATGTACCCCTTACTTAATTTTACAAAACATCAGACTGTCGATAGATCTGTCAACACCTCATAACATCCAATTCCAGGATAAAAAATGCTTTTCTGCAATGATATTTTAAACTAAAAGTAAGTATATATTTGTTTCAATTCAGATTAATTTAATCTGCTAATTTTTCTCAATGTTTCAGAAAAGTATATTTTATTTTTGAAACATTTTAAATAAAGAAAATTATGTTATGTTGACAGATTTGTCAATATAGATAATTTATAGAGTTTACTGATAATCAGAAAAAATAATTTTAATCAATTTAAAATCGGTTTGAAATACAGAAATGTATTTTGCTTATTGGAAATATTAAACTTAATCTATTAGCTTGGAAGTAAAAGTAAAATAAAAACTTTAAGATTTTTCATTTTTTTAAATATTTGGCGCAAAGTCAAAAAAAAAATTGATCAGTGCAATGTAAATGTGTATTCTAATTTACATAGCATTAAAGTTAAAAAAAAAAAACAGTTATATCTCAAAATTATACTTGCTTTGATTACATTCAATATTTTAATATTTACATAAAGTGCTGAAAAAAAATTTGAGCTAGATCCCCCCCCCCCAATTCAGGCCAAATAGCAGATTTAAAAAAAAAAAAAAGAAAGATATCTTGGTTAACCTGAGAAATTGTCATTACACTCTTATTGTAATCAAAGGAATATCTACCAAATTTTGGCTTTTCCCCCAAGTTTACCATAGTTCCATCTAGGCCTGATTTCTCTAAATTTAAGTAAAGAATGTGTTACTAATTTTACTTCCATTATAGCAACAATAATGTGATGGCCAAAGACAGTGACAATGAAGACATCTCAGAATACTTCACTCCTTTCTCTACACTTATGATAATATAATTCACTATTTACTGTTATGACTCAAAATATTGATGCAAGAAATAAAACCTAATAACCAAATAATCTATATAACACTAAAACTAATCTTGTATGTACGTACGTACGTACGTACGTGTGTTCCTGAGATACAGCTTAAACGATACCTAATACCCCAACCAATTTAGCAGCATATTGTACCTTGAACCCCTGCTGAGTGCAGTGCTAAATTTCCTTAAAATCAGACAAGAGTTTCTTTAGCCAGGGCGTTTTTCTCTTTTTATGGCATTTTTAATAGCAAATTCTGTATTTGTTTTCAATACACGTTCTTATATCAATCCGCATACGTAAACAAACGCTTGCATATTATATTCCATCTATTATGTGTGTGAAAAATAATAAACATTTATATTACATCATAACATTATTAAATAAATTTAAATATGCATAACACAACATATATTTATACAATTCACTACACTACATTAGAACGTTTTTTTATATAAACAATTACTAGAAAGGTGAAAAGGCTATATGTGTCACATGACTTGATGGTAAATATATAAATAAATAGATGAACGTTGTTTGATGCCATTATACATTTTGAAATAAATGTGAAGAAGAAAGAAATAAGCATGATAAAAAATATACTTTAAAAAGACTACATCCATTTTTAAACTGTTACTCCAAATTTCCACACAATGTGCTAACTACAAAACCCAGTGGAACAATAAACCTTCTTTTGCCATCTTTAGTATTGATTATTAATTTTGTATTCAAAGCAATTTATTTTCATACTTTCAATCAGGATATATTAGCATTAAGGCATTTTTGGTGCTTTTCATTTGGTTTCAGACTGGAAAAAAATTATTTATTAACTAATTAATAAAAAATATACTTATTATTTTGAAAAAGACTACACTTGTTTTAAGCTATTACTCCATATTTTTACATAACGTATTACCTATGAAACCCAGTGGAACAATAAACCTTCATTTATCATCTTTAAATACAAATTAAAATGTGTAATTAATAATAAAATTGATACCTCATCATTTTGTATAATCAACTCCTTTTAAAAGAAACACAATGAGTTTATGGTTGGTTTAGTAAAACAATAAGAATATATAATTACATATAGTTGTTAAGACGAAAGTAATTACATTTCTTCCTGTTTAAACAAAGGTCGTTTAGATTTTAAAATGGCAAGAAAACTGCTTCCTGTCATTCCTTTTATAATGAATTCAAAGAAATTTTTAATTTTGTTTTATTTTTGTTGCTTTTTATCACAATCTTCAGTATGTTTTACAGTGTAAGACTGTTAAGCAAGAGAGAAATAAATAACCTCTGGTAAGAATTGAACTCACAAACACTGTATCCTTGAGAGCCTGTTTATCTTAGCAATTAGCCTATGAAAGACCAACCAGCAGGGTTCACTAAAGTTTGGTCATATTGCAACACAATTTCCTTTTATAATCCATTCATACTACTTGAGTATAGCAGTGAAAAAGAAAGAGCAACAGAAATAAGATGAAATAAAATCTAGTTAAAAATTAATAATGAAAATGCTTCATCTAAAAGTTTTGCACACTTTAAGACTATTATATCTATTACTAATACAAAGAGTAAACATCCAACAAAAATATTACAAAAAAAAACTAATAAAAAAAAATGCCAAAAAAATTATTCTAAATAATTTGAAAAACTTAAAGGTAATGGTGAGATTAACCATTTCCAAGCAGGAAATAGAATCCAGTGATCAAACCAGATTGATGTCAGTTGAAATTTATAAACTTTTCCTTAAAACAGTTTTTCAGGAAATTGGACTTGAAGATCATTAACTATCATGTTAGGTAGGCCATATTATAAAATAAAAAATATATAAACTGGACATATTCTTAGTTCTTGAAATTTTGCACTCACATTTATCAGTAAAAAATTACAATTTTTAAAATGCATCCTGTTTTGCTTTTAATGGCCATTTGTTTCATTTACATATGTGGCTGGTAATATTTTCTCTAATTCTCAGGATTTGAGGATTAAATTGAAAATTTATTTAAATTTTCTTTTCAAAAAGTAAAAATGGATACAATTTATAAAAAATAAAACTGGACTGGATAAGCTTAACTTTGGCATGTAGATTCATAAAAAATTGAAATGTAATTAGTAGGTAATTTTCAAAATGTAATAAGTTTTTCTTTTTTTTTTTAATTATTATTTGTTTACTAATTCTATGGTTTTAGGTCATATTTCAGAGGTTAAATGAAATGGATACATTTTCTTTAAGAAAAAAAAAAAAAAAAAAAATGGATACATTTTATAGTTCTTCAACTTTTTCAATTTTTCTTCCTCCCTAAGCCGTTATCATAATGGCATGATGGAAATAATAAGCAGAACATTTTTTTCTTAAGAAAGTATGTTTTTTTACTTCTTTTTTTTCTTAAGAAACTATGTTTTTACTTTTACTTTTTTTTTAAATACCCCCCCCCCCAAGTAAGGCAATAATTCCACTAGGATGCAAGGGGACTACTGGTAGCAAAAGAGAATGAAAAAACTTTAGAAGGAACTGGGAACCCAATCACAAACAGGAAACGGGAAAGTGGGAAAGCAGATGAGAGTTCCACAAGCAAGAAGTGCAGAGGAAAAAATGATTAGCATTGAACTTACAGGTACAACGAGCAATTTCAAACTGTTATAAGCTATTTTCATGTGCAAATAATAGTGAACATTCAGAAGTGAGAATACATAGACAAACAAAGAGAAATTTTGGATTCAGTCACTTTCCTATCACCATACAGTAGCTTCCATATGCCTTTTCTATAAATACTTTCATGGTAATTGTTTCAATGAACTTACCTAGTCCTATATTAATTTCATCCAGTTAACCGATTTTTCTGCTACATTTAAGGATTGTGGTAGGTTTTTTTTTTTTTATTACTGACACTATTTTTGTTTAGTTACTTGTATATAAACTGCATCCATTATAAATATCCATTTGGGTTTCATTTTTAAATGTTATTTTATTCCCCTCCCGCCACCGATAAATTGTACATATGGGAACTAGTTAGGATTTTATAGAGACTCTGAGGTATTATGTTGACTGTAGTAAGAATGGTAAGTAAGAATGTGTTGTTTTTGGTGTAAGGAATAGTTGTATGTTTTGGGTTAGTAACTGTGGCTAGCTAAGTTTAAGATAAGACTGATTGAAGACTAGCCTTTCCCTATTTCTCCTTTCGGTCTTGTGCCACATTTTTGTATTAAAACAAAATAAATATTACTTTCCTCTATGGTACCTAAACCTTATGAATTTAAGCACAGAACTAGATTGGCAGATAGGTCTCATCATTTTACAGTTACAATGGCTAGAAAATCTTCAAACATTTAAATGCAGTGTCAATCATTATCTTCTGCCATCTTAATTCTTGTCCTTTTACTGTCCTCTCTCCTTAATAGTAGTTTTTTTCTCATATTCTCTATCACTCAGTAAGCTTTTGTGTCCTAGTGGTTTTATTGCCTTGCTTGGGGTGAGATGATTAAAAAAAAATTAATGAAATTTTTTTTTTTTTTTTTTTAAAGATTTAAGTAATAAAATCTACTGGATTAATAAATAAAAAACATCGCTTCTTTAAAAATTATTTTGTTTACGTTAGGATACAAAACTAAACAGATATGAATGTTTTGATACTCTGAGAAAAATTAGGATTCATAACGAATGATTCAACTTTGCTTAATCGTTGATACACTCCATAGCTAAAGCTTCTTGGATAAATGACAGTTTCCCCCATGAAAGGGGACACGGGTTTGTATCCTGCCAGAGAGCACATATTTTTCTTTAGTAAGATTTGCCAAATATTCAGGGCGGTAAATAAAAATAAATAAATATACTGTTTAATAAATAAACAGAGCATCTACTGAAATGTATATCCATTAAAAATAACATTTAAATAATAAAAATGTCATCTAAGTTTTGATGCACAAATGTAACTTCATAACACACGTGATGGAATTACCCATGTCGGAACTGCCTGAGAATATTAATAGGCAGGGGGGTTGGAATAACAATATACTGGGTGGAAATATTACAAAAAACTAAATACTGAGGTGAGGGGTTGTCTATTTGGGAATCTAGTAGATTCAACACTTCAGCATCTAATCACCGTACCAGTAAAGGTATGTACCTTAATCTATAGTTTAGTAGTTTACTGTTACCACGCATCAGAATCTAATCATAGTACCAATGAACTAGTATGAGCATGTACCCTAATTTGAGAGTTTGTAAAATGGCTTGGAATATCTGTCTATATTTCCTCAAGGACACATGGCACAGTGGATAAAAGCGTTGGTTAGATCCAGTGACAGGACCCAAACAGTGTGAGTTCAATACCCGGTTAAGGCAGTGGAGAACTTTCAGAGGGAAAATTAACAGGAGATAACCGATAACTGACATCCATTAAACATGGCACGTGGAACTAGAACAGTCTACCTCAGTGAGCAAAATAAAGGGTTCAGTTCGACATTCCAACCACCTGAAGAAGGCCGGACCGTACAACAGCCAAAACGTTGTAATAAATATGGCGACAAAGATAACGACAATAGTCTGAATAATGTAAATAAGGCTTAGAATATCTTATTCAATATAAGTACTGCTCCAAACCTTTAGGAATGGTAATGTTAACCATTTCCCTACAAGGAAACATTTTGCTTTCATTGACCAAGCAGCCCGTACTGTTTTCAGTTGAAATTTATAAAATCTTTCTCTTAAAACAATTTTTCAGGAAAGCAGGTTTCTCGAGTCCAGTAGCTGTTATCACACATTTTTTTGATGGGGGTTTACTTCCTAACCTTTTGTTTGAAGTGGTGTGCAATAGGCTGTCCAATGATTGCATGTTTTGTTTGA
Source organism: Acanthosepion esculentum (assembly GCA_964036315.1). Taxonomy (NCBI): domain Eukaryota; kingdom Metazoa; phylum Mollusca; class Cephalopoda; order Sepiida; family Sepiidae; genus Acanthosepion; species Acanthosepion esculentum. Next base: position 38,273,239 of record OZ038511.1, on the reverse strand, counting down.
TTTAGATACACCAGCCCCATGTGTCATTTTGTGCCGAAATGGGTAGTTTTAAGATTTGTTTTTATTTTGTGTCTATTTTGGTAATAAATTCTTTAATAAGCCCTTTTTATGTAAGGGTGGGGATGTAATTCAGTTTTAATTACATTTTGTAGCCGGGTGTTTATATAGTTTCCTTTCTATATTTTGGGGTAGAGTTTTGTTATTTTTAAGAATTCTAGAATGGCTTTGGGTTCAACACTATCAAAGAGGGCCCTAAGGTTGGGTTCATTGTAGAAGTATTTTTGTAGAGGTGCCAGTTTTTTGCAGTTGACATTTTGTTTGAATATTTCTAAATGTAAACATGCAACCAAAACCATTGTATTCATTTATACGGTTTTCTCAATGCAGAAATTGTTTAATGCACTATTACGTTTCTTCCATGTGCTGATTGCAAAGAATGAATTGCCACATGTGCTTCTTCCCTTAGAGACATTAATGTCAAAACCTGTGATATTTCCATCATTTAAAGCTATTTAATTTTCATTATTCATTAGCATTATGGCTTTGCTGAATCAGGCACATGTTCTACTCGAGGATGAACAAATTAAAAAAAAATAATTTAATCTTTTAGAAAAAAGACTTTTCAGAAAGTCCTGACTCACTTAGGAGGCGGAAAGAAAACAACAAAATTTTATGAAGCAACACAAACATTTACTCTTCAAAATAAGTCCATCATTCTTGACTATCCTGTGCCAGTGATCAGCCAGCATCCGAATCTGTCCCGAGATACCAGTCTGCTGGCTTTGAATCCAAAAAACTGTAAACGCACTTCCTTCACGTCAAGTATTAAATCCCTGGTTGCAGAGGAAGGGTGCCACCGAGCAGAATAGGCCATAGAGCAGCACCAGGACTGAATGGTGGATGTTGAAGAATCTCAACACTGTCCATCTGTTTGAATTTAGCCTACATGGCAGTGTGTGGCCTTGCATTGTCTTACTGAAACAAAGCCCAACCTCAATTGAACAAAACAGGGTACTCCCTCTTTAGTTTGTCATAGATGCGGTCTAGCTGTTGGCAATACAAGTTTAATGTTGATGGCACGACTGTGTGGAACAAGCTCAAAATGCAGTACTCCTTGGAAATTCTACCAGACAGAGATCAAGATTTGTTGCTTTCTTTCTGCTTCCTAAGTGAGTCGGGACAATTGTAGTATTTTAGCTCACTAATTTGTAGCATGTCAATGAAGTCCACAAGACTGAATTAATAAGTTTATAGACATAATTATAAACTGAATTGTGATCTAAAATTTTCTAAAGAGTAAATTTATTCAATCAAATCACCATTGGCTTCAACCACGGCCTCCAAACAACCTCGGAATCTCCTTCAACTCTGCTGGATCATCTTGTTTAAATTGATGAATGCTGCCATAATCACTGTCTTCAGTTCATCTTTGGTGTTACAAGGAATTTTTGGCCTCTCACTCAAACTGCACTCCAAAACATAATCAAGAGGGTCTGCGGAGTTAGGTGGCCAGATGTAATGGGTGATGTGGTCACAGAAATTGTCTGACAGCCATGACTGGATTCTCCTGCTTGTACAGTATGGTGCAGAGTCCTGTTGCCAGAAATAGAGTCTTCTAGCAGCCACCATCTTGACCCAGGGCAGCACTACCTCCTCAAAGCACTTGATGTAGACCACTGTGTTGAGTCTGATGCCCTCACCAACAAATTCTGGAGTTCTTATCAGTGTGAGTTTTCTGAGCTGCCGTACCTTCGTAATCACCATTAGACTCATCCAACTCTTTCTGAATCCTCTTCACTGTCCTCAGATTGACACCCAAACACACTGAAATGGTTGTATTGGATACCAAGCAGTACAGCATGCCATATCCAAATTTCTGGCAGAGTGAATTGCATCATGGTGCTCTTTTGCTCACAGATGGTGCCCAACAGAACTTACTGTACTTGTGTAGTCAAGAAAATCAAAAACAAACGATGCACATTTGCAAAATTAAAAATATAAAATAGCGACAATTTATCCATCGCACTCTGAACGTTATTCATATATGCAATGGAATAGAGCACACTTACAATAGAGGAAAATGTTTCAGCATAATCTTGTTTCATGTTAATGCACTTAATTCAAAGGTAAACATTGAAAATAAGAAAAAAAAAACAGTGTACCCACATTAAGATTGCAATGCAAAGTCATCTCAGTTTTGAGCAACAAATATAGAAAGAGTAAAAAGATATTTCAGAAGACACATTATGGAATTGCCCAGGTTGGAATTCCTTAACTTTTATCACTCTGCAATGTTCATAAGTATGTCATCCATCATCTGCGATTTTCAGTATGTCATTTTCTTGTTGCCATAGTAGGATATGACAACACTAGCACAAAATTCAACCACACTATTGCCTGATGATCAAAGATGCATGCAGTGGCTGTCCAAACATTTTGTTTGACAAATTAAGTCATCTACATACAGAATGCTAAAGGTTAAGAATATTAATAATCAGTGGGGTCGGAATAACAATAT
>OZ038511.1:38123221-38263221 GCA_964036315.1 Acanthosepion esculentum | reverse complement strand
TATATACAGTTGTCCAACACTTCACAATGTTACAAAACCAGAAAATTAACTTAAGAACTCAAGTCATACTCTTAATTAGTCTCGTTAGATCGAGACTATCATTGGAGGTCATGCATGGTACCCACCCCACTCAGAAATTTCCAAACTGTCAACAATGACTTTCTCAAATTGATAATTAAAAATGGCTTCCAGTAAATGAAGCCTGTAGTTTTTAGTGAAGAATAATCGTTCTTTAAACATCATGAACTGGTGCTAAAGAAAAACAAATGCAATGTCCATCTTTATCTTGTCTTCTTTAATTCCATATAATTTTGCTGATACAATGAAACAATGTCTGAAAATAAATATTTCATTTAACTTCCTTGAAGAAGTTCATTAGATGATTTTTTTTTTTAAGAACTTATAATGCATTATTTTAATTATTTATTTGAAAATTAAAAAGAAATATATCGACATCAGATACAAAAATTTTACAGAGTTTTAAGAAAAATACATTTTTTTTTTCATTTTTAAACTGATTTAAGTGTAATATGATGAACAATATCTTGTCTTGAGGAAAATCTTTTGCACTATACTCTACCAAGCCAGTCTATTTCTCCATTTCTAAAAATTATATTGTCAAAAGTTATAACTATCTATATGTAATTACAAAGTGTACAACAGAAAGACCTCCTCCATAATGGTAAGATATTAGTGGCAATGGTGTCTTCATCTAGATAATGTCTTACCATTATGTGGGAGGTATTTCTGCAGCACCCTCTACATATAGATCTACCATAGTTAATGAAACAGTTGGTTTATAGTAGTTAAAATCTTATTACTATAAACATTTTTAGTGGGTACACATGTCCGAGTCGTTACCTATGTCTTTATTTTATTAAACAGTGAAATTAATAGCAACCGATCTAAATTGAGAAGTCCTACTAAAGAAAAATTCTGCCTCTGACAGATACAGGCGGGTACCTTATTCAGATACGGGCGGGTACCTTATTCAGATACGGGCGGGTACCTTATTCAGATAGGGGCGGGTACCTTATTCAGATACGGGCGGGTACCTTATTCAGATACGGGCGGGTACCTTATTCAGATACGGGCGGGTACCTTATTCAGATACGGGCGGGTACCTTATTCAGATACGGGCGGGTACCTTATTCAGATACGGGCGGGTACCTTATTCAGATACTTCATCCCTGACTCAGCCACATTATTTCATTGATAATTACTTTACAGAAAATTAAAAGCAAACCTGCATCCCTTCTTTTACCTCAAGTTCTTAAGCCAAAGCATACCTTTTCCAGTTCTGACACAGACCGTTAATAATTACCTGTTCAGACATTTTTCTTGATTCCTGTCAAAAGGTATAATTTTTCTTTACAACTTCTCAAATTAGGTTGGTTAATAAATTTCAGTTTAATAAAATGAAAAAGAGGGAGTAACAAGTCAAACATGTGCACCCGCTAAAAATAACATTTATAGTAATAAGAAATATTGTGGGATTAAAAAAAAAAAAAATCCTTTCAAAAAATTACAGTAATTAAAAATGTATATAAATATAAAATAAATGTTTCTAATTTTAAATCTATGAAAATATAAAAGACACTCCAAAATGTCTCCCGTTTACTTCCAGATAAACAACTTATACATGGAGCGCAATATGAGTGAGGTATAATAAGTCTTCAGCAACAAAACTATTATTCCATATAGTCACCACTACTGGTTATGCATTTTTTGCCAGTAATGAACAAGAGCTTGTGTTGGATAACCCTGAACATGGTTTATCACATATTGCTATTATACCTGCTGAAAGAGATTACCCACTACATAATTGTGTTCACATCCACTGTTTGGTCTCCATAAATGTTTAGCAAGTGTTGTTGTTGTAGCATACCTACGGACGATAATGGGTATGTCTCCATTCACATAAATACAGTAGTAAATACAGTTGGAGATTCATTGCAGAATTCACTTGACTCACTTCTAGCAGTTGACTACTACTTCTACACGCTACTGGCGAATCTTATGTGTTGTTCTTGTCCTAAGTATTATCATTCATTACCAACCTTCATGTGATTATTGTATTCCATAACTTTACCGAGGTTACAACAGTTATTATAGGTCAATGGATGCATTTCTTTTCTACATACAAGACTTCAATAGCAGGCTTCTACTTCATAAACCCTTTCAGGTCAGACATGATTTTGCCAAACTACTATCTATAACAGGGCTAAAAAAAAATAAAAACAAGATGTGAGTTATTAATGGGAAATTACAACCCCTATTGCCATGCCATCAACATCCATCTCTGATGTTGTGGTTCAATAATTTGAAATATAAAAATAGGAAACATTATTTTCAGAGGGACCTCATGAATTACAATCAATTCATTTGTACATTTGCAAAATTTACAATCCCCAAAATGTAACATGCCGCCATTAAACATTAAAATTCATATCACAAAATCTTTATTTCTTACCTTTGACTGTTCTGGTCGTCCATTTTTTTGAACTTGTCGTCAGGGCACTGCAGGAAAGGAAAATAAAAAAATAAATAAAATAAATTTATACACCCTGTCATGTCATAATGTTCATAGATGGCAAAAAACAGTTTCATTCCATAAGAAGAAAAGCAATAACAAAGCTTTCTCAAAGCTGTTTCTCTTGCACTATGTTTCAATGCTACATCATAATTAGGATATCTGACTGAGGTTTCGACTCTAAGCAATCTCGGATTTCAAAGAAAATGGCAGACCAAATGAAAGGTCAAATAATGAATCACCTTTATACACACACATATGTTCAAAATATTTTTCACCAGATTTGTAATTGGACAAAGTTCCTCAAGAAGAAAAGTCATACTTTTTCTTTTTATTTAACCAATTCAATCTGACTTTATTACCTCTTGTTTTTTTTCTTTTTTTGTTTTTTTTAACTATTTTGATCTGACTATTTTTAATCAGTTCACCCCAAGCAAGGCAATAATGTCACTAAGACACAAGGGACTACTGGAAGTGAAAGAAAATGAAAAGACTTCAGAAGGCACCAGCAACCCAATCCTAAACAGGAAACAAGAGATAAATTTCTACTTCTGTTCAAAAACCCTTCAATAAACACCACTCTTTAAGCACAAAGATTTTAAATGTAAAATAAAAATTAGTACAGACTTAATATCAAATGAAAAAAAAATTCCTCCAATCCAATGAAAGAAATTTGCACAACAAATAATAAGAACATGGTTAGCATGTGATGAATAACCCAAGGTTTAATAGTCTTTCCCAAAGTTGACATCATTACTCCTAACCAATGAACATACAGCAATCCTATTTCCTGGTTGGCCATTAAACACTGTTGATTTGCTCTTCTATTAATTCAAATAAAATCATGAAAATGAATAAAGAGTCTTAGCTTCTTGTTATTCCTTTTCAAAATTGTTAAACATAAGATTAATTGAATCCTCTACTTTAGCAATGTGAACTTGTTGATGGCCAGAATTCTTTTCTAAATTATACTAGATCTGCTTAAGGCTATGTAATATGACGTCAAGACTTTAAAAAATTATTAACAGGTTATATAAAGAATACTGCTGCACTGATTAATATTCAAGGGGAATAACTACAGTTTTATATGAAATTATTAGGAAAATTTTTTTTTTAAATCTGAAGCAAGCCTACCTTAAGCAAATTGATTGATGTTATTTTGACATTTACCCTCTTTTTGTATTTGTGCCACATTTTAATAATTCTCACAATATTTATACAGTTTTCATTATTTTTTTACATTTAAATTAGACCAATTACAATATGCGATTATCTCCCTTTAAAATTAAACTCAAACGCTTTTAAGCAAGAGTATTTTTTTTTTAATTAAGATATGTAATATTTTCATTGAAGTACTAATTCTTTTCTACACCCAGTAGACTACGGTATAGTGCAGAGGTTCCCAAAGTGTACATAAAATGTGAAAACTAGACCCTTGCGTTTTTATTCGTATTTTTGAAATCCATTATTCAATTTATAATAAACCATATTGAACTGGGCTCTTTACAAACCAATCACCCAATCTTCTTACAAGGGTTACCTTTCCACAAAAACAAAAAATTTCCAAATGAAATTAAAATCAAAGCAGTTCTTAATACAGCAGTAATTTTTTTTTAATTTTATGTTTAGCTCCTTATACTGCCCCAGAAAGTAACTGACTCCACCTACCAAACTCTGTCTTTACAAGAGTCAGACCAGACCAAAATGGAGTATTACTGTCATATCTGGAGTGGAGTTGCCCAATCCCCTCTTTCTAGCCTTCACAAAGTGTTTATGCAGCCTTGTGGGTGATTAATTATTTTCCACCCTACAATCCCTCTCCCGCAGATGCAGTGTTGCAAGCCTTCTCATTATATTATCGCTATTTCTCTGTGAAATATTCAATGATATACATCTAGTTTCACTAGTTCAAACCTTTGCAGCTAAAACCAACCATCACATGTACATCTATCCATTTGTGTTCCATTAGTAAGGAGGAAGTTCCATTTAGCTTCTTCCCAAGAGCCACCACTACTTTATGAAACAACCAAGATGCTTCCCCAAACACTACACTCTTAACCTTCTCAAGTCTAGGGTCAACCATTACCTATCATATGTATTCTCATAATCTACACTTATTTCCACCTTTCTATGTTCATTCAACAACTTCATTTAGTAACCCTCTACCTTGAGTGGCTCTTGGTGTAAACATTTAGTTAAAAATAATGCTAGCTAAATCCTGACTTTTTTTTTTACTAATTTAAACAGCTTAGCATAAATGCAGTTGTTTAGTATTTTGACAGGGTACCATAAAAAAAAAGACTTTATACACTAAGTGCACTATGATTAAAAAAAGATGAGATTTTATATTCATAAATCTGGAACCAGATGTGCAGGTGGCAGAACTGCTATCAACATGGAAAGTGTAATTGGTTAATTAAGTGACTGATCTAAAATAGGACCATTGTCCTTAACAAATGTTTATAAAATAAAATTAAAAAACACAAATGAAAACTTATTCTGTCATTTCTTGAGATTTCTCGACACGAAAATGATACTAAAAAAATATGTCACCAACCTTGAGAACAGCAGATATGAGGTCCCAGTCCCATGCTGTGTAATCTTTCGTGCCAAGAACATGGGCATCGCGAATCACTTGGCTTACAAAATCATCAATACTTGACTGAAATGAAAACCATTTAAAAATTACATTTTAAACATCTTAAAACAAGGAATTATTTTAAGTAAATTATCCATAAAATTTTTCTTAACTATTTTATGTTATTTTTTACGGGCGAGTACCTTATTCAGATACGGGCGAGTACCTTATTCAGATACGGGCGAGTACCTTATTCAGATACGGGCGAGTACCTTATTCAGATACGGGCGAGTACCTTATTCAGATACGGGCGAGTACCTTATTCAGATACGGGCGAGTACCTTATTCAGATACGGGCGAGTACCTTATTCAGATACGGGCGAGTACCTTATTCAGATACTTCATCCCTGACTCGGCCACATTATTTCATTGATAATTACTTTACAGAAAATTAAAAGCAAAATGTAAAGATCTAGTTTAATTCATTAATTATTTCTACAATTGATTTATTTTAAAACTTATCCCATTTCAAGGTAACCCAAGAAATACCGGGTTGTGTAATAAATAGCAATGAGAAATCAGAGAGCCAAGTTTGAATTCTAGTTGAGTTCATTACATTCTCTTACACACAAATACTATTAGAAAAGGTATGAATCTTTCTTTTCTCCCCTTGATATAGGTTAAGTAATAGGACTTGTATCTTGGAAAAATCATTATCACCCAAAAATTCTTAATACAATATTCGCTTGCAAAAAAAAAAAAAAAAAAAAAAAAAATGTATTCTTACAATCAAAAATGTTTTTGATTGAAGTAACCTAATAAAAATAAAAATGTTTTTGATTTAAGTAACCTAATAAAAATATTTTAATCTATAGAGGTAGACTGTTCTCATTTCACTGTCCATGTCTAGGGACATCTCATCTAGTTCTTATTTTTAGTACTGATCAGTTATTGATCACCTGTTCCCACTTAGTCCAAGTACACACTACCTAACCCAGGGATTGAACTCGCAATTACTACGCTTTAATCCACTATAGCCTAGTGCATGGGTTCCCAAAATTTTTATTTTCTCTGGGCCGCATTTTCGAAATGAAAACTTGCTTGCAGCTCACCAAATTTTATGTGATAAAAAAAGTAAATTTTAAAATAAAAAATACACAGAGAGTTAAAGGGAGATAACCCGGGATTCGAAGTCGGAACATTATCATTGGTAACTCTCTCCTCCAATTTGCCAAATCTAGTTACCATATTCTTAATAATTGATATAATGCAAAAATATCACAATGATAAAATCGGTCAATAATTATTTATAACTATTTATACTGGGACTCAGGCATGCAATTACAAACAATTCATAATAATATTTTATATTTTGAAATCATTTACTTTTGGCATATAAATTTTTTAAACTGTTTCTAAGTCTTTGATTGTCATTCAATCATTCCTCCTCACCTGCTATCCTCTTCTGCTGTGCCTATTAGGCATGTCACACTGTTTGGGAACCACTGGCCGAGTGGATAAAAGTGATGGTTTGTGAATTTGGTGACATAGTAACTGTGAGTTCAATCTCTGGTACAAGCAGTGTTTAATTTAACTCAGTGGAAAATAAGCAAGCAATTACTGAGGAGTACTAAAAATAAGAACTAGATGATATCCCTAGATATGGGCAGTGGAATGAGAACAGCAAAAAAATCCATAGATTAAATAAAGGGTTCTGTTCAGAATTCCCTGTACGTTACCCCGATCAATATACAGCTGATGAGGGTCACACAAGATAAAACCACAAGTGTTTCTTCATTTAGAGAACAGCCCTCTTGAACTGCTTATTTTAACAAAATTACCAAAGAAAATAAACAAAATTACCACTGTTTTCACAGCATCAGGTGGCAATCGGTCTTTTCCAAGATGAGTATAGAAGGCATCTTGCTGAAGAGTTGTGTTTGCATTCTGAACAAGTTGGTCGAGAAAGAGGCTACACGGAATAGGGCCACGCTTCTTCAAGGCATGGATGCGATTTAAATGACTGACTGCAAGGGTAGCGCGGCTAAAAATAAAATGAAAATTTGATTTGTTTGTTTAACGGCACATCAACTCCTTATGGGTCATTTAATGCTGACATTTAATTTTCTTGAGAGCTTTGAAGTAATATAAATATGATATCTTATTCAACTTTCACACTTGAATACATGGTAAATGAAACTCAGCTTTTGTCCATATACATGTTTGTGTGGACACAATTACTAGAGGTGATGATGTGTGCGTTTTGTGTTGTTTTGTAGAAGTTATGATTTGGAATACAGTTTGAGTTCTTTAAGAAATTGTTTATATATTATGTAGATTAATGTCATGAAAGAGTTTTTTCATTTTGGTTGGTTGGTTGATTTTGCTTAGCAGCATATCAACCTCTATGGGTTATTTAAAGCCAAAAGCTAAATATTTTGAACACAATTTTATGGCTTCAACTAAATATAAACACAATTGTATGCCTTCAAGAACAGATAAAATGTATTGCGGATAATATTTTTTATATCAATGTGCTGTTGGCAATTTTTAATAAATATATATATATTGTTGGTAATTTTTACACACACACACACGTGTGTGTGTGTGTGTATATATATAGTTGGTAATTTTTCTATATAAATATGAAATTTTTTTTATATAAAAATGTATTTTATACTTTCATATAGTGTTTTATTTTCATTTAGGGGTTCACTATTTGCTCATAGCTGGGACCCTAACAGGTGCTACCTTCCCAGGTCATGGTGGATATTTCATTCTCGAGACCAGGGGTCACCAAACTTTTTTCACAGTGGGCCAGATAACTGAGAGAATGGCAAGTGCAAGCTGGATAACCATTTTGTTCAATACAAAACACTGAATGCACAAAAAATAAAGACAACAAAAATACTTATTTACTAAAAAGTTATCCAAGAAGGCGACAATAGCAATAAAAAAGCTACATCACACCAAGTGCGCACATATCCGAATCTCACAAACTAAGCAATACAAAAGGTTAGTGAGATTTATGAAACTGGCGTTGACTTTTTAAGATATAATTAATATTTGTTTTGGTATTGCTGCATCTAACCAAGAGAAATGCTTTCAAATGTTCATCAGTCAACCTCGTTACATGTGCTGACTTTACATACTTTAGATTTTATAATAAGTTCAGGCAAAATATATGACATAATTCGCTGAAGTCGGTCCATTTTATATTCGGCACTCTTCAAACTGGTTTAAACACGGCAATGCAAGTTAAAACATAATTGCTGCAGCAGGCTTGTAATTGCTTTTCTTAAAAACTTCATTGCAGGTACTTACGCAAAAAGCACTCAGATATCAAAAGTTACCAAACTTTTTTTTATTTCACTGATTTTCCTAAAACTTATATTACTGTCAGATGCAAAAATCAGATTGGTAAGATTTTGGCATTTTATTTACATTTAATTTTTTCTTCATAGTAAATTTAAATACAATCTATTGATAATTCCATATAAATAATTATATTTTAGCTCATTTGTGGTACAGTGAAGTGGCAGGCCGGATATGAACTCACATCAGGGGCCAGATCCAGTCCACGGGTCATAGTTTGGTAACCCCTGCTCTAGAACAGGGGTGGTCAAACTGTTGCTCACAAGCCACATACAGTTCTTTGACCTTTAATATGTTGAGTGAGCTACTTTTTTCATCAAAGTTAATTTGGTTTAGTTTGGTGTGTTTTACAGCATATCAACCTCAATGGATTATTTAATGCCAACAAAGTTTTTATTGCTGGTAATATTTTGTTTTGTCAAAAATCTATTTCTTGTAATAATTTTTTCCTGCAAAAATGTATTGCTGGTAAAAAAAATTTTTCAAAAAATGTATTGCTGGTAAAAAATTTTTTTCAAAAAATGTATTGCTGGTAAAAAAATTTTTTCAAAAAATGTATTGCTGGTAAAAAAATTTTTTCAAAAAATGTATTGCTGGTAATATTTTTTTTCCTCGAAAATGTATTGCTGGTAATATTTTTTCAAAAACATTGTTGGTAATATTTTTTTTTTCAAAAATGTATTGCTGGTAATATTTTTTTTCCTTCAAAAATTTATTGCTGGTAATATTTTTTTTCCTTCAAAAATTTATTGCTGGTAATAGTTTTTTTTTTCCTTCAAAAATTTATTGCAGATAATTTTTTTTTTTTTTTGTTTACAAAGTTTTCTTGGTATTAAAACCCATTTTTACCCCAGTTTCGAGGTTAACTATTTGCCCATAGCTAGGACCCTAACAGGTGCTACCACCCTGGCTCAGGGTGGTCCTGGGAACACCAGCAATTAAGAGGTGGTTCCACACTCCTCAAAACCTCCTCATCAAGGGCCTTGCTGCTGGACGTAGTTTATCATCTTACCCAGGATGGTCAAAGTTAATATAAAAGAAAAATTCCAAGTTTTATATTTATTTATAAAGTATGAACCGAGACTTCATTGAATTAAAATGGAAGTTTAATGTTCATGGTTAGTAGAAATATTTAATAATTTAGATCCTAATTTTAATGCTAGATCAGAGTGAGGCATTGTTCTTTAGTGCTGAAGGAAGAAATGGAGGTAGGCAGAGGAATTAAAGAAATTTCCGGTTAGCAAGGGTGACAGAAGAATGTCAGAAAACTGAGGTCATGGGTAAGGGGGTTTATTGGATCTGCACTCATGTCATGTCCTTTAATGCAGTTTAACACAAGACACTGAACTGTGCAGACCTAATTGGTACACTTCAGATACAAGTTTTGCTTAAAAGCATCAGTGAAAATTTTTTGAAGGAAGATGGCTGCCTCAAATTGTAAGAAATGAAAATATGAAGATGAAAACAGAAATTTTAAGCCAGAGTGGTCGAGCAATTTTGCATTCACTGTTAAAGGAGGTAAACCTTTGTGCCTTATCTGCCATGTGCCAATGTCTTGTGGCTCTTAAACATCTAAACTTCATCATACATGGCTGTTACATTAAGTTTGGCCACTCCTGCTCTATAAGAACTTCATTGGACTAAAGTAATGTTTTTGTTTTTGGAATGATATATGCATGGATGGGGAGGGGGGGATATAGAAACGCCGGCGATGGTTATATTAGGTTGGTGCAAAAATAATGTCGTTTTTTGACGTTCTAACATATGTGAGAAAACGACATTATTTTTGCACCAGCCTAATAATTATACCCCATGCTGTTTTCCTTTTTCTTATTTTTCTCCATTCCTTCTCTCTTTACTTTCTTTCATCTTGTTTGTTTTTCTTTTCTGTCTTGATTTTCCAAGCCCTTTAATTTATTTCCCGTCTACATTTCTAGTTCCTTTCCATTAATTTAATGAATAAGTGACAAGATATTAAATTATAAAAATGACGGTTACAGTTATTTATACATGCAATCATCAGATGACTTGAGTTCGTTCAAGTCGTCTAAAATCTCGGGTTACAACTAGAGCCATTCTTTCATAGGATTTAACCTTGGTAAGCATTTTTTTTGTTTGGTCTAGGCAATCTAGGCTTCAAGCATTTTATTGAGGAAAGTTTGTTTTTAGGCCTTTTTTCTCTTTCTTTTTTCAGTATTGTCGTTGTTATTCAAGACTTTATCTGTATAATAGTTTTAAGTTTTGTCTGTTGTTTCAATCAACAGTTTTTGTTTTTCTTTAATAATGATAAAATATATATATATATATATGTATATATATATATATATATATATATATAAGATAAAGAACAAATAGTAAAGATTGATCAATCTAACATGTTTTAACTTTTATTAAAGCTTTGTCAGAGAATGAGATATGGAAAAAGCATTCTGATGAAGTTTTAATAAAAGTGAAACATGTCAGATTGATAAGCATTACCTATCTGTTCTTTATCTTATTATTCTGTTAGATTCTGATCTATGCTTGATGTGTGTGTTTTGCATATGTTTATATAACTGTTATTGGTTAATTCTTGCAATCTCACGTTTGCTGGAAGCCAGAACTGTTGCACTGTGGAACAGACTCCTGAGTGGATGCTTCCCTAATCACTACAATCATTGCCTCTTCAAGTCAATAGTCAATCGTTATCCAACATATCTTCATATGTACCCCTAGCTCCTGTCCTGTACACCCTTACAACATACTCAATTTTTTAAACCCCTACCTTTAATGGCTCTTATGCCTTGTATTGGGTGACCAATAAGCAAGAAAAAAATGAACAAAAAAGCTAATAGTACTGAAAAAATCAATCTTGAACTTATACCCAGCATAAATTAGGTATTTCAGCTAGTATTACATCAATTATTTATCTTTTACACTATTGAAACATTATTTTAATGAATAAGTAATAAGATATTAAATTCTAAAAAATAAAAAAAAATAAAAATTGTTCAAGTCATTAAAATTTGTAGTAAAAAAAAAAAGAAAAAAAAAGTTCCTGGAACCTTAAAAATATAAGGGACGTAACTCCAGTTTTTATTTCTTTATGATATTTAAAGATACAGGGTGCGATGGATAAATTGTCTTCTAAATTACGCAAAAATTAACATAAGACTGACATCTCATTTTAACAGATACAGTTACCAAAATTACACAAAAATATCTTGAAATACTAAAGAGTAAATTTATTCAATAAAATCGCCATTGGCTTCAACCACGGCCCCCAGACGATTTCTGAATCTCCTGCATCTCTTCTGGACAGTTTCCTTGTGTAAGTTGGTGAATGCTGCCATAATCCTTGCCTTCAATTCATCTTTGGTGTGACAAAGAGTTTTGTTGGTCTCTTGCTCAACTGCACCCCACACATAATAATCAAGGAGGTCTGGGGAATTAGGTGGCCAGATGTAAGGGGTGATATGGTCGCAGAAATTGTCTGACAGCCATAACTGGGTCCTCCTGCTTGTGTGGCATGGTGCAGGGTCCTGTTGCCAGACATGGGGTTTTCCAGCAGCCACCCTCTTGACCCAGGGCAGTACTACCTCAAGGCACTTGATGTAGCTCTCAGTGTTGAGTCTGAGGCCCTGTTGGAAGATGAATGTCGGTACAGTGTAACCCGGATATAAGAGAGTTGTCGGGATCGGAGAAGTAGTATCTTATATCCGGGTTTCTCTTATATCCGGGTTTGGTCTATTTTGTTTAGGTAAGTATGGCTCTAATTTGAGACCAGAGAAAATCTCTCTTATATCCGGGTTACTCTGTATAATGTTGCCATCACTAGTGAGCACTCCAGATACCTTCATAATCACTATTAGACTCATCCAACTCTTTCCGAATCGTCTGCACTTTCTTCAGATTCACACCTAAACACTCTGAAAGGTTCATATTGGAGTCTCTGGTGCGAATGCCAAGCAGTACTGCATGCCGTTTCAGAATTTCTAATGAAATAAATTGCACCATGGTCCTCTTTTTCTTGGAGACAGTGTCCAACCGATGCTGCTATACTGTGCAGTCAACAAAATTATAAACAAACAATGCACAAAATTAAAAATATAAAATGGCAACAATTTATGCATTGTACCCTGTATTTTTCTATTCATAATCAACACTATACTAATTATACCACTGTGTACCTATTTCAGTTTATTTCTATCTTTCATGTCACGCACTATAATGAGAAGGGAGGTAAATGAACTTGAGGGGGTAAATTTATTTCCCTTAGACATTTCAATAATTTATACAAATAAAATAGTTATCTTTATTTAGACAAAATTAGTTTGAGATTCTCATCCTCTTCCCCGGCATAGACATGTATATACGTTAAAGTGTCTTTTTCAGACATGGACAAATAAACACGTTAAAAACATAGCTACAGATGTATAAATCAATCTTGATACTTTTTATGCACTTCTGAGCTTGAAATGAGTCCAATTGTCAACTCCTACATCTGAGTAGAAGTGTTAGCCATCACTCAGGTACTTGGTGCCTTAGTTTCTTAGTTACTATACTAAGTACTTCAACGTGCCTTAGTTTCTTAGTTACTATATTAAGTACTTCAAGGTGCCTCAGTTTCTTAGTTACTATATTAAGTACTTCAACGTGCCTTAGTTTCTTAGTTACTATATTAAGTACTTCAACGTGCCTCAGTTTCTTAGTTACTATACTAAGTACTTCAACGTGCCTCAGTTTCTTAGTTACTATACTAAGTACTTCAACGTGCCTTAGTTTCTTAGTTACTATATTAAGTACATCAACGTGCCTTAGTTTCTTAGTTACTATATTAAGTACTTCAACGTGCCTTAGTTTCTTACTTACTATATTAAGTACTTCAACGTGCCTTAGTTTCTTAGTTACTATATTAAGTACTTCAACGTGCCTTAGTTTCTTAGTTACTATATTAAGTACTTCAACGTGCCTTAGTTTCTTAGTTACTATATTAAGTACTTCAAGGTGCCTCAGTTTCTTAGTTACTATACTAAGTACTTCAACGTGCCTTAGTTTCTTAGTTACTATATTAAGTACTTCAACGTGCCTTAGTTTCTTAGTTACTATATTAAGTACTTCAACATGCCTTAGTTTCTTAGTTACTATATTAAGTACTTCAAGGTGCCTCACTTTCTTAGTTACTATATTAAGTACTTCAAGGTGCCTCACTTTCTTAGTTACTATACTAAGTACTTCAACGTGCCTTAGTTTCTTAGTTACTATATTAAGTACTTCAAGATGCCTCAGTTTCTTAGTTACTATATTATGTACTTCAACATCCCTTAGTTTCTTAGTTACTATATTAAGTACTTCAAGATGCCTCACTTTCTCAGTTACTATATTATGTACTTCAACGTGCCTCACTTTCTTAGTTACTACATTAAGTACTTCAACGTGTTTCACTTTCTTAGTTACTATATTAAGTACTTCAAGGTGCCTTTCTTAGTTACTATATTAAGTACTTCAACATGCCTCACTTTCTTAGTTACTATATTAAGTACTTCAAGGTGCCTCACTTTCTTAGTTACTATATTAAGTACTTCAACGTGCCTCACTTTCTTAGTTACTATATTATGTACTTCAACGTGCCTCACTTTCTTAGTTACTATATTATGTACTTCAACGTCCCTTAGTTTCTTAGTTACTATATTAAGTACTTCAAGATGCCTCACTTTCTTAGTTACTATATTATGTACTTCAACGTGCCTCACTTTCTTAGTTACTACATTAAGTACTTCAACGTGCCTCACTTTCTTAGTTACTATATTAAGTACTTCAAGGTGCCTTTCTTAGTTACTATATTAAGTACTTCAAGATGCCTCACTTTCTTAGTTACTATATTATGTACTTCAACGTGCCTCACTTTCTTAGTTACTACATTAAGTACTTCAACGTGCCTCACTTTCTTAGTTACTATATTAAGTACTTCAAGGTGCCTTTCTTAGTTACTATATTAAGTACTTCAACATGCCTCACTTTCTTAGTTACTATATTAAGTACTTCAACGTGCCTCACTTTCTTAGTTACTATATTAAGTACTTCAACGTGCCTCACTTTCTTAGTTACTATATTATGTACTTCAACGTGCCTCACTTTCTTAGTTACTATATTATGTACTTCAACGTCCCTTAGTTTCTTAGTTACTATATTAAGTACTTCAAGATGCCTCACTTTCTTAGTTACTATATTATGTACTTCAACGTGCCTCACTTTCTTAGTTACTACATTAAGTACTTCAACGTGCCTCACTTTCTTAGTTACTATATTAAGTACTTCAAGGTGCCTTTCTTAGTTACTATATTAAGTACTTCAACATGCCTCACTTTCTTAGTTACTATATTAAGTACTTCAAGGTGCCTCACTTTCTTAGTTACTATACTAAGTACTTCAACGTGCCTTAGTTTCTTAGTTACTATATTAGGTACTTCAACGTGCCTCACTTTCTTAGTTACTATATTAAGTACTTCAATGTGCCTCAGTTTCTTATTTACTATACTAAGTACTTCAACGTGCCTTAGTTTCTTAGTTACTATATTAAGTACTTCAACGTGCCTTAGTTTCTTAGTTACTATATTAAGTAATTCAACGTGCCTTAGTTTCTTAGTTACTATATTAAGTACTTCAAGATGCCTGACTTTCTTAGTTACTATATTATTAACAAATAAAAAAATTCGTCTGAAAATGAAACATTTTTCCAAAAATAATTGGCGGGGTTAATGAGTTAGGTTGTGAATTTTGAACATTCATTATGACACATGACAAAATAGATGTAACTGTTATATGTATGTGATAAATGTAATATAACAAAAATCATTTTAAGAAACATAATAGTGAGGGAACAGATTAATTAAACAGTTTATGAGCCTCCATTTTAGTTATGAATTCTGCATCTCTGCTTTATTGAATCTCAATACATTGTTTCAAAACCTTTGTTTCATTGCATCTCAGTATTAAAACTTTTTAACAAATGATGGCCCATCACACTATTATCTAATAATAATAATTTCTTTATATAATATGTAAAGAGAACCTAATCAAGTGAAATACTTACTGTCTGTGTTGTCCTGAGATGTCAAATGAGGAAGCAATGGCCATCAACGTAGGTAGACAATGGCTATGCGATGTACATTCATGAGGCAAAAGAGTGTTAGCCTAGAAATAAGAGAAATTAAGAAAGAATTAAAAACAAAAATAAATTGGGTTTTCAACCAGGTGAGTCTTTCTCCCTTGAGGAGAATTGTAGAGTTTCAGTAGGGAACTAGGACCACAGATTTTGGTAAATTCAAATTGTCAGAATATTGACCTACAGACAAAAATTCTGTTGTGGCACCATAGGTCTCCCATACAACTGGGTGAACACACACAAAGTCAAGTGAGTCCTAAATGATGTAATTAGAGTCAGAAGTATTTTTTTGTTTTAATGGCTGGAAGATAAAGTCTAGGGTTCAAAGTAGCAATTCATTTAAGAGAAGGGGAAGAAAATAATAAAGAAATAAATGAAAAATGGATCAAATGGCACTTTGTCAGAACCCAAATGTTTCCATTTACAGCCCTATATAATTAAAGTCCTGGTTAGGGTTAAGAACAGAGCTGTCCATCCTATCAGGGTGTTGTAGCATACCTACAGACGATAATGGTTATGTCCTCATTCACATAAATACAGTAGTAAATACTGTATGTTGGTCTGCAGTTGGAGATTCATTGTGGAATTCACTTGATTCACTTCTAGCAGTTGACTACTTCTACAGACCACTGGCAAATCTTATATGTTTTGTTCTTGTCCTAAGTATTATCACTCATTACCAATCTTTGCGTGATTATTCTATTCAGTAACCTTCCCTAGGTTACAACATTTTGAGGATGAGATAAAATTACAACACAGGGGAACCTCATTGAAATAAACACAAATTATTGAGAATCAGATTCTTCTGCTTTTCATGTCATGCTGTTGATTTCATCTTCCCATTCTTGTGAATATACCAAGAGTCTTTCACAGTCTTTGTTACACACTTCGAGCACAAGGGAGAGGCAAAACACAACATGGGGATCAATTTGTCCGAGGTGAGAGGTAAAAGACATAGAAGGGCTCCCAGTTGTTTGTTCACACTATGATACATAATCAGATAAACTTGGAAGTGGCAAATGACATTATTATTATTATTAGATTATTATTACATCAATATCAACCCGCCATAATGTGGAAGCCCTGAGCTCGTTTCCCTGCAACTAGACGGCTCCCAGTGAAGTGAGACAATGATATTCAAAGTGTGTCCTTTATAGTTTTTTTGTTTCCATGCCACTTACATATTAGTAAACCACCCACATTCCCTCCATATTCCATCGGGGAGAAGTAAGTTCCACTGAAGCAGCTTCTTCCCACAAACCACTGCCCTGTGGAATCAACTCTCAACAAGATGTTTCCCTGATCACTACAATCTTAACATATTCAAGGCTAGGATTAATCATTATCTCCCACACCCATACACACAAATGGCCTCCTAACATAACCCTCTATCTCAAGTGGCCCCCAGCCCTTGTAAAGGGTGACTCACTGTAAAAAAATAAAAAAATAAAAAAACTGGAGAAAGTCCCACTTCAAAAAGATATGATGTTGGAAATTAAAGTCCAAAATTCAATTTATCTATTATATAATTTTAAATGAGTTAATTATTTCTTTGTGGCTTTGTAGCGAATGATACACAGACCAATAGTGGTCCATGGCCCAATGGTTGGGAACCTCAGGCCTAATGGATACATCATTTAAAGAAACAAAATAAATGATAATGGCATTCAAAACCATGGAAAAGGTAACAAGATACTACTACACTATCTTTCCCAAAAAATCATAGAAATTCATAGATAATAAAGAAAAAAATCTGTGGAGAGCCATTTTTTTATATGATGGACCAGCTTCATGCCGAACAATCTTTCCACAGACCAGTTGTGGCACGTAATTTAAGTGCATTTCAATAAAGAGAGCAATTTATTAAAGGGAAGAAAAAGTTTGTAATCTTTTGACTGTGATGTCTGGACTCCAGCCCGACCACACCCTTGCAGGCTTAGTTTTCCTGAATCAATACCTATTACACTATTATCACATTAATATCAATTCACTATAATGTAGAATCAGTGGGCGACCCAAACTTGTTTCCCTGCAACTAGACAAGTCCCATCTTGGAGTGATGGGAAACAATGACATTGAAGTATGTTCCTTATGTCTAGTCTATTTTGTAGTTTCATTTTGGTTATTGCCACTGTAGAATACTTGGCTTCACAAAGACATGATGTTGGAAATTAAGTCCAATATTCAATTTATCTATGATATAATTTTAAACAATTATTTCTTTGTAGCCCTGTACAAAAAATGATCCATGGACCAGTACCAGTCAGTGGCTTGGTGGTTGGGGACCTCTGCTCTAAGCAGCATCCACTTTTCAATGGGAGTAGTTTTATACCTCATTTCCACTTAAGATTGAGTTTCTGGTTCCTCCTAAAATCTTTTCATTCTCTTTCACTCCCAGTAGCCCTTTTTGTGTTTTAGTGTCATTGTTGCGTTGCTTGGGGCGAATTGAAAAAGAAAATTTACATCTAATTAATAAAGGAAGAGGTGACATACCATAATTACCTACATCCTGAAAAGACATGGCAAATGAAAAAAAATATGAAAGTACATATAATTAAATATCAGCTCTGTGCAAGCATCCAACTCCTACCTTATTGAAATCTTACAATCTGCATGTTGTATTTATCCAAGATAATAAAAAACTAAAAAGCTGAAAAGCAAACCCTCAATCCACTATCATTCCTTACCTGTTTATCTATGCTTTAGACTTTACACCAAAATTCTATTTACAGGCAGAACCTTATTCATTTAACAAGGAATGATTATTTTATTGGCAACTAATCTAAAAATGACCTACAATCTGTTAACTGGGGCAAGGAATGGCTTGTTAATTTTAACACCTCCAAAATGAAACTGCTCTATTATCTGAGAAACCCCTTTAAGCCTTCTATCAACATTGTTACAGAATGCAACGGCCAGGACCAAAATGGCCAGCAATTGGCCAGAGTGCCTTGTAGGCATGATATTCTAACAGTGGTGGATTGCATTTGTTTGGGTTTTGGATATAAGGCCAAAACGGTGCAAATTCAACAGAGGGACACAAGAATTCTGAAGTATTTCCACCCACCCACACACCCAGGTTAGTGACCAGCTAAGACCACCTGTGGAGGGATACTGAGCCAATGTGCAACATGCATTCTCATGACGCCATTCCTCCCATTACCTCTTAGAATCCAAGCTGGCACCATTCTCTCTAAATAGAACAAATGAAGAAAAAAAAATGGTCCTTTTCATTGATACTATTTTATCTCGTAGTTTGGGGACCCAGAGACAACACAGAACACAACAGCATGGCTGATGCTAACCTCCAAGAGAGTGACTCATTGCACCTTCTCGGTGCTAATGTTTTCTACTGGCATGAAGTGTAAAGATTATATTAAATCAATTGCTATATTCACCGCTAGGAAAACTGGTTCACTTTGTCATGCTCAAGAATTTTTCTATCTTACAGATTTGTAAGTCTACCACTCATCCATTTATTGAATATTGCTAGCACATCTGGTCTAGTGCTCCTGCTATATATTTAGAGATCCTTGATAAAATCCAAAGAAGAATCTGCAATATTATTGGTCCTGACCTAGCATCTTGGCTTCAGTCATTCCCCCCTCCCCCAATCACCATAAAATAGCTCCCCTATGCCTTTTCTATAACACTTTCAGAGTAATTATTCTTTTCCTCTGTGGTACCTAGATTTATGAATTTAAGTACAGTACAAGATCGGCAGCTTGGTCTCATCATTTTACAGTTAAAATGACGAGATGAAACCGTAAGTTCTATGCTAACAGTTTCTTCTATTGCACTTCTTGCTTGTGGAATTCTTCTGGATTCTTGATTTCCCGTCAACTTTTATCTTCAAAAATTTAAACGCAATGTCAATTCATGTTCTTTTATTGTTCTTGTTCTTTAATGTTTT
Source organism: Acanthosepion esculentum (assembly GCA_964036315.1). Classification (NCBI taxonomy): domain Eukaryota; kingdom Metazoa; phylum Mollusca; class Cephalopoda; order Sepiida; family Sepiidae; genus Acanthosepion; species Acanthosepion esculentum. Next base: position 38,243,678 of record OZ038511.1, on the reverse strand, counting down.
CCTTTTCTTGTATTCTTTAACACACAGTAAAACCTGTCTTAGTGGCTTTATTGCCTTGCTTGGGGGTGCAATGATTAAAAAAAAAAATAATTTCTTGTTTAGAGGCAAAAGGTTAAAAAATTGACTGATACTTACCATATGAAGGAGTTCTCCCAATAATATTACAGCACGTACAAATAAGTGACCATCTGTACTGGTTATAACTTCCACTAAAGCCTACAAAAAAATAAAAATATTTGCATAAGCCTGCAGTTGACAATTTCACAATGAAACAGTAGCGTAAATTCTATAAGGAGTTAGCATATAATGACATTAATTTATTTAAGTACATCATAATGCCCAAAGTTGCTTTGGTATGACAAGTTCTAATTCTGGTCTAGCTTTCAAACCATAAAAAGGCATGAATCTTTGTTTTCTTTCCAAATGGTAATATGACTACTTGAATTTAAGCATGCTACTAGATTGGCATCTAGGTGCCACCCTTTAACTGTTTAAATAGCTAAATGCAAACACCACTTCTACTCCAACAGTTTCTTTTCTCGCACTTCCTGTCTGTGGAACTCCATTCTGTTTACTTGCTTCTCTGAAAACTCCAATTTAAATGTAACGTCAATTGCCATCTTCTGTTTTCTTGAATCCCTTTCATCTTTTGTCCTTTCCTTAATCCTCCCTATTCGGAGTCTTCTCTTTCACTTTCTGTAACCCCCTGTGTACTAGTGGCATTTCTGGCTTGATTGGGGGTGAAATGATTAACAAAAAAAAATTTAATCTGATATTTTTATTGTAAATATTATTTTTTAGTCGATGTAGAGTGTATTTTTTTTATAATGGTGAAATTAATGTCTACTGGCATAGACAACAAAAAGTCTTATTTAAAAAAAAATGTACCTCTCTGCATTCCCTTTATGATTGAAAATCACCTTTTAGTCAGGTGTTCTTTAACTGTTCAGCCACAGAGGTCTCTGCAGCAAAGCATGCCTCAGTTACCTCTTAACATTTATAGGTAAAAAAAAAGAAGCTATAGATAGGTTAAATAGCAAAGTAGATTGGATAATCTATCCTTGGGTGGCAACCAATCAAAAAGAATGAAAACTGATTTCAAAACCTTGGAAAAAAACAATAGGAAATCAGTCTAGTATCTGTAGCTAGGCTATAGCAATTCACAGATAATAAAGAAAAGAAAAAAGCAGTCTATAGGAAGCCATGATCACCTACATCCTGAAGGGACATGGTATTAAAAAAATAATAATAATAATAAAAGACTTGATCATATTGTTATGGATAAGGAAAGTAGCAAGTGTCAAATTATTGATTTTTCTGTTCCGTATAATACAACAGTAGTTTCCAAAGATTCCAAAAAGATTGAAAAATATCAGGATCTAGCTAAGAAGTAGAAGCAGCTATGAAACATGACTGGTGAAGTCATTTCTGTAATCATGGGTATACTTGGAACCCTACTTAGAAACGAAAAAGCACTTAGGGAAAATTGGAATTGAGACCAAGATTGTAGGCTCCCAGAAAGCTGCTGTCATTTACTCTGCAAGAATTCTCTGAAAAGTTCTTGAATTGTGAGGTGTCTTGCTGACCCCATAGCTCAAGAACAGAATTTCCATTGATTACATTAACAATAATAACGATAATAATAATTAATAGGATAAGCACTTTTGATGTGATTATTAATAAGCTAGTTACCTGTGCTATGAAAAAGTGATGACAAGATATAAAGTTTGGATATTTTACAAGTATAATGAGATTAAAAAAGAAATATATTTAGCAACAAACTAAAAATAATCCAAAACAAATTATTTTATTTCTTAGGTATAAAATGACAGAAAATTTTACTTCCAAGTCATCTGAACAATCCAATACATAGCAATTCATCTGGTGACATGGAAAAGAATTACACATAAATAAAAATAAATAATAAATAAAAAATAAAAATAAAAATAAAAAATAAAAATAAATAAAAATAAATAAAAAATAAAAATAAATAAATTAAAAAATTTTGTAATTGTAAAAATTAAAAAAAAATTTTTTTTTTAAATTAAAAAAATATACACTATTTACATTATTCGGACTATTGTTCTCATCTTTGTTGCCATATTTATTACAATGTTTCGGCCGTTGTATGCTCCAGCCTTCTTCAGGTGGTTGGAATGTCGAACTGTACCTTTTTTTCACTCACTGGGGTAGACTGTTCCATGTTTAATGGATGTCAGTTATCAGTTATCTCCTGTTAATTCCCCTCTCCAAGTTCTCCACTGCCTTAAACCGTGTATTTGAACTCACACTCTTTGGGTCCTGTCACTGGATCTAACGTCTTTATCCACTGAGCCATATTGCCCTCATCTTTGTCGCCAAGTACACACATGCATTTTTATAGAAAAATAATGTTTTAATCCTACATTAAATCAGTAAAAACTAATATAGGACAAATATTCCTGAAATGACTTTGAAAATGGTTTACTACTTCTGAAAAAAAAAAAAATGAGGAAGCTGTTCAATAAAAATAACATTAAAATTAGTTATAGTTGTGGTAAAAATAGGAGAAAGATAATTGACAAACCTACCAAAAAGCTGCTCAATAACTGTGATTGTAAACAAAATAAAATCAGATGCAATTGTAGGCTAAAAGTGACTGTCCTATGGAAGGTAATTGCTTAGTGGAAAATATAGTTTATTTGGTGAAAACAAAAAGTAGAAAAAAAAGTAATAAAGCCAATGAAGAAAAAATATGTCTAGGGGATACTGAAAATGAATGCGGGCATGATGAAAAAAAAAGAAAAAAAAAAGAAAAAAAAAAAGAAAAGAAAAAGAAAAGAAAAAAAAGAGGAAAGAAAAAAAAGAAGAAAAGAAAAAAAGAAAAAAAGAAAAAAAAAGAAAAAAAAGAAAAAAAGAAAAAAAAGAAAAAAGAAGAAAAAAAAGAAAAAAGAAGAAAAAAAGGAAAAAAAAGAAAAAAAAGGAAAAAAAGAAAAAAAAAAAAAAAAAAAGAAAAAAGGTACACTAATCATAAGCTGAGTTTTAAACACAGTAAATACAAAAATGCTACAACACTTTCAGAAAAATTTGCTATAATAAGTTTGAGCAAGGATATAAGAATACTTAATAAAAAACAGATTTAGACATAATAGATACAATATAAAATACTTTATGTTCCACATGACTAACATTAGTTTATTCAAGGTTTTCCCCCACACTGATTGACAGCCTTTTAGTACAGCAATTAGTACTTAATCCTAACCAAGGGGTTTGATTTTTGCTCATTTTCTTTTACCCTGTGAGGGTGTAGCTATCCTTTATTTCTTTCTTTCTTTCTGCCAAGTCCTTTCAGGATGTAGGCGATCATGGCTCTCCACTTCCCTCTATCCCTTGCAGCTCTCAACACCTCCCCCAGACCACGTTCTGTCATCCACTTGCTCAAGCCCATTAGATATGTCATGCATTGTTTTCCCTTGTATTTCTTTCCCTCTATTCAACCCGTGAGTATCAGATTCTCCAGGCCCTCCTTCCTCATTATGTGTCCCAGAAACTTCAGCTGCCTCTTCCTGATGTTAGGTATAAGCCTCCTCCTTGTTTGCATCCTCTCTAAGACCTCATCATTGCTCACATGCTCGGTCCATGATATCCTTAGCATCCTTCTGTAAAACCACATCTGTCGCCTCAAGTCTCTTCTTCATTTTTGAGGAAATTGTCCAACATTCGCTGACATAAAGGAGGACGTAACTGCTCGGTATTCTTTTCTTTGTTACCAAAGAAATCCTCCTGTCTCACAATACTCTGCCCAGCTTTTGGAATGCGTCCTTGGCCAACCCAATACATCTACAGATCTCAGTGTTGCATTTACCGTCCTCTATCAGAACACTTCCAAGATATTTAAACTAGTTTTTATGATTCTAGTGTTCCTGACCTGCAAATCACATTTTGGGCTCATCCTTTTACTGATGACCATGTGTTTTGTTTTCTTGTAGTTTATGCTTAGTCCTTTCTTCTTTGATACCTTCTGTAGGAGATTTTGTAATTTCTTTTTCATGTCTGATATCAGTACTGTGTCATCTGTGGAGGCTTTTTTAAATTATTTTATCTTCGTGATGTCAGGCTTGCCAGCTTAAACCACCAAAACAAAGCTTGTCAAGTCCACGGAGTTATCTGTAAAAATGGGTAAGACAGTAGCTAAGCAGGCAAAATGCATATTCAATACTAAGAGTTGAGTATCAGCAGTTTTGAAAAACATTAAAACTATCCTTCAATTTCACATAAGAATCTGCACCAATGTGAATAAATTTGAAAGACAATGGCCTAAAATTATTCCAATTATAAAGTGACATGTCAATAGATCCATCATCAATGGCACCAAAAGACAGAAATATTAGATGCACGAGATTTTAACATTTTATGGAAAAAAATTAAAAAATTTTATAGTTTTATTAAGACTTTGAATAAAAACATAAAAAAAAACATTGTATTGTAATAAAAATAATATAAAAATACAATGTAGTAACATCTACGTACAAGCACAGGTTCTAATATGAACAGGACAAAAAATCTTGGAGTCCATCACGCATGCACGGCTTAAGCAACATTGTGGTTTATTGGTACGCGGCTTTAATGGCACTGACCTGTATTTGTATAATTTGGCTCGTTATTCTTGCAATTCTGCTCTTTACTGTTGTACGAAACTGTAATAGTTTTATTTTAAATTTAAATTTTATTCATAGGAAAAAATTTTGATGACGATGAATACAAAGTGAAGAAAGGTAGATGCTGAAAACCGAATTTTCAAAGATACTTGGACATTAGATTACTTCTATATTGTGCACAGTGGGAACCCAGTTTGTCTCATATGTCTAGAAAACATTGCTGTGAATAAGGTAGCAGATATTGGGTGACATTACGAGACACACCATTGTGAAAATTTTAGGAAATCTACTGGGCAAGCAAGAAAATTTAAACTTGCGCTGTTGATGTCTAATTTTAGAAAACAAGCATTTTACAAAAAGAGAAAAGGTGAAAATATAGCAAATACAACTACCTGCTAATAAGTCTCAAAACGTATCAGTGAAAAGATGAAACCTTTTACAGAGGGTAATTTTTTTTAAAGAATGCTTACTGGCAGTGTTGGATATTGTTTTGTTTGTCAAAAAAAAAAAAAAAAGTCTTTATTTGAAACTATCAACCTGTTTCCGAAGATGGTCACATGGTATGTTGAAGAAATATCAGCAGATGTTAAAAATCAATTAATGAACGCCTTAGTGAATTACAAAAATTACAATATTTTCAATTGCAGTCGATGAGTGTATAGACTTTAATGACACTACACAACTTGCTGTCTTTGTGTGAAGAGTGACTTCAACTTTTCAGATCTTTGAATTTATTGAGTTAATTCCTATGAAGGAAACCATAACCAGAGCAGACATCTTTGAAAATTATATCAGAAATGAAGTTTGATTTTTTTCAAAGCTAATTGACATCACAAGTGATGGTGCCCCAGAAATGGTAGAACAAAAATGGCTTTGTTGCACTACTGCAAGGACATATGGAAAGCCTTGGAATCACGTATAAACTTGTTAAAATTCATTATATTATCCATCAAGAGACAATGTGTGCCAAGTCTTTGAAATTTAAGAATGTCATGGATATTGTCGAGAAGGCCATGAATCTGATTCTATTTCATGTATGAAATCATTGTCAAACAGTTTTCGCTAGATACTGAGGCAGAATATGGTGACCTTGCTTATTTCTGCGATGTACACTGGCTTAGGCGAGTATCAATGCTAAAAAGAGTACTTGCCTTACATAAAGAGGTATCGATATTTCTCGAAAGCAAATGTGTGGATAGTTCATATTTTAAAGATACTGATTGGCTTACAAGTTTGGCAATTATTGTTGATACTGTGACTCATTTAAATAACTTAAATTTACAACTTCAAAGTAAAATTCAGCTCGTAAATGAAATGTAGAGCCATATTGTTGCCTTTGAAAAATGTTACAGCTGTGAGAATATCAACTTCAAAATGAAAATTACATGCATTTTCCATCATTTCAATGAAGGAAACCAAATGAGTATTTGTGAATATAATCAAAGATTTGAGAAATGAATTTGCATCACGTTTTGCCGACTTTTGTTTACATGCAAATCCGTTTAAATTGTTTGCACTACCATTTGATGTGGAGGTGAGGACAGTATCAGAATGTTTTCAAATGGAATTGATCGACATGCAGTGTGATGACTTACTGAAATCTAAATTTCATTCTAAAGATGTTTCATTGATTGATTTCAATGCAAGTGAGAAATATACCAACTTAGTGAATCATGCAAAAAATGATGGCATCTTTGTTTGGAAGCGCTTATCAGTGTGAGCAATTATTTTCCAAATTAATGCAAACTAAGAACAATTTGAGAACAAGATTAACTGATAATCATCTTGATAATATCTTGCTCTTAGCATCAACAAGTTTGAAGCCTGAGAAGCTTTCAAGGAACAGAAAACATCAACTTTCCCATTAATCGAGTATTAATGACAGATAGTGGGCCAGACAAAGACCATAAAAGAATAATAAAGGAAAATTACACATGATAAAATTTAATCATTGGTGTTGACTATACAGACAAACCTCTCATCAAAGGACTAATAGGAGAGATGGGTTGTCTGTTACAGCCAATTGTCCATAGATGGGGAGGGATTATTTTTTAGTTATAAAACCACTATAGTAAGTACCAGCAGTTATGATCATAATGTAAATACTATAAACATGTATATATGGCATAAATAAAGATATACTTAATAGATATGTTAATTAAAATAACAAAAATAATAGATTTCTTACAGCTACTTTCTCATGCATACACTAATGTAATATACTTTATATACTGTACACCTGTCTTTGTTTACAATTGAATGGCTGCCATCACAGCCAAACAGTCACTTTGAGAACTAATATGACTCATTCCACTAAGCCAGAAAATTTTGAAATACATTGTTGACGATTTGGAAGTTTTTTGCCAGCAGATTTTGTTCATTGCATCCGAAGTCCATTGGTGGGGGGTCCATAGATGAGCAGTTTGTCTGTACTTACAAATAATTTGTATTAACCACAGTTGAATGTAGTCATCAAAATTTATTCAATTTAAAACATTGTTGGAATCATTTGTTTCAAAAAATCTTAATACACAGCAATATTAGGCTTCAAACTTGTTGATGCCAAGAGCAAGATATTATCAAGATGATTATCAATTAATTATACAGAATCTACGGAAGGATGCTGAAAATAACATTTACAGAGCATATAAGCAACAAAAAAGTTTTAAGGAAAATGAAAAAAAAAAAAAAAAAAAAAAGGAACACATACTCAGAATCAGTAAGAGACAACTGAAATTTCTGGGACATAAAATTTCTGAGACATAATGAGGAAGGAGGGCTTGGAGAATTAGATATTCACAGTACACATTGAAGGAAAAATGGACAGAGGAAGGCAGCAGGTCACCTACTTGATGAGTTTGTTTGAGTGGATGGTAGAACATGGGAGGGGGAGGTTTGACAAAAGGAACAAACGTTGCTAAAGGCTAAAAATAGTAGGTTGTGGAGAGCCATGATAGTCCATGCCCTGAAGAGTCACGGCACAAAAAAGAAGAATATGAATTATGAAAAATAAATCAAGAGCAAAAAAAAAAAAAATTAAGATCTCACTAACCTGTAAAATCCCTGTCTCGATCCAAGCAGCTAGAATTAAGGCTAAATGATTTTCAACCAGGTTAGGCCTGAAAAGCAAAAATACATTTCTTTCAATGATAATCCAACTAGGCATTGTAACTTTGGTAGAGGAATCAGTTAGCTATGCTTCTACCTTTCAAATGAATATTATGAAGATTGTTAATGCTAATCCTCCCAAAGATTGAACTCTTCATCCTTGACTTACTATCGCAAAGAAAACGGTGAATATCCTCGTCAAACCAAGCGACAGTGCATTGCGTATATCCTATGATGGAAAAATATGGCAAAAAAGAAAATTACTTACCAAAAGAAAGGGCACGTATTCCGCATGACATGCTGAAGACGGAATATGTAAATTAAAAACAAGTCCGTCGCAGGAGTTACTGTAAAAGTATTTTGATATGCAAAAATTGGGCGTCCTCTCCCAGTTGTCAACGAACGGAAAAAAATGCTTGGCTGATAAAAGCAGTTAGTGTTCTCGAATCGGGAAGAAAAATTTGGGCATTTTGGTTACTGCGTTTGTCGGAGAGTGAGTTATTTTTCTGACTGGTTGCGTGCATTGTGATTCGTGAGGTAGTACCTGCAAATCGAGTTTTCGGCATTTCTTTCTGCCCCCGATGATTCGAGTCTGAACTTAGTGATTTATTCTCTGCGTTGTAGAAATAATCTGCGACAAATATTTCCTTTGCAATCCCAGATCGCTTACACTAACAAATATTGTTGAATCACCCTGTCTTACCTGCTCACTCTTTTGATCGCAGCAAATCAAAAGAGTGAGCTCATTTTTAATTAACAGGTAGGATGAGGGTGATTCCACAATATGGATCTCAAGCAGGACCCATAATCTTTCTTATGGGTGACAAGGATAATTATGTTTGTATTGAAAACAAGCTGGAAAATCTTCCAGTAATATGTAAAACTGACAATGCAGGCATATATGATTCTGTGCACTCATCTACTCAAATATTGGATAAGAAGTCCAGAATCAAAACTGCAATTACTTACAAAATGTTGGAACAAAGAATAATACATAAAGATGAATGAATTCCCAACTCAAGCCAAGTTTCAAATGGTGTGATGAATTGCTGAGTTTCTTCAGACTATATTGCTGGATCCCATATGTGAGCCCAAAATCTCTCTTCCATAATATATATTGATGTGGAAATTATGATAAATAGACCGACACTATTGTCTACATAAATTATGATAAATAGACCGACACTACTGTCTACATAAATTATGATAAATAGACCGACACTACTGTCTACATAAATTATGATAAATAGACCGACACTACTGTCTACATAAATTATAATAAATAGACCGCCACTATTGTCTACATAAATTATGATAAATAAACCGCCACTATTGTCTACATAAATTATGATAAATAAACCGCCACTATTCTCTACATAAATTATGATAAATAAACCGCCACTATTGTCTACATAAATTATGATAAATAAACCACCACTATTGTCTACATAAATTATGATAAATAAACCACCACTATTGTCTACATAAATTATGATAAATAAACCACCACTATTGTCTACATAAAAAGAGAAAAATGAGAGAGCAGTTAAATATACTCGTCTACCTTTCTACCTAATTAGCCCACCCTATGCCCTTCTACCTTTCAGATGACTATTATGGAGACTGTCAATGCTAATCCTCTTAAGGATTGAACTCTTCATCTTGGCTGACAAATATTGTTGAATCATCCTGTCCTACCTGTTAATTAAGAATGAGCCCTCCTTTTTCCATAAAAAATTGAATAATTTGTTCAAAGGGATAAAAAATTAAATTGTCTCTGGAATCTACGCTAGGCAATTTCAGGGCCAATCTAGATGAAGGACATTTATGATTTCTCAAACAGTCTAAAGAGAGATAAGCTCTATTGGGTTACTTTGCCCTCAACACAACCAGTACTCCTGCAGTTTCGATACTTAATGGTACATCAACAACTACATGGGCGAACATTATTTAAGGTGGTCCATATGGGCTTCTTCTTTGTTCCTCTTTTGAATAGATTACTATTTTATGCAATTAAAAAAAATACCAACATTTTTTTTCTTTAAGGACATTTAAAAAAAAAATAACGTTTGTGCTTTTGAAAGGTGCATAGAACCATCAGGTGGGCTGTTTGCCCATCCCTAACATTAAGAATTACCAGATTTAAAACAAAAAAAAAATGGTTAAGAATACAGATTACATTTTGCATGTTTTTTTTGCAAATTATATATATGCATAACAACAAACCCTTCTATAAGTAACAAATTCTCAAGTTTAAAAAAAAAAAAAAAAAAATTTTTTCTTACCTGACTTTAGCCAAATGAGACAAAATTGCTCGCCCTTCTTCTGCAACGAAACCGTCACCGAGTTTCCATTCCTCCTTCATTGCAGATGGATCTGCCATTTAGAAATTGTGACAATTAGAAATAGACTGAAATACACACAAGTATTTTCTTCGATAATCTTTTTTTTTTTTTCAGCTGTAAATTTAATAGATTTATTGTTGAACTATTTAACAATTATGTTTTTAATTGATTTAAAAGCTTAAAATTTCAACTATGAGTAATAAGCTTAAACGTTTCAAATCTTTTAATAACTTAATGAAAATTTATTTTATTTTGAAGTATTTTTATTGGTTTCCTGGAGTTTTGATATATAAAAAAAAAACACGCGATTAAGTAATAATCCTCTGTAATACTGAAAAAATTACGATGTTTACATTTTGTGTTTAGAGATAACTTGTAGTTCATGTAAAAAAACACTGAAATAGATTATAGTATAAAAAGAAATGGTAAGTTCAATCTAAGGGAAACAATAATTGAAACAAAGAGACAGCAAATAAAATTAAAGGCATATTTGAAACTACAATAAAAAAATTTCATGCATAATCATATTGTATGTTTTTTGCCTTTTCAAAATGGCAGAAATAAAATTCACCATGAAAACTAAAATTATAGTGGCAAAAGTTAAGTTTGAAAATAAAATCTTATGAAAGAAAAATAAATAAATAAAAAGCAATTATTTACAGTTATTAACCAAGACTGGTTAAATTAATTAAAATTCAAACATTCTAAGGCTTACATTAAATGATTTTATAATAACTGAATTCACAAAACTGATCATTTTTAGACAGCAATATCACCAGTTCAATAATTTTCTTATTGACAACAAAATGTTTCCCTATATTCCATTAAATATATATCAGTTCATCCTATAAGTAATGTCCAAAAAGTACATAGAGTGAATGATATTTTCTCTACTCTCAAATACCTAAATGAGAATGTGTTTGTATGGCTTTAAATGATTATATTATGTTATATAATTGAACTAATTTAATTATTAATCTGACCCACTTAAAGATGGACATGTCAATGAAACACATAGAATATGTCAAGATCTTTCTTAAATGCCATTCTATGACTCCTCAGGATGAAGATAACCATGTCTCTCTACAGATTTATTATTATCTATAAAGAGCAGGATAGTTTATCATTGTCTTCTGAATGGTTTTGAATTGGCAGTAGTCATTCTCGTAAAGAGCCCCATCTATCCTACTGGGAGGAGAAAAGAAAAGATTCATGCCTTTCCCAAGGATATCAGTGCAAAAGTGAACACATCAGACTGGGATGGAATTTGAACTTAGATTGTCTTTTTTTTTCCTGGTAATATTTTTGTTTTGTCAAAAATCTATTTCTGGAAATATTTTATCAAAGTGTAATATCTGTTCTTATCTCTAAACCTAATGGTAATATTAAGTTTTCTTATAAAAACATTCAGCATTCACTGACCAAGCAACCAGTGCTACTTTTGGTTGAAATTTATAAAATATTTCTATTAAAACAATTTTTCATGAATACGGGTATCTCAAGTCCATTCTTTCCAGTATTGATGGGGCTTTCCTTCCTAACCTTTTGTTAGAAGTAGCGTGGAAAATCAACATCTTGATTATGTCATTATTTTCTCTTCAAGTTACATGTGTTATTCATTTTAGTTGTTACTGCTGTTGAAAGTCCTCAAGTGATGTGGTTTCTGATATTTGATACAGTTCTTCATGATTCTGTAGGACCCGTCCATGAGGTTCAAAAAAAAAAAAAAAAAAAAGGGCAGTTCTAACTAAAACCTACAGACTTCATTTGCTGGAAGCCATTTTTATTCAATAGATCTGAAAATGCACATACGATCACTGAAGTTAAGCAACATCAAGCCTGGTCAGTACCTGGATGGGTGATCGCATGGGAATACCAGGTGCTGTAAGCTCGGATATGTAGTTGGTGTAATGGATAATAGCTCAGAATTGGAAATCGAAAAACCAAGTTCCAATTCCAGTTGGGTTCATTCTATTTACTTATGTGCAAATACCCTTGGAAAAGGTATGAATCCACCTCTTGTACCCCCAACTATAGGACTTGTATCAAGAAATTCTTATTATCTCTAAAAACATTCTGACAATGTAAAAAAGATTTATGGCTTGAAAATAATCTGCAAAAGGTTGAGAAGCTGTAAAGAAATGAATGAATCAATCAAGAATACATAGTAATGTGACCAAACTAGAGAGAGATGAGAGAAAGAGAGAGAGAGATGAGAGAAAGAGAGAGAGAGATGAGAGAAAGAGAGAGAGAGATATGAGAGAGATGAGAGAGAGAGATGAGAGAAAGAGAGAGAGAGATGAGAGAAAGAGAGAGAGAGATGAGAGAAAGAGAGAGAGAGATAGAAAAGAGAGAGAGAGATGAGAGAAAGAGAGAGAGATGAGAGAAAGAGAGAGAGAGATGAGAGAAAGAGAGAGAGAGATGAGAGAAAGAGAGAGAGAGATGAGAGAAAGAGAGAGAGAGATGAGAGAAAGAGAGAGAGAGATAGAAAAGAGATAGAAAAGAGAGAGAGATAGAAAAGAGATAGAAAAGAGAGAGAGATAGAAAAGAGATAGAAAAGAGAGAGAGATAGAAAAGAGATAGAAAAGAGAGAGAGATAGAAAAGAGATAGAAAAGAGAGAGATAGAAAAGAGATAGAAAAGAGAGAGAGATAGAAAAGAGATAGAAAAGAGAGAGAGATAGAAAAGAGATAGAAAAAAGAGAGAGAGATAGAAAGAGAGATAGAAAAAAGAGAGAGAGATAGAAAGAGAGATAGAAAAAAGAAAGAGAGAGAAAGAGAGATAGAAGAGAGAAAGAGAGATAGAAAAAAGAAAGAGAGAGAAAGAGAGATAGAAGAGAGAAAGAGAGATAGAAGAGAGAAAGAGAGATAGAAGAGAGAAAGAGAGATAGAAGAGAGATAGAAGAGAGAAAGAGAGATAGAAGAGAGAAAGAGAGATAGAAGAGAGAAAGAGAGATAGAAGAGAGAAAGAGAGATAGAAAAGAGAAAGAGAGATAGAAAAGAGAAAGAGAGATAGAAAAGAGAAAGAGAGATAGAAAAAAGAAAGAGAGAAAGAGAGATAGAAAAAAGAAAGAGAGATAGAAAAAAGAAAGAGAGAAAGAGAGATAGAAAAAAGAAAGAGAGAAAGAGAGATAGAAAAAAGAAAGAGAGAAAGAGAGATAGAAAAAAGAAAGAGAGAAAGAGAGATAGAAAAAAGAAAGAGAGAAAGAGAGATAGAAAAAAGAAAGAGAGAAAGAGAGATAGAAAAAAGAAAGAGAGAAAGAGAGATAGAAAAAAGAAAGAGAGAAAGAGAGATAGAAAAAAGAAAGAGAGAAAGAGAGATAGAAAAAAGAAAGAGAGAAAGAGAGATAGAAAAAAGAAAGAGAGAAAGAGAGATAGAAAAAAGAAAGAGAGAAAGAGAGATAGAAAAAAGAAAGAGAGAAAGAGAGATAGAAAAAAGAAAGAGAGAAAGAGAGATAGAAAAAAGAAAGAGAGAAAGAGAGATAGAAAAAAGAAAGAGAGAAAGAGAGATAGAAAAAAGAAAGAGAGAAAGAGAGATAGAAAAAAGAAAGAGAGAAAGAGAGATAGAAAAAAGAAAGAGAGAAAGAGAGATAGAAAAAAGAAAGAGAGAAAGAGAGATAGAAAAAAGAAAGAGAGAAAGAGAGATAGAAAAAAGAAAGAGAGAAAGAGAGATAGAAAAAAGAAAGAGAGAAAGAGAGATAGAAAAAAGAAAGAGAGAAAGAGAGATAGAAAAAAGAAAGAGAGAAAGAGAGATAGAAAAAAGAAAGAGAGAAAGAGAGATAGAAAAAAGAAAGAGAGAAAGAGAGATAGAAAAAAGAAAGAGAGAAAGAGAGATAGAAAAAAGAAAGAGAGAAAGAGAGATAGAAAAAAGAAAGAGAGAAAGAGAGATAGAAAAAAGAAAGAGAGAAAGAGAGATAGAAAAAAGAAAGAGAAAGAGAGATAGAAAAAAGAAAGAGAAAGAGAGATAGAAAAAAGAAAGAGAAAGAGAGAGATAGAAAAAAGAAAGAGAGAGAAAGAGAGAGATAGTAAAAAGAAAGAGAGAAACAGAGAGAGAGAGAAAAACAGAGAGAGAGAGAAACAGAGAGAGAGAGAGAAACAGAGAGAGAGAGAGAAACAGAGAGAGAAAAAACAGAGAGAGAGAGAAAAAAACAGAGAGAAGGAGAGAGAGAAAAACAGAGAGAAGGAGAGAGAGAAAAACAGAGAGAAGGAGAGAGAGAAAAACAGAGAGAAGGAGAGAGAGAAAAACAGAGAGAAGGAGAGAGAGAAAAACAGAGAGAAGGAGAGAGAGAAAAACAGAGAGAAGGAGAGAGAGAAAAACAGAGAGAAGGAGAGAGAGAAAAACAGAGAGAAGGAGAGAGAGAAAAACAGAGAGAAGGAGAGAGAGAAAAACAGAGAGAAGGAGAGAGAGAAAAACAGAGAGAAGGAGAGAGAGAAAAACAGAGAGAAGGAGAGAGAGAAAAACAGAGAGAAGGAGAGAGAGAAAAACAGAGAGAAGGAGAGAGAGAAAAACAGAGAGAAGGAGAGAGAGAGAAGGAGAGAGAAAAACAGAGAGAGAGAGAGAAACAGAGAGAGAGAGAGAAACAGAGAGAGAGAGAAAAACAGAGAGAGAAAAACAGAGAGAGAAAAACAGAGAGAGAAAAACAGAGAGAGAAAAACAGAGAGAGAAAAACAGAGAGAGAAAAACAGAGAGAGAAAAACAGAGAGAGAGAAACAGAGAGAGAGAGAGAAACAGAGAGAGAGAGAGAAACAGAGAGAGAAAAACAGAGAGAAGGAGAGAGAAACAGAGAGAGAGAAACAGAGAGAGAGAAACAGAGAGAGAGAAACAGAGAGAGAGAAAAACAGACAGAGACAGAGAGAGACAGAGAAAGAAACAGAGAGAGACAGAGAAAGAAACAGAGAGAAAGAGAAAAAAGAAGAAAACACAGATATTAAATGTAAGTTCAGCATGGAGGTCTGCATACAAAATCAACTGTTCCTGTTTTTACAGCAGTATTTGGATGAAGGATATGCAAGTAGCATATTAGTTATATTAGGTATGAAAAGTGGAATCACTGAGCCCAGTTCAAATTCACTCAGGCCTTTAAAAGAGACAGAAATCAATCTCTTCTCCTCCTACCTATGGGCTAAACAGCAGAACAGACTGGGCTCTTCAACCTTAGGTGGCAGCCTATCTAGGAGAAAGGAAAATTCATGGAAATGGCAATAGTAAAACACTCCACTCCCTTCTCACATAAATCAGCCAATATATAGCAATGAATTTAACCCTGATTGACCAACCACTTAAAACCACAACTGCCATGTAAATTAGCTGACACTGCCACCTACCTAAACAAACTCCAAACGGGTTAGTATTAAGGGAGGGAAACTGAAACTCAACATTTACAGACAGCTCAACACTAAAGATATTAAAATTAAATAAAAGCAAAACAGTAACTTACCAACACTGGTCAAAGCTTCTTGAAAATTATCTGTCCACTTTGGTAATGTCAACCGGAATAAGTCAAACATGACATCCATTATTGCTTGCTGGAAATTAAAACAAAATTTAGTTTTTATTAAAACAAGAGGAAATATCAATACAATTCAATACTTTTGTACAAATTATTATCTTTAAATGCCATATCTCTTCAGAACATAGACAGTTATGGTTCTCTACAGTTTCCTTTTCTTTAACATGTATGAATTGCCATGAGTGTAAGAAATGCTGTGGAGTGGTTTCCTATTTCCCTCTCCTAGACAGACTGCCAACCAAATCTCAGGAGCCCAGGTTGCTCTGCTATTTAATCCATAAGTAGAAGAGGAGATTGATTTCTGTCTCTTCAAAGGACCTAAGTGCAAAGCAACAGCCAAAATTGGAACTCTGATCACAGATTCCACTTTTCACACCAGTAACCATGACAGTATCCACACAAACTTCATGCTGCTGCAAAAACAGTGTCTCAAACAGGCTTCAACAAATGGTGACCCTGTGAGGCAGTCAAGTTTTGAGGGTTGAAACTTCATTCACATTAACCTAGAGTACCCCAGTAATGCTTTATGTTACTAGGCTTAGTTGGTTTTCCATCACTGTGTGAGAATGCCAAATCTGTGCAGCTTGCACCTGATCTTGGAGTCTCTCTCTTCCAATATATATATATATATATATATATATATATATATATATATATATATACACACACACACATAATGCAATGGATAAATCGTCATCTAAATTACATAAAAAGTAAAATAGCACTGAAATCTCATTTCATCATAAATTTACTAAAATTACACAAAAATACCTTGAAATATTGAAGAGTAAATTTACTTAAAAAAAAAAAAAAAAAAAAAAAAAAAGCCATTGGCTTCAACCACAGCTTCGAGACGACTTCGGAATCTCCTACAACTCTTCTGGACGGTCTCTATATTTAAGTTGGTGAAAATTGCCAAAACCCTTGCCGTCAATATCTGTCTATATCTCTGAGATGAGGTATTATGATTACTTGTATTATTTACATTATTCAGACTGTTATCCTCATCTTCATTGCCACATTCACAATGTTTTGGCTGTTGTATGCACCGGCCTTCTTCAGGTGATTGGAATTTGAACCGAACCCTTTATTCTGTCCACTGAGGTAGATTGTTCTAGTTCCATGTGCCATGACTCTTCCAGACGTCTCAGTTATTTCCCTTTAACACAACTCTCCAAGTTTTTGGTTCACCACTGCTGTGGCCTAGTATTTAACTCACAACTCTTTGGGTCTAGTCACTGGATCTAACCAACGTCTTTATCCACTGGGCCAGGTTTCCTTGAGGACAATCTACCCTGATAAACAAAATAAAGTGTTCAGTTTGAAATTCCAATTACCTGAAGAAGCCCGAAGCGTACAACAGCCGAAACATTGTGAATATGGCAATGAGGATGAGGATAACAGTCCGAATAATGTAAATAATACAAGTAATCCTTGCCTTCAGTTCATCTTTGGTGTTAAAAGGAATTTTGTTGGTTTCTCGTTCAACTGCACCTCACACATAATAATTAAGGGAGTTGCAGTCTGGGGAGTTAGGTGGCAAGATGCTACAGGTGATGTGGTCACAGAAATTGTCTGACAGCTATGACAGTTCTCATGCCTGTGTGGCATGGTGCAGAGTCCTGTTGCCAGACATAGGTTCTTCCAGCAGCCGCCCTCTTGACCTAGGTAGCATTATCACCACAAGGCACTTGATGTTGGCCTCCACGTGAGGCTTTATGGGAAGATGAATGGAGGTGTAACATTGCCATCACTAGTGATCACTACAAACACATTTGTAATCACCATTAGACTCATCCAACTCTTTCCAAATCCTTTGCACTGTTCTCAGATTGACACCCAAACACTCTGAAAGGTTTGTATTGGAGCTTCTGGTGCAAAAGCCAAGCAGTACAGCATGCTGTTTCCAAATTTCTGGTGGAGTGAATTGCATCATGGTGGCCTTTTTTGCGCAGATGGTGCCCAACTGACACTACTATACTGTGCAGTCAACAAAATCAAAAACAAACAATGCACATACACAAGATTAGAAATATAAAATGGCAACAATTTACCCATTGTACCCTGTATTATATATACATATAAACACACACACACACAAACATCTGTGTGTGGATGTGTTGGACTCTCCTATCAGGAACAATAATGAGGGTCAGCAGTGGATGGTGCCTTTCATTTTACACTTATTCATGCTAGCAGGGGCTATTGTGGAGAAAATCAGGTAAGGGGTAGACATATTTCATTTGTGCTTTCTTAAGTGTGATACTAGCCCAGCCTTGCAACAAAGCCACACTGACAGATGAAACTTGTTAAAGCAGGATTTTGATGGCGTGTCTGCTTCAGAGCTTGACAAAGCTAATCAGGTGCTTTAGTCTACTGTCTTCAAAACCCTTTAACTTAATGAAACATGTCTGACGTCACTCCTTTCAGTTTGATGCTTGGGCTTCCCAAGTTTTCCAATCAAAGTTGAGACATTTTAAGTTGTCTTTCAATTTATCTTTGTAGTGTGAGATTATTATATATATATATATTATATATATATATATAGTGTGTGTGTATTTATTCAAAATTATAATGTTATAACATCACTAGAAAAAAAAAAAAAAAAATATATATATATATATATATATATATATATGCAGAAATATAGTCTTAAAGTGTGCTATATTTATGGGGTAAAGTGCTCAATATCAGAGATAGAGCGTGTGTAAATATAAAAGTGGACATGGAAGTCAGCACTTAGAGGCGACAGTCTGTTTCATGCTAGTGCAATCGTCAGGCGACTAGTGCTGTTATTTTTCTCGGCTATTTATATAAGGGTCAGTGGTGCATTATGGGTAGTCTATTTTGGCGGTTACTTTTACCGGAAGTGGCTTATTTGTTTATTTATTTATGTCAAATTGTTTTTCTTGTTTTTTGTTTGTTTTTTTATTTTTATTTTTATTTTTTATCTTATATATTTATTTATTTATTCTTTTATTTTGATCGGTGTTTTTGGTTAACGTAGTAAAAATTTGTTTATATAGCTTATTGTTGGTAGTCTATAATGGCCGTCATTACCGGAAATCGCTTGTTCGCTTATTTATTTGGGTCAAATTGTTTTGCTTGTTTTTATTTATTTTCATTTTTATTTTTTATCTTATATATTTGTTTATTTGTCATTGATTAAATCTGTTTGTTGAATTTGTGGTTTTTTCTGACTATTATTTAGGTGGGAACAGTTTTTAATTTATCTATTTAGGTTGGTTATCTTTATTTGTTTTTGTTTTGTTTTGTTTTTTAAACGGCTAGTTTATCGTAATCGGTTGTTAGTTTATTTATATATTTGGATGTATTTAGATCGATTTATTATACTTGTTGTTATTTATTTGTTACACTATATCTTTTTGGCTTTCGGTTTTTAAGTAACGTAGTATATTATCTTTTATTAATGTTTTTTTTTATTTTATTTGTATAACTTTCGTCCGTTCTTTTGTTTTGATTTTGTTTCGTATATTCTAACAGGTGTGGTTTTATGATTTGTTTGGAGTAATTTATTTTGCTTATTTTATTGTTGTTTGTTTATATATTTATTTATTTTTCTATTTTAAGTTACGTAGTAAAAATTTGTTTTCATGTCTACATTTTGAGATTAGCTCGGATCTTTTATTTAATAATTTATTTTCATCTGGGAAGGTAATGATAGCTATTTTTTCCTCCAAGCAAAGTTTGCAGGTTTTTGATAGGTTGTTGTAGGCTGATGATTTTTTCCTTATTTTCCAAGATATTTTTGGTGTGGTGTGTGTTTTGTTTTTTATTTCCCAGATATACTTAGAAAGCATTGTGCTGTTCGCATATTTACTATTTGTGAAAGACATTTTGTGTACATAATTTCTTTGTTTCCATGGTCCTTCGGTTACTCCTATATATACTTTTTCTTCATTATCTGCTGATTTTGTCGTGGCTTGGTAGATTACGTTGTTTTGTAAACAATTACCGTTTAAGGGACATTCGTTTTTTATTCTGCAGTTGCACGTGGGTTTAATTTGTTCGTGTGGTTTGTTAATAATTTTTCTGTTGTGCTTTTTTATTATTTGTGCCATGTTCTCGGTGCAACTGTAGCTGATTTTTACTGTGTTTTTGTTGAATATTTTGTGTAGGGTGCTTGATTCCGGGAAGTGTTTGTGTAAAAGCTTGAAGAATATTTTTCCTATGTTTGTTTTTACGTTTTTGCTGTACGGTGGGTTGAACCATATGATATTTCTTTTTCTGTTGGTCTTTTTTGTGTTCTGTGGTGAGTATGTGAGTGTTGCTGGGAATCCGCTATCTTTTAGGGCTGTTTCGTAGTCTTTCTTGGCCTTGTTAAATATAGATTCATCGGAAGAATTGTCGGAAAGCCTGCGGTTAATCGATTTAGGTATCTGTTTGATTATAGAAGGCGGGTGGTTGGAGTATATATGTATGTACTGTGGTTTATCATTCGGTTTTCTGTATGGTTTGTGTGTGCCTTTTCTTAGGTTGAAGGTGACATCTAGAAAATCTACTTCGTTTAGGTTAGTTTTTATATCTATCTCGAATCCGTTATTTTTGAAAATTTTAATTATTGCTTTTCTAGTTTTATCAGTCTTTTGTTTGTTGCAGTTTCTTAAGATTATGAGACCGTCATCTCTGTAGAGCCCTGTGTCATTTCTATCTATTATTTTGCTTAGTTCGTGTAGTAAGTAAATGCCTACGATTTCGCATGTCTCTGCACCGTCAAAGCTTCCCATTGTAGTGTCAAATATCCCATCTTTCTTTATCCATGCTTCTTCATGGTGAAATAATAATGATTTACGTGAGTGCTTAATGATGTCGATTTCGTTTGGTTTTATTATTATTTGTTCCTGAGCTAAGTTGATGGCCTTATCTAGTGTACGTTCTGTTATGGATGGGTAAAATTCTTTTATGTCTAATTGTAGGAAGTGGCAATTTTGTTTGTTATTTATGCTGTTGAACCAGTCAATGGTTGTTTTTGTGTTTTTCCACTGGTTTACTCCTAACTTCTTCCTAAGTTCAGAATTAATTCTTTCTAGTATTGTTTTACTTATTTTACCTAGTTCGCTTTTGGCTGGGTTTATGAGTCTGCATGCAGGGTTGGTTTTGAAATTTTCCTTGTGGTCTTTTAGTGTGATAAAGGCTTGCGTCTTGCTCATGCAACTTATTCGGTCATCTAGGTCTAATTTTTGAGCGATTGCTTTAGCTTCTTTATTTATATCGTGTTCTATTGTTTTGGGTGCCTTTTTGTATGTTTTGGTTATGTTGTTCTTTAGTAATTTATTGTGCGTGGGAGGGGTTAGTTTGTATAAATTTCTTGTTTTGTCGGCTGCGATAAATACATTTGCTGAACTGTTTATTTTGGCTATATCTTCTTTTAGCTTTTTTTGGAATGCATCTTGTTTTTTATGGAATTTTATGTTTCTAACTAGGTCAGTTAAGTCCTTCTCGAAGTCATCTAATTCTTTTTGTTGCGGGGGACATTTTCTTGTTTTGAACCCGTATTTTTCCTTCAGTGTATTATTATTATTGTGAAGATCTTGGTTTAAAAAATGTGCTTTCCATCTCATTCTTTTTATGAAACTTTCTGTTTTTTCAAATAATTTTAGTTTATATATGTAAGGGGAAGGGGTGGGTATGTTTTTTAGTGAGTAGTCGAGGCTAAATTTTTCTATGTCCATGTTGTGTTATAAATGTAGCGAAAGTGCTCTACTGACAATCAGGAGCTGAATATGCAGAAATATAGTCTTAAAGTGTGCTATATTTATGGGGTAAAGTGCTCAATATCAGAGATAGAGCGTGTGTAAATATAAAAGTGGACATGGAAGTCAGCACTTAGAGGCGACAGTCTGTTTCATGCTAGTGCAATCGTCAGGCGACTAGTGCTGTTATTTTTCTCGGCTATTTATATAAGGGTCAGTGGTGCATTATGGGTAGTCTATTTTGGCGGTTACTTTTACCGGAAGTGGCTTATTTGTTTATTTATTTATGTCAAATTGTTTTTCTTGTTTTTTGTTTGTTTTTTTATTTTTATTTTTATTTTTTATCTTATATATTTATTTATTTATTCTTTTATTTTGATCGGTGTTTTTGGTTAACGTAGTAAAAATTTGTTTATATAGCTTATTGTTGGTAGTCTATAATGGCCGTCATTACCGGAAATCGCTTGTTCGCTTATTTATTTGGGTCAAATTGTTTTGCTTGTTTTTATTTTTTTTCACTGGCCCTTATATAAATAGCCGAGAAAAATAACAGCACTAGTCGCCTGACGATTGCACTAGCATGAAACAGACTGTCGCCTCTAAGTGCTGACTTCCATGTCCACTTTTATATTTATATATATATATATATATATATATATATTTTAATTGGAC
The DNA here is from genome assembly GCA_964036315.1 of Acanthosepion esculentum. Lineage (NCBI taxonomy): Eukaryota > Metazoa > Mollusca > Cephalopoda > Sepiida > Sepiidae > Acanthosepion > Acanthosepion esculentum. The sequence goes on along the minus strand of OZ038511.1, from coordinate 38,221,694 downwards.
ATAGTCCAACAATTTATTAAAGACATTTTTGATATGTTTAACGTTCTTTTTATAGATACAAGTATTTTAATTAAAAATTTTCCTTAAAATACTTGTATCTATAAAAAGAACGTTAAACATATCAAAAATGTCTTTAATATAAATATATGTATGTATGTATGTATTTATATATATTTGTTAATAATTTTCTTAATATATAAAATACAAATTAAACTAACGATGTGTAACTGAATGACAATAGGCCACCCAAATTATCTAATGCATCTCTTCCATCAAAAGGACTTCATCAGACTAAAATAATCTGACCAGCAAAAATTGTCTCGCACAACACAGTGAACCAACTTTCCTAGCAGCAGACCTAGCAATTGATTCAATATAATCTTTCCACTACATGGCAGCAGAAAACATTAGTCCAAGAAGGCACAATGAGTTGCTGATGGAAGATAAAATGTGTTCTCTCAGATGATTTAAAGAGAGTGGTTTCATTTGGGAGGTGTTAAAATAACAAGCTGTTCCTTGCCCCAGTTAACAGCAGATTGTAGGCCATTTATTATTTAGACTTATAGATTTGTAAGTGGATTTTTAATGAAAGTGACAAAAATGGATATGTCAAAACAAGAAGAAAGGAGGGGTAAAAAAAAGTCATTACAGGGATTAATTATTAATTAAAATATAACACAATTAAGAAGAAAAACCGCTAAACCATTTTATTGGTCATCTCTCATAGAGCTCAGTGCAGAAAAAGAAATGTTCACAGTGGCTAGAATGAGCACCAAAGACCAATTGTTATATAATAAATATATAAAACTTACAGACGATAGCTGAACATTAGTTATAAAATCACCGATGTGTCTTATAACCAAGACATGTTCTCAGTACTAAGGAAGGATAATTTGGAATTTCATTTGAAGTTATTGGACTCTATTTATATTAAGTCCTACCAGACATCTCCTTGTAAGCAAAAAATAAATCTAATTAGACTGTAAATGTTATATATTCATTATATAAAAATTGGTCTTGGGTGTTCATTTAAGTCATTGTGCACATTTCTCATCCCTGATTGTTCATATTGGCTAAAACGAACAGCCAGGATCAATTATTCTAAATAAGTACAGACATCAGCACACATACACACACTATGTATGTAAAACATCCTGACCAAAGATTAAAGGTTCTTGAAATATATTTACCCGAATTTCATTGTTTTGAATATACAAGATACCAATCAGAGATTGTAATCCTGAGCCTGTGGGTCGACACATTCTTATAAGACCTATAAAAAAAAAATAAATAAATAAATAAATAAAAATCATATATATATATATATATATATATATATATGTATGTATATATATATATATATAAAAACTGCCATAAAGAAATAGAAAATTAAAATGTTGCAATGACATCTGTGAGACTACCCACCTCTGCAACTCGCTGCACAAAGATATAGACCCCACGTCGTAGAATTTCTGTGCGGTGGATCGAGCGAGAGGTAGGCTCACAGGTAAAAGAAAAACACAACTACAAACTTGGGTAGGACGAAAAGAGGAGAGAAGGTGTGTGACCTTTTTGTGGATGATAACTCTTGGTTGATTCTCGGCTGGCGGAAAAAATATATCCTAACTAACAATGTCCGGCTGCTAATGGGTCGCTCTTCGATGTTACGTGCTCCGGCCTAAATCAACCTTCCTCGAACCTAAACTAAGTCTAACTACCCGTGGCCTAAAGCGCTCCGTATATATGGAGAATCCTCTTTCATCATTTCCGGACAAGGGACACCCACGAATAAACCCATAACTTTTTCATGACCATTTCTCTCTTTGAAGAAAGTGGACATAAAACTATTTCTTAGCCTAGCTGACTCCGATTCAGGGACATTAAATTCAAACCCTTTTAAGTTTTGACCAGAGCCGGTCTTTTTCCTATCTTAGTATTTTGACAAGTACTTAACACTTATCTACCCTTTTCGCCATATGTCCAAACATGTTTTTATCTAGATTCCTAATCTAATCATTTGGTCTTGAAGTTTGATGCCCAGGTCAAATCTAACTAATCTTCTCGCACATATGTGTGCGTGCGCACGCACACACAGATGTGGGGGTGTATATATACACACATACAGATGTGCGGGCGCACACACACACACGTGTGCGCATATATCCGACTCATAGTGTCACACATCTGAAATGTGACAGGATTCGATACAATTAATGATTCGAATACATGGAAACAATACTTGATTTTCATTTGTGACAAGCCCTTAATGTAATAAAAAGCTTGAAAGATTAATGTTCTTTCTCTTATATAACACTTTGAAAACTGCTACCAAAAATTTGGGGCAAAAATCTTACGATAATAAAACCCTCATTTATACTATTTACATTCAAACTAGTGTCTTCATCGTTGTCGTTATCACAACGCTTACGGCGGTTGTGCCATCCAACCTTCACCTGTAGGGAATTCCAAACAGAACCCAATATTTTTTTTGGGGGGGGGGGGGGAGACTGTTCTTGTCCCACTGCCCATGTCAGGGTATATCCCATGTAGTACTTATTTTTAGTACTGCTCAGTTACTGTTCACCATGTTTCCACAGAGTCCAAGTACACACTACCCAGCCCAGGGATTGAACCCACAATTACTATATCACCAATGCATGAATTAATTCTCTAATCCACTAGGCTATTGTGCCATGAGACAATTCTCTGCCTGCTGATGTTTGTTACCCAGATCGACATAGACCAGATGAAGGCTTATGGGCACAATAGCCAAAACGTTGTGATAACAACAACAAAGATGAGGACAATAGTCTCATGTAAATAATTATAACTTTTCATCCCAGAAATTCAGATGGAAATAAAAGAGTTTTTTTGCGGCCGGGGGGGGGGGGGGGTATATGAACATGAGAGGAATAGAATTATTCTTTTATTTTTTCAACAGTAAAAAAAGAGTAGTTGCAGTATGTCATCAGCAGCAGGCAAGATAGAAGATCATTAGGCTTAAGGCTCTAAGCTCTAGACAATTGTCCTCTTAGATCATTGCCTAATGCAGGACTTCTCAATCGGGGGAATTTTAGGGTTTCAGTAGGGGGAGGGAAAAATCTTTTACTGTTTGTTTTTTATTCACTGAATTTTGTTTATTAAGTTACAATACTGTAAACTGGTTGGTAACAATATCACCGATACCTTCTCTCTTGTGAGGAATGACACAGGGAATGTACTTCAAATACACGATTCATGAATTCCAACACTGAAATCTGCCACACTAGACGCCTTCTCACCACTGTCTATTGGCCTGTCTATTTATCTACCTGAGGCCACACAGCTTTTTGTACACCTGAATCAAATCATGTCTCACATCATGTTTAAATCGTGTTTTCTGCATTCCGAAGGACATAAGTTCGATCCAGGCAGGCAAGATACAGTCAGATTCTCTTCCTTTGCCCAACCGGTAAGTTATTATTTCCACTACACTTCCCACTGATTTCATTATCATCACGAAAACTGCAGAGCGAACTTCTTGAAAATTACTGCTTTTATTCTTGCTGGGTCCTCTTTTTCCATCTCCTCCATCTGTTGGTGCACGTCAAATTGCCAGCCTGTTGTAATTCACTTCATTCAAACAGCAAAATTATTCCACTTTCTCAACCGACGATACAAATGGGATAGAACCATCAAATTGTGAAATTAACTTCTGTGGCAGACATGATGAGGCAGAACCTGGGACGAGCACAACTGGTTGCGACTTGCCTTTTCCCCACCAAAAAAGAGCCCGTATTTGCTTAGCATGTAAGGCTACTGCAGTTGAAATGAAGGAGAAAAAAAGCACTTGCCACTCTGCCGTAATCCATCCTCGGCCAGATAACGTAAAAGAATAAGGGGTGACTTGCATTGCCTTTTTATGCAATGAATATGCAATGCATTATGGGACAGAGACGCAATGAACTATGGGATCGCATGAAGACGCAAGGGATTATAGGTATATGGACAAATATAAAAGCACCTAGTTTTTCCCAGTTCAGGACAGGCTTGGAGTGATGTTCACGGTTGGCGGCTGGAAAAGTCTGTTTGTACGATTTTGAGACAGAACTCAAGAAGGAACGACTAGAGGTTGGATTACCAGTTGGGAGAGCTCGAATTTACTCGCTGGTGGCCGTTTTCTTTTTATTTCACCACAACTTCATACAAATTTACTGTCTGCCAAATGCCGAAATAGCTTGTAAACTGGTTGGTAACAATAACATTAGTACGTTCTCTGTTGTGAGGATTGACGCAAGGAATTTATTTAAAATCTGCGACTCTCAAATTCCAGTACTGCAATCTGCCATGCTAGACACCTTCCCCCTACTGTCTTTTGGCCTGTCTATTTATCTACCTCAGAGGCCACACAGCTTTTTGTACATCCAGGCACCTGAATCAAATCACATATCACACATCATGCTTGCTTAAACTGTGTTTTCTACATTCTGAAGACTACAAGTTCAAGCCAGGCAGACAAGACACAGCCAGGTTCTCTTCTTCTGCTAAACTGCTCCAGGTTCCATGTTGGCCAAATTATAAAGAAATTTATTTCTGTGCATTTACACCAAATTTATTAAATTCTAATATTTGAGAAGGAAACAAGTGGATTTTATATATCTTCTGAAATGGTAACTTTAGATATCTAAGTAAAAAACAAATCTTACAGGTCTGCAAACTCACCTGGCCAAGATCTCATCACAGTTAATAGAGCCATTTTACTTGCTGTAAATCTTGTTTCACGATCATCTCTGAAATTAAAAATTAAAAATATATCAAAATTAAATAACAATTTAAAAAATCCCCACTGCTATAATCTTCAGAAAAGAAAATCATAAAACTATTAACATGTTTAAAAAGTTAACGCTACTGAAATTTTTTTTACATGGCGTAGCCAAAATAATTCATAGTTTGTTGTCTTATATTTTGTAGTGTCAGGAAAAGTGGGTGACAAAAGACCTATAGCGACAATTGACATTGAATGACATTACCTCAAATACTGACCACAGACTAATGTAAATTTTACATGATTTCGAATGACAGTCATCAAGAAAAGCAATCAACTATGAATCATCTCTAAGGCATCTTGACGTGGGGTAATGGTTAACAAGTTAATCTGGTTAGTCATTACTATTGACTAGTTTGATTCTAATTCTTATACCAAAACTAAGCTATGATTATTATTTTTAGAGTGCTTTAGTGTTGAGTAATGATTTAGTTTAGTTGACCATTACTACTGAGTAGTATGTTTGATTCTCAATAGGTCCAACATATTTGTGGCCTTGTGTCAAACTATGTTAAGTAAATAATAATTTGGGCACTTTAGCATGAAATGTTTGTCTGGTTGGTTATTACTATTGAATAGTGAGTTGAGCCTCAATTTGGTCCCACATATTTGTGGCCTTGTGTCAAACTCAAACTAACCTTAATAAATAAAAACTAAGTACATTCGGTTGACTATCAAAGATAAAGAATTAAAACAAAAATGGTTTTGCCCTATGTTTGTTATAATCATATATTCCCCATCAGCGCCAGTGATCAAGCACAGATAAAAGCCAGAATTCTGAATGCTGATTTTCAAGGCAAGTAGAATCTACCTATATGTAAAATTAGTCTAACGCAATCTTCCTAACTCCTCATTCCACTATTTGACTTTGACTCAACTTGTATGAGTTTTGGGAAAAGGAAAATAAAAAAGGAAAATAAGAATATAAACTAAAACTGAGATTACCTCCTCTTGCCAGGAGGTGAAAAAAAAAAAGAAATAAAAAAAAAAAACAACTTTTTTTCTCCTAAAATAAGAAGGCTTTGGCACCAAAGCCAGCCAGAGGGGAAAGTGCTTTTTCTTGCATCCCAAGAGTCAGTGAGAGGTTTTCTTTTCTTTGTACTTGTGTCAATAATAGAGTCAAGTTTTATTGCCGCAAGCTAAGTTTCATAAATATTAAGAATTACAAACACAGCAAAGAAAACTAAGAACTGACTTCATCAAAGTGATTTACCAGATCAGAAATGTTTTTGTGAACAAGTTCTCTTCAAGAAAAAAAAAGAAAAAAGTTTTGACTTCAAAGTGAATAACTTGCTTTGGCCACGAGTGACACTGTTGCAAAAGTTAACAGACCTACCAGAACCTGGGAATTGGATCTGACTGACAAAGTTCCAGCACCCTCTTCATAAAGATGTACCGTATATTTCTGCATATAAGACAACCTTTAAATCCCAAAAATCATCTTTAAAAATTGGAAGTCCTCTTATACAACAATTCTAAAAAAAAAAATTTAATTCTTAGTGATGTTTGTCAGTAGGCTAACCTCTGCCTCGGTGCAATAACCAATAACGTTCATGAAAAGATTCACATTATCAGATAAACTGATAATAAAAGTAATAAAACCATTTCTACCTTATGTATTACGGGCATAACTTCATAATAAATTGCCTATTCAAAGAATAATTCCATATCAATGAAATCAACTTGTATCCATGCAAGCTCAGCTGAGAAAATGTAAACATCAAGTTATGATTGTGTTCACAGCACTGTTATTAGTGGTATTTTGTGATTGATGTATAAGTAAATGGCCATTAGTACACCAGGCTGTTTGTAACTGTTTAGATATAAGAAAAGAAGAGGAAGAAGAAATAGATCAGTATTTGAAAGAGCTCATATGATGAAATGTAAACAAAGCAATGGTTTCCCTTTTAGATGACGTGTGTAGGAAAAACATGATATAGAATCGGTTTTCTTATTTCATTTATTTTGAATTTCTAAGGATATACTAAGTAACAACATTTCCAATAACATTATATAATCAATAAGCAATCATCTTAAACTACAGGTATAGAATAAATTCCTGAAAATTTGCTATATTTTTTTTACCTTGTTTTATCTAAAAGTTGCCTTATACACAGAAATATACATTTTATCCTTCACTTATTTTAAATGCATCCAATAGAGGTTTAGTGATATGTAAATGACCACCTAATTAGCATAGCTAAGGCATAGACTATATAAATCCCCAAGCAGTAAGGGTAGGGCAACTCTCAGTATACAAGATAAACGACTATCGATGGACAAAGAAAGTCTCACTTCATAACAGGAAGTACAAAAGTTTCTCCGGCAAAGAATATATAATTATTTATGACAATTTAGAGCTGTTTTCTAGTGTAAAGAATCACAATGCACAGATCTTTAACCATATGTTAGTCATCTCAGATTTCCATAAATGGATAGTCCTCTGGAGTCTGCCTTCCATGACAACTGAGCTACAGCTGCACCACACTGCATGCTTCACACCCTGAGTCAGGAGCACCATGGGAGGGAGCCAAAGAAACAAGTGGCTAACTAGGAATTAAGAGTACTTTAAAAATATGTGGGGAAACAAAACATTCCATTTGATGAATGCAGGGTTAAAGGTAAGAGGATTTTTTTTTTTCTCTTTTTTTAAATCTAAAATCTACTAAAGAGAGGAGACAGAAACATTGCCAGAAAGTACATTTATAAAACTTCCCACCAGATACCTGATGAAGAACACGTGATGGTGGGGAGTTCAAGTCTTCTTCCCATCCCTATAACAGAACCTGCTGACCTTAAAAGTGACTGTCTCTTTGCACTGTGGGTACGTCTAGCTCTATACTGTAACTGCAAAAGTATGGAAGTGGCGAGGGACAAGTTTATTAGATTCATAAAAATTTGAGGAAAATATTGGTCATGAAAATGGCTCCTCATGAGTTGCAAAAAGATAGCCCATGCACAGCATGTTTAACATCTCTGGATTATAACAAAATAAATATTGTCAAGGCAGGAGAAAGGTGTAGAATCAGTTAAGCAATTCCAAGAGATAAATTGCAATGTTTTTTTGTCTAGGGAAACAAGTCCTGAATATGACAGTGCCTTGTTAGTGAGCTTAGTTTGATTGGCCATTACTAGTGAGTACTGAGTTTGATCCTCACAAGGTGCCCCCATACAGAGTTCAGTATTAAATAACTAAATAACCCATCAAGACTTGATATATCATAAAATTAACCAACCAATATATAAATGATGCTCATCAGTAAAAAAGGAATATCTACCAATAAAAAAAAAAACACTCATCTCTTCACAGAAGATAGTGACTACTAAATGACTTTATTGGTTTTATGGCAGCATATCAACCATTTTATATAAGAATATTTGAATGTGCAGATTTTTTAAGATTTGTTTCTGTTTAATAAGAGAACACGCAATCATGGAACACAATTGAATTTTCCCAAAGAAGAAAGATTACACAAAGATATGAAGAAAAAAAATGGCCTCACCTGGACCTTGTCAAAAAAAAAAACAAAAAAAAAAAACACACAAATCCAACTGCACGTGATTCTCTTTGGAGAAGAAATAATGATGATAATAATAATAGTGATGATGACATTATTAATAATGATAGTGATGACAGTGATAAGTGGTGATGATGATAATGAATGTAGTGATAATAACAGTGGTGTTGTTGAGTGATAATAATTATCATAGTGCTGATGTTGACTGATAATGATTATGGTGATGGTGACAATGATAGTCATGATGATGGTGACTGATAATGATAATGGTGATGATGGCTGATAATGATAATGGTGATGATGGCTGATAATGATAATGGTGATGATGGCTGATAATGATGATGATAATGGTGATGATGGCTGATAATGATAATGGTGATGATGATGGCTGATAATAGCAGTGATAATAATAGAAATGATGAAGACGGTCAGTGACGATAATGACAACAATGATAACGGAACACAAACCAACAAAGAATACCAATGTGAAAAGATAACTGTAGGACAAAAGATCAAAATTTAAAAAGTTATTTCCAAGCAGAAATTGAATTCAAAAAGGGAAATGAATAAATCATGTAATCATTGCCTATTCGAAATCTTGCCAAAGATAATGGAAATAAGATTTGCTTTCTTCATTAATCAATTATTATTGTGGATAATGTTGGACAGGTCATTTTAATTTGTATTATTTGCAGATAGCCAAAGTAATCTACATTTTGTAGTCTTCAATGCAGTGAAGTTTCTTCTTTAAACAAGTTAAATATGTTCTGATGATGTTGGCAAGTAAGATTCTTTATGGGGTCTTTTGAATAAAATTTCAGATCAAAATTAAGTTTTCAGTAATGACAAGTGTCTGGCTATCATATCAAATCTTGAAAAGGCATGATGAGAGTATTAATAGAAGCCAATAAGTTTTTTATGGGCTTCTCTCGGCACATTCAAAGATAAAAAAATAAATAAAACATTCTATCCTCCTTAGCTTACACTTTAAATGCACATTTATGTAATAAAGATTAAGGATCATGCAAATGCACAAAGAAGGAGGGGCTTATTAAGCAGGGAGGAAGAGGAAGTACTTTTTAAGGCAATCCAGCAAAAAGTGTGGTCAGGAAAAAGAGGTCAGGAAAGGATCCACAAATAACATCCATGCAGGAAGGTAGAAACAAATGCAAAAAAAAAAAAGGACCAATTTAAAGCCCCAATAAATAAATAAAAATAAAAAAATAAAACTCACTCTGAAACAATATCAGGATCTCATTACGATAAATGTTAATGCATGCAGGGAAAATAATAAACAAATGCACAATGAAATAATCGATACAAGGATTTGAAACCATAGCCAGACTAACATTGTCCAATTGACATTTTTATCCAGCTCAGGCATTCTGACTGAGCATCCAATGAACTACAATCTGAAATTATATTTGAACAGACTGTGGTCATCTAGATCACCAAATCCCATCGCCTTTAAGTTTCTTCGGTTGGGGCTGTATCTAAATTGCAATCTACCAAACAAGGGTCTAGTCTCTGGGCAATTTATGTTGGGCAATCTTTAACCTTTGTGCCCAGAAAAAAAAAAAAAAAATTTTTTTTTCCTTTGACAGTTATTAATTTAACTACTTTCACTCTTCAGAAATGTTTGTCTTAAAAAGTGATGATTAGAATTGTAATAAAACTTAAACATATGATTAAAGTGAATTTATACATTTTCTTTGTTCTTGAGAATTGACAACTATTTATTTATTAGATTGTTTATTTTACAAGAATAATTTTATATTTACAACATTCTAAAAACTAAAACTAATATAATGCAATATTTATCATTTACCAATTTATAAAGAAATATGTAAACAATTTTTTATTCATTAAATTTATAAACATTTACTAAATTATTAAAATATGTGAACCATCAATAAGGAAATCCTTATTATTTACCATTTTATAAAGTTTGAATCGATTGACAATTAGCTGAGGTTTTGCCAACCATTTGAATAAACAATATAATAAATAAACAATGTTTATAATTTTAGTTGTCAATTCTCAAGAACAAAGAAAATGTATAAACTTACTTATGTTTTATTAAAATTCTAAACATTGCTTTTTTTAAAAAAAAAAACAAACAATACTGAGGAGTGAAGGTAGTTAGAATAACAGCGGTGTCAAGAGGAAAACTGTCCTTTTCACACACTGTTTTTCTGTTGATCACGTTATGTTGAATGTATACAAAATGCTGTAGATAATGGAACTCAACAAATTCTCTAGAATGTGTTGTGAAATACTGTGATCATAATCATGGTCTTCATATTTAATTATACTCTTTATAACTCAAGAGTTATAGGTTTTCCTTCTATAAATAAAATATGTCTCATTAACCCATTAATGCCTATAATAAAATTCAGTATTAATTATAAAAATTTAAATAAAAATCCAATATTAGATGTTTATAAAAAAAAATTATAAACAAAAAAAAAAAAAAATCTTATTAATTATAGGTTCCTAACCTATAACCGATTCCAAAAATGGAACAGTAGACATTAACGGGTTAAAAGAGTCACTTTCTGGACACCCTGTATAGAATTCAATAAAACATTAGCAAAACTAAAATAAAATGTTCGATTTTAAACTCTTTAAAACACTCAAGCCTTAAAAATGAAAATAAAATGAAAAAAACAAAATTTAAATATAAAATATAAAAATCCTTTAAAATTTTAACTTTATCAAAATCAATTAGAAGTGTCAACATGTTAAGAGAAAAAACATGTTTGTCCTATCAAATAGTTTTTAACTAGATAAAAAAGGGTGAAGTCTTCGGGAAGTGACCTTTATGCATAAAGGCATAACCAAGAGAAAAGGCCATGGACACACAAATATGTGAAACCACAGATGTAACTAATCTTAAAGCCTGCTGAAGCAACAAGGCAAACACAATATATAGAAAAATATTGTGGCAACTGAAAGAGAAACATCTATTTTTCAAAAACATAAAAAATAATAGAACAAAGGGCATTGCATGTAAGAATACACACGAATTACAAGTCCAAAGTGGATGTAGCTCTATACCACTTATATGGTTTCTCTGAGCTGGTTCCTGTATTTATCTTCTGTCAGTCTTAATTTAACATCACACTGATCAAAGGCTACATAAAGACTGTCTCCATCATTAGCATTCCAATACTTTATTTTGCAACATTCATTTGAACTTTATTTCTATTTTAACCCATGTCAGCATTTTAGCTTTTATCATCATCATCAACTACTCTGAAGGAAAGTTATCATTTGCCATGTGGTATATTACTAGGGTTTGGCTTCACAAATATTTAGGAGGATTTTCCATGATTGTTTCACCATCTCCTATATCTTGAGAAGGCAAGAAGAAATAACCCTCAGGCATGCACTGATGGCATTTTAAGGAGGGGGAAAATGGTATGCACATTACTGTCTCTAAACCAAGAGTTTATTGTCATGGCCCAGCTAAGTTGAATGTTGGGAGTACGGTCCACTGATCATGTTTTCTGTTAGAGTATACTTCTGCTCAGTAGATGATAGGTTCAGTGATGGGGGTCTGCCACCTTTCCTAAGAGCATTTCAACATCAAGGTTGATGATAGAAGTTTATTATTATTATTACATCTTTTTATTCTTGGATATTACAGTAACTGAACCCTTAAGAGACAGTTATCACATTAAAATTGTTTGTCTTCATATTAATACTGTAATTTCTATGATAAGGAATTATTATTTATACTATTTACATGTGAACTATTGTCTTCATCTTTGTTGTGGCTATCACGTTTCAGCTGTTGTGCCCTCAGCCTTCATCAGATGTATATTGATCCAGGTAGCTTACATGGAATTCTGAACTGAAGCCTTTATTTAATCTATAGTGGGGGGAAAGCAGCTGTAAAAGAAGAGAAAAGTTTCAGTGAGTGCAGTCAAGCACGACAAGCAGCAGCAGCGGCGGCACTCATCAGCAGGCAGGCTAGTTAGGTTTAAGGCTCCAAGTTCTCCACAGAGAATTGTCCTACAGAACAATAGCCTAGTAGATTAAAGCATTGGTTTGTGAATTTGGTTCAATCTTGTGGTTGGACAGTGTATAGTAGGACTCATTGAAAATAGGGCAAGCAATAACTGAGCATTACAAAAAATAAGAACGAGAACAGTCTACTCCTGTAGATTAAATAATAGGTTCAATTCAGAATTCCCTGTAGGTGACCCTGATCAATATATACCTTAAGGCCAGAGGTCACATCAGCCAAAACATTGTGATAACAACAACAAAGATGAGGACAATAATTTTTTTTTTTTTTTTTTTTTAACAGTAAGGTTCACCCTTTACAAATCCCAGGAGCCACTCAAGTTAGAGGACAATGTTAAAAGGCAATTTGTGCCGACAGGAGTGGAAGATAACGGAAGATACAGAGGAAATGTGGATGGTTTGCTTCTATGTAAGTGGTACCAGGGAGTGTAGTTCGTCTGAGCACTTTCCATGGAAGTAGCAATAGAGCAGTAAGAGGTTTGCCAAATCCCTATCTGTGGGAGTACACATATAAATAATAATCAAAAATAACAAAGCGGACTATTCTTTTGTTGTTTTCTCTTGTATTTGTACTGTAGTCATAAACCAAATTTTCGTCAGTTACTTAGAAGCATCATAAAATAAACGTTTTGGTAAACAACTCCTGATAACAGTCTTGAATACATTTGAATCATATTTATTTAGCTTTAACAAATTTTAGTTGAAGTATGAATTATCTCCCTTACAAGCACTCAAACCCCAATATTTGATCAACTATAATTTGTAGAAATAATAATGAATTTGCCAATATATTTTATCACTGTCATGTTTTTGGTACCTCACAAAATATGTACATGGAAGCAATCATAACATGTGAAATGTGCAAAGAAAAGCTATGCTTTAAAAAATTATATTTTAACAGAATGAGATTTCACGAAAGAATGGATTTATAGACACACACAGGTAATAGAGAACTCCAATAAAGATATGCTAAACTCTGAACTATTAATTTTTGTTCCCATTAAGTATTCATTTTTATTTCATTGCAATGTACAATCTCATGGACACATTTATTCTAAAAGACTTTTACAGGTATCAACTGAATTTAGGCAATGCTTAATGACCAATAATCCTACACACACAAACATATACACAAACACACATAAAAACAAACACACATAAAAACACATACACACAAACACACACATACATATACACACACACACACACACACAAATACATACATACATACATACACACGCATGTGCACACACACACATTCATGCAAAAAATTCAAAATTAATTTTTTTAAATAATTAAAATAAAATAAAAATTCAAGGTATAAAAATAAATTAATATTTTAACAATCAGTTCTGCATTATCTATTTATTTAGTCTAACAAATTTTGGTTGAAGAATTACCTTTTTTTTCTTTAAATATTCTCTGAATTGATTTTGTTTGTTTAGTAGCATATCAACAGCTCTATGGGTTATTTAATGTCAAAATCTAAATATTTTTAATGCACTTTTATGGCTTCAACTAAATATATTTTGAACGATAAAATGCATTGTTGGTAATTTTATTATCAATATGTACATTTTTTTTATGTAAAAACATCTTGCTCGTATTTTTATACTTTCAAGGTATTGTTTTTGTTTGGGGTTCACTATTTGTCCATAGCTGAGACCTTAACATGTGCTACAACCTCAGGTCAGGATGAACCTGGGAACAACAGCAATTAAGTTCATTCTACACACCTCAAAACCCTAATCAGAGGCCTTGCTGCCAGATCTCTAAATTGAAAAAGAAAAAAATGCTGAATCATGCCAAAAGTCACACTAAATATTGCTATTAAAGAATAATGAAATAAAATTTTTTTTTAAAATAAATTAGACTAGTTTATTTTTTTTCTAAATCTAAAGCAAACTTTAAATTATCAAAAAAGAAAAAAAAAACCTATCTTTAAATATTATCATCTAATAATGTAAAAAATAAAAGATTTGCTTAAAGGAAGATGAGAAAAACCATATCTTTGGCTTCAGTGCAAACATAAAATTTAAATACATTAAATAAAAATTGCTTTTGGGGTTATTTTTAAAAATTGTATTAAGATTCAATTTGTCAAAATATTTTAAGACATGTTCTTTAAAAAAAAATCAGTAAAATTAAAAATGATATATATTACATATAAACAAAGCAAGTGAAAAACATCAAAGCACTTATTACAATTCTGAATATTTTTACAAAAGATCATTATTTGCAGATAACAGGCAAATCCAAACATTTATTCAGGCTAATATCTGCAAATTTATTCCATGGTTAGATTAGAGCATTCACCAATTATGTTCAGATAACACAGTCAATAATTAGTGCAAATAAAATTAATTTTAAAATAATAATTGCAATCTTCTCAAACATTCTCAGAAATAAAGAAATGGAATTTGACCTACGAAAATTGTTAATACATCACCACTGTACTTTATTGTACACTGAAGCATTAATTTAAGCCGTTTTACACTGAGCATGCTTATAAACATGTTTAATAGTAACCATTCATCATCGTCATCACCAAAAGAGTAGCCGTATGATTTAAAATAACAACGAAGAGTTACCTCCCTTAGAACCGACATAAGTAGCGATATGAATTGATTGTTCCATGAATGACATCTTATTTTCAACTGGTTTAATTTTCTAATATAAAGAATGACTCATCAAAATCAAAGATAATCAGCAGTTATATTTGACTATATAGCGATGTAAATATAATCTGAATATATTTGTATGAAAAGCTACTGAATGCACCATGTAAATGGAAGCATAGATTGAAAGAGAAAAAAAATAACTTCCAACCAGATTTGAACTTGTTTCCCAAACTCTGGGAGACCGTTTGGCATGAACATTGTTTATTTGTGTTCAAATGGATGAGAAACCACATCAAATTTACAATTACATAGCAATAACGTCTTTATCTGATTAATCAATAGCAGATGTTGTTGTTGTTGTTGTTGTTGTCGTAGTAATAGTGGTAGTCTTTAATTTTCTTAATTCTTGAATCTTTTTTTTTTTTTTACACTTTTCTTTTTACCATAATACTCAGGTTGTTTTTTTCATTCTATGATCATGAAGCAAGCAAAAAAGCTTCCAATATAATTTGAACACACATCTCCTATCATTGGAAGCCTGTAAGTGGAAAAGAGTCTTACTCATCAGACTACAAAAGCTAAACAGTGGCTGAATTTACTCCACATCATTTGTCTACACTTAGTAGATATAACAGTTTTGTCTACACTTAGTAGATATAACAGTTTTGTCTACACTTAGTAGATATAACAGTTTTGTCTACACTTAGTAGATATAACAGTTTTGTCTACACTTAGTAGATATAACAGTTTTGTCTACACTTAGTAGATATAACAGTTTTGTCTACACTTAGTAGATATAACAGTTTTGTCTACACTTAGTAGATATAACAGTTTTGTCTACACTTAGTAGATATAACAGTTTTGTCTACACTTAGTAGATATAACAGTTTTGTCTACACTTAGTAGATATAACAGTTTTGTCTACACTTAGTAGATATAACAGTTTTGTCTACACTTAGTAGATATAACAGTTTTGTCTACACTTAGTAGATATAACAGTTTTGTCTACACTTAGTAGATATAACAGTTTTGTCTACACTTAGTAGATATAACAGTTTTGTCTACACTTAGTAGATATAACAGTTTTGTCTACACTTAGTAGATATAACAGTTTTGTCTACACTTAGTAGATATAACAGTTTTGTCTACACTTAGTAGATATAACAGTTTTGTCTACACTTAGTAGATATAACAGTTTTGTCTACACTTAGTAGATATAACAGTTTTGTCTACACTTAGTAGATATAACAGTTTTGTCTACACTTAGTAGATATAACAGTTTTGTCTACACTTAGTAGATATAACAGTTTTGTCTACACTTAGTAGATATAACAGTTTTGTCTACACTTAGTAGATATAACAGTTTTGTCTACACTTAGTAGATATAACAGTTTTGTCTACACTTAGTAGATATAACAGTTTTGTCTACACTTAGTAGATATAACAGTTTTGTCTACACTTAGTAGATATAACAGTTTTGTCTACACTTAGTAGATATAACAGTTTTGTCTACACTTAGTAGATATAACAGTTTTGTCTACACTTAGTAGATATAACAGTTTTGTCTACACTTAGTAGATATAACAGTTTTGTCTACACTTAGTAGATATAACAGTTTTGTCTACACTTAGTAGATATAACAGTTTTGTCTACACTTAGTAGATATAACAGTTTTGTCTACACTTAGTAGATATAACAGTTTTGTCTACACTTAGTAGATATAACAGTTTTGTCTACACTTAGTAGATATAACAGTTTTGTCTACACTTAGTAGATATAACAGTTTTGTCTACACTTAGTAGATATAACAGTTTTGTCTACACTTAGTAGATATAACAGTTTTGTCTACACTTAGTAGATATAACAGTTTTGTCTACACTTAGTAGATATAACAGTTTTGTCTACACTTAGTAGATATAACAGTTTTGTCTACACTTAGTAGATATAACAGTTTTGTCTACACTTAGTAGATATAACAGTTTTGTCTACACTTAGTAGATATAACAGTTTTGTCTACACTTAGTAGATATAACAGTTTTGTCTACACTTAGTAGATATAACAGTTTTGTCTACACTTAGTAGATATAACAGTTTTGTCTACACTTAGTAGATATAATAGTATTATATCTACTAAGTGTAAACAAAACAGTGTGGCATACCTCATACATGCTGCAAAAGAGGGTAGCAGTAGATATAATAGTTTTGTTTACACTTAGTAGATATAATAGTTTTGTTAAAAAATTTCAATGAAGTAGTTTTGGTAGCTTTTTATTGTTGTTTTAAAATTTTTAAATAAAAAAAAATGAGTATTGCAATAAACAGGAACAATAAGTTAAACTAATCAAAAATTAATACTAACACTGCTTCATCAAAGAAATTCAGATAATTTAAGACTATTACATATCCTACTATAAATATACTGGAAGAAAGGAAGAATTGACTATGACTGGAATTAAATAATATTTGCTGGATAGCTTTCATATTCTAATCCAGTGGTTCCAAAACAGTGTGGCATACCTCATACATGCTGCAAAAGAGGGTAGCAGGTGAGAAGGAATGATTGAAAGACAATGATTTAGAAACAGTTTCAAAAAATTCATATGCGAAAAAATAAATGATTTCAAAATTTAAAATATTATTATGGATTACTTATAATTGCATGCCTGAGTCCCAGTATAAATAGTTATAAATAATTATTAATTTTATCATTGTGACATTTTTGCATTATGTCAAGTATTAAGAATATAGTACCTAGGGCAGGGGTGGGCAAACTGCGGCCCGCCAAACGATTTTGTGCGGTCCACCAAGCACAAACAGATTTTTTATTCCATACTAACATGCCCCCGTCGCCAAAAATTACAACTTAAAATTGTTAGTAAAATGACAAAAAACCCAGTTAATTTATATTGAAGAATGAGATAAAATAAAAAATACAATAAAATTTTAACAGCCTATTATATTTAAAAAACAGGTGATTTTTATCCATAATTTTTTTTATATACTTTTTACATAGATATATAAAATAATCGTTTGATAGTTTCTATTTTATAATAGTAATAAAAATTCTTTCTTATTTCTTCAAACAGTTATTTTATCTTTCAAATAAATAAGTTTTTCTACTTACATGGTACTTAAATTGTTATTTATTAAAACTATATTTTTCCTTTAAAAGCCCTTTATTTTGCCAATTTTAAATATCAATTAGTTTGGTTTATATATACTATGCGGCCCAGTAAAACTATAAATTTTTAGAATGCGGCCCTTGTACTAAAAAGTTTGCCCACCCCTGACCTAGGGTCTGCAAATTGGAAAGGAGTGTTATCAATGATAATGTTCTGACTTCAAATTCGCAGTTATCTCCCTTTAACCCTCTCTCATTTTATTATTTTTAAAATGTACTTTTTATCACATAAAATTTGGTGAGGCGCAAACAAATTTCAATTCCAAAAATGTGGCCCAGTGAAAATAAGATTGGGGACCACTGTTCTAGTCCATGCCAGATAATCTTCCGAGCATAAGAGATACAAGTTCAAATCTTGTCAAAAGTTAATTTGCTATTTTCTGATCAATACTGCAGACTATAAAATGACCTTAGTACTGAGATATAAAAAAAAAAAGCAAAATCAAAGAAAAATTAGTCAAAAATTAACAATAATGTGACAACTTTCATGGCAATTTCTCTGGTCATCATTTACTGTATGGCCTGTGGTGACATCCAAGGTTTATTGTATCTGCATATACATTAACTTTCTATGTTCACAGGTTTATCTTCTTGGCTGTGACCACATTCAACAAAATAATAACAATTGTTTTTAGAGACACTGGTTGGAAGTTAACAACCATGGCAGCCTTCCCTCAGCCATGGCAGCCTTCCATCAGCTTTGAGAAGTGGACTGCTATCTTACTAACTTCCAGCCATGGAAAAGGATCCTTTTTATTCTCTGCCTGTCACTCTGGTCACTGCTGATTCCTCACTACTTGCTTCCATCTCCCTATCCATCCACTTGTGTTCCAGAAGTTTTGAAACCACCCCAAAGCCACAAGGATCGTCAAATCTTCAAAGGACTACTTTCATGACTATATAAAATCATTAATAAAATTTTATGTTGCTAATTCAAAGGTGAACTGGAAACACAAATCCTGAAAACCCCGGTAATTCAGTTGCCTCAAAGCTGGACTGGAAATGAAATTCAGTTATCTGAGTGGACTTAAAAGAAAGGAGTTTATCTACTTATCTTTTAAAGATGTCTAAGAAATTGTATTGTTACAATAATGATTAGTATTCATCTAATAAACTGTTGTGAGACCGATACTTTCCTACATCATGGACTCTCCCAGTACTAAATTATTATGTGAATGGTAGTATCATGGGAGTAGCACCAGTAATGCACAGCCGCGTACGATACCAATATCGGACACCACTGGATAGTAAGCTCTGCTTACACTATCCTTTGTAACTTTTCTGTTTAATATATCTTTCTTACCTCTAACCCGTGTTCCCTGTTTTCCTTCCATGGCCCCTACTTCGGGTCCACATCAGAAATGAAGACAACCTAAGAGTCTCTCTACTGCTATAGGTGTTAAAAGGAATAAAACAAATATTTTAAAAAAAACAAAATGTTTATTTTTTTATTCCCCCTCTATAACCAGTTGTTTTACATCTTAACAAAATACCGACAAAGGTTAAACTGAAGATTTACTGCTGAATCAAGAATGTCAACTCGGTCATAAGTGTAAATTTATCCAAAATCTTTCATGTATCTACAACTGAATTCAGCTTACAAAGGAACAAGTGACTAATAAAAAGATAACTGAATGATCAATACTGTAAACAACACCTCTTGGTGATGGTCAACAAAAAGCAAATGAAAGAAGAAAAAAGGTTTTGATGGGTCAAAGGCCAAAAGAAAGAAAGAAAGAAAGAAAAAGTACAATATAAAAAAAGTAAAGAGAAAAATAACAGCAAATGAGGAAATGGGTAATAAATAGCACTTAAACATGCAAAGGAACAGCACAGATGACATTAATTTAATAAGTGGAGAGCAATAAATTTCAACAGTCGTCTTCAAAATGCAGTTCTGCCATGAAAATATTTGGTCTTGCAGTTCTGTCATGAAAATATTTGGTCTTGCAGTTCTGTCATGAAAATATTTGGTCTTGCAGTTCTGTCATGAAAATATTTGGTCTTGCAGTTCTGTCATGAAAATATTTGGTCTTGCAACTTACAGCAATGGTATTAATTATATATCAGCTATTAACATATAAGATTATCTTCAGAATCCAACAACTGGTTCACTAACATTTTATAATTTTAAGAATTGGTTTGCACAAACCAGTAGGATGCCACCACTGCTTTTATATATATTTATAAACCTGACATTGCCTGCTGTTGACATAGATATACATTTCCAAGACACCATGAAATGTCAGTCCCTAGGGATTGTATAACAAACTAGAGCTCTTTCCAAGCCAACAGAGACATATAGTAATGTACAATACAACCTGTTTTGTGATGCATTTTTATTATATTGTATATTAGGCGCATCATTTAGCTTAGTCTGTACTGCAGACTGTATCTGATAAAAACCAAAATGGCTGTGCACATGAGAAATCATCATCAGCATCTTTATAGTCATTTATATCCAAAACTGCAAGTCTTAAGCATAAGTCTACCAATAAACAATTTAACCCATTGTACTAAACTGCAGGAAGATACAAATTTGTCCTCTGGTGGGTTGTGTGACTGGAAGAAAGTATTTCCTGTAGGCAACTTAACCTTTATCACTCTGTATGTGACTTCATTTGCTGTACAAAAATTTTATCCTGTCACTGAAGGTGACTCTGATCCCTGAATAATAGTGTGTTTGAATTTCATAGTTGTGTTGTCATATCCTGCTATGGCAACAGAAAACAACTTTGAGTGAAATTAACAATAAAAGATACTGCAATTCAGAGGCCTTGAAAAAGAATGCAGTGCTAAAGGTTAATTTACACGTTGCTTCAATTGGACCTTTTTGCCGTTAAAAAGAGAAAATGAAACTATATAACTTACAAATATCACAGTAAGATATATGTAACAAAAACTATTACAAATATTGTCTATATATTTTACTGTTATTTGTTAATAGCTTTTGTTGTTTCATTTTGTTTCTTCGAGTGATTAGATTAGAATTTAGCCTATTTATGCTCTGACAAGTACTTCTATTTCAACCTTAAATTACAAAATAGTGATACTGGTACTAGAAAGTTCCTAAATTAGCATCTCCTAGCAAACTCCATAATTGATGCCAATTAAGTCAGAATGCTGATGGATGATATTGTGATAGTCCTCTTCATGGATGAAATCAATTTTTCTTTTACAATATCTTGTTTTTTGTTGTTTTTTCTAGTGACTAGTTGCCCTAAACACTCATGCTAAACTGCCATGATACATATGTGCCACTCAAAAATCTGTTTGATATAAAGAAGGTTTGCCAAAAGCCTGACAAAACATTCAGAGGGTCTCGATAACAAAAGCTTAACATGAAATTTGATGCAAGCACATCGCTTGAATTTGTTAGTCATTGTAAAGCTTGCAGAGCCATTCCAATACAACATTACACAAACTTGCATAATAATCAAACACAAATCAAGAGCACAAATCCAACTGGCAGACTAACTTATTAGTTTGGGTACCAATGAGTGTCAACAATGGCACATTTTTGCTGAATGATACAACAATAATAATATGTACATTTATTTACTTATATTTTTAATCAGTTCACCCCAAGCAAAGCAATAATGCAATCAAGATGCAAGGAGTTACTTGAAGTGAAAGAGAAGGAAATAAAATTGAAGAACCAAAAGCTCAATCTTAAACAGGAAACAAGGGATAAACCTCCAGTCCTGTTCAAAAAACTGGGGAGAGTGTGAACTTACAGCAATGGTATTAATTATATATCAGCTATTAACATATAAGATTATCTTCAGAATCCAACAACTGGTTCACTAACATTTTATAATTTTAAGAATTGGTTTGCACAAACCAGTAGGATGCCACCACTGCTTTTATATATATTTATAAACCCGACATTGCCTGCTGTTGACAGATATACATTTCCAAGACACCATGAAATGTCAGTCCCTCAGGATTGTATAACAAACTAGAGCTCTTTCCAAGCCAACAGAGACATATAGTAATGTACAATACAACCTGTTTTGTGATGCATTTTTATTATATTGTATATTAGGCGCATCATTTAGCTTAGTCTGTACTGCAGACTGTATCTGATAAAAACCAAAATGGCTGTGCACATGAGAAATCATCATCAGCATCTTTATAGTCATTTATATCCAGTAAACAGTATAGGAAACAGCTGTTGGTCACTGTCGAGCCAACCTTCAGAAATGGGGAAATGCCATCAATGATGATCCCAGCTACCAATGTGGGCAATCACAAACTATGGAGCATTTTCCAGTGTGCCTCAATCTTGAAGATTCATGCACACTTAAAGACCTTAAAACCTTAAGACGCCAGGCGAGGCTTTGTGTGCAATACTGGATGGGTGTAATGTTGCGACTCGATAATAATATTAGGTTGGTGCAAAAATAATGTCGTTTTTTGACATGATCTTGAACGTCAAAAAACGACATTATTTTTGCACCAACCTAATAATAAGATATAGATGACATGTACATTAATGAAGTGTATGCATAAAAAAGCAAGCTATGGGCTAACCTGTAAAAATCCAGAACAATTAGGGGACGGTGCCCTACGCTAGTGCTGGGTCTGTAGGACCAAGGGGAGAATGGCAGGCTCCAATAGGAGTAGAGGAGTGCCATTCCAGAAATCCCCGATGACATCACATGATGAAACGTCTTCTCTGTGTACGGAAAATTTGTTGGTTATTTCCCTGTATGTGACTAAAGCATTCATCTAATGAAAAGCAAACATGATAACATCTGCAAAGGATGACGAAACAGATGATCCCCATCTGAGGACAACGTTGGAGTGTAACGATCCAAATCACCTGCAGAGTCAATCTTCAGAAATAGGGATATGTTACGGATCATGATCCCAACTACCAATGCAAGCAATTAAAAACTAGGGAGCACACTTAACGATCTTGAAACCATAACACCCCAGGCAAGGTACTGTGTACAACACTGGATAGGTGTAGTGTAACGACTCGATAATAATTTCCAGTAAATGGCAATTTTCTAATGTTGTGACCAAGGAATTGGTTAAGAAATAACAAAACAAGAGGTTGCAGATAAATCGTGTATTGAACGGTAAATACAACAGAAGAGTGTTGCATGACTTGGGAGGGTGTGTCTGTTGACCAGTATTCAGTCTATATCACTGTTCCTCCGAGGCTTACTTTTCCTACTACTTTATAGTAAGTGGAAGAGTCCATAATAGACTCATTAGAGGAAAGACACTACAACACCTATTTTTTTTTTAATTGGCCAGTATAGCCAGGCAACAATTCTAAAACAATGCAGCAGTGAAAGTAAAAATAACACTATGAATTCAATTTAGTGGTGGGAGTAAAATCAGCATCAAAGGGCCACTGATTTTCACCTTGGGAACCACATTAAAACAATTTTACTTTACCTGTGTCTCCGTCCAAAGAAAAATTAATTAAATTTGTAAAACCTAATACAGCAAATTATGCAAATAACTAATAAGTATGCCAGTCTTTCTGGGTAATTTTTTTCCTTTAACATCAAACAAATTTAATGATATGTATATTATATTTTAATATTTTAATATTAAAATTTAAATATGTAATATTTTAATGATATGTATATTTCAAATCAATCCAGGATAAAACTATCAATACTTTCCCCGAGCTATGGAAGCAGCCATTTGCTTCTAGTCCCAAAAAAATATAAAGGAAAACTGAGAAAATATGCAAGCCCAAATTGACCTTACTAATGAGATGCTGTCAAATTTGAAGCCATAAAACTTCCCCAGTTTCATCTTTTGAAAGACTAAGATTTTCAAATTTATGTAAAGATTTCAGTAAATCCCTAATATCATAAGAGGACAAGTCAGTTGAAAGTTTATGAAAATTCACCCTACAAATGCGAGCAGGCTATATCTGCAAAAACTTATAAATTAATGTCATTAAATCCTCATGTGTCAATGAGAAATACAGCCTTTGTATGTCAATAGAAAAGCAGTTAAGGATTCCAGGGAGCAAACTTAACAGTTTATGTTGTGGTGCAGTCGCATACACGGACTTACACTGTGCGTGGTTTAATCCGTTTGGAAGCATTGTATTTATGTTCACCTTCTCTGAAAAAAAAAAAGTTAAAAAATAAAAAAACAAAAAAAAAAAATAAAAACTTGAGTGTTTTTTTTTGTGCTGACAATCAAGATCTGACCGAATTTGATGTTTACTTGTTACCATTTTGAAAGAAAAAAGCTCATTTAAAAAAAAAAATTTTGAATTAAAAAAAATAAAAATAAAAAATAAAATAAAAAAAGAAAAGAAAATAAAAGAAAAAAATAAAATAAAATAAAAAAAATAAAAATAAATAAAAATATTAAAAAAAAATAAATAAAATAAAAAAAAATTAAATTAAAAAAATAAAATAAAAATAAAAAAAATAAAAAAGTAAAATAAAAAAAAAAAATAAAAAAAACTTAGCAATTTTTCAGTTAATTTTTGTATTTTTGATGAAGGACTGTATCCAAAAACATTTTAAAACTTTTATTTAACATGAAAAATACTCCCAGTATTTTAAATTATTAAAATAACAAATACTTATTTAACAAAAATGCAATATTGTTTTTTTGCATTTCTTTTAAGTTTTTATATACAAAAATCCAGTTTCCAGATAGCACTGCATTTGCAAGAACTATAAAGAAATCACAATGCCAATTGCATCAAAAAGTTGGAATCTGGCTCCAGAAGGAAATATTTATATATATATTTCATTTTTATCACCATTTTTAGTGGACACTCAAATTTGAGTAGACGCACCATTTAAAAAGTATATTTATTCTCATCTACTTGCTTGAATATTCAAGTTTTTATTAAAGAAAAACATGCGCTCTCCAGCAGGGTTCATGTATGTACCTCTGGGAAGAGGAAAATCGTCGTTAGATCCGATGTGCCTTAACCAACTCCACCACGGAGCAGTTGAATTGGCTAGATGTAACCGTAATTTCTCTGCTAACAGTTTCTTTTCTCACACTTCTTGCTTGTGGAACTCTCTTCCAGCTCCATGCTTTCTGGCCATCTTTTATCTTCAAAAATTTAAATACAATGTCAATCATTATCTACTGTCTTCCTGATTACTCTTCTATTGTTCCCACTCCTTCATAATGTTTCTGTTTTTCACATGCGATAAGCTCTTGTGTCTTAGTGGCTTTACTGCCTTGCTTGGGGTGAATTTGATTAAAACATGATAATTAAACTGACTAGCTGGTTATGTAAAGCTGAAACATTTTGGATTGTACAAATAATTTTTTTTTTAGGCGGTGGGGGGGGGGGCATATTGCATTAATTGTTTGGCGAACAACAAAGATTTTTCCAGATAGACGTCCTACTATTTAACCCATAACTGAGGGGAGATAAGATGGATTCACACCATCCCCTGAGCCACTAATCCATTAAACCACCTGCACATCGGTGATAATTTAAAATGAAGAGTTTATGTGTATAGAAATTAATGTATCAATGAATATTTTTCTGGTGTCAAAACTCACCCAGTGCCATGTTCACTTGAGTCAGCACTGTATTTAAAGTGGCAGTCTGTGAATGGTGCTATCAATTGCTGAAATATAAGAAGACACAATTAAAATAATATGTAACAGATATATTTTCTCATTATTTTCTCATCATAAAATTATAAAAAAAAGTTTCTTTGAAAATTATTCTAATACAAAAGCAAAACATTCATTCAATTATTTTAACATGTGAAAATTTGTAGGATGCAGAGGTCATAGCCAGGTGGCAACTCTGGTTCAATATTTTACTGCATGATTGGATATAGCAGGGTGACAAACCTGGTCAAACCTTTTACTTGTTAACAGTGCGGTCACCCTATTTCAACAATTTACTGCATGATTGGGTATAGCAGGGTAGCAACCCCGGTTCAACCTTTTACTCGTTAACAGCGTGGCAACTCCGGTTCAACCTTTTACTGGTTAACAGCGTGGCAACTCCGGTTCAACCTTTTACTGGTTAACAGCGTGGCAACTCCGGTTCAACCTTTTACTGGTTAACAGCGTGGCAACTCCGGTTCAACCTTTTACTGGTTAACAGCGTGGCAACTCCGGTTCAACCTTTTACTGGTTAACAGCGTGGCAACTCCGGTTCAACCTTTTACTGGTTAACAGCGTGGCAACTCTGGTTCAATATTTTACTGCATGATTGGATATAGCAGGGTGACAAACCTGGTCAAACCTTTTACTTGTTAACAGTGCGGTCACCCTATTTCAACAATTTACTGCATGATTGGGTATAGCAAGGTAGCAACCCCGGTTCAACCTTTTACTCGTTAACAGCGTGGCAACTCCGGTTCAACCTTTTACTGGTTAACAGCGTGGCAACTCCGGTTCAACCTTTTACTGGTTAACAGCGTGGCAACTCCGGTTCAACCTTTTACTGGTTAACAGCGTGGCAACTCCGGTTCAACCTTTTACTGGTTAACAGCGTGGCAACTCCGGTTCAACCTTTTACTGGTTAACAGCGTGGCAACTCCGGTTCAACCTTTTACTGGTTAACAGCGTGGCAACTCCGGTTCAACCTTTTACTGGTTAACAGCGTGGCAACTCCGGTTCAACCTTTTACTGGTTAACAGCGTGGCAACTCTGGTTCAATATTTTACTGCATGATTGGATATAGCAGGGTGACAAACCTGGTCAAACCTTTTACTTGTTAACAGTGCGGTCACCCTATTTCAACAATTTACTGCATGATTGGGTATAGCAGGGTAGCAACCCCGGTTCAACCTTTTACTCGTTAACAGCGTGGCAACTCCGGTTCAACCTTTTACTGGTTAACAGCGTGGCAACTCCGGTTCAACCTTTTACTGGTTAACAGCGTGGCAACTCCGGTTCAACCTTTTACTGGTTAACAGCGTGGCAACTCCGGTTCAACCTTTTACTGGTTAACAGTGTGGCAACTCTGGTTCAATATTTTACTGCATGATTGGATATAATAGGTGTGGCAACCCTGGTCAAACATTTTACTGGTTAATTGAATATAACAGGGTAGCAACCTTGGTCCAATGTTTTACATCATGATTGGATATAACAGGGTGGCAATTCTGGTTCAACGTTTTATGCCATGATTTCATGATCTGAAGCTGATGCTCTGCATATGTAATTTTTAAGCAATTAATGGAGGTTTTAAATTCAAAATTATTTCTTGTTACTATTGTATTTAGTGATGAAATATCCCAAAACAATTTTCCTTCATCAAAAAACCCCAAATGTTTCAATCTCACTTCATTTGTTCATAAATACACATTTGTCCTTTTGTATTCTTTCAATGCATTTTACTGGTAATGTATCAACCCTTTCTTTTGCCCAAAGAATTTTCTCAGAACATCCAACTAATTTCAAGCATCAAAGCAAATTAAATATACACTTATTGAAAGTAATTCCCTCTTCTGTACTTACCTCTAAGTCTGTATTGTGTTTGATATAATGCCGTGTGCTAGGATGGTTGAGAAGATAGAGAATGGTAACCACCAATGATTCATTGATTCTTGGATAGTGATAACAGTCCAGAACATTCCGCAAGATACAGCTGATGGCATCACAACGGTCAGCTGCTTCTGCATTCACAAAGGCTAAAATAAAAAAAAACAATTGAATATTAAGCAGTCACGACCCCTGATGAAGAGGCAAGTATCATGTCACACAAAAGACTAGAAATATGCAACCCCCCCCTCCCAAAAGACATCAATCCAGTATCAATGTATCAATGAAATAAAATCTTCAAAAAGGCCCATAATGGTAATATTAGCTATTTCCTTACAAGGAAACATTTGGCATTAATTGACTGAGCAGCTGGTGCTGAGTCCAGTTGAAATTTATAAAACATATCTAATAAAAAGATTTTTCAGGTTCACTGTTACGTTCTTTCCAGTACTGATGGGACATTTCCTTCCTCACCTTTTATCTGAAGTCATGTGAAATGTCAACATCTTGATTATACCATTTTCTCTTTGAGTTACATGTGATACCCATTTAAGTTATTGTCATTGAGAGACTGCAAGTGATATGGTTTCTGTTATTTGGTACAGTTATTTGTTATTCTGTAGTGCCCATCTACAAAGTTCAAAGAGAAATTGTTCTTGCAAGGACCCATACATTCATTTGCTCAAAGCCATTTTTAACCATTAATCTGAGAATGCAATTGTATACTGCTTAGATCTTGCTGAATGAGTGACACTATGCCTGACATCCATATGAAAGTCTCAATATTACAAGGCTATGTAAGAAAATAACTTGAGGCTTTAAGTTAATTGATATTCTGGTTTTGTAGCAATTTGCAGTGTTGGGCAAAACTACCCCTGGCATCGCCTATTCTATATTCAATTTCCCATTCTGTGTTCAATTTCTTTTTCTCCTATACTTAAATTGTTATAGAGAGCGGTTGTATACAGCTGACAGTTTAGAACGGTTTTTGGTGCCACGCATGACATCCATATGAAAGTGTCGATCTGACGAGGCTATTTAAGAACATGACTCGAGATTTCAGGTTGATGGTTTGGTTTTGTAGCAATTTGCAGTGTTGGGCAAAAACTACCTGTTCTGCAGCCTATCCTATGTTTCAATTTTCTTATCTCCTATACTAGATTGGTTATAACTGATCCATGAAAAAAGTAAAATAAATCTTTTTGAATATAAACTGTAATACTGTATACTTGAACAATCTTTATGCAATCTTTTCTCACTGAGCAAAAAGTTCTGTCACTGCAAAAGAGTTAAAGGTGCTTGAATTTCAAGGTTTTGTTGTCATATCCTGCTATGGCAACAGAAAATAAACTTGATTGAAATTGACATGCCTCATTAAAGAATGTAGTAGAAAGGGAATATGTTAGTTGCAAATAATAATGCAGAGTGATGTAAAACTTTCAAAAGTGTAAAAGTAAACTAATTCAACAACAACAAAAAAAGTATAGTGTTCAAAAATATCTGTATACTGGCAAAGCAAATATCCTATCATAATTATGCCTGTCCCTCTCTTCATTAGTTCACATGACCATTATGACTGGAGAGAGAGGTGAGAGAGAGAGTAAAAAGAGGTGAGAGAGAGTAAAAACAGAGGTGAGAGAGAGAGAGTAAAAACAGAGGTGAGAGAGAGAGAGTAAAAACAGAGGTGAGAGAGAGAGAGTAAAAACAGAGGTGAGAGAGAGAGAGTAAAAACAGAGGTGAGAGAGAGTAAAAAGAGAGAGAGAGTAAAGAGAGAGAGAGAGTAAAGAGAGAGTAAAAAGAGAGAGTAAAAAGAGAGAGTAAAAAGAGAGAGTAAAAAGAGAGAGTAAAAAGAGAGAGAGAGTAAAAAGAGAGAGAGAGTAAAAAGAGAGAGAGAGAGTAAAAAGAGAGATAGAGAGTAAAAAGAGAGATAGAGAGAGAGTAAAAAGAGAGATAGAGAGAGAGTAAAAAGAGAGATAGAGAGAGAGTAAAAAGAGAGATAGAGAGAGAGTAAAAAGAGAGATAGAGAGAGAGTAAAAAGAGAGATAGAGAGAGTAAAAAGAAAGAGAGAGAGTAAAAAGAAAAAATAATAAATTAAGGAACTGAAAACATTTTTTAAATTTTCTTTCCTGATGTATAGTAAAAGCATAAAAAATTAATCATCAAAGAAAAGGAAGAGACATTTTATATTACGTATCTAGCAATAATAACTGTTCATATAATTTCTGTCAGAATTTCTGAGATGAGGAGTTATTATTATCCACACTATTTACCCTGGGTCAACATACATCTGATGAAGGCCAGAAAGCACAACAGTCAGAATAGGACACATGGCCCAGTGGGTAAAAGTATTGGCTGAAGTAATTCAGTGACTTGATCCAAAGAGTTGCAAGTTCAATACTGGCCACAGCAGAGGTGAACAAAACTGAAACAGATACCAGGAAGAGGCTTGGCACATGGAACTAGAACAATCTACCCCGATGAACAAAATAAAGGGATCAGTTCAAAATTCCAATCACCTGAAGAAGGCTGGAGCATACAATGGCTGAAACATGGTGAATATGACAAACATGAGGACAACAATTCGAACAATGTAAATAGCGTAAATAATTACAATACTTCATCTCAGAAATATAGACAAAAATTTTTAAGTTCTAAACTTTATATTAGTTTACATATGAATTCTTAAACTGGTTACAAATTTTAACTTTGTAAAACCAAGACAAAGAAAATTATAAAAATGAAATTTTATTTATATTATATTTTATTTTTTAGTTTCTTATAAAAACCTGCTTCAAACTAGTAAATTTGGTCTTAATAAAAAAAAAAAAAAGAAAATACCAAAGAAGATTAAGCAATTAATATTTAGTTATATTAGTTAATAAATAATACAAATTTATATTAATGTGTTTAACCAGTAAGTCTGCAGTTAAGTATTATTATTACTATCATCATCCTTACCAACCACTCAATTAAGTTCTACACTGATCATGTCTCTTTTGATCTATGACTGATTAGGCAGAAGATTCTCCCAGTGGGTTACCATTTCTTTCTGTGGTAGACTGGTTGCCAACCAAGGCTATAGAACCCAATTTGTCCTGCTATTTAACCCATAGCTGGCGAGAGAAGAGATGGATTCATACCTTTCCCAAGGGTATTTGTGCATTAAGTAAATCTAACGAACCTCTCTGATTTCTTGTTCTGATCCGATATCCATTACAACCCAACACACATCCTACAAGCCGCTACAAGACTTTAAAAAAGGAAAGCAGGAAAAAGGGTTTTTTATGACAGGATTTTCTTTAGTAGAAAACTATAGAAGCAGTTTCCCTGATGAAAAAGGAGATATAGGTTTCATTCCTATCAGAGGCCCTATCTTTTTTTGTAGGACTTCTCAGTCTAGGCCAGTTGTTATTAATTTCATTGTTTAAGAAGATAAAAAAAATAAAACATGGGTAACAGCTCAGATAGGTGCACAAATCCAGTGCCTTCTCACTCCTATTGAATGAACACCTCCCTGATTGACCATGTCTTCAGGAGTGGTCCAGGGTCTTCTTGCTCTTGTTGGAGGAACACCACCCTGATTGACCATGTCTTCAGGAGTGGTCCAGGGTCTTCTTGCTCTTGTTGGAGGAACCCCACCCTGATTGACCCTGTCTTCAAGAGTGGTCCAGGGTCTTCTTGCTCTTGTTGGAGGAACCCCACCCTGATTGACCATGTCTTCAAGAGTGGTCCAGTGTCTTCTTGCTCTTGTTGGAGGAACCCCACCCTGATTGACCATGTCTTCAAGAGTGGTCCAGGGTCTTCTTGCTCTTGTTAGAGGAACCCCACCCTGATTGACCATGTCTTCAAGAGTGGTCCAGGGTCTTCTTGCTCTTGTTGGAGGAACCCTACCCTGATTGACCATGTCTTCAAGAGTGGTCCAGGGTCTTCTTGCTCTTGTTGGAGGAACCCCACCCTGATTGACCATGTCTTCAGGAGTGGTCCAGTGTCTTCTTGCTCTTGTTGGAGGAACCCCACCCTGATTGACCATGTCTTCGGGAGTGGTCCAGGGTCTTCTTGCTCTTGTTGGAGGAACCCCACCCTGATTGACCAGGTCATCAAGAGTGGCCCAGGGTCTTCTCACTCCTATTGGAGGAACCCCACCCTGATTGACCAGGTCTTCTGGGATGTAACTGTACTCATCATACTTGGCCAAGTGAAGTTTGGTGGGGCTATTTAACTCATAGCTAAAGGTTTTGAATTCAGATTTGTCCTTCTCCTAGACTGGTTGCAAGCTGTCTTGCTATTTAACCTATAGCTGAGGAGAGATGGATTCATGACTTTCTCAAGGGTATTTGCACATAAGTGAATCTAACAAACCTGACAAATTCAAAGTTTGCTCTTCAATTTCTCAACCCGAGTCACTATCCATTACTCCACCATGCCTATGTGTACCCTCTAAATATAACGTTTATTGTAATAAAAAAATAATCATACTTGCATGGCAAAATTGCTTTAGGGTACAGTGAAACTACAATATCAATGTTATTTTCATTCTAAACTCACTATGAGCACAACTTTAATAGATAAGATCAATAATGAAACACCTATTTAAGATTAGATCAATACGATTAATTTTGACTAATATTTACATTCATCTTTAATTTATTAATACTGATTTAACTACAAGTGTTTAAAAATAAATTGTGGAATGGGAGAATATAACTAAGTACTAATAGTAATAATACTCTGACTTAAATAGTTCATATAATGGAGTTGGAGAATGCTGTGCTTAAGTGAAAAGTTACTAATCCTAAAGCGAATGGGAGACCAGCAGTTGAATCAGAGAAATGAGCTGATGGCTGTATCTAGGCATAGGAATAAGTATTTAATTAAAAATATATCCAAGGTAGTAGATACCTACCACCCCTGGATTATTTAAGTTGGATTATAGCTATTGGCTTCATATTTTATCTGCCTGATGATTGTGTTACCACATGAAATGCCAACAATTACATGTATGTGTGTGTGTGTGTGTGAAGTGGTGGTCACATCTAAGTATAGTGAAGCTGGTAATAAAAAATGTTCAATATGAAATAGAGCCTATAAAATATAAGAAAAGTACAGAACAAAAAATAAAACCAGAACTACTAGAGTTTCACCCTCAAAATGTAAGATCATCAGTCCAGGTTCAATTTTAGACTTACTTAGCTCATGGTACTGAACTAAAATTGAACCTGGCCTGACAATCCTTCAATTTGAGGATGAAATTCTCAGATCTGGTTTTAATTTTTTTTTTTTATTCTGGACTTTTCTTATATATATATATATGTATATATATATATATATATATATATATATATATATATATGTGTGTGTGTGTTTTAGGTAGATGGAGCTTGACAGCCCAGGGGTAATGAAAACCCCAATTGTAAACCTCTACCACACTGCAGTCATATCCAAACATGGAAATGGGTAAATCCAGACAGAAAACCCTGAGTGGATCCTCGAAGGCAGATGGCTAACAACTTTTTGGAACCTACTGCAGCCAAACCAGTCCCAAACATAATGCTTTATATTCCTATGAATCTTGTCAGTATAGCCGAGCAGTGGCAGGGTGGGGTGGGGGGTCATGTAGTCTGGGCAGCACACTGCTTTTACATACCATCCCTAAGGCCTGCTCCCTGGAGAGATCGCTCCAATCTCACCCCCAAAGGACTTATTTTTGACCAGAGCACTACATTTATCTCTGCAAGATAAACTGATGCCTGCTAGCTATGTGTGTGTGTGTGTGTGTATTCCTAATATTGTTTTAAATTGCCACCAACCAGCTCAATGAACTTTGTTGTTAGATGACAACATCAGAGAGGGATGATGGTGATATGGCAGTAGAATTCAAACCTTCTCACCAATAACCTACATTTGTTTTTTTTCTTGCCTTATTACAGATAGCTATGTAACAAAATCATATCTGACAACAAAATTCACACTCCTCCCCAGCCTTTTGAACAGGAGTAGATGCTTATCCCTTGTTTCATGTTTAGGATTAGATTTTCAGTTTGTTCTACAGTCTACTTCAACCCTATACTTCTGACATCTCCATCTAAATTTGAAAACTTTATTTACTATTTTTTTCCCTCCATAAGGGTAGATAGGTGAACCTATCACCTGCTTTACACTCCTCCCTTGTCTTTTAAACAAGAGCAGAGCTTTATCCCTGGTTTTCTGTTTAGCATTGGGTTTCCGGTTCCTTCTAAAGTTTTCTCATTCTCTTTCACTCTTGCATCTTAGTGGCATTATCCCCTTATTTGGAGTGAATTAATATTAAGAAAAAAAAAGTGCATTGTTCTACTTTGTGGAACAAACTCCCATATGGATGCTTCCCTGAAAACTACAATTATAACCTCTTCAAGTCAAGGGTCAATTGTTATCTATCCTCATAATCTTCACTTTCTTTTATCTCCTCTTACATTCATATTATACACCTCATGCTTTCAGTAATCCTCTACCATGGGTGGCTCTTGAGCCTTGTATTGGATTAACTAACATAAAAAGTAAAAAAAATCAAATTCCTCTATGCTGAGAAAATTAAACCCAGTGACATTCACTGATGCTTGACGAATATTTACAGGTGATCAAACAATGGGCTAACAGGCATATCACATTGAAAGACTGGTTCTCATCTGAGTCACCATAGTTGACCAACATCAAGCCTGGTCAGTACCTAGATTCACATCTACTTGAGAATACCAGATGCTGTAAGCTTGGGTGTGCGAGTGGTGTAATGGATAATAGCTCAGAATTGGAAATCAGAGAACCAAGTTCCAATTCCATTTGGGTTCATTATATTCACTTACATGCAAACACCATTGGGAAAGGTATGAATTCACCTCTTCTCCCCAGCTATGGGTTAATTAGTAGGACTTGTATCAGTAAATCATTATTATCTCAAAAAAAAAGAAAAGAAAATTCTGGCTTTAAATAACATTGATAAGACATAAAAAAAAAACAATTTTCATGGCCCAGTGGATAAAAGCATTGATTTAATAATCCAAAAAGTGACTTGACTCAAAGAGTTGTCGGTTCAATACCTGGCCACAGCAGAGGGAACAAAAACTTGGAGAGTTGAGATACTAAAGGGAATTAACTGATATTGAGATATCAAAAAAAATATAAAATAAAAATAAAAAAAAGGCATGGCACATGAAATTAAACAATCTATCACTGTGGACTAAATAAAGGGTTTAGTTTTATATTCTAATGTTACAATACTTTACTTTAGAAATATAGACAAAAGTAGACTTGTGTCAATATATTATTGATATTTGTGCATTTCTTATCCTCAATTCCATCAGTTTCTTTTTCAGTTGGTCTACACAATATTTTAATTCCTCAATCAAGCTCGGATGAGAGAGCAACAAAAACTGAGCAGATGCTATAAAATTTTTTTTTTTTTCTTTTTGTATTTCTGTCTGTGCTGGATGTTGTTTTTTGTTTTTCTTTGTTTTTCTTCTTTTCGAGTTTCCTTGAATCTCTTTTTATTAATTTGTTTGTTTTTATAACAGTGATTAAATCTTATACCTCTAACAAGATCTTAAAGGCAATAAAATTGTATTTTCTTTTTCCTTGCAATGAGGAACATCTGGATTTTCAATCTTGGAACATCTGGTTAAAAATTGGTAATGCAAATCATCCTTCCACAACGAAATATTCTCAGTATTGAGTGGATCACATTCCAATCCTCACTTGAAAGTAATCATGACAATTTTTATTAATTCACAGCAGCCATCTTTGTGTAAACATTATAGGTATTGTTGCCGAATCTCAATGCCAATTTATTATTGCTGCTTATGTATTTATTATACTCATTCTCTCACTTCTTTTTAAGTTAGTGTGCATAATATTCCAGTTCCTTGATCAAGCTCTGTTGAGAGATGTATGAAAACTGGTCAGCTGTGTATCCTTAATCTTAATTAGAACCTGCCCCTTAAATAGAAACATCTCTATATTCTTAAATAGAACCATCTCTATATTCTTAATTAGAACCTACCCGTTAAATAGAACCGTCTCTATATTCTTAATTAGAACCTACCCCTTAAATAGAACCATCTCTATATTCCTAATTAGAACCTACCCCTTAAATAGAACCATCTCTATATTCTTAATTAGAACCTACCCCTTAAATAGAACCATCTCTATATTCCTAATTAGAACCTACCCCTTAAATAGAACCATCTCTATATTCCTAATTAGAACCTACCCCTTAAATAGAACCATCTCTATATTCCTAATTAGAACCTACCCCTTAAATAGCACCATCTCTATATTCCTAATTAGAACCTACCCCTTAAATAGCACCATCTATATATTCTTAATTAGAACCTACCCCTTAAATAGAACCATCTCTATATTCCTAATTAGAACCTACCCCTTAAATAGAACCATCTCTATATTCCTAATTAGAACCTACCCCTTAAATAGAACCATCTCCATATTCTTAATTACAACCTACCCCTTAATTAGAACCATCTCCATATTCTTAATTACAACCTACCCCTTAATTAGAACCATCTCTATATTCTTAATTAGAACCTACCCCTTAATTAGAACCATCTCTATATTCTTAATTAGAACCTACCCCTTAAATAGAACCATCACTATATTCCTAATTAGAACCTACTCTATATTCTTAATCAACCAAATATGAAGTAAGTTACAAAATCAAATGGACAAAAACTGAATTTCAATATTTTTTACTGAATACTCTTATAAATTTGTACCTTAAGGTAATTTCCAGAATCTGTGCTAGCCTCGAAAGGTGCTATCTTATTGCAATAAGATGAAAGATTAGTTAGAACTACAATGAAAGTGTTAAATCTTCAAGCTACATCAGAAAAACTTATGATCAAGAAAATATTCCAGTGTCACTTTGTCATTTTTTTTAATCATTTCACCCCAAGCAAGGCAATAAAGCCACCAAGATGCAAGGGTTTACTGAATGTTAGAGAATATGAGACAAAAAACACTATTAAGATGAGCAATAAAAGAACAGAAATTAAGAAGACAGAAGATAACAATTGACAATGCATTAAAATTTTTGAAGATCAAAGTTAACTGGGAAGCAAGAAGCCGGATGAGAGTTCTACAAGTGAGAAGTGCAATAGAAGAATTTTTAACATAGAACTTACATTTAGCCATTTCATCTGTAAAATGATGAAATCCTGCTGCAAATCTAGTACTGTGCTTAAATTCATAGTCTAGGTACCTAAAAACCCTACTTGAATAACTATTTGTCACAAGAGACCTGCCATTATTTGACAGTACTTTATAGTTGGTCTAGTTTCATTTTTACTTCTTTGGCTTTAGATGACTGGCAATTGAACTGATATTCTTGTTTTGCAACTAGGTTTTAAGCCAAGATTATTCTTCACTTGGTACGTGTTCATTTGTGGATTTGTGTTTGCATGGCTAGGGATTTTTAGTTGTATGCCTTTCTCAGAGACATTATAGAGCTGATGTATCTAACAACTGATGGTTTGGTTTGAAATACAACCATTAAGAATATGAAAGAATATAAAAAAAAACATTAAGGGGCAAGAACAATAAAAGGACAGAAATTAAGAAGACAGAAGATAACAATTGACAATGCATTCGAATTTTTGAAGATCAAAGTTAACTGGGAAGCAAGAAGCCAGATGAGAGTTCCACAAGTGAGAAGTGCGATAGAAGAAACTGTTAGCATAGAACTTTACTGATAATACAGTTTCAGCAATTCAGATTAAGAGAGAAGCAGATGTAACCATCAGTCAGAAGGTGGAAAGCCTCAAGGCAGAAACAGAAGAGCCAGAAAAAGTGTATTTTGGTCACTTAGTGCTTCCATAGAAAGTGTAGAATCTCAAGATTGATGACAAATAGAAGCTTCGCTCATAATAGGCTTTCCAGATGTAATGTCTATAGCCACACTTTTTATTGGCTCAGACGCTATCTATATGCAAAGAAAAATTATGTTTCTTCTTCAGTTCCAACTCCTGCAAACACTCAACAAACAGTTGGGAAAACAGTGATCTGTGAGTTAAAAATATTGTTGAATCAGATAGTGAAGTAAAAAAAAAAAAAAACAAGGTAGAACGACTGGCAGCTCTAAATTGTTCACTTCAAGTTTCAGTTTCCACAAAAATGGTCGAGCTTTCAAAACTGAACAAGTAATAACTTCTAAAATCTCAAATGATATTGAAGGAGAGCAGAGAGAAAAATAAAATGTAAGAAGAAATGGGGAGGGGTAAAAGCAGTGTGAAGAAATAAATTTATGATGAACTAGAAATAACAGTGAAAATTTCAGATTTCCTATTTTAATATTCTAATGAAGCTTAATTTTTAAGTTAACGACTGAATAATTTCAGGGCAAGTTCAACAACAATAAAATATCTGTAGAACTACCCCTATCACATCGTTAAACAATTTAACAAAATATTGCAGTTAGAATTATAAATATGAATGCTGGTTGTTATTTTAAGAAGTGGGTACAAATGAAAAGATTTTAAATTGACAACTTTTTCCATTTCACTGAAACAGACTTTAAACACTTCTATTTTCCCTTTGTTCTTTCTTACTAAAACCAAGTAGTATCTTTGATATGTCTTCCCACACACAATCAAAATAGAATAGTTAGTGCTAACCCTGATATTGATCATTTTTACCCCATAGCCTTCTCTTCTTTTACCCCTTAACTTCAGCTAGGTGGCTCACCTTCGTCACAAACTCGTGGGCATTGTAGTTCATCTGAGGAGACCCTTCTGTACTGGCCAGTGACCTGTGTCAAAGAAGTCCTTCACTAATGGTGCCATGTTAACACCACACCCTCATGTGAGTTTAACCCGCCAGCTGAAACAGTTTATCAGGGCATGGTAACCTAGAGCCATCACGTGAGAGATTTAGGAGATAATTAAGGACCAGTGAATCCCATCCACCCAAAGCTGTAACGTGCCAGACATTAAAGCTACTACATCTATTTAGAGCCCCCAATACCCATAGAACATAAATATAACATACCTTAAAACTATATTTTTACTATATATATATGTGTGTGTGTGTGTGTGTGTGTGTGTGTGTGTGTGTGCGCACTAGAGAGATTGTGAATTAGAAGAAAGAAAATTTGTACTGAAAAAAAACTCTTCTTCATCTGCCAGAAACAAACCTATAAAGTTTGAGGCCCTTCTTTCAAAATATGATCATGCCATTTTTTCATGTCATTTTAACTACAGACCGCATGCCATTATCATGACCTATGTTAACAACTTCTGTTTTTCATACCATACTGTTATGTACTTGTTTCATGAGGTTTTCAAAATTAAATAATAAAAAAAAAAATAATAAAAAATATTCAACAAATTTTAAGTATATTCGCTTCAGTGTAAAGAAAATCAAAAGTGTATAAAACATGGATTGGATGACAATATTAACCTTTAGCACTCTGCATTATTAATGTTACTTCCCCTTCCACTGCATTCTTTTTCAATTGCAGTATCCTTACTGCTAATTTCACTCAAAGTTGTTTTCTGCTGTCATAGCAGGATATGACACCACAACTATGAAATTCAAACACACTATTGTTCAGAGATAAGTCACCTTCAGTGACAGGTTAAAAATCTGGTGCTTTTCTCATTGTGAACCAGCCAAAATATCCAAGATAAAAAAAAACAAATGAGTTACAGACTGGTGGGCTAAATTAACTGGCAACTCCAAATAAACCAGATATGAGCTATATGTGAATTCTTTTATGTACTCTATCCCTTCAGAACAGGGGTGATCATGGCTCTTCACAACATCTTATCCTTCATACCTCTTAAGCTCAGTATTGCATTGAAGTTGGAAAAAGTTGACTGCATTGAGCTCATCAATCATCATGGCTTGGCTTCACAAAATGAAGATGACGAGGAAGTCTGTACACATCGCTTTCAGGCACATTTGTGACTGCTAAGTCCAATTCAGGACAGGCATATTCAGTTGCAGTATTTGCAGCTAAAAGTCTGGCCTGGGTTCGACAGCATAGAGTTGCAGTACTTCCTCCTCTTGTCTCTGAGAGTGGCCCTGCAGGTATTTTCAAAGAAGGAGACAGCATGGTTGGTGGTGAGACAGCATGGTTGGTGGTGAGATATCAGGCGTCACAGTTCTCAGCTAGGATTGACCAGTGGCAATGGTTCATTTTCATATTTCATGCAACAAAGGATTTTTTCAGGCAATCTTTGAATCGCTTCTTTGTTGCCCCTCTGCCGTGATAGCCTGTGGAGAGCTCGCTGTACAATAAAACTTTAGGCAGGCGATGATTCTCCATCCTGCAAACATGTCCAGCCAAGCACAGCTGGGACTTCAGCAGCATGGCCTCAATGCTGGTGATCTTCGCCTTTTCAAGAACTTTAATATTGGAGATGAAGTCACTCCGGTGTATGTTAAGGATCGTGTGGTGGCAGCACTAGTGGAACTATTCGAGGAGTCGCAGGTGGTGTCAGTAGGTGACCCATGACCGAGCCATATTGGAGAGTGGCAAGAATGATAGCTCTATACAACATGATCGTAGTGCCCTTCTTCAGGTGTCTGTTGTACCACACACTTTTGTACAGTCTGCCAAATGCCCATCTGTTGCCGACCTCCTTGTCAATCCCAGCATCCGATGTGATGGCACATCCAAGGTAGGTCCATTCAAGGTATAAGCTCATCAATAAAGCTACAAGAAAGACTAAAAGAAAAAAAATCCCAGAGAGTCATTCCTGTTCTGAGCAACTCTGAAAACGTCAAGATTGTTGCTTACAGTCATGCCATATTTGCTAACCTATCACAAGGAGGATTTTACAGGATGTTCCAGAAAAATTGATGCCATTTTGAAATCTAATAACTTGACCAATTCTTGTTCAAATGATCTCAAATGTTTTCCATATATGTGTATAAAATGGATACAGAATCCAAAGTTTTGAAGAAATTCGACAAATGGAAAACCATAGTTTCACCTTTCCAGGTTTCATCAGATCCAAAAATGGAAAACACATGGCAAAACCAAAAAACATATAAATCTTTCACTTTCAACTGATTCTGGAAAATTGGATAGGGATTTATCTTAAATTCCTTTCAGAAAAGGCTATATGAATCTCTTGCTTTCAATCCATTGTGAAAATAAGATGAGGATTTACTTTAAACTCAATACAGAAAAACTGGGAAAATATATTAATAAGTTTTGATATGAACTAGGAACTATAAAAAAAGATACAGAATAAATATTATCTGCTTTTTAATAGACATTCATTTTCATTCTTTCCTTTCAACACAAGAAGTGGCAGCTTGGTGAAGGAAGTACTAATGATTTATTATTTGAGCACACACACACACACACACACACACAACCATTTCTTTTTGTTTTTGGATCTGATGAACCCTAGAAAGGTGAAACACATAATCAAATCTAGTTTCAATGAAACGTTTTCCATTTGTCAAATTTCTTCAAAAATATAGCTTAGGATCTCCTAGCTACTGACGTCTTTCACATAGTAAAAACGATAAAATTTCCCTTCGGCTCTGCAATGCGATGATAGCTTAGTGGTAGAATCTCTGATGCCAAATCGGTCGGGTTTCAAGCTATATATATATCTCTCAATTATGTGGTGCGTGTTCAATTTATGATTGTTTTTCGTATGAATGATTTACGTTATATATATATATATATATATATATATATATATATGACACCACAAAATGTCAGTCCTTATCATTTAGGTTACAAAGTAACAATCAGTGCTATTTCTAAACCAGCATAGATATAATATAGAATAGCTTAGAACTTGTTTGAGGATACATTTTTATTATATTGTTATTGCTTAGCTTAGTCTATATTAAAGAGTATCGTATGGAAGCCAAAATGGCAGTTCCCATGTGAGATCACCATCCATGTTTTATAGTCATTTATTGCCAATGAATGGCAATTTCCTATTTTTCATCAAAATGGACCAGCACAGCCAGACCAACAATATAATAACACATCAGTAAAAGTATTAAACATTAAAAAAAAATAAAAATAAAAAAAATGAAAAGAGAAAAATATTAAAAACATTTTTTTTTAAAAAAAGAGAAAGAGAAAAAATATTGAAAAAAATAATTAAAAAGAAACAAAAATGGAAAGAGAAAAAATTTTTTTTTTTTAATTTTTTTAAAAATATCAACAAAGTGACAAAATAGGTCGCTACAAATACAAAAATAATGAAAATGCTCTGAGAAATTATTAAAATAAAAATGATTAAGAGAAAATGAAGCAGAGTAGATAAAAAAAAAAGAGTTAATTCTTTCTCCAAACATTTTTAATGGGATCAATCAAGAGCCAAACCCACAAGAGCAAAAAAAAAAATGTATGCGGAAAGAGTAAGAAATTTTCAATTTGATATCAGTGTACACTTTCACAAAACTTTTGCCATTACTTTCTGATATAAAGCTGGTCAGTCTTTTTGATATATATATCAAAAGCAATTTTAGCATTCTCCATGAAGAATCCACACACTTAGCTTCAACATATCACAAGAAACAGTTTACTGACAATATGGACTCATTAAATAATCTTAAAAAACCTTTATTAATGCCTGATGAGTCTAACTAGATGACAATAAGTTAGATAAAGTGCATTTCTTTAATTCCAAACATAAGCAATCATGGCTTTCCCCAGAGTCTTGTGTTCTGTTTCATCACTGGACCTCAACGTTGCTGCATAGATGGCATTAAGGAAAAGAAGGTTTCTTTCTCTGTCTAGTTTTATTAGAGGAGAGGTACAGACATGGTAGCTTGGATTCTAAGAGGCAGTGGGAGGAAGGACCCCAAGGGGACACATGCTGTTCATTGGCTTAATATCCCTCTGTGTGTAATCTTAGCCTGTCTCTCAAAACTAGATATGGGAAGTGTATTGACATGTCAAAATTCCTGCTGCCCTCTGTCTACTTTATGCCATTTTGAACTTTCATCCAAAACCCAGACAAAGACAATCCATCACTCTCAGAATACCACGCCCATGAAGTATTCTAACTAATTGTTGACCCCCCTCCCCCGGCCTTCATATTCTGTAACATTTGTCACTTACCACAATTTTTCAAATTGGTATAACTTCTTGAGAAAATAGAAATTATTTTCTATCGCCTTACAATATGATCTTGAAGTTATAGTCTTTCTCTGAGACTTATCACCAATCAAGGCAAGAAAGTCCAGTTTACCATACTATTTAACCCATAGCTAGAGAGTGAAGATGGATTCATGCTTTTCCCCAAAGAAAATTAATGCAAAAGTGAGCATAAAAGACTAGACCAGAATTTGAACTCATTTTGCTCCTTCCTCTTCTTGTACTGATAAGCACTGCGCTACCAACCCATTAATTGGGACTTCCCAGTTACTAAATGCTAAACCAAAGATTTACAGCATTATTCAAATTTATTCCATAAAATATTATCAATTAATTTTTGACAGGTATTTATATCGTCTTAATTTCAGTTGCTTTCTATTGCAACTGCACAGATTTTCATTCCAGCATACAAATGATTCTGGAACAATGATCTGGGTGCAGTGACAAAAAGCAACTGAGATTAAGATATACTAAATACTAGTTAAATGTGCAGGTAATGTAATGGATATCAGCACAGGAAGCAAAATTGACATAGCAAGTTCAAATTCTGCCAGAGTCAGTTGTGTTCACTTTGCACTAATGCCCTTGGAAAAGGTATGAATCCATCTTCTACCAGCTATGGGTTAAATAGAAAGACTGAGCTCTCTTGTCTTGGATGGAAGCCCTTTCTAGGAGGAGGACAACTAAATTCAACCCTCTTTAAATAATAGCATAGATTGAACTCTTTTTATTCTTTATATGGCAGCCAGTCTAGGAGGAGGACAACTGAATTAAAAACCAAAAAAACAGGACATTGTTCACATAGCCGAGAGTTCACAAGAGATTAAAGTTTAAATAATAAAGATAATTTGAGAAATGCCACTTTTGAATTTGTGATTGTTTTGCATAAGGATAAGAGGTTAAGTATTCTGTAACTCACATACACTCGCAAAAGTGTTTGCACCTTTCAATTGCTACATGTTCCACCTTTCAATTGCTACATGTTCCACCTTCTGTGTAATAGTAAGCAAGGCCAAATACAGTTAACACTGAAGGCTGGGGCATGTTGGAGGTGTGGCAAATAAAGCAAATTGTCTATCAGGGACAAAAAAAAAAAAAAAAGAAGGCAGGTTCTCAAACTTCTAATCATAAAAAGA
The DNA here is from genome assembly GCA_964036315.1 of Acanthosepion esculentum. NCBI lineage: Eukaryota > Metazoa > Mollusca > Cephalopoda > Sepiida > Sepiidae > Acanthosepion > Acanthosepion esculentum. Next base: position 38,177,813 of record OZ038511.1, on the reverse strand, counting down.
GTCGAAGTACAGAGTACAACAGACTTGATCACACATGTATCTGTTTGGGTATATGTAACCTAGTTTGATAACTCCCACGCTAACTTAATATACAACAAAAATTATCTATGTGCCTTGTATCAGCAATAAAACTGATTTAAAGCAAGAAAAAAGGACTAACCATCAACTGCAAGAAGACAGTGTGTTGTGGGTATGAGGATAAACTACATCCAGTAGCAAGGAATCTGATTAAGAGATTTTCAGAAGCATGGAACCACCTCTTAATTGACACTGTTCCAGGTCTACCCTGACCCTGGGTGGTAAGGGTCCCAACTAGGAGAACATAGTTACCCTCCCCCCCAAACTGGGATTAAAACACTATAAAAGTATAAAAATATATTTTCATAGTAAAATTACCAGCAATACATTTTTGTAAAAGCAATTACTAATACACCCAAGAAAATTAAATTTCAGCATTAAATGACCCATAAGGTGTTGATATGCCGCTAAACAAACAATAGTAATAGAAGACAGAAAATATAATTATCAGTAAGAGAAAAAGCCTAAAGTACAAAATGGAGATAAGAACATCAAATACGTAAAAAAGTTTAAATATCTGGGAAGTGTTTTAAAAAAGGACGGAAAATGTGACACTGAAATCCAAACAGGAATTGGAATAGCAAAAGATGCCTTCCAAAAGTTCTGTCCTGGGTATGTTGATAAACTACATCCGGCAGCAAGGCCTCTGATTGGGAGATTGGAGGTTTTCAGGAGCATAGCACCACCTCTTAATTACTGTTGTTCGCAGGTCCACCCTAACCCAGGGTGATAGCACCTGTTAGGATCCCAGCTATGGGCAAATAGTGAACTCCCAAAATGGGATCAAAACACTATGATCGTATTAACATTTTTATAGTAAAGATACCAGCAATACATTTTTATATATAAAAAAATGACCAACAATATATATTTATAGTAAAATGACCAACAATACATTTTTATATATAAAAAAATGACCAACAATATATATTTATAGTAAAATGACCAACAATACATTTTTATATATAAAAAAATGACCAACAATATATATTTATAGTAAAATGACCAACAATACATTTTTATATATAAAAAAATGACCAACAATATATATTTATAGTAAAATGACCAACAATACATTTTTTAAAGCAAAATGACCAGCAATACATTTTCTATGTAGTTGAAGCCATAAAATTGTTTTCAGATTATTTAAATTTCAGCATTAAATAACCCATATAGGTGTTGATGTGCTGCTAAACAAAACCAACCAACCAACATGAAAGAACTCTTTGTGATATTAATCCATATAATATTCTACAATTTCTTAAAGAAATCAAACTGTGTTCCAAAATATAACATAAAATGTATATATCACTGCCTTTAGTAATTATATTCACACAAACATGCATATGGACAAAAGCTGAGTGTTATCTACCATGTATTCAATTGTGAAAGCTGAATAACATATTTTCATTACTTCAAAGCTCCCGAGAAAATTAAATTTCCACATTAAATGACCCATAAGTTGATATGCCATAAAACAAACAAGTCAATAATTCATTCCAAAAGTTGAAGTGCTGAGAAACAGACAAATTTTGTTAGAAACAAAAAAAAAAGTATGCTAGATTGACATGTGATAATCATCATCTTACATGGCAGCAAATGCTAGACAATCTCACCACAGATGAGCAAACCATAAGTGACAGAAATGTGGTTCTACAGAAGGATACTGAGAATTCCATGGAGAGAGAGAGAGAGAGCGAGTAAGCAACAAAGAAGTCTTAAAGTAAAACGCAACAAAAAGAACGCATGCTCAAAATCGGGAAGAGTTAGCTGAAATTCTGTTGACACACAACGAGGAAGGAGGGCTTGGAAAGCTTAACCTTCACAAGGCATATCAAGGGCAAGAGAAATTGGTGACGGTAGCAAGCCACCTACCTGACAAGTTTGTGTGAATAGATGGTGAATCAGGTTGCCGGGGGGGGGGGGGGGGCAAAGAGAGACAAACTGCTAAGGGCCACAAGAAATAGGAAGTTGAAGAGAGCCATGACCACCAATGTCCTGAAGGGACACGGCACAGAGAAGAAAAAGAAGAAGAATCCGTTGTTCATATCAATTGATATTTTTGTTCTTCCAGTAGACTCCAAGAAGATTCTAATTCTCTTTCCCTTCACAAGGCATATCAAGGGCAAGAGAAATTGGTGACGGTAGCAAGCCACCTACCTGACAAGTTTGTGTGAATAGATGGTGAATCAGGTTGCCGGTGGTGGGGGGGGGGGCCAAAGAGAGACAAACTGCTAAGGGCCACAAGAAATAGGAAGTTGAAGAGAGCCATGACCACCAATGTCCTGAAGGGACACGGCACAGAGAAGAAAAAGAAGAAGAATCCGTTGTTCATATCAATTGATATTTTTGTTCTTCCAGTAGACTCCAAGTAGATTCTAATTCTCTTTCCCGATGCTAGTATTTTCAAAGATTAGAATGCAAGAGAAGGAATATATTTTGAAAGAGTGTTGGCGCCGGAAGGAAGTTATTGGTGCAATAGTCCGATGGTGAAAGAGAAATAAAATCTCGTTCAATACTCACCCAACTCACAAAGGGTAGCAAGACATGTTTGCATCATTCGATCCGTCTTTTTTGTGCCTAATTAGTCAAATTGGTAAAAGCTAATCAGTCTTTAACAAAACAATTTAACCAATTTTCAAATTTTACCATTTAGCAAAAAAAGGCATTTTTCATTTTTTTTTTTTTTTTTTTTCAAGTAACATTTAGAAGCTTCTGACAATAAGAGCCAAAAAGTAGATAAATATAAAAAAAGAAGAAAAAATGAAATCCGAATAAATTTTTAATGAATGTCCCATTATACAATTCCCTGGTAGATCATAATCTCTACAGCTCATATAAAAACTAAACTATTTTCTGTAATGTTTACTTCAATGTACGTATGCAAACTAACAAATATATAGTATTTATTGATTTATTATTTATTAATTCATATTTTATATTTTACTAACTGAATACCTATTGTATGAACAGAGAAAAATTATAAAAGTCTTCCATCCTCTCTAAAATGTTTCTTTTGTTAAGTGCATTTTAATTTCCTACTTTGGATATAGCTATATAGAGTTGACAATGATAGAAACATTTGAATAATCATCTAATGTTTAATAATAATAAGTAAATGTACTATTTTTTTTTTTTTACTTTTTTTTAAATAACTCGGTACAGTTTTAAGAAAATCTTCTAATTAAACAGATTATTCAGATAATTCCATAAAAACATTTTCAGATCCGTTCAACTAATTGGCAGCAATGTGAAATATCAGATGACAATGCTTATTATAAACGCTTTAAGTTTTCTAACTTCCAACTGAAGGCAGATAAACACAAAGAACTTAAAAATAAAATTTTCTTAACAGGAACACTGCTGATATATGGAAATATTTAAATTTGAATTAAAAATTAATAATACAGATGAAATATTTATTAAAATATGCATTTAAAAATTGTTATGCAAATTAAATTTTACCACTTATGTAATAAATGTCCCTTGTTAGTAAAAAAAAATTAAAAAATACCAAATTGTAATTGGTAGGGATTATTCCAAAGAGGACTTTTCAGTCCATATGAGAGCTCAATGTATGATACAGTCATATGCTCATCAAAATAAATTTATTACTGGCTATGGATTTTTAAGATATTTTCCTAATTATTCTTTATATATATATATATATATATATATATATATATATATATTTTCCATTCAACACCATCACTTAAGACACCAGAAGTGTTGAAACAAAACTGCATTTTTGTAGTGATCTTATAACATGCACATGTTATATATATATATATATATATATATATATATATAATATATATATATATACATACAAACACACACACACACACACACACACACACACTACTACTTGAAAATTAATAATGCTTCATTTTATAAATGCAGACAACTTAAGACTTAATTCATATATAGCCGATATATAGATTTCATTTCTTATAGAACAGTTTCTATAAAAATCACAGAAACAAACTATAAGTGCTCTTAATGGAAACAAATATTCTTTGGAACAAGAGACTGAATTCATTATTACTCGACAAATAATGGGAATAAATATCCTTTGGAACATCCAAGAGGCTGAATTCATTATTATCTCTTCTCCCCCTCAGCTATGCGTTAATTATTAAGACTTGTATCCCTAAATTGTTATTATCTCAAAAAATATAATTCCTACAATTTAAAATTATTTTATGGCTTTAAATAACCTGCAAAGGGTTGATAAGCCGTAGAAAATGAATGAATGTATCAATCAATATTTATTGTTTTAAAAAAGTGATGAGAATCTTAAAAGCCAAATATATGAAAACAGATTTATACATTTTCTTTATTCTTGAGAATTGACAAGACATTAAACACGATTTTAGATTGTCTATTTTCAAGAATAATTTTATATTAGCAACAATATAAAAATACTAGCCAAATTGCTCACACATTGCTTTGTGTCACCTTTTTTTTTTTTTAAGAAAATGATGATTGATTAAAATCAATCATCATTTTTGTCATAATTTATGGAGAAAAATGATGCGTTTTAATATTACTCAATGATCTTGCCAATGTGACCTCCATCTTCTGGCTTTCTCCTTCTATATTTTGGATAGAAATCATTTCCTTGTTCAAATTTAAGCAAAGGGAAAAACTTTCAGTGGGAGGTTGGTGCAAAAACAGCTTGATCTGACCTCATTGATATGTATTTGATGCCATACTTGATTGAAGGGATTGATGAGCAGATTTCAACATTGATATGACAGTTGAATTGTCGCAACAAATATGTATTGTAAGGGACTACCTACTAATTAGTGATTTCTTGCTCAACTTGACATCCATATTGTCTCATTTTGATCCTGCCGATGTGACCTCGAACTTCTGGTTTTCTCCTATATTTTGGATAGGAGTCATTCCCTTGTTCAAACTTAAATTTAATTTGAATCAAAGGGAAAAAATATTCGGTGCATGGTTTGAGCCCCCCACCACACACACACTTCATCAAAATTAAATTTATCCAAGTACCCTACAAGTCATTATCTTGTTCAGATTTGAATTTAATTTATATCAAAGGGGGGAAAAAAATTTCAGTGTGTGTGCGTGGGGGGGCCCTTTGATCAAAATGAAATTATCTTATCCAAGTATCCTGGGTAATATAGGTTCAGAATACATATGGTTATGGGGGTCGATCTCCAAAACCCTAGGAGGAGTTCAATAACAAACAGGTTACAACTTTTTTATATATATATATATATATATATATATATATATATATATATATATATATATATATATATATATATAATATGAATCAACTATAATTTAAAAAAATTTTTTTTTTTACAGTAAGGTTCACCCTGTACAAGCCACAGCAGGAGGCACTCAAGGTAGAGGGTTACATTAAAGGGTAGTTTATATGGATAGGAGGGGAAGATAATGGTTGACGCTTGACTTGAACAGGACAAGATTGTAGTGATCAAGAAAACATCCTCTTGGGAGTCTGTTCCATAGGGCAGTAGTTCCCGGGATGAAGTGGTCTGAGTGACACTTACTTCTTGCCAATGGAATACGGAGGGAATGCGGGTGGTTTACTACTATGTAAATGGCATGATGGATCCTAGCTGTAAAAGTTAGACCTGGCAGAACCGAGGTATGTAGTTCATCTGAGCACTTTCCATAGTAGTAGTGATAGAGCAGTGTGAGATTCACCACATCCCGCCTGTGAGAGAGAGAAGTTGGAGGGTGGAAATTAATTCTTCTGCAACAAGGACTCAGAGACGCTTTTGAACTCTATCAAGACTGGAAAGTCAGGAACAGGTAACTCCTGCCCAAATATGGCAACAGTACTCCATTTTAGGCCTGATCTGGCTCTTATAAAAGTAGAGGATTATTTACCATTTTACAAAGAAAAAAATTTTTTTATTCTTAAATTTATATAAATGTGAAGAAAATTTAAATAAACACATAACAAGTAACTAATTATAAATTTTGAAAAAATGCATTTTATAAACATTTCTTTCATTTGCTCTAGTCACATACTTTTATATTCTTGTAAATATAAAATTATTCTTGTAAATACGCAATCTAATAAATAAATAAATAATGTTTAACATCTTTGTTGTCAGTTCTCAAAAATAAAGAAAATATATAAATCCACTTTCATATGATTGGCTTTTACCAACATTGCTTTTTAAAAACAAATATTACTGAGGGTGTCAAAAGTTTATACAATAAAGACAGTGCCCTTTTTACACACCATGTTTTTGTGGGTCTAAAGGTTAAACCTTGCTGAACAACTATGCTTGAAGGCCCTAGAAAAAAGATCATATTAAAATGACCTTTTAGTTTTAAATAAAACCAAACCACAGCTCTATGGTACCACAGTACCATAAATCTTGCATTAACCTGATACAAATCTTATTTCACTTCATTAATATAATCAACACAACTACCAACTGCTCAGATAGGTCATCAAGGACAAAAAAAGAGGAGCTGTGTACTCATTCACCCGCTCACCTAGTGGCCTCTTACCTATCAATCACCATAGCATGCGATTGACAAATTCATGACTTTTATGACATTAGTTTGGAAGCAATATGACCAGCCTAAACTACAGGTTAAACCAGGGGTGGCCAACCTTTTGATTCTATGCGGCAATATTTTGTACGATTAATTTAAATACGCCACACAAACATTCACTTCCTTTCAGTACGTGTTGTAATATGGACATATTTTAAAGTTGTAACGAAAAGAAATGGGACAAACACAAATCAAACTTTTAGCACTTTCGCAAAGGACGTGCAATAAATATAAAATCACTGAAATGAATGAGTAGAAGTGGCTTAGTTTCTTTTCATCAAAAGGATGTAATGCGCCACTTGTAAGCATCCAATGCGCCACTTACGGCGCATGCGCCACAGGTTGGCCATCCTTGGGTTAAACTATTGACTATTTTCCAAATAACTGCATAAGGCATAAAACTAAATCCTCCTTCCAAAATTATATAAAACCTAGTGTACATTAACGTATTGATTCCCACAATAAAATTTAGTATTAATTATAAAAATTAAAATAAGTATCTGTTGTAGCATACCTATGGACGATAATGGGTATGTCTCCATTCACATAAATACAGTAGTAAATACTGTATGTTGGTCTGCAGTTGGAGATTCATTGTGGCATTCACTTGACTCACTTCTAGCAGTAGACTACTTCTTTTACGCACTGCTGGCAAATCTTATATGTACTGTTCTTGTCCTAAGTATTATCGTTCATTACCAACCTTCGTTTGATTATTCTATTCAGTAACATTCCCTAGGTTACAACAGTATCAAATTAAAACAAGTACTAATAATACCTATGGACTGAATAAAGGGCTTGATTCGAAACATCACTTGAAGAAGGCTGGAGTGTACAACAGATGAAACATCATGTACACGGCAACAGTCCAAACAATGTAAATAGGGTAAACAAGCATCAAAATTCTCTAAAAATTCTGACAATAACTATAGGTTTCTCCCATTAATACCCACCATCCCAAAAATAAGAGTGACTATTAATAGGTTTTAGAAAAAAAAATTTAAAATATATATATATATATATATATATATATACACACACACACACACACACTATAATTTAAAAACACTTAGAGGTGACAGTCTGTTTCATGCATGAAACAGACTATCGCCTCTAAGTGTTGACTTCTATGTTCACTTTTATATTTACACACGCTCTATCTCTGATATTGAGCACTTTATCCCATAAATATAGCACACTTTAAGACTATATTTCTTTATATATATATATATATATATATATATATATATATATATATATATATATATATATATTTAGGCAGCATATCTTCATTCAAACATGTTTCATTGAATAATATAGACATATTGTATCTACTTATTTTTATACTGATCCTTTCCAGTTGTTTAATCGGTTTCTTGATGCTAAGATGAAACTAATCAAGGAAGGTGTCATATGCTGCCCGATAACTGACTCACAAGCCATTTAAGTCAAGTGTGTGCTGCTGTTTGCAACACCTCATGTAATATTGGCAGGTACATGTTATTCAATCCATGTCTCAAGGTGTTCATTGGGTTGCCCTACAGTCAGCCTCACATAGACATTTAAATTTTTAAACAACTACTTTGAAGGTAGGGCAAACTATAAATATTTAAATTATTTAACAAAGTTTAACCTCTGTGCCTGAAAAAAAAAAAAAAAAAAAAAAAAAGGTACACTATTTACATTATTCGGACTATTGTCCTCATCTTTGTCGCCATATTTATTACAACGTTTCGGCCGTTGTATGCTCCGGCCTTCTTCAGGTGGTTGGAATGCCGAACTGAACCCTTTATTTTGCTCACTGGGGTAGACTGTTCTAGTTCCACGTGCCATGTTTAATGGATGTCAGTTATCAGTTATCTCCTGTTAATTCCCCTCTCCAAGTACTCCACTGCCTTAACCAGGTATTGAACTCGCACTCTTTGTGTCCTGTCACTGGATTTAACCAATGCCTTTATCCACTGTGCCATGTGTGAGTTCAATACCCGGTTAAGGCAGTGGAGAACTTTCAGAGGGGAATTAACAGGAGATAACTAATAACTGACATCCATTAAGCATGGCACGTGGAATTAGAACAGTCTACCCCAGTGAGCGAAATAAAGGGTTCAGTTTGACATTCCAACCACCTGAAGAAGGCCAGAGTGTACAACGGCCGAAACGTTGTAATAAATATGGCGACAAAGATGAGGACAATAGTCCAAATTTTGGGTCAAGTCACTTTTGGCTAACATCAACCAATGCTTTATATCCACTAGACCAAACATCGTGAATGTGGCAATAAAGATGAGGACATAAGTCCAAATGATGTAAATAGTTACAATACCTCATCTCAGAAATATAATTCCATATAGTTTTTCTGTTCTTGGATACAAAATTAAACAATTCTTAATACCAACCCCCCTATCTAAAAGGAAAAATATTACTCACCCAGTTCACATATAGTAGCCAAGCAGGCACGACGCAACCGGTCACGTTCAGTTGAGCCATCTCGGCCAATGGCCACCATTGGATAAAGTAGTGATAATGGGACATGATGAGGATAATGCTGGATTATTTTTCGAATAAGCTTCATTGCATGAATCCGTTCTACTTCGTTGCTTAGGCAGATATCCAAACATCTAAAAAAAAAAAAAAAAAAAAAAGAAACATGTTTAAACCATTAATTTACCCATCTTCAATATTGCAATTTCTATAGAAATAATAGATCTTTTATTTATTAATCTGAAAGTTTTGAACTTTCAGGAAGCTAAACGAGAAAGATTTGCTTAAGGGAGGTATACAGCCTTGCTTAATCCAGATGCTCTTTGTGGCCAAGTTAATTAAAGCACATCGGATATAACAACACTTTCACCTGCAAAGGGGGACACAGGTTCAAATCCTCCTGGAGGCAGGTGCATTTTTATTTAACCCCTTCCCTACCAATTATTTTGGGAAAAATGTTTCATTTTCAGACAAATTTTTTTATTCGTTTTTAATATAGTAACAAAGAAACTGTCTGTAACAGAAATTACACTTTCAATACAACAAAGTACAATGTCCTTAAAATTTGTTAGATTTTGATGAAGTCATCATAAAACAGTTAAATATTAATTTTAACTAGCAAAATCCCTGTCTTATGAACATTTCTCTTTATAATAATTTAAGAATAATTCAGTAGACGATATTTTATTTATGGTAATGGATTTTTGGCGATTGCCTTACTCAGTTTCTGTTATTCGATAGTGTGTATCTGAAAAATGGCGCTATTATTATGGTTGCCTTCACTTCTCATTGTGCATGTTTGCACTGAATGGCAAAGGATGAGTTCTTATGGTGCTTGTGTAAATTGTTAGAAAGGATGGGTTGTTAATTGAACAAGCTTGGAGTTGGATAGTTAATGACAACCAGTTTCTCTTCACTCTTTTTACCTCGGCCTTGTGCCACAAATAATGTATATGGTTATTAAATAAAATCCCTTCTTGGCCTTTTGGCTGGGATCAAAGTGTAGTATCTGTCATCTGCTGGATAGACTACATTTCATCTCTCAGTTGTGTTTGTCTGCAGACAGAGCGCAACTAAAACTATTGTTGAGAGGTACCCGGTCCCGGGAAACAGCTGCCCTAAGCAGTATCTCCCTTATTGCACTAAAGAGGGTAGGGATTAGTAGTAATACTGTGCCAGCACAGACAGCAGTTGTGAGAGCTCTCTACTATTTTTGGACCTGGCCCAGGTGCGCATGCTCGGCCTCTCACATTAATGTGACCTTATATGATACCCTGCCAGCTGGGAGTGGCAAGAAATTACAATCACTTCTTAGCCTTTTGGCTAACATTAAAGTGTGGTATCTGAAAAATAGCACTTTTATTGCAGTCGACACTGATTCACAGCTTTTGGTACAGATCAAAGTGTAGTATCTGATAAGCTTAATCTGATTCTCTCTCTCTCCATGTCTAATTTTCTTTCTTTCATTTTCTCACTAAAATTAGGTAGTGTCTTTTCCATGCAATCAAAATGGAATAGTCCATTATTTATGAGGTATTGTCAAGGCTTAATAGTTGTGCAAACTAATGAAGGCAGAGACAAGCACAATTATATTAGGATACATTGGCCTCTCAATTTATCAACTTTTGGCAATTTCCATTTCTTAACCGTCAATCCCAGAAACAAACTATTCATAAGTTTTACTTATTTGGTAAATATATAGAACAATTTGGAAAATTCTTATATTGTCATAACAACCTGATTAAACAAAATTATCAACAAAACAGATTTTATTTCAACCAAATCTACATTGGTAAGACAGAAAATGATTCATGTTAGTCAGATGAACACCCGATATGTTTTTCTAGTTCACCTGTATCATTTTTTTAAATTAATTTTTACTAATTTCTACTTGGCTTATAAACAATTGTCATAAGACATTTCCTATCCCACATTGTTTCAACACCAGATAATAAGAATGGCTGATAGGAGGAAGATGTAAAATAAAAATATATCCAGTATTCACATGATTAATTTGAATCTGGTATGGTTCTGGGTATGATGATAAACTACATCTGGCAGCAAAGCTTCTGATCGGGAGATTGGAGGCTTTGAGGAGCATAGAACCACTTCTTAATTGTTGTTGTTCTTCGGTCAACCATTAACCAGGGTGGTAGCATCAGTTAGGATCACAGCTATGAGCAAGTAGTTAACTCCCAAACTGGGGTCAAGAACTATGAAGGTGTGGAAATGCATTTTTATAGTAAAAACTACCATCAATATATTTTTAGAAAAAAAAAAAAAAAAAAATTATCAACAATAGATTTTCATGCCCAACAATACATTTTATAGTAAAAAGACCAACAATGTAACACTAAAAAAAGTATAAAATATACATATACAGTGTAACCGGATATAAGAGACCCGGATATAAGAGAAACTCTGATATAAGAGAGATTTTCTCTGGTCCCAAATTAGAGCCATACTTACCTAAACAAAATAGACAAAACCCGGATATAAGATAAACCCGGATATAAGAGACTTATTCTCCGGTCCCGACAACTCTCTTATATCCAGGTTACACTGTAATAAAATTACCAGCAATACATTTTTATAAAAAAATTCCCAATAATACCTCTGATCATGAGATTGGAAGTTTTGTGGAGCATGGAACCACTTAATTGTTGTTCTTCTCAGGTCCATCCTGACCCAGGGTGGTAGCACCAGTTAGGGTCACAGCTATGGGCAAATAGTTAACCCCAAAACTGGGGCCAAGAACTATGAAAGTGTGGAAATAAATCTTGACACAGCCTCGGTGGCAGTAAGCTTCAGTGTCAGTCTTCGGCAAACAGATGACCTGGTGCAGTTGCCACAGCGTTTTGGCAGATGATCCACCCAGTGTGAACAACATTGAGGTTCACAGCCCCGGTGTGGGAATGGCAGATTTCTCAAATGCTGCAAAGATTTGAGTTGGGATGTTAGCATAGGACAGGCAGTCCTGTGAAAACTTTGAAACTAATATAGCCAGTTCTCTTGAGGGCTAGCCAATTGCTGCCTACTCTAGTCACTGGGAAACCCACGGCAGTATAATCAGAGCTCTGGATAAGCAAGCAAGCATACTCTGTCTTGCCAATGTAGTTTTGGTTGAAATAAAATCTGTTTTTCTGATAACGTTACTTGATCAGTGTAACATGTCAAAATAAGAGTTTTCTAAACTGTCTTACATGTTTATCAGATTTTCATCCAAATTTAAATCATTAATAAAAAGAGAATTGATAAAAGAAACAAAAAAAAATGTACACAGAGATTACTCAAACAAATAAGAACAAATCTTCTACTCTTTCCAAAGCTTTTATTGCAATATTATCATTTTACTGTGAAACTTCAGTTTTCCTACATGAACTTTGCCGATGAATCAAAATTCTTAACTTAATGAGACAAGTTGACAAGTTCTATGGCAATAAAATGTCCATAGAAATTCCCCTATTGCATCGTTAAATATTTGAGCTTAACAACTTTAACAATATATTGCATAAACAATCAAACATGAATGCTGGTCATTATTTAAAGAAGTAAGGGGGTACAAATGAAAATATTTGAAATAGGCAACAGTTTCCATTTCACTGAAACAGACTTTAAAACACAAAAGGCTCTTACATCTTCCCTTCTTTCTTTCATTTTCCCCTGGTATGTTTTCATATTGTCAGGGTGTGACTTACTTTCATTTTCTCACTGAAGCCAAATAGCATCTGATATGTCTTTTCTGTCTTTCCATATGATCAAAATGGAATAGCGCATTATTTATGAGGTACCAGGAGAGCGTAATACATGTGCTAACTAGGGAACAATGGGACAAATGGAATTATAACAATTAGATCATTATAATTTTTCTATTTTATTTGAGCAAAAAGAAAATTATAGATACATGAGACTATTTTGAGAATGGTATAAAAAGCGTTTTAGCGTTAGTAATGTTTTTCATTGTCAAAATTTTTCTAACTTTTGGGTATTTATTTAAAATCTTGGTGGAATTCAGAATAAAGGGGACGTAACTCAATAGGTTTATATTCCTGAGGGAAATATCGAAAGGATGCTGAGAACTGTTACTCAGAGTTATCTTCCCTTTTATTAATTTTTTTTTCTCTGTTGAAAAGAATAACTTCATTTTTTGTCCCACATTTTGATTTGAGCGGCAAAATTTAATTTTTTGTTTCTTTTCTCACTCCCTGCAGCCAAATAACTAGAAAATCTTCTCGCTGTGAAAAAATGATCTGCCTTACTAAGTTTCGTCAGTAACCAGCGAGCCATCATTTTTATTTATTTTGTTTAAACGTTAATTTTGATGGATACTAATGTTCAAAGAACACATATTTTTCTGAGAATATTTCTCAAATATTCAGGCTGATAAATGTAGTTGTACAAAAAATACTGTTTAATTAAAAAACAGAGCTTCTACTTGAATATGAGTATCCATCAAAAATAAAGTTTAAACAAAAATTATATATATATATATATATATACACACACACACACACACACACACACACACAAACACAAACACAGGGTGCAATGTGTAAATTGTGGCCATTTTATATTTTTAATTCCACATATGCACATTGTTTTTTATTTTGTCAATTGCACAGTATTGTAGAATTAGTTGGGCACTGTCTATGAGAAAAAAAAAGATCACCAAGACACAATTCACTCTGCCAGAAATTTGGAAACACCATGCTGTACTGCTTGGCATTCATGCCAGAAGCTCCAATACGAGCATTTCAGTATTTGGGTGTCAATCTGAAGACAGTTCAGAGGAGTCAGAAAAAGTTGGATGAATCTAATGGTGATTACGAATGTGTTTGGAGTAATCACTAGTAATAGCAACATTATGCCTCCATTCATCTTCCCACAATGCCTCAGACTCAACATGGAGGCCTACATCAAGTGCCTTGAGGAGGTAGTGCTGCCCTGAGTCAAGAGGGTGGCTGCTGGAAGACACTATGACTGGCAACAGGACTCTGCACCATGCCATACAAGCAGGAGAACCCAGTCATGGCTGTCAGACAATTTCTGTGACCACATCACCCCTTACATCTGGCCAGCTAGCTCCCCAGACTGCAACCCCCTAGATTATTAAGTGTGAGGCACAGTTGAGCAAGAGACCAACAAAACTCCTTGCAACACCAAAGATGAACTGAAGGCAAGGATTATGGCAGAATTCACCACCTTAAACAAGGAGACCATCCAGAAGAGTCACAGGAGATTCTGAAGTTGTTTGGAGGCTGTAATTTAAACCAATGGTGATTTTATTGAATAAATTTACTCTTTAGTATTTCAAGACATTTTTGTGTAATTTTCGTAAATGTATCTGTTAAAATGAAATGTTAGTGTTATTTTCATTTTTGCTTAATTTAGATGTCAATTTATTCATCCAAAAATATAAAATGGCAACAAGTTACCCACCGCACCATGTATATAAATAAACAGAAAGGTGTATATTTGTTTACAATGCACAATCAAACCACTATCTATTTTGGCAGGAATAATTACTGGACCTAGGAAGGTCCTAACATAAGCATTTTTTTTTATCTTCATGAGGAAAAAGTTCCTCTAAATATTTTGTTATGTAGAAATATCTTTTCAAGTAACAATTACCTTTTGTAACTGTTTAGTGTAAGATTATAATTTCTTTTATTATTAAAGCAATTTTATAGTTGAACAATTTTTTCTCTGAAAATATTCTACTTTTCATATTTCTTTGTTGGAAATTTACCAGAAACAAAATCTGTTTTGTTTTTCCTTTATGCCACTAAATTACTATTATGCAGTAACTATAAATGACCAATCAATGACATGGAAAATTGACCTTTACACATGAACACACGTGGATAATGACAATAACAAAGATATTGCAAAATAGTCATTTCTCAGTCATCCATTTCTTTTCCTTCATCTTGGTATTAGAAGTTCTGTCTCGGATACATCTAGTAGTTTTGTGTAACTTGACGCCGACAGAGTCTTACCATCTCATCATTAAGGTCCTAAGAAAAATTGTTCGGTCATTATAACCACCTGTAATCTCAGTTTTCACTTACCTGATGAATACAATATAAAAGGAAACCTAAACTTACCTTGCAATCAGGTAATCAATTCGCAAACTCACAATCACATCCAAAACCTTTTTGTCAGTTAATAAATAACGAATCACTCTCAGAGTGGCTGCACGCACTTCTTTGGCATCATGGAGCAGTCCAACTTTCAAGCTGATGAAAAAGAATTTATTGAAAATCAGTTATTGAAAGTGAGTTTGTCTATATTTCTGAGATGAGGTATTATGTACAGTATTTACATTAGTCGGACTATTATCCTCATCTTTGTCGCCATATTTGTCACGTTTCGGCCGTTGTACGCTCCGACCTTCTTCAGGTGGTTGGAATTTCAAACTGAACCCTTTATTTCGATCACTGGGGTAGACTGTTCTAGTTCCACGTGCCATGTTTCAATACCCGGTTAAGGCAGTGGAGAACTTTCAGAGGGAAAATTAGCAGGAGATAACTGATAACTGACATCAATCAAACATGGCACGTGGAACTAGAACAGTCTACCCCAGTGAGCGAAATAAAGGGTTCAGTTCGAAATTCCAACCACCTGAAGAAGGCCGGAGCGTACAACGGCAGAAATGTTATGGTCACAGATTCATAAATTTTCATTACATAAAAGATGACATTTTCTGACTGAATTCCCAGAATGAGACATTATCATTATTTACACGATTTACATTCAGACTATTGTCCTCATTTTATCACAGTGTATCAGCCATTGTACTCTCCAGCCATCATCAGGTGTTGGGTAACCTACAGGGAATTCTGAATTCCCTGTAGGTTACATGAAGACAGTGGGCACAAAACATTGTGGTAACAACAACAAAGACAATAGTCCAAATGTAAATAGTGTAAATACCAAAGGACATTCTCTTTTCTTCTAAGCATAAACAACAATAAGTAAAATCAATTATCAACCAATATTTATCTAATATATGACAAAAATCAATTTATTACTGTTTAAATATTAAATGAAGATTGTGGTTAAGTATTTGAAGAAATTATATTAATATCAATCTTAACTATAAACGATGACCAGATTAGTGGAGATGAGTCATAACCAAACTATAGACAAAAATCACAAATTTGAGCAGGACTGTCTTTTAGGTAGCATCATAAGTAATTTCCATTTCTTGAAATTAAATTGTAATGATGAATATGCCGTCCTAGCTATTAATCATACATGACAGTTAAGAATATTATTATTAATTATAATAATATTATTAAAACAATATCTGCATATAGAAAATATTGTTTCAAGGTGAGTAAAGAAATTGAAGGAGGCAGTGATTTTTATATATGAGATTGAGTCATAAGTAATTTTCATTTTTGGGAACCAATTGTAATATAACTACTAATCATATGTGACAGTTAATAAATTTGGAGTACACTAACACAGATATCTAAATCAAACAAGTACAAAATGCAAATTACAAGTCGGGGATACTAAAATCAAGCAGGTACAGAAATTTAAATATCAAGGAAGTGTTTTAACAGAGGACGGAAAGTGCGACATTGAAATCCGAAGGCACATTGGGATAGCCAAAGATGCATTCCAAAAGCTAAGCAGAGTATTAAGAGATAGAAAAACTTCATTAGAAACAAAGAAAAGAGTACTGAACTGTTACATGACAACAAATGCTGGACAATCTCCTCAAAGATGAAGAAAAGAATTAAAGCAACAGAAATCTGGTTTTAACGACAGATGCTAAGGATACTATGGACCTAACATGTGAGCAACGATGGGGTTTTAGAGAAAATGGAAACAAAAAAAGAATTTTATACTTAACATCAGGAAGAGGCAGTTGAGGTTTCTAGGGTACACAATGAGGAAGGAGGGCTTGGAAAATCTGATACTCATGAGACAGATTGAGGCAAGAGAGACGGAGGAAAACAACACATAACATACATAGTGAGCTTGAGTAAATGGATAGCAGAATACGGTTTAGGAGAAATAACAAAAAACAAAATTTACTAAGACCTAATGAGGACAGGAAGTTGTGGAGAGCCATGATTGCTTACATCCTGAGGGGATACAGCACATAACATACAACAATGATCAATGCAAAAAGCAATAGATTATAGCTGTATTTTTTTGGAAGCAGGACCAGGATTAATCTTGCACAAAAGCAAGGTGGGTCCTGCCTGACAGAGGATTTGTCATGATTTGAAGCAAGATTTTACAAGGCCAGATGCTCTTCCTGACGCCCAACTCAGACACCCATGGTTGTCCAAGTACACTGTCGTTATCAAGACACCATCTCTAGTGTGGACCAATCCCAAACTGACAATGAAGACCAAGATAGCAGTGTATAATGCCTGCATCATCAGCACACTATTATATGGCAGTGAGGCTTGGACCACGTATGCCAGGCAAGAAAGGCATCTGAACACCTTTCACATGACAAGCATCTGCCGTATCCTGGGAATAGTGTGGCAGGACAGAGTGCCCAACACTGAGGTTCCGTCTCGAGCAGGTTTGCCCAGCATGCTCACACTGCTCAGACAGTGCAGACTCCGTTGGTTGAGCCACATCCATCGCATGCCAGATGGCCACATCCCCAAAGACCTCTTGTGTGGAGAGCTGGCCGCTGGAAGGAGACCCGCTGGGCGGCCACAGCTGCGGTACCGCAATGTAGTAAGACCCGACATGAAAGCTGTGGACATCAACACAGAGTGCTGGGAGAGCCTGGCAGCCATACAATCCAAATGGAGAGGAACCCTGACCAAACACCTCCTCAAGTCAGGGGAGGAGAAGCTGACACAAGTCGCCAGGGAGAGGCGCGCCCACAGAAAGCAAAGTGGCAGCTCCAACAGACCAGAGACAGAAAACACATGCAACCTCTACAACAGAGATTGTTACTCCCGCATCGGCCTCTACAGTCACAGACACCGATGTTCCAGCCAAACAGACAACTAGGATGCTACTCATGGTCAACCCTGACCGACAGAGGCCTACTATACTATCTCTAGAAAGGTTGTCATTCAAGGATTGAGACTCCATCCTAGCCTTATATATATATATATATATATATATATATATATATATATATATATATATATATATATATGTATGTATATGTATATATATATATATATATATATATATTTGGGATTACTTGATTTAAAGAAGTCTGAAGGACTTGCTCACAGATTCCCAACACAAATATACATAGCCATGTTGTTTTTTAGTTGAGGTAGAGCCAGGAATAATCTCGCAACAAAAGCTAGTAGGAAAGATGGTTTAGGCACCAACCACCTGTCCAAGTGGCAGGTTTTATTACTTTACATGATACCAGTTGAAGGCCTAAGCCTTACTTGATGTCAAAATTGACTGCCTGAATCTTCTCAAAGCTAAAATTAATATTGAAAGAGAGTTCAGTAGTATGTTAGGTTTACGTACAATCGCCAAAGTTAAGCAACATTGAGCCAGGTCAGCACCTAGATGGATGACTGCTTGGGAATAACAAGTGCCATAAGCTTGGATGTACAGGTAGTGTAATGGAGAATGACTCAAAATTGTAAATTGGATAGCCAATTTCCAATTCATATTGGGTTCATTAACATAACGAACCAAACCCATGAGGAAAGGTATGATTACAACTCTTCTCCCTCCAGCTACGGATTAATTAGTAAGACTTGTATAACTAAACCATTATTATTTTTAAAAATTCTTACAATTTAAAAGAATATTTTCTGGCTTTAAATAACCTGCAAAGGGTTGATAAGCTGTAAAATATGAATCGATCAATCATTTCTTTGTTTCTTCAAATGTGACAAGAAAAATATTCTAAGTTTTTTTTTATTAAGGTTTTATAATGTTCTAGAGAGCCAATTTATATTGCTATTTAATCCATGGCTGAGGGAAAAGAGAAAGATTCATGACTCTCCCAGGGGTATTATGGCTAAATGAACCCAAAACCATCTCAGCCAGAATTTACCAGTTCCATTAGTCCACTATACATCCAACAAAAACTTGAAATGTTTCTCTTTTAATAAATAAGTTCATGGGAAACAAAAATGTCATAGGTAGTAACAAAATAATTTCACTAGAAACAAAGAAACGAGTATGGTGTAGCTAGAATGTTTACCACCCTTACTCCCCCCCCCACCAAACAAAATACAATATATTGTACAGTTATATATATATATATATATATATATATATATATATATATATGAAGAAATAGTTTTAAAGGTGTGCTATATTTATGGGATAAAGTGCTCAATATCAGAGATAGAGTGTATGTAAATATAAATATAAAAGTGAAGATTGAAGTCAACACTCAGAGGCGACAGGCTGTTTCATGCTGGACACAATTGTCAGGCCTTTGATTGTGTCCAGCATGAAACAGCCTGTAGCCTCTCAGTGTTGAGTTAAATGTTCACTATATATATATATATATATATATATATATATATATATATATATATATATATATATATATATATATAAATTATTAATAGGTCTATAAGTGGAAAAATAGAGCAACGCATCCCCTCAAATTAACTTCTGTCAAGGAAAATAACTGAAATTTAAATGATAACTACACACAACAGTGCTGTAACATTAAAAGAATGTATCCTGGGTCCATTTACAGGTTTCACATGGAACTGTCATTGATTTGAAGTAATATTTCAAGTTCAAAGCAAGACAAACTATTTAATAGTAAAAATTTGATAATCAAAACACTATAAAATCCAATTTCAAAGCAAGACAAACTGTTTGATGAACAAAGCACTGTAAAATCCAAGTGGGGGAGTGTAGAAGGAAATGGGGCAATCAATAAATTGTATGTCCAATATCAAGAAATCCAAGAACACGTCTCTCCACTATCAGTCCACTGCTTGTTCCAACTGTGTGATTAAAAAAAAATGCGTCCTGAAAAAAACGTGCTCTTCATTTATATCTGTTATATTAAAAGAACACATCTTGGGTTCATTCACAGGTTTCACATCATCAACAATGATAAAACCGGCCTGAATACATCACTGGATGATGTTTCTTGTTTGACCAAGATAACAATCACTTAAATACATATACCATCATTTATGTTATTTGAAAGCAAAAGGGTCCTTCATCTCTGAGTAGTGTCTCCACATTAAAGCTCCTATTGCAATACAGCAGACCCAAGAGTACTACCCCAACAGAAGTTTTAACCAGGTTGGATCGTTCACCCTCACACCATTACACTCCTCTAGTTATACTGTCAGTACTGTAATATCTGTCCTTCTATTATGGGTACGTGGCTGAGTGGTGAGAAAGTTTGCATTCTGACCATGAAACCGGGGTTCAAATCTCACCATGGTTGATTTGTTAAGGAGACTTCCTGATGTTATCGAACTGGAGGGGTCAATCCTAGCATGCGGCACCTTTGGAAAGTGCCTGAAAACCATACCACGGGTTGACCTAAGCCTCGTGAGTGAAATTGGGTAGACAGAACACTTGGGGGCCATTGATAGCTGTGCTAGCACAAAGTCACAAGTCATTGTGGCCAAGGGCTTGAGCGTGGTGCTGGCCTTGTTCAAATTGTTGATCATGTTAGATAACAAACTTTTTCCCAAAAACTGTAACTAAGGTCTGCTCAGTACAGTTGCAGTATAAACCACAGGTGGTCCCTGTAGGTGTTGAATAAACACAAATGCACCTGAGCAAGCATTCGCAATAGGAATTGGCCAGCAGCCCTAATAGACGGGTATCCTCAAATATGCTGGACAGTCTCTTCACAGATGACAAAGAGACTTGAGGCAACAGAAATGTGGTTCTACAGAAGGATGCTGAGAATACCATGAACTGAACATGTGAGCAACAACAAAGTTTTAAAGAAAATAGAAACGAAAAGGACATTTATACTTATCAAAAAAGAGAGAGAGAGAGTTGAAATTTTAAGGGCACATTTGATACTCGCAGGGCAGATTGAAGACAACTGATTGATTCATTCATTTTCTATGGCTTATCAACCCTTTGCAGGTTATTTAAAGCCAGAAAATACTTTTAGATTGTAAGAATTTTTTGTTGGTGATAACAATGATTTAATAATACAAGTCTTATCCATCTTATAGCTGGATGTGGGTGAAGAATTGGTTTCCTACCTTTCCCAAAGGGTTCCTGATCCATTACATATTCTGGCACCCACACATCCAAGCTTACAGCACCTGGTATTCCCAAGTGGTCAGATTGAAAACAAGAGAGACGGAAGAAAACAATGCAAATCCTACTGAGCACACTTGAGTAAGTAGATGGCAGAGCAAGGCTTGGGAGAGAGAACAAAATGGCAATAGTTATTAAGTGTGACAAAGGACAGGAAATTGTGGAGAGCCATGATTGCCTATGTCCTGAAGGGACACTGCACATAGATGAATATTTAGTTAAAAGAATTTAAAAAAAACAAAAAAAACCTTTCTGCCTTCCATCAGCATGGCTGATGCTAACCACCAGGAGAGTGACTCATTACACATTCTCTGGATAACATTCTCTCGTGACATGCAGTTGAAAGATTATATTGAATCAATGCTAGGCCTGCTGCTTGGAAAGTTGGTTCACTGTGTCGTCCTAGACAAATTTTCTCTCCAGAATTATTCTCACACATTCACAAGTCTACTATTCATCCATGCAGTGAATATTGCTGCCACATATGGTCTGGTGCTCCTACTATATATTTAGAAATCCTTGGTAAAATACCAGGAAGAATCTGCAACATTATTGGTCCTGACCTGGCATCTCGGCTTCATTCACTTTCCCACCACCATAATATAGCTTCCCTGTATGTTCTCTATAAATACTTTCATGGTAATTGTTCAGATGGACTTTAGATACCATAGAACAAAGTTCATCTGAATAATTACCATGAAAGTATTTATAGAGAACATACAGGGAAGCTATATTATGGTGGTGGGAATAAACTGTTAGCATACAACTTAGATAATCTAACCAATTCAACTGTAAAATGATGAGACCTTGTTGCTAATCTTGTACTGTGCTTAAATTCATAAAGTCTAGATACCATAGAACAGACTTTATGAATTTAAGCACAGTACAAGATTAGCAACAAGGTCTCATCATTTTACAGTTGAATTGGTTAGATTATCTAAGTTGTCTGCTAACAGTTTATTCTCCTTCATTTCTTGCTTGTAGAATTCTTCTAGCTTTTTGCTTTCCAGCCAATCGTTGATCTTCAAAAATTTAAATGCATTGTCAATCGTTATCTACTGTCTTCTTGATGCCTCTCTTTTATTGTTCTCGCTCCTTAATAACGTTTTTCTGTTTTCTTATTCTTTCACACCTTGTGGCTTTATTGCCTTGCTTGGGGTGAAATGATTAAAAAATTAAAAAATAAATCAACTTAAAAATATAAGAAATAATAATCTTACCAGCATAAAATTTCTTCAATGCTGTAACCCAAATTCTGTTCAGATCCTACTTTATTGAGTAACTTGACAAAACAATTAAGATAGCCAAGTTTCTTGTTCTTGGAGACACCATTTTGGCACACAACATTGCTCAGAATTTCCTTCACATTTTCACAAGGAGCTGCAAGAAATAAAAAAAATAAAATAAATTTATGAGAATTTAAACACTTCAAACATATCAAAACACTTCATAGTATTACTTTAAAATCAACTCTATACACGATTTTGTGTGCACCCAGTCTGTATTGAAGGACCAAAATTCCTGAAAAGGAACTTAGATTATATATTTAATATATTTAGATTAAACTCTGGGGGAGGGGGGTCAGTGCCAGTCTGGATTGAAGGACCAAAATTCCTGAAAAGGAGCTTAAATTTTATATTTAACATATTTAGATTAAACTAGGTCAGAGCCAAAAATTAATTTAGAACACCCCCACCCACAAAATAATAGGAATATCGGCCTAGATCATTATTTTCTGATAAATACAAGGAAAGTCATGTTGAAAACAGATATAATGGATAGTGGCTCAGATTGAGGAATCAGAGAGCAGGGTTTAAATTCCAGTCCGGTTCACTACATTCACTGACATGCCATTACACTTGGGAAAGCTTTAAATCCATCTCTTCCTCCCACCCAACTATAGGTAAATAGCAGGACAGAGCAGGTCCTATAGCTTTGGTTGGCCACCAGTTTTGGAGAAGGAAAACTGAATTCAAATCATCTGCTGCCTTGTAAGTCTTGCTTCTTAAGACAAAGGTGAAAAGCTAACTTCAAAAACAAATTCACCTCACATGCTGTCTTGAAGAAAGCAACTGCATCCCAACAAACATACTTCAAGCCATGGCAGAAAATAACAGACTCCTCGGGCTTAGTACAATGATTCAAACAAACACAGGACTGAGACACAGTACAGCACCATAGACCTCCGATTCCAGACCATTTGCCCATGGGTGTATCACCCACGGCACTTTAGACGAGACATACAATATTTACTGGATACCCTGTCTGTAATGAATAACCAAAATTAGATTTCTTCTGTGGGGTATTTTCAGTGCCAAAAATAGATTCAGCACCCCTTCCCCCCCAAAAAAAATAAAAACAACCCTACAAAAAGGGAGTGTGTAGATCATTATTTTGCGATAAATACAGGGAAAGTTATGCCGAAAACATATTTAGTGCCCAACATATAGAATTTCCGTCACATTTTCACAAGATGCAAAAAATAAATAAATAAAATGAATTTATTAGAATTTTAAAAATTCCAACACTCAATAGTTTTATTTTTAATCAAGTAGGCATACAACATTTACTGTGTATCCAAACATTTATGAACTTTAACCTCTCTTATAAAAACATAGGCAGCCAAGGATATCTGCTGACTCAATGTCACGACTTTGTCTTGGCTTCACCATTAGTAATTTATACTAGAACAAAGAACTCATTATACAGTGAAACAGCATACCCAGTATTAACACTTTCAAAACACCGAATAAGGAATAAAAGGCAACATATAACAACCACAGAGTTTAAGAGATGCTTAATTAATAAGCATCATAAGTAACCATTTTTTTTCTTTCTGATTTTATGAAAGGCAAGCAGCAAAGTTTGGTGAGGATTTTCAAGAAGGAAAAAGAAATATTTCTTCAAAGTATTACACTGATCTTAAATGATAAAAAAAACTGATTATGGAACTAATCTTTATCTATATGAATATTACAGAATTTTACCAAATTTAGTTTGGTTCAAGTTCACAGCAGTGAGACACACAGTGGGCTCACAAGAGAGCTAAGCAGACATTTGTGGGTTTTTTTGTTTGTTTTTTTAACCGCCCGAATGATTTTCAGTACAATTACGAAACTTTATTAACACTATTTGTACTCAAGAGAAAACAAACCTTTCAACATTTCTAATTTAAAAATAGAGGTCTAGGTCTCGGAACTCTAGCCTGCAGTGAAGAACCAACATTCCAGAAGGGAGATTAAATTTTTCATTTAAACTACTTTTGGAGGGGATTTTCAGTGCCAAAAATGGAATCAGCAAAAAAAAAAAAAAAAAAATTTGAGAGTCTAGATTTTCTGAAAAATACAAGTTATGACCAAAACATTTAGTGCTCAGCATATATTTCCAAAAGCAGGTAACAATCAATTTTGCATATAAAAATTAACTAAGTACAATTTACATACCTTCCCCCAAGAACAATTTTTTTTACATTTTGCCAATTTAAATTGTTTTTAATATTTGGGAACTTACGCTAAAAATGAAAAAAAAAAATTGTCTTTGTCATGTTTTATTATAAGCATGAATCAAAGTTGGGCAGGTCAAAGGCAAAACAGCTGGTAAAATATTGACTGAATTTGTTCTAAGATCCCAAAATTCCCTTGACGGAGGTTATTTTTTTGAAAAGGATTGTCAAGTTAAACCTCTTTGTCAATTAACATTCATAAAAAATTAAAAAATAAAAAAAGTAATTATACAACAGATCATCTAAAATTAAATGATTAACATTTTTTTTTTTTAAATCGGTTTCACCCCATGCAAGACACAAGGGGTTATGAAAGAATTAGGAACAGAAACATTAATAATGAGCAGGAAGAGAAAAGAGTAATCAGGAGGACAGTAGATAGCAATTGTCTTGCATTTAAATTTTTGAAGATTAAAGTTGGCTGGAAAGCATGGAGCCAGAGGCAAATTCCACAAGTGAAAAGTGAGAGAAAAGAAACTGTTAACATAGAATTTGCAGTTACATCTAGCCAGCTCAACTGTAAACTGATGAGATCTCAATGTCAGTTTAGTACTGCACTTAAATTTAAAAAGTCTAGGTACCATAGTGAAGAGCTCATCCAAACAATTACATTTGAAATTATTTATCGAAAAAACACAGAGAGCAACCTTATGGCAGTGGGAAAGAGACTGAAGAGGTGTCGCCAGATCAGGACCAATAATATTGCAGATTCTTTTGGCTCCTATCAAGGAGCTGAAGGTAAATAGCAGGGGCACCAGACCATATGTAGCAGCAATATTCTAATCATGGACAAATGATAGAATTATAGATATGTAAGATAGATTCTGGAGCTGAAAATTGTCAAGCACATTACAGTGAGCCAACTTTCTTAGCAGCTGACCTAGTAATGGATTCAATATAGACTTTCCACTTAATGTCAGCTGAAAACATTAACCCAAGAAGGCACGACGAGACACTTTCCTAGAAGTTAACATGCTGATAGAAGCCAGAGGTGGGGGTCTCTCAGATGATTAATTGAGAGAAGTTTAGTTTTGGGCCACTATCCATTACTCCATGGCTCCGTTTGAGGAATCAGAGAGAGTTCAAATTCCAGTTGAATCCATTACATTCACTTACATACTAATACCCTTGGGAAAGGTATGAATCCTCTTCTCCCTGCACCCAGCTATGGGTAAATAGCAGGAGAGACTGGGTTCTATATCCTTGGATGGCAACTGGTCTATCACAGAAAGAAATGGCAACCTACTGCAGGAAAAAATCTGCCTCATCAGTCATGTATCGAAAGATACATGATCGCCTAAGCATGAATCATGCATGGCATATAACTGACTTACTCTTGGAGGTGTTAAAATTATCAAGCCATCTTTTGCCCCAGTTAACAATGGACTTTAGATCATTTTGGATATCAGCTACCATTTTGACCTTTAACCATAACTTGACAAATACTTCGGTTGAAGCTCAGACAAAGTTCTGAAATCCTGAGACTGTCCACTTTCAGAATATGACTTGGAAAAATGTTCCAAAAATGCCAAATGTCAACTTGCAAGCTCTCTGTGACCCAATGAGGAGAAAACTCACTAAACTAGAACATCTACTTGATGGTATATAAGAGCCTCACCATCACCACCACCACCACATTGATTGGTGGGGGTATTAAGAAAAAATTTACTTGAGTCAGGTGACACAATGTCAGTTTTTAACGTGGGGACCCAAGTGTTTTCACTCGGGCCGCTGGTCTTAGCTGGTCCAAACTGGTCAGAGCCGGTCCAAGCTAGTCGTAGCCGTGATACCACCAGCTCATGGATGGAGCCCTGTGCCAGGTAAGTATCACAAATTTATTAAATTATAACACTTACAAAAACAAGTAGGTCTTATATGCCTTCAAATGTGGATTTTACTAAAATTAGCTGAGGACTTATCAAGTTAACTACGTTTTTTTTTGTTTTTTACATTGATAATGGCTTACAAGAGAAGCAACCAAAATTGCTGTAAATGATTGGATAATTGATACCCTTGCTGTAAAATGAAACATTTTATTTGATGGTATATCAGACTACTCATTTCAACAGAGACTATTAATCCTGTTGTTAGCCGCAGAAAGGAAACTACAAGAACTCCTACAGAAGGTGATGAAGAGAAAGCAAAAAGAAGGTCTGAGAACCCCACGAGGTAGAGTTACATAGTAAAAGGTACAGTTTATGCGAATATGTTTGGAAGATAACGGTTAACCCTAGACTTGAATAGGTTAAGATTGTAGTGATCAGGAAAGCATTCCCTTGGGAGTTGGTTCCACAGAGCAACGGTTTGTGGGAAGAAGCTGCTTGAGTGGAACTTACATCTCACCAATGGAATGTGAAGGTTTGGTTTGTTTTGTTTTACGGCATATCAACCTCAATGAGTTATTTAATGCCAACAAAATTTTTATTGCTGTTAATGTTTTTCTTCAAAAATCTATTTCTGGGAATATTTTTCCTTGAAGAAATCTATAGCTGGCCATATTTTTTTCAAAGAATGTAAAGAAGCTGTTTGTATTGCTGGTATTCTTTTAAAGTATTACTGATAATTTTTCATTCAAAAATTAATCGCTGGTAATAATTTTTTTTATTACAAAGTATTTCTGGTATTAAAACCTATTTTTACACAAGTTTGGGGGGTTAAGTATTTGCCCATAGCTGGGACCCTAACAGGTGCTACCACCTCGGGTCAGGGTGAACCTGGGAACACCAGCAATTAAGAGGTGGTTCCACGCTCCTCAAAACCTCCCAATCAGAGGCCTTACTGCTGGATGAAGTTTATTGTCTTACCCAGGATGTGGATGTAGTTTGTCGTCATACCCAGGATGCGGACTGTGAAGGGAATGAGGGTGGTTCACTACAATGTGTGTAGCATGGCGAGTCTTAATGGAAGCCATGTGTTCAGTGTTTCTAGGTTTTTAAAATTAAAACTAATCCATAAATTACTGTTAACTTGGGGCATATTGACTGAGAAATGCTGCTCTAGAGTTATAAAATTTATAAAATTATAATGCTTGGGAAAATACTTGGGTTTTATGTGCCATCAAATATGGAATTTACTAAGCTTAGTCTGGCACAAGACCACAAATGTAAAGAACTAAGTGAGGTTGGCAGTTCTGGCAAGCAAGCTAACCATTGTTCCAGATAAGGCATTCTTACAAGTACTATATTTAAAGACCTCCCACTCTTCACCTCAAAGAGAATATTAAGAAAACCATTGTTGTTGGATACACTGAATGTTACTGTAATTCCATTCATGTTCTCTATTTGGCCCACTTCAAAACAAGTTTCTTTTTGTGCATTTATAACAAATTTATGAAATTCTAATATTTTATGAAAAAATGATTCCTACAGTCCAGGAATTAGGACAGTTTTAATCTTACAAACTCAAGCTTACAAGAGAAGCAACCAAAATTGCTGTAAATGATTGGATAATTGATACCTTAAGCATTTTATTTGATAGTATATCAGACTCTACTCATTTCAGCAGGGTCTATTAATCCTGTTGTTAGATGCACAAAAGAAATTACAAGAACTCCTACAGAAGGTGGTGAAGGAAAGCAAAAGGAATCGACTAAACATCAATTGCAATAAAACAGACTGTATTGTTGTCAACAAAAGGAACAGCTGAACATGCAAATTACAAATTGGAGATATCAAAATCAAGCAAGTACAACAGTTTAAATATTTGGGAAGTGTTTTAACAGAAGACAGAAAGTGCAACACCAAAATCCAAAAGTGAAAGGTGCCTTCCAAAAGCTAGGCAATTTAAGAAACAAGAAAATTTTATTAGAAACGAAGAAAAGAGTACTGAACTGTTATGTAATAGCAGTCATCCTATATGGCAGTGAATGCTGGACACTCATCACAGATGAAGAAAAGACTTGAGGCAAATGTGTTTCTACAGAAGGATGCTGAGAATACCATGGACGGATCATGACAAAGACAAAGTTTTAGAGAAAATGGAAACAAAAAGGACACTTATACTTAACATCAGAAAGAGATAATTGAGATTTCTAGGGCACATGAGGAAAGTGGGCTTGGAAATTTTGATACTCACAGGACATATTGAAGGCAAGAAGTACAGAGGAAACCTAACTAACAAGCTCATGGAAGTCGATGGTAGAAGAGGGTTTAGGAGAAATAGCAAAATGACAAATTTATTTGACACTTTCATCAATTCAGAGTTGAGTTGGCTAGATGTAACCATAAGTTCTATGCTAACAGATTCATCTATCATATTCCTCACTTGTGGAACTCTTTCAGCTCTATGCTTTCCAGTCAACGTTCATATCCAAAAATTTAAATGCAATGTCAATAGATATATGTTGTCCTCCTGATTACTCTTCCTTTGTTACTGATTCTTAGTAATATTTCTGTTTTCTAATTCTTCCAAACCTAGTAAGTCCTTATGTCTCAGTGGCTTTATTGCCTTGCTTGGGGAGAATATGCTTTAAAATAAAAAAGTGCTAAAGGGCTAGAAATTGTGGAGAGCCATGACTGCCAACATCAAGGGGCATGGCACATAGAAGAAGGCCACTATAAAATCCAGTATTAATGATAAAAATTAAAAGAAAAATCTGGTATTAATTACAGGTTTCTATCTATAACCCATCATCTCAAAAATGGGTTATGTAAATAAAAAAATATATATTTTATGAAATAAAAAATAGTAATAGATTCCACTTGGTATTAATTGTAGGTTTTTACCTATTAACACTTACCATTCCAAAAATGGGCAGCTAACGAAAAGGATCAATAAGGAAACTCAAGACAGGAATAGATAGGTTCACCTATCGCCCGGTCCATACTCCTTTCCTATCTATTGAACACAAGTAGAGGTTTATCTCTTGCGTCCTGTTTAGAATTGGGTTTCTAGTTCCTTCTAAATTGTATTTCAACTCCATACTTCTTACATCTCTGCCTCAACTCTGAAATTGTTCCTATTTATTTATTTCCACAATAGGAGTAGATAGGTTTGCCAATCACTTGGTTCACACTCCTTTCCCCATCTATTGAACAGGAGTAGAGGTTTATCCCTTGTTTTCTGTTTAGGATTGGCTTTCTAGTTTCTTCTAAAGTTTAAACTCTTTCATGCCCAGTAATCATTTACATCTCAGTGGCATTATCACCTTGCTTGGAGTGAAATGAAAAAAAAAAGAAAAAAAAAAGAAGCAAGAACAACACTGAACATGGTTTATGTGTCAGGGTCTGTATCAATGTTAAAAGATCCATCTATTTACTCAGCCTTAGGTCCTATACAATATCCAGGGCATCTTTATGCAATTTAGAAACAGTTCTATAGCATAAAAATCATTGCTTCCACTCGGGCCACTATTTGGGGTTTGAGAATGTAAAATCTGCCAGTGGTTTAAATGCCATTCTCTCATTTTGGTTCATCTTGTTTTTTTTTTCCTACATTATACCATTGCTGCCATCAGATAACAAACAGGCTCAATAAGGCAACTTGAGGCAAAGCAATACTAAACATGGCTTTTTGGTAAGCCAAGAAATTACAATGGGACTTTTCTAAATACAAATTTTCTATTTGTTCTTATAGTGTTTAGCCAGCACTAGTATTACTAGTAGGGGTGCAGGTGTGGTGTTTACCTACACCTAATTCACAAAAAAAAAAAAAAAAAAAAAAAAAAGTAGCTAGGGGATGGTCCTTAAGCCTATAAATAGGGAGTGACATTCTATCATTCTAACTTTTCTATTTTCCTCTTACACGGTAAGATATAGGTTGCACGTGGAGAAAGGCACCCCACACCAGGACATGCATGCACATTTCTCTTCACTTTCCCTTACTTTTCTCCAAGACTTCTACACAAACACCTTCACTAGTTTAAATGTTTTCTTCTTTCATATTCATTGTTTTGTCACATGCAACCATCTTCTATTGTCTATCTATACCTTTGTTTAGTTAGTTAATACATACATACATACATACATACATACATTACATACATAATCGTTTGTTTATATATAATTTTGTTGTTACTTTATTCTTTTATTATCCAGACTCACATTCGAATTTGTAATTATTGTTGTGGGATAAATATAGCAGGAGACACATTTTTCTACCTAAACACGACTAGTAACCCCGCAACACAGGTATTGTATGGAATTAACTCTTTACAGGAACCGTGTGTGTCAATTGACTAAGAAAGAAAAAACGTTAGATGATAACATCATAACTTCATCCCTGTTCCTTATCTGACTTATCTTGAAGCATGCTTCTTTTTGTACATGTATTATGAATTAATTAAATTCTAATATTTGGGATTGATTGATTGTATTTTTTCTTTTATGGCTTATCACCCTTTTGCAGGTTATTTAAAGCCAGAAAATATTTTGGGATTGTAAGAAGTTTTTAGAAATAATTATTTACTAATACAAATCCTACTAATTAACCCATAGTTAAGGGGATAAGTTGATTTCTACCATTTGTGCACAAACAAATATAACAAATCTGACTGGAATTGGAACATGGCCCTCCAATTTCCAATTCCAAGCCATTATCCACTACATCACCCACACATCTAAACTTACGGCACCTGGTATTCACTAGTTGTCACCAATCTAGATACTGACCAGACTCAACATTGCTTACCTCAGTGATCATACTATTTGGGAAGAAAAATGGTTTTTAGATGAAAATTTTTCTCGTCTTGCACATTTATAAATCTATCATTTGTATGTGCATTGAATACTGCGGCCATATCGGGTCTGGTGCTCCTGCTAGTCATCTCGATGTTTTTGACATAATCCAAAGAAGGATCTGCAATATAACAGATCCTGACTTGGCATCTCAACTTTAGTGCCTTTCTCACTGACGTGATGTGGTTTGTCTTCCCTCCGTCATTTCTACAAATATTTTCATGGGAACTCCTCTGATGAGATTTTTTCCCCTGGCGTCACAAGTGTATGAATTTAAACGTGTTACTAGATTGACATCTAGGTCCCACCTGTTTACTGTTGAAATGGCTAAATGGAACCGTCACTTCTACTCCAACAGTTTCTTTTCTCACACTTCCTGCCTGTAGAACTCCATTCCGTTCACTTGCTTCCCTGATAACTAAAATCTTAAAAAATTTAAATGCAACATCAATCATCATCATCTATCTTCTTGAATCCTCGTCATCTTTTGTCCTTTCCTCAATTCTCCCTATTCTTAGTCTTCTCTTTCACTTTCACTCCCTGTAACCCCCTGCGTATGAGTGGCATTCCTGCCTTGCTTGGGGTGAAATGATTAACCAAAGAAAAAAAAAACATCATATATGGTAGTTTGCAATACAAGATACCTTTATTCAATAACAGTTTTTACAGGTGAATGGATAATTGAAAAACTGTGTTAGACTTTTGGCCCTTCAAAAGGATGTCTTCAGACTAATAATGTTTTATCAATAGAATCTTATGTCAGGTGGATGAAATACAACAAATTCAGGTTAAAATTCTACATCAAGAAACACGGAAGATACCAATGCAGCAAGATGCATAACAGTTGCCTTGGTTATGTTCACATCCATCCACAGAGATAAACCTGAATTATATTACTTATAAAGAACAAAAAGAATTTCTCAATGAATGATACTATGGACATCCATATAGAAAGGGAAGCGGTGGTTTTATCTTGATTTCAAGCGTTTCTGTTTGATTGATCCATTGATGGTTCCTTTTGAAACTTGGTCTGTTAAGTAGCATCCATTTTAAACAAAAGGTAACACAGAAATAACAGAATGGATAAGAGGTTATTGCCAATCAAATTACAACTGGAAATGCAGTATATCCAGGTGTTGGTCTATATTAATAGTCATGCCTGGAATCAAGGAGAGTTCTGGTCCACCCTTGGCAGGAAACAGTCATGTCTGCCAAGTGGTTCCGAAGCCTCCATTTTGTATTGCCAGCCACGACATTGGGAGGAGTAGATGGGCAAGGAGTCAGTAGTGGTAGAGAGCTGACAGAGCAGAAGTTGAGCCTGCAGCAACCTCTTCCCTAGTTTCCAGTGCACGATGACAGTATCAAGAATCAGAATGCAACATGGAGTAATCATTGGCTGGTCGATGGAAAGCTCAGGTGAGCATCGCATTGTATATTTACAAATTAAACTTTTCATTTAAATTAACAAAATTTAACAGGTAAATCACATTGGCCGCAACATATAGAAATGCAGCACGAGATGTTTAACCCTAGAACACTAACCATGGATATATAGTATCCAGCACAAATTTTCCTATTTTTAATTACAATTTTCAGTACCTGATTTTCTTACCTAAATAATGTTTTTCAGTTCCTATTAATGTTAACTCAAAGTACAAAGTTTGAAGTGCCTGCATGTAAAATATTTCAAATAAAGATTTATATTTAATATTTTTTTGATATTTTCAAAATCGGGTATGATATACCCATGGTTAGTAGTGGTGTAACTTTAATTGATGGTTAGTGTTCTAGGGTTAAGGGCTGCTGTTGATATTAGGTTTATTACGGGATGCTGCTGATATTATGTTTATTACGGGATGCTGCTGATATGTTTATTATGGGCTGCTGCTGATACTATGTCTATTAAGGGCTGCTGCTGATACTATGTTTAATTGATGGTTAGTGTTCTAAGGTTAAGGTGCTTCGTTAACATATTGACTGCCATTTTTTATTATGATGCCATTTACAAGTTATCTCGTGATTAACATTTTTTGATACATTTTCATCTGTGCACACCGACAATGTTTATTTGTAGTGATACTTTTAGCGTGAAAACAATGTTGAGACTTCAGTTGACACTATAAAGCATCTCAAACATTTTTTTATTGCCTAAGTTGGTTACTATAAAGTTAAGCAATGTTGAGAGTGGTCAGTACCTAGATAGATGATCACTTGGGAATACCAGGTGCTGTAATCTGAAATGTGCCATGTGTGGGCGGTGTAATGGATGAAGGCTTGGAATGAGAAATCAGAGATCCAAGTTCAAATTCCAGTCAGGTTTATTACATTCATTTATAACACTGCATTCTTTCATATGCAGATGCTATATCTGCTCATATGTCAAATGTTCATATAAGTATGAATCAATTCTGATGCATTTCAGAAATTCCGTCAGTAACATTAAAAGGTTACATATGCAATCTCTAATAAATGTCACTGAATAGAAACATTTGATTAACGGTTCTCTATTGTACCAATCAATAAAATAGTAATACAAGGTCTTGGTAAATTATTAACCAAATGTCAGATGAATAATTGGTTATGACTAGATTTTAAAAAATTTTAAATAATTACTGCAAGAACCCCAATATTATGTGCCTCTCTAAGTGCTACCATAGAGGCTCCTTGCTACTAATCGGGATGCAGCCAACCTGGTACCTTCAAAATTAAGAGTTGTAGTCTCCAGCTAGACATATTACCAAAAAGTTGTGACAGCCACTCTTATTATAAAACCTCAGAAGATGGAACCAAAAATCCCATCCTAAAGAGAAAACAAGGGATAAACCTCTACTCCTGTTCAAAAGATGCAGAAGGAGTTTGAATAGCAGTTTTTATTATGAGACCAACTAAGAGTTATCTCATTCCAACAAGTTTATCTCCAGTGATACTTTTATGTTAAAACAAATGTTAAAACTTTAGTTGAAGCTATAAATCAACTCATAAAATTTTTTTATTGCCTAAGTTGGCTTTTTATAAAGTTGGCATTTGAAGTCAGATTTCATAATTGACCTTTGGCAGTCAACGTGTTAATAACATATCCCACAAAGAAAAATTGTTTGAAAACCAAGCCAAATAATCCTACTCGTAGGGCAACATTTAATACTTGACATATCTTCGCATTGATTATGTAAATTTATGCATTGCACAAAATAAAGGTTAGTTTTTACTTCTTAGGTTAAAATAGCTCCGAGACATCTGCTTGGATACAGCCGTATTTCTTAAATACCCAGAGCCTATCTGCAGTTTATAGACCTGAGAGAGAGAGAGCACATAACACAGTGTGATCAACAGTTTGAACAAGGCCAGTATACTCAAACCCTGGGTCACAATGACTTGTGAATTTGTGCACAACTATTAAATTCCAAACAGTTCTGTCTACTAAATTTCACTCATAAGACTTAGGTCAACCTGTGGTATTGTTTTCAGGCCGTTCCCAAGGGTGCCACATGCTAGGATCATCTCCCCAGGTGGATATCAAGAAGTCAACACCCTGATAAACTGACCATGGTGAGATTCAAACTCTGCTCTCATGGTCAGAATGCTAACATTCTAACCACTCAGACATACTTTAATTAAAGACAGTATAGATATAGAAAATAAAAGAATTTGCTCATCATCAAAATTATAGTTCTTTTATATATTAAAATATATATCTATCTATAAAAGGCAGGATGTGTTTGTGTGTGTAACGAATGCACGGCCGCAATTTTCGATGGATTTGCACCAAAATTTACATGCACATGCTCCAAGTTAGCAGGAAGGCCAAGACCGACTTTGCATTTCTCAACTCCCATCGATAGTGGAAATAATCGATTTTTTCATGCTTCTACGGTAGTTTTCATGTAGTTTGCGGCCATTTTCTACTGGCCAGAGTGAGAGCCTATAGCTGGATGCCATCAATAGGCAGGAAGATTCTATTGGCCACCGTGAGAGCTAACAGCTAACTGAAACAAATGTTAACTAGCATGCTAGCATGCAAAAAAAAAAAAATCGATAGCTGTATTCATCACAAGTGGGAAAAATTTAAATCTGCATGGCACTTTACGCCAATTGGCTCATTCGCTTGCTTAAACTCAACGTTGATTCTGATTCCGCAGAACTGGGTTGGGTGTGAAAAAGTATTTGTTGTTAACATTCTTTTTTCATTCGGTTTTTCCAGTTACGAGTCCTTTTTTAAAGCTGATCGTTTTGCGTTCATTTTGTTTAGTTCTTTTTTTGTAACAGATTTACTGTTTAGTATAAAACTTAGAAAAAATTTGCAGTGTGAGATAGGCAAGAAGTAAGGCATGTAGCAACATCAGCACGGCAAAGGGCACTCCTTTAAAGGCAAGGAAGGGCAAAACTATTTTAAGTCAAGTGATAGCGAGTCGTACGATTTTTTAATCAAGCACGGGCAACGCCGGGCCAGGCTGTTAATATTATATATTATCCTAAAGAAAACTGAAACCCCGGTTTTAATAAATTTCCCAAAATACAAAATATTTACATTAGCACTACATATTGCTAGATGATAAATATGGAATATGCACACAAAAAATGTACTTAAAATAACATTTCAAACAAACTTTACGACATATGATCACCCACATACTTACATATAATATTATAGTACTAATTTATCTATACCAGGAAAAAAAGGTACCAATATTTAAGTAATTCTGTAATTATATTGTAAAATATAAAAATCTGCAGTGCTCTGTATTCTTCTAGTTTATGTTATCGTAGTCAGCTTTTTCTTGTATCCAAGAATTTAATTTCTTCTTTGCTGATTGCTTCCTTTATGATGATGATGATGATGGTTGTAGCTGTCACCCCCCTTTTTTAGTTATGGATTCTTTATCCATTTTTTAATTTTAATAATTAGACTTTTAATATGGACAGTGTAAGGGAAACAATTAGGTAAGGGCCCATTTCCATTAGAAACTCCTACAATTCACTGCAACTTCCAACCAAGCAAGGACCAGTGGAAAGAATTGGAGGGAGTTTTGTTTTGTCAAGAATTAGAACTTAGTAGCCCTTATTACTGGTTACGGCACACAGGTAAATATGTTCTCTTTAACTTTCCCCGTGAAATTACTGGACTTATTAAGACCCCTTTTTGTAAAAATAATTTATGTCATGTTTTAAAACCCTTTTTGTATTTCAGTATTTCACGGTGATTTGAAGCTATAAATAAAATTCAAGCTCAAACATCAGTCGAGACTCGTGTTTTAATTTACGACCAGAAAAACCAATAAGGAGCCGCTACAATGGTGTTGATGACTAAATTCGCTTCCAATGTGCAGGTTCAGGACTAGAAACTTCCAGTTTCACCAAAACCTGTTCACATCATCCATTCCCTATTGTTGTTTGGATTTACAAGCGTCAGTTCAAGGTGAAAGAAAATCTGAGTTGATGAAAGTGACAATGGTATGAATTCATTTAAGGTGGACTTCAACTTGCCAGGAAGTGACCCACCCACTTAATTTCATGACCTTCCTCTGCGGCACATATGGAATGAGACATACAGAATCCAGTTTTGAAACGGAAATGGACTGCCACCGATTCTTATAATTTTGAGTAGCACCTTCTGTAGCATGTACATCATACATAGCCCTCTTTATCTGCTGGTTCAACCATTGAGATTTGTTGTAATCGTCATCTGCTTGTTTAGAAAGATCAAAGACAAAGACCCACACTAAGTACAACCAAATCCACATTTTATGTTATATAATATGAATATTAAAACTAAAATAACATTTTATTCAACATTGAATAATTATGATTTCTATACCGCCAGAAAAATAATAAACAGAATTAAAGATTAGTTTATATCTATTTGCTTATGAACGTATCACATTGAAAGACCAATTCTTGTCTGGTCAGTATCTAGATGGATGACTGCCTGGGAATATCAGTTGCTGTAAGTTTGGGTGTACGGATGGATAACAGTGCAGATTGGGAATCAGAGAGCCAAGTTCAAACTCCAGTTGGGTTTGTTACATTCACTTATGCACAAATATCCTTGGGAAAAGTATGAAGCCATCTCTTTTCCCTTCAACTATGGGTTGAATAGCAGGACAAACAAATTGCTTTGTTTGGCAACCAGTCTACTGCAGAAATAGCAGCAGCCTACTGCAGAAATTCACTAACGAGTCAAAAAGAGACATGATTGGCCAAGCCTGCATCAGGAATTGACTGGTTAACTTTAATGCCTCCAAAACAAAACTGCTCTCTATTAATCACCACAAGGATCCTTCCCTGTATCGCATTAGAATGTCTGAAGCTCAACTTCTCGAGAGCTCCTCTCTGCAGCTGCTCGGTCTCACGCTGTCTGCTGACCTGATATGGAACAAATACATTGAGTCAATTGCTTCATCCACTGCAAGGAAAGTTGGCTCCCTGAGCCGGGCCAGGAAATTTTTCTAAAAGGAATCGATCCTCCAAATTTACAAATCAACCATCCGCCCTTGCATGGAGTATTGCTGCCATATATGGTCTGGAGCCCCTTCTGTTTGCCTCGGGGTTCTTGATAAGATCCAGAGACGGGTATGCAACGTAATTGGCCCTGATCTGGCTTCTCGTCTTCAGTCTCTCTCTCTCTCTCTCTCTCTCACAGACGTGCCCTCGCCTCTGTCTCTTTTACAAATACTTCTATGGTAATTGCTCCGATGAGCTGCTATCGCTGGTTCCCAGGCTCCATGAATTCAAGTGTCATATGAGGCTGGCATCCCATTCCCACCCTTTCACTGTTGAAACTGTTAAATGTAGACGTCTCTTTTACTCCAATAGCTTCACATCTCGCACCTCACCCCTGTGGAACTCCCTTCCCTATTCTTGTTTCCCTGACAACTATAATCTCCAACTATTCAAATGTAACGTCAATCGACATCTCCAGTTGCATTGATCTATCCACTATACTTCTCCACATCCTTTCCTCTATCACTCCTATCTGCTCTTGCTCCAAATCCTCTGTAACCCCTTGCATGCTAGTGGCTTTCAGCCTTGCCTGGGGTGAAAAGCTTAAAAAAAAATTTTTTTTAAATTAAAAAAAAAAGGCCTGCCACTGAGGAAAAGAAGGATATAACTGTTAACTACCACCCTTTTGCATCATTTTACAATCTACGGATATAACTTAACTACCACTCTTTCTCATATTTTTTTGCACATGTCTATATATGAGAGCAAGGATGTCATTGGTTTATCAAGGCATTTAAATTTGAGAACAGTCATGAATATTAATGGTACTTTGTGTGCTTGACATGTTTTGACTGATCTTTCAGGCACTTGATGAATATTCATGAAGTTCTCAAATTTAAAAGCCTGACATCTTTGCTCATGTATATAAACACATGCAACAAAATACATCCTTACATTTGCCTTGATAAAGTCCCTCAGAAGATGAAACACATTGGCTAAGAAGAATTTTCCCTACATCTTTTTAATCATCTGAAAATAATTCATATATATTTTTAGCACTTGAGAATGGAACGGAGTTATAGATTTTAAATTTAATTTTATAATTAAATTTAAAATTTTAGTTTCTGTTTTGAAACATGGTAATTCCTGTGTAGTGACAGAACCATATTTTTAAAACAGAAAATAATTATAATATCATGTATACTGTTTTGTATGGAGCACTGTTTTTTTTAAAATGAAAATAATTACTAAAGAACACCAGACTGTAAATCTTACTGTTCTTTCTTATTATTTTAATATATACAGTTGCAGCCAAAATGTTCAGAACGGCATTGTTTTCGTCAGAAAAGTAGGTATATGTTTTTATCAAAGTTGTTTTATATTCTATAATTTTCACAGACAATAAATACGATATTAATTGTTATTGTCTGATATTTTGGTGTAATTTGAGAGGATAATACAAAAGTTATGGATGATTTAGTGATTTACTGCAAAAAATCTCAGACAATAACAAATATCGTATTTATTGTCTGTGAAAATTATAGAATATAAAACAACTTTGATAAAAACTTATACCTACTTTTCTGACGAAAACAATTCCGCTCAGAACATTTTGGCTGCAACTGTATATATATATATATATATTATATATATATGTATGTATATATGTATGTATGAGGGAGAGAGGGGAATGTAGATTTAACTTTTTAACAAACAGATTGAAAAACTTGTAAAAGATGTTAGTAACACAAAACAAACTTTGAAGTTATCTGCCCAAACAATACTTAAACATCAGCAATCACTTGAACATTATTACAAAAAAAAAAAATACTTCTCAGAAATGTAAAGTTCAAAAACAGCTTAACAATTTATACAAAGGATCCATAGTATTGGTCAAATTTTCTGACAAATTTCTGAACATACAATTTACTGAACATTAAATAACACTTTAAATTTTGGAACAAACAGCCAGATACAATAATAAATACATCACCAAACTGAAATAAAAATCTCATACAACAATCATGTAAACTTACAAAAAGATAACATTACCAATCCTTATACAAGACTAAATATTTTATTAAAAGTAAAATCTATCAAAAACAAGTATTTTAAAAACAGTAATTCACTTTTAAACAACCCAAACATGAAAATAGTAGCATAGAAACTCAAAAATCATCCCACCATTATTACAAGAAATATTTTCATAGGATTAAATAAAAATGAATATCACAAAAAACTATGGTTAATACGAAATGGTACCACAAAAATTCAAAAAATAACACCAAAACAAGTTCCGAGCTGAAAACCCATGTAAATCAACTAATAACTAAAAATCAACTAATAACTAAAAATCCACTAATAACTACAAATAATGCCAAAAATTGGATCATTAAAACTTTAAAAAACTACTGGAAAATATCATCCTGGTTATTTATACAGGAATGTTAACCCTAGAACACTAACCATCAATTAATGTTACACCACTACTAACCATGGGTATATCATACCCGATTTTGAAAATATCAAAAAAAATATTAAATATAAATCTTTATTTGAAATATTTTACATGCAGGCACTTCAAACTTTGTACCTTGAGTTAACATTAATAGGAACTGAAAAACATTATTTAGGTAACAAAATCAAGTACTGAAAATTGTAATAAAAATTTGCGCTGGGTACTATATACTCATGGTTAGTGTTCTAGGGTTAAAATCTGTAAATCAGGCAATCCACTCCACATCTCTGTATAAAAAATTTACGAGTTTTAACCAACAGTGAATATTCTGAAAAATATAAAACTGCTATCATTAATAAACAAATTCAATAAGCTAAACTCATTTCCACAGGTAAGATCATTTTCCTTAAAATAAGTAACCAATATAAAACAAGCACTTATCAATAATGGTTCTCCTAATTCTATAGTCAACAAGCAAATCAAATTTAATTTAAATAACAATAAAAACTAATCATAAACATAATATTGATAATAATACTATTAAAATGTATTACTAAAATCAAATGCACCACAATTACAAAAAGAAAACAGTAATAAAAACATCATACACCGATATAAAAAAGTCTATATATATATATATATATATATACATACACACACACACACACACACACACACACACACACAAATGCATGTATACCTAAGATTTATTATTTCCGACAAAAAATTAAAAACTTAGTTATTAAAAATAACATATCCCAAACTTCCACCCCTTTTTTATAAGACCAATGAGTGTAGAAATATGCTTACCCATTCAGAGAATGTTTATCTATAAATAAAAAAAAACACACACACAAAACATCCTACATCAGATATACTACAACTACACTTTCACGAAGACTCACTTGCTACCTATTGGATCATAGTGCCATCAGACAACACATTAATAAGTAGTATAAGGATCATAGTGACATTAGACAACTACTCAGAATGCCAAAATAATAACTAAATCAAATAGTAAAAACAAACTTATGATCCTTGAAGCAATACTCATCACCCTTTCACTGTTGAAACTGTTAAATGTAGACGTCTCTTCTACTCCAATAGCTTCATATCTCGCACCTCTCGCCTGTGGAACTCTCTTCGTTATTCCTGTTTCCCTGTCAACTATAATCTCCAACTATTCAAATGTAACGTCAATCAACATCTCCAGTTGCCTTGATCTATCCACTACCCTTCTCCACATCCTTTCCTCTTTCACTCCTATCTGCTCTCGCTCCAAATCTTCTGTAACCCCTTGCCTTAATCTATCCATTATCCTTCTCCACATCCTTTACTCTAACACTTCTATCTGCTCTTGCTCCAAATCCTCTGTAACCCCTTGCGTGCTAGTGGCTTCCAGCCTTGCTAGGGGTGAAAAGCTTTATAAAAAAAAAAAAAATTAAAAAAAAATCAAAAACAGCCATCAATAAAAAAAGAATTATAACTTAAGAGCCCGCATCCTTAAATGTATATATAAAAAACACACACACACATCACACCTCGCTTACATCACAAAAATCATTAGTTCAATGACTTCAGTTCCCAAAATACACTCCATGCACTGTCATCACATATTTCAAACAGCTTCTTTTAAAAAAATATTGTTGTTACACCATTTAAAATATTTTTAAGAAATTCACCAATTGTCTACCTACCCTGATGATGACTTAAAAAAATTGAAAACTTGGACCATATTCCCTGTACTTTTCTTCTGAAATGAACTTCAGGCAATTTCCTTCTTGTTTGAGAAGGATTATCTATGAATTGGAAAAGTCGATCCTTAAAATTAATCAATATAAAAATGCCTGTTGTTTTTAATAGTGTTTGTCTTAAAAGTATATCTGCTGCCTAAATAGACTATACATGCATGCATACATATAGAGAGATATATAGTTAAAAGATTCCAATGGTAATTAGATAAAGTGTCATATATATATGTGTGTGTATGTATGTATGTATATATATATATATATATATATATAAATTTAAAAACATTTCCACCCATTTGGCAATTACCATCATGTAAGACTGCCATTTACATTCAATATTATGCAAATTGAAAGTATACATAATCTACAATTTCTGGGTAAATATATATACCCCAACTTCCAAGTCCCGAGAGATTTCTCAGGTTATTTTTTGGATAACCACGTTGGTTACCCAAAATTATAGGCAATCAAATATGGTAATGACATTGTTTACATGCAAAATGTGTGTGAAAAAAAGAAAATATGCGAAAATCAAAGGAAATTAAAAGCCTTACATCTTCATAAGATATAAATTGATTTTATGCCATCCAATACAGAAAAAAATAAAAAGAATTTGCTACCAGTTTTGTATTTATCCATATTAAATTTTTATTTTAACCTCATCAAATGTAACATTTTCTTTTTTTTTTTATATAAAATTCAAAATCTAACCGTCTTCCAAGACAGCCCATTCTAATTGATAATGTAAATAAATTTAACACCAAGTATGAAAAGATAGAAATTAAGACAAACCATACCAACAAAACTGTACTAGATACCACAAACAGTAACACTAGCTGAAGGTTATTGGTTGTGAGAATCATGATATAAGAAAAAAAATTTAAACTATGCTACAAAGATAGACAGTAAAGAAATAAAACAAAAAAGTTTTTATTGATAATAGATATTACCTCGGTTGAAATCTAGGCAAATGGCTTCCTCCAAGTCATCATCTGTTTCCAGGTAAAACATATGTATAGCTTCCATCATCCACAGTTACAATATGAACATAAGGAGTTAAGATAAGAGAAAAGGACATCATCTGACAAGCAGCATTTCTGAGTCAATAAATAATCTACTAAATAAATAGATGAATTTAAAACCATCTCCCAGTCAAAGATAGATTATTTACTTTTCTCTGACAACACTAAAGAGTTATAAAAAATACTTTTTATGATAAACTTTGCAAATTGGACATTGACATGAGAGTAAACAAGAGAGAGAGAGAACTGCTAAGTATTTAATATGGTTCAAGTAACTTATAGCTCATCAGTAGGGGAGAGTAAAAGAAAGAAAGAGGCACAGTTGAACTGAAATACGAGTAATAAAAATTTGTTTCTCTAATATGGAAAAAATAAATAAAAAATTAACTTTCACTTACAAAGAGTCTTATACTCTTATTAACATATTTTTTTAACGTTAATAGAGAAATGGAAAATAAGTTTCCGTCTTAATTTCTGGGGAGAGTAGTTACCATTATTTATATTATTTACAGCTGTGACAATAACCGAGAGGATTAAAGCATTGGTTTGTGAGTTCAATCCCTAGGCGAGGTAGCACAGACTCAATGGAAACAGGACTAGTACTAACTGAGTAGTATTAAAAAAAATGATTCATTCATTTTTCACAGTTTATCAACCCTCTGCAGATTATTTAAAGCCAGAAAATATTTTTAGATTGTAATTTTTTTGTTGGGGGGAGATAATAATCTGTTGGTTGTTTTGATTTTTTTTTTTTTTTTTTTTAAATCAGCATATCAACGTCTACAGGTTATTTAATGTTGAAATCTAAATATTTTGTATGCAATTTTATTTTTTAAGGGAGATAATGATTTAGTGATTCAGGTCTTACTAATTAACCCATAGCTGGGGGAAAAGCAGTAGTTTCATACCTTTCCCAAAAGTAGTTGCACATAAGTGAATATAACAAACCCAAGTGGAATTGGAACTCATCTCTCCAATAAACAATTTCAAGCCATTATCCATTACACCACCCAGACATCCAAGCTTACAGCACCTAGTATTCCCAGTGGTCACCCATCTAAGTACTGACCATACCCAATATTGCTTAACTTTGGTGATCATATGGGATTCGGTGCTGGAGATAGTAATGGTTTAGTAATACAAGTTTAATTAACCAATAGCTTTCATTTAACTAACATTGGTAGTGGGTTATTGAAAGCAGAAACATTTCATATTGCAAGAGGTTACTAACAGTATCTGGAATTCCCAAGTGGTTCTCCATCTAAGTACTGACCAGGCGCAACACTGCTTGGTGATCGGACGAGAACAGACGTTTTCAGCTTGATTTGATCATAATCTTTCAAAGTTAAACTTTCATTCAAGTTTTTATACTTAATAAAATTAAACATAATATATCTACACTATTTACATTATTTGGACTATTGTCCTCATCTTTGTCGCCATATTTATTACCATGTTTCGGCCGTTGTACACTCCTGCCTTCTTCAGATGGTTGGAATGTCAAACTGAATCTTTCATTTTGCTTGAGCGAAATAAAGAGTTCAGTTTGACATTCCAGAGTGAGAGAGAAAGAGTGTGAGTGAGAGGGAGATAGAGAGAGATAGAGACAAAGAGAAAGAGAGAGACAAAGAG
Source organism: Acanthosepion esculentum (assembly GCA_964036315.1). Taxonomy (NCBI): domain Eukaryota; kingdom Metazoa; phylum Mollusca; class Cephalopoda; order Sepiida; family Sepiidae; genus Acanthosepion; species Acanthosepion esculentum. The sequence goes on along the minus strand of OZ038511.1, from coordinate 38,132,973 downwards.
AAAGAGAGAGACAAAGAGAAAGAAAGAGAGATAGAGAGAGAAAGAGAGAGAGATAGAGAAAGAGAAAGAGAGAGAGATAGAGAAAGAGAGAGATAGAGAGAGAGAGAGATAGAGAGAGAGAGAAAGAGAGAGAGAGAGATAGAGAAAGAGAAAGAGAAAGAAAGAGGAAGAAAGAGAAAAAGAATGAGAAAGAGAGAAAGAAAGAAAAGTAAGAGACAAAGAAAGAAAAAGTAATATAGAGAAAAGAGAACAGTAATAGAAAGAGCTTCTAATGTAAAGAGCTTCTTAACAGTAAATGACTTCTGCGACATATTCTCTCTAATGCACGATGAATATGGGTGGGTCTACCAGCAAGTATTCAACTTCAAGGAGCAGGCTCTGAAGATTTCTGCATAACTCTCTCAAACTAATTTCTATGCATTTCATTAATATAGATTTCAGTCCAGGTTAGACAAGATTAATTAGCTACTCAAACTAAGAACCTCCCATTATATAACCCAGATGGCCATACCATAAAGTGTTTTTCAATTTGGGCCTGGATATCTAAGTTTCCCAAATTTACATTGAATTGAACATGAATATGCCTAACAGATTGCTAAAGAAACAAACCCGAAAGAGGATAACAATTTGAATAATGTAAATAATGTAAATAAACCCTAAAGTTACCAAAAATCTTGTGGACTTTGAGCAAAATCGTTAGTCATATGTCAACTTCCTTAGGATAATGAAGTCGAGCTGGGAGTTTTCAGTTATGCTGAATCTTACTAAATCTTAGTTTAATTTGAGTTCAAATTTTTCTGAGGTCCTCCTTATAAGTATTTTATGAGTTTAAATTAACTAAACCTTTTGCCACCAGACTCCAATCCAATTAACCACTCTCCCATATTTTTCTCCTAATATCTTTACAGCTTCTTTCAGAATTATCAAGTCTCTTAATACCTCAAGTCAATAATGACTTTCCATGTGCTAGTGTGACTCGAACAAGGGCCACTGCCCTGTTATACTTATAAAGGATACAATACAAAATTTATTGGGAAATATACAAGGATTCCCAGTGTTTCAGAGATCATTAAATATGTAGATATGCTGACTTTGTTCTATATAATTGTTTTTGATTGTCTTGTTAATCTTGGTAAACAGAGAAGAGAACAAATAGCAAGGATAGTACAAGCAGAGACAGTTTACAAAAGCAATTAGTTTCAAGTTACTGATCAGTCAAGTCACAACAAAAGACTATCTTTTAATCACTAATTAAAAAGAAAACCTATTTTCTTTCTCAGCATCATTCATAGATTAAATGATTATCAAAGTTAACAAGTTTAAAAGAAAATTACAAAAAAAAAAAAAAAAAAAGACAACTTATGGATTATAAAAACTGCTAAATTTAAGCAACTGAACTTGATTCAATACAGCTGAGCACAGATATCAAATGGTAGCCTTTATTCCAAAGGTTATCAAAATATACAATTCTTGACATCCATACATAAACAATCTAAACAAACCTCACTAAAATTAGTAGACTATTGTTCATTTTAAACAAAAATACATTAACAGTGACCTAATGGTAACCATGGTAAAACTAAGAACAATTTGGAAAGAAAAGAACATCTACTTGAAATCAAAGATCAGACTGTTGTACATATTAGCCATCTTTCTCTATGCCTGCAACTCTTGGACATTAACGGCAGAATTATAGCAAAGGATCCAAGCGTTTGAAATAAAACGCTACAGAACCATCCTAGGCATCTATATGAAATGCATCATAGTGCAAGAGACCAGACAAGAAGGAAACCCAATGGAAGACTTCATATCCAGTGTCAAGAAGGGAAAGTTGAAATAATAAAGATAATCTTTCCAATGCCATCATAATAGGTTCTACCTCAGGCAAAAGAAGAGGCAGACAGAAAAGAAAAATGGTCTGACAATATCACCTAGTGGTGTATCGATTCTAATGACACAGAGTATAGGAGTGAACAAACTCAACACTACAGCTGCATTTAAGAGAATCCTATCAAACCAGGAAACAGCACAAGAGCTGATAAATTACCTAAATATTAGGTTGTTACATATATTCGTTCGATCTTTCTGATGTACTGCAAATGATCTTGAAGAATAATCTTTCGTAGCATTTTTTGCCTCTTAGTAACTCTGGTCATCTTGTGAAACTATTGCCTAATGTTCTTGAAATTTTATTTCAGATTAGACACCCCTTTTGAGATGGAATCCCAAGTAGATAACAGTGGGCATGTTCAACGTCTCTTTGCTTTTAATACAGGCCACAAAGCTGCCAAAGCTGCTCGGGACATTTGTGCTGTGTACAGAGATGACTTCATTACCAACAGAATGGCACAGAAATGGTTTTCTCATTTCAAGTAGAAGTTCGAACTCACAAACTCTGAACCACCTGTTCAGTTTTATGAGAACCAATTGTAGACCCTCATCCTCTTCATTCAATGAGTAAAGTCCAGAAACATGGCGCATGGGTGCCACAATCATTGATCGAGAGAAAACTCAGACGTTCCTCCACTTACTAGATACCAGGCTACTCATGACTACAAAAAAAAAAGAAAAAAAAACGCGGTTGGGAAGTTCTGCTACACCCACCATATTCTCCTGATTTACCCGTTTCAGGCTAGCACTTTTTCAGTAGCTTTCTAACAATCTGAGGAATGTTTTGTTCAACAACTATATGGAGCTTAAAAGATGGCTTGATGAATTTTTCAGATCAAAACCTAGTGATTTCTACTGTAGAAGCATTGAACAAGTTAGCAAATCATTGGCAAGAGATTGTAAACAATGAAGGGGTATACATTGTTGAATGATTCATCAGAACTATTAATAAATAGTAAGTATTAAAATAAATTATTAAAAATAAAAAAAACGAACGAATTTATGTAACAACCTAATAGTGTCAGAAACAAGAGAAGATTGTATTACAGAATTATTCAAAAGGGAGATAACCTGATATTTTATCTTATTTAAGCAAAAATGCTAGATACTGGCAATTATTTAGAAACAAGTGGAAAGAGTAGGTGGTGGTATTACTATTATCATATTAATAATAAAGTGACAAAGCAGGACAGAAATCAAAGGTTTTTTTTCTAGGTTAATGACTTTAAAAAATGTTAGAAACATTAAATGTGAATTTACTTTAAAACTTAGAGACGAAATAACCTTTTTGAAAATTGTGATTAAAATGTCGGATCACTTTAACATCCTCTGAGACTAGTTGAGGTAGGAGGATGTTTAAAGCCAGTCGACATTAAAACTCATGGCTGAAAATAAGTTTTAAGCCATCAATCATTCCCTGGTTCTGAAAGGCATGTTGCCATAAAGCAGCTTTTGAAATATAAATTTCAATCCACTTTTTAAAGGAATTCCAACAAGAATTTGTGGCATGACAGATTTGGTGATAATGCATTTAAACAATATCTCTAACTTTATTCATGAATAAAATTAATCACTATAGTCTTTTTTTGTTTCCCTAAATTATGACAGTTTACAATTGAACATTCTTTAGACTATTTTAGAAAGTGGAGGGAGGTTTTTTTTTGTTTTTCATTTCACCCCAAGCAAAGCAATAATGACATGAGGAGTAAAAGAGAATGAGAAAACTTTAGTAAGGAGAAGTGAGGAAAGGACAAAGGAACAGGTTCAGAAAGACAGAAGATGGTAAGTGACTTTGCATTTAGGTGGCAGAGAAACAAAAAATTGGAAGGGAGTCCCCCCCCCTAGAAATGCAAGAAAAACTATTAGAATAGAAGTGGCAGTTGGAGCTATCTAGTTCAACAGTAAAATGTGAGACCTAATTGCTAATCTAGTAGCATACTTAAATTCATGTAATTGAGTCACTTGTGGGGAAAAGCTCATCAGAGTAGATGCCATGAAAATATTTATAAAAAAGACAGGGGGAGCCATGTTGCCTTGATGAAAAAGTGACTGAAGTTGAGATGCCTGCTCAGGATCGATTATGTTACAGATCCTTCTTTGGATTTTGTCAAGGATCTGGAAATGAACAGCAGGAGCACCGGACCAGATATTGTTATCCATCAACGTAAAAGTCGTATTCTGACCACGAAGATATATATTAGAAAATATTTGTATAAAAGAGATGCCTGCTCAGGATCGATTACATTACAGATCCTTCTTTGGATTTTGTCAAGGATCTGGAAATGAACAGCAGGAGCACCGGACCAGATATTGTTATCCATCAACGTAAAAGTCGTATTCTGACCACGAAGATATATATTAGAAAATATTTGTATAAAAGAGATGCCTGGTCAGGATCGATTACATTACAGATCCTTCTTTGGATTTTGTCAAGGATCTGGAAATGAACAGCAGGAGCACCGGACCAGATATTGTTATACATCAACGTAAAAGTCGTATTCTGATCACGAAGATATATATTAGAAAATATTTATATTAGAAAATATTTTATAAAAGAGATGCCTGCTCAGGTTCGATTATGTTACAGATCCTTCTTTGGATTTTGTCAAGAATCTGGAAATGAACAGCAGGAGCACCGGACCAGATATTGTTATACATCAACGTAAAAGTCGTATTCTGATCACGAAGATATATATTAGAAAATATTTATATTAGAAAATATTTTATAAAAGAGATGCCTGCTCAGGTTCGATTATGTTACAGATCCTTCTTTGGATTTTGTCAAGAATCTGGAAATGAACAGCAGGAGCACCGGACCAGATATTGTTATCCATCAACGTAAAAGTCGTATTCTGATCACGAAGATATATATTAGAAAATATTTGTATAAAAGAGATGCCTGGTCAGGATCGATTACGTTACAGATCCTTCTTTGGATTTTGTCAAGGATCTGGAAATGAACAGCAGGAACACCGGACCAGATATTGTTATACATCAACGTAAAAGTCCTATTCTGACCATGAAGATATATATTAGAAAATATATATATTAGAAAATATTTGTATAAAAGAGATGCCTGGTCAGGATCGATTACATTACAGATCCTTCTTTGGATTTTGTCAAGAACCTTGAGATGATGAGCAGGAGCACCAAACTAGATATGGCAGCAGCCGTATCCAATGCATGGATGAATGGTAGATTTGTAAATGTGCAGGATGGATTCTGACAAGAAACATTTTCTGGCACAACACAGTGAACCAACTTTCCTTGCAGTAGATTGATTCGATGTAATTACTCCACTTCAAGCCAGTCGAAAACTGGAGGGCAAGAAGGCACTGTATCGCTCTCCTGGAGTCTAGCATTAACCATGCTGGTGGCAGGCAGGAAAGGTTCTCTATGGTGGTTAAATGAAAGTAGTTTTGTACTGGAGGCATTAAAATTTACAAACCATTTCCTGCCCCAGTTAACCACTGATTGAAGGTCCTTTTCAAAAGCAGCCGTCAGGTTTACTTTGTCAGATCTGACAAATTTGTTATTGAGACATGAGTAAATAGTAGTGTCATCTGCATAAATACATAGTGAACTAACCCATCAGTATCTCTGAACACTAAAATCAATTTTTTCGTTAACGTATACAACTCTAGCTTCACTTTAAACTGATGCCTTCTCTTTTTATATACATAAAGTGTTTTGCTTAAAGTTTGTATTTACTTAGATCAGATGAAATCTTAGAATTTTTCCAACATATTTCAGTGAAATTTTCACTTTCCAAACTTATAATTTATAATCATAGTTAAGATATATGGAAAAAAATGGTATCAGTTTAAATTGGCTCCAACAGGATCAGGGTGAAATAAAAACAATCCAAAAAGAGGAACTTCATTTTATTTAAACCCTATCCTCATGGCATCAGTCTAAACTGACGTCATTTTTTTTCATATATTGTGTTTGTTTTACTTAAAGTTGATATTTTTAATTTAATTTGATGGATTCATTTTATATGGTTTATCAACCTTTTGCAGTTTATTTAAAGCCAGAAAATATTTTTTAGATTGTAAGAATCTTCTTGTTTTTCTTGTAGTAATTATTTAGTGATACAAGTCTTGCTAATTAACTCATAGCAGGAGGGAAGATGTGGTGGATTTACACTGTTCCCAAGGGTATTTTTGCATGTAAACATACCAAACCCAACTGGAATTGGAACTTTATCTGATTAATACAGAGCCATTATCCCTAACACCACCCACACACCCTGGAAATTCCATATTATTAACCAGGCTCAACATAGCTTAACTTCATTGATCATACAGAAACCATTGTTTCAACGTGATATGGCCACAATCCAAAGTACACATTTTTTTGATTTCAGATAAAAACTTGGATATTTTCACTTTCCAAAATAATTATATTTATAGTTCAAAAATATAAAAATGAAAAAGAACAAACTTTCAGTTTAAACTGATACCAAATGCATAAGGAGTTAAAAACTTGAAACAGTCATGAAAAATTTATAGTTCATAAGCCAGGCACATAATCTTAGAATAAATTATTAAAATGCACATTAACATCATCTCTCTCAACAAATCTTTAGAATTCAACCCACCCAAACTTGCCCCATAAATTATCAGTTCTTGATATTCAACCTGCCCCATGTATACCATAATATATGACGACATAATTACATGGAGCATCATCTCACAAGGATCTAACACATCAATCTTTTCCCCTCTCAGGTGGTCACTTATATAACTCCCTGCCATGCAGTTGTATGTGTGCACATCTTCAGTGCAGCTGGGTCAACAATCTGTTTAGATATCAAAAGAAGCTACTGGGTTTCTGTCAACCCTCTGATGACACTTGCTTTTCCAAAGCTCTGGTGTGACACCGAGTCCAAAGTCTACATTAGTATCTCTTAAGGTGAGCCCAGGCATCACATTTCTTTAAACAAAGTTTGTTTATTGATATTAGATTTGATTCAACCCTCTGGTATTTCCTGGTGGGAATTATAGACTATACTAGTATTTCTTTGTTTTTTTTGTTTAAATCCTATTCAAAATATTTCAATGAGCAAATATTTCATCAACTCAAAGAATCAAGCAATAAGACAAAGGTCTACATAATATTCAAGCTTGAAATTGATTTCACGCTTTTAAGCATAAATATTCTTGATACTGGTAAAAAAAATGACAACACAATGGGAGTTTGGTTATAATCTATTTTTAACTCCACCTTTTAAAAACAATAACCAAGAACATCAAGTCACGTGTTCTACAGATTTTATTAGAAGGAATAAGGTGTGAAAAAATATTCAATTTTGCTTACCTAGAAGAAAAACAATATTCTGACAGTAAATTGGATTTTTTTATCAATTCAAACAAGAAAATCAGACAATTATTCTATTTTTTGTTTATATTTCTCCCTATAAAATATATTTTATCTTTATATATAATAATTTTCAATATACAATATTTATATATAATATAATTCACCTCCTAGAACAAAATTAAATAGAGCAAATATTATTTACGAATTCAAATGCCCATTAAGGAATTATATTCCTCAAGAATCAACTTTCGTAAATAATTATATAGGCCACACTACAAATTGTTTAACACGCAGACTAACTCTACACCTTTCTGACAATAGCTCAATTAGATCTCATTTAAATATTCATGGAGACCTACCGGACTCTATTCGGAATATACTTGTCGACAACACTAATATAATAGCATTATCCACTTGCAAAAAAAGGCTAAAAATAATGGAAGCCTTACTAATAAAAACAAACAAACCAACACTTAATATTATTAACTTTGAACATGGACATAATATCTTGACCGTGTTTTGTAACAAAAAAATGAACCATTTTATAAAACATACATATAACAAACTATTTCTAATTCTAACAGTTGAAATATAATCCTTGAAAATGGCTAAATGTATAGCCGAAAGCGCTCGGATAAAAAGAACATTCGGACAGTTTTTATATAATTTATCATCTGAAAAGAAAAACTTTATTAGATCACACGAGAAATTATATAAAAAACTAAATAAAAGCACCTTGTCAGTCGTTTTTAATGAAATGTGCATATAATGATATAATTGATATAATTTTCTCTCCATAAAATATATTTTTGTTTATATTTCTCTCCTTAAAATATAAAGAGAGAGTAATAAAAACAACTTCAAGAATCAAGTTCAGACTTAAAACACACATTATCAAATGTAAAATAAAAAATAATCACTAACATAATGCTCTACAAAAAAAAAAAAAAAAAAAAAAAAAATATTATACACATATATATATAGTTGGATTGATGTGAGTTTACTTTTTAAATTTTGGATTTATATATGGTTGCGTATATCAGTGTTTATATGGTAGTGGGAGGAAAAATTGTTGTCAGAGACTCACTCACACTTACGCAAACATACATACACCCACGTTCACTCATTGACGTACATAGACATACATACGTGCACACTCACTCATTAGATCTCACACAAACAAACATATTTGGACAGTGTGGGACTGGGCATATATGCGCATCCATGTGTCGTTGCATACATACATACGCAATTGGTCGCTGTATTCAAAGTTTTTATTGTGTGGCAAATATCTTTCGTCAGTTGCTGTGTCAACGCTCAGACCGTTCATCTATTTTGTTCACTGAATAATGTATTCTCACACACACGTATGTACGTATGCACACACGTTCACACATCTATCTGTCTGTGTTTATTTTTTTTATGATGTGGTCTGTGTAAGACTACGCTAGGTAAAATTGCTATTATTTTTAATTTTTTAATGCTGTTTTCTTATTTTTTTAAAGCCAGTTATTTGCTTGTTTTTTGGCGATTGCGCATATATAAATGGTGCACACTCTAGATTGTAATAATTATTAGTATTTATGCAGTGGTATTAATTTTGTTGGGAGTGGGGGAAGTAAGTATAATTGGGCTGATACAGTAATGGTAATTGTAGCATAGTGGTAATAGTGGACTAATGTGGCAATTGGAATTGTGATGTGTTAATAATGATGGTGGTGAGCGGGTGGTGGCAATAACAATTGTAGCAGCAAATAGTTATTGTAAAGTGGTAGAAGTGATTGTAGTAATGGTGGTGAAATGACAATAACATTAATTATAATTATTATAATGGTAGTTTGATCTGGAAAATAATTGGTGTTATGGTATCAGTGGTGTCTCTTTTCATGTTCATAGGATCAATGGTGGTTTATGTAGTAGTATTGGTTGTTTTTTCTGTTTTTTTTATCTGTTTGGCATAAATTGTGATAATAGGTATTTGTTTTCATGTCTGCATTTAGAAATTATTTCTGATCTTCTGTTTAGTAATTTCTTTTGTTGGGTATGAAAAATTATTGCTACCTTTCCGTGTAGGCAAAGTAGGCATTTCTTTGTAATGTTGTAGACAGGTGCTTTTTCAATATTTTCCAGCTTATTTTTGGTGTAATATTTCTGTCTTTTAGAACCCATATGTCTGTGGATAGTGTAGTGCTGTTAGAGTATTTTCTGTTGGAGAATGAAAGGTCGTGGTTGTTCTTTCTTTTCTTGAATGGTCCCTAAGTGGCACCGATGTAGTACATTGTGCTGTTGTTCGCACGTACCTTGGCTTTATATATTATACTCGTTTGTTGGCAATTTCCTTGGAGTGGGCATGTTGTTTTATTTCTGCAGTTGTATTGATGTTCCTTGGTTGCATTATGGCAGGTTGTTACTTTTTTGTTGTGGCTTTTTATGATTTGTGCTATATTTTTTTGTGCAGCTGTAACTGATTTTAAAGTTATTTTTGTTGAAAATTTTGGCTAATCGGCTTGTTTCAGGGAAGTGTTTTTCTATTAAGT
>OZ038511.1:38000721-38110721 GCA_964036315.1 Acanthosepion esculentum | reverse complement strand
ATTTATACATTTTCTTTGTTCTTGAGAATTGATAACAAAAATATTAAACACTATTTATTTATTAGATTGTTTATTTACAATAATAATTTTATGTTGACATTTTAATAATGCGAGCCAACTAATGAAATGCAATGTTTATCATTTTCCAACTTATAAAAAAATAAATATAAAAACAATTTTTTTATTCATATATTTATAAAAATATGTAAACCAACAAAAATAAAAATCTTTATTATTTAACATTTTATAAAGTTTAAACCAGTTGCCAAATAACCAACCATTTTGCCAACCATTCCAACGAACACAATTTAGTAGCTTTACAAGATTTCTTCATCAGTCACCACCTGATTGACAATAAATAATCAGTTAGCAGATTTTATAAGCATTTTTAGAAAAATTAGTAACAATTTAAAGAATTTTCAAATTTATTTCTTCATAAAATAATAAACATTTCTAAAATGGTAAATAATAAATAATGCATTGTACTTGGTTTACATATTTTTATAAAACAAAAAAAATCCCTGATTTAAAAACAGGTATAGATAATTTTTTGACAATGTTTAACGTTTGTGCCTGCTAAAAAATGGTGTATCAAAAGGACAATTTTTCCCTTGACACAACTATCACTTCAAACTCCCTTCACTCCCTCTGCAATGTTTATTGTTTTAAAAAGCAATGATTATAATTTTAATAAAACCCAAAGATATGAAAATGGATTTATACACTTTCCTTGTTCTTGGGAATTGATAAAGATATTAAACACTATTTATTAGATTGAATATAAAACTTGTTTTCACAGTTATTGATAAAATGGTAAATAATAAATATTGCATTGTACTTGGTTCACATATTTTTATAATCTTGTAAATAAGCATTGCTGAGGGAGCCAAAAGTGTACACAGTAATAACAATGTCAAGGGAATAACCATCCTTTTGACACACCGTTTTTTGATTTTTTTTATAGCTATCTGGGAGGCACAGTGGAGTAATAATGGGTAGTGGCTCGGATTGAGGAATGGAGAGCCAAGTTTGAATTCCAGTCAAATCCATTATGTGCTAATATCCTTGGGAAAGGATATGAAACCTCCTCTTCTCCCCCCCCCAGCTATCGGTAAATAGCAGGACAGACTGGGTTCTATAGCCTTGGATGGCAACTGGTCTACTGCAGAAAGAAATGGCAACCTACTCCAGGAAAAAATCTGCCTTGACAGTCACGTATCGAAAGATACCTGATCGTCTAAGTGTGTATCACGCATGGAGCATAACAGACTATCTGGTCTATTTGAGTGATATCTGCTGGTGAAGCCTTTACGGCATAATTAGTAAGGCCCTGCCACAGTAGGACAGGCAACCTAAGATAAAGGATGCATGCTTAAATATCAAAAAGGTTTATTCTTTATTCCTGGTCCATTTAATGGACGTGGAATAATGATAGAGTTGCAACAAAAGGTAAGAGAGAGTAAGAAGAACTGATTTTAGTCATTTAATTATCCAAGAAAGTGGCTGCAAAAATAGATACTTTAATTCTGGGGAAACGGACAAAACAATGTTATTTTAATACATGTAATTTGAAAAGGAGAAAAACTCCAAATAAAATAAACTCTCTCCATAAAATATATCATAAATAAGAAAGTAATTTTATATGGAAGATTTTTTTAAAAAATATAAAGACATCTGAAAAGCATTCCAAATCAAAATGACTTAATAGAATAACGTACAAGTTCACATAAAATTAATATTAGAATTATAATAGTCATCAGAAATGGCACTTGAGAATTCAAGTATTGAAAACACTAAACAAGAGCTTCAAGGTTTTTCCTAAGTGGTTGGGAGATTAGGCCTTTTCATCAGAATCTAATCCCACTGAGGGAGAAAAAAAAAATCTAATTTGTCTAACCTCTTCTGATGTTGGTCAGTCTCGTATTGCTTTCATAAATAAATAAAAAATTAAAATGAAAATAAAAAAAAATAAGAGCCCCAAGATCAAATTGTATGAGAGAGTGTTGAAAAGTTCCCAGCTCAATGAAGAAGAAGAGGAGGAAGAAGAAAGACGTGATGATTAGTTCTTTGGTTGCATTTTAGGCCAAGAATCTTTCAGCGTCTTCTCATAAGCAGAGAAATCTCATTCAAGGATTCTGAAGACTATGGCATTGAAAGAAAAAAAGAAAAAGAAAATCAAATTAAAGATTAAGGAGTTGTTCAGATATTTGGAAAATGAAGTTAGAAAAAAAAACACAAAAAAAACAATAGAAATCAACAGTTCTACTTAAGGGTGACCAAATGCAACATATATTCAAGGAAAGCTCAAGAATCTATCAGCCAAAATAATCAAAATAACAAAGATGAAGATACTAGTTCAAATCTTTGGACTATCTTTGCTTGACTTTCCACTTAGTACTGAGTCTCTGTTCAGTAATATACATGTAACTTCTTCCACAGTTTCTGTTATCTCTAAACTGATCCGCAGAAAGCATATGAACCTGATGGTATCCCTGCAATAGTCCTTAAGAAATGTACTCCTGAACAGGCTCCGGTTCTCTCTAAACTCTATAAATGCCTGACTGCTTCTTGCTTGCATACATGTTGGAAATCATCTTTTGTAGTTCCAGTCTTTTAGAATTTAGGCGAACCATCTGATCCTTCGAGCTATCAGCTTATTAGTTTTCCATCTTTTTTGGCAAAGTACTAGACACCCTAATCAACTCTGAATTGGTTAACTATCTGTCTTCTTCCAGATAAGCACTATGGATTTCACTTCTCTAGGTCAACTACTGATGTATTAATGACTATTGCGATAAGAGTCTATCGAGATTTAGATAAGATGATGTTTGGGTTGTTGCTTTGGACATCTCAAAGGTATATGAAATGGTTTGGCATACTGATCTTCATCACAAGTTGAAGGTTTATTGCATTTCTGGGTGAATTCTTTTTTTTAAATGATTCAGTCTTGCTGATAAAAATCACAAAATGAAAGTTATCCTGAATGGCCACTCATCCAGATCTTTTTACATTAATGCAGGTGTCTCTTAGGGGTCTATCCTTGGATGTATGTTGTTCCTGATTTTTATCAATGACCTTCTTGATGGAATCAGTTCTCAACTCAGTATCTATGCTGATGACACAACTATTTTACTCTCGTCTTAATAGTAACTCTGATCAGTTCAATAAGGTCAAATTAGCAGCTGATCTCAAAAATTACCTACAATCTGCTGTTAACTGGGGCAAGGAATGGCTTGTTTAACACCTCCAAAACAAAACTACTCTCAGTTAATCATCTGAGTGAGGCCCCTTTCCGTCTTCCATCAGCATGGCTGATGCTAACCTCCAGGAGAGTGACTCATTGTGCCTTCTCAGACTAATGTTCTCTGTTGACATGGAAGTGGAAAGATTATACGGAATCAATTGCTAGATCTGCTGCTAGGAAAGTTGGTTCACCGTGTTGTGCTAGACAATTCTTCTCTCCAGAATCTATCTTATATATTTATATGAATAAATGCTATGAATATTGATGCCACATATGGTCTGATGCTCTTGCTATATATTTAGAGATCCTTCATGAAATCCAAAGAAAAATTTACAATATTATTGGACCTGGAATCTTGGCTTCAGTCACTTTCTCACTGCCATAATGTAGATTCTCTGTACCTTTTTTTATAATTTCATGGTAATTGTTCCGATAAACTTTCCTCTATGGTATCTGGCCTATGAATTTAAGCGCAGTACTAGATTGGCAGCAAGGTCTCATCATTTTACAGTTGAACAGGCTAGATGTAACCATAAGTTCTATGCTAACAGTTTCTTTTCTCACACTTCTTGCTTGTAGGAGTCTCTTCCAGCTTCTTGATTTCCAGCCAACTTTGATCTTCAAAAATTTAAATGCAATATCACTCATTATCTACTGTCTTCTTGATTTCTCTTCTTTTATTGATCTCACCCTTTAATGTTTTTCTTATTCTTTCACAATCAGTAACCACTTATGTTTTGGTGGCTTTATTGCCTTGCTTGAGAGTGGAATAATTTTTTTTTTAAAAATAAAAAAAAAATAAAAAAATACTCTGAGAACTGATACTCCTAATATATATTTGTCAAGATTCTTGACAAAATTCAAAGAAGGGTCTGTAATGTAATCGATCCTGATCTGGCATCTCAACTTCAGTCACTTTCTCACGTGGCTTCCCTCTGTCTTTTTTACAAATATTTTCATAAATACTGCTCTAATGAGCTTTTTTCCTTCCTGCCTTGACTGCATGAATTATCTAGATGCAACCATCAGTTCTATTCTAATAGGTTCTTTTCTTGCACTTCTCATCTGTGGAACTCCCAATTTCTTGCTTCCCTGCCACCATCTTTAAAAATTTAAATGCAACGTAAATCATCTTTTTTTTTTTATCTTCCTGAACTCTGCGCGTTTGTCATTTTCCTCACTCCTTAATAAAGTCTTCTCATTCTCTTTCCTTCCCTGTAACCCTCTGTGTCCTAGTGGTATTAACACCTTGCTTTGGGTGAAAGGATTTTTAAAAAAACAAAAGAGGATCTACCAAAAAGATGTAAGATTAATATACATTTCACAGATAACTCAGTGTTGATTGAATATTTAGAAGGAAACTGAAAGAATTATTAGACTAGGTAGTCAATAAAAGGAAGAAGACAAACAAGCTTGAAGAATTAAAGTATTGATTAATGAATATGGTGGCATAGGGATTTTGTATTCAATACCTGGGCCAGGTAATACAAACTGGCTCTTTGGAAACAGTACTAGAAATAACAGAATAGTACTAAAGCAGAACTAGATATACATAGACATGGATGACTGAGTGATAACAATCTACACCTGTAGATTAAATAAAGGGTTGAATTCAAAATTTCCTGAATGTTACCTCAATAGACACCTGAAAAAGACCATAGGACATGACAACTGATACACTGTGATAACAACAACAAAAGATGTCTGACTGTAAAAAATGAAGGAAGGATTAACCATAAACTATGATTATGGGATACATGGTTGTCAACAAAATGAGACAACCTAGTGTGTAATTTACACACCAGGGACTTAAACTTATAGGATCCAGATCCTATATTGTTCTCAAAACTTCAAAAATTGAAGAAAACATAGGCTCCAAAATAAATTACACAACTAATGTAATTTGATTAGTTCAAAAATATCACATGGTATGTAGTTGACTACATCTGAACTTAATTTGACCTGATCAAAGGTAGAGTTGTGCCAAAATTTTAAAACATTTTCTGGAGCCTATCACATGACTTATATTGCATGTATAAACAACAAAAAATTAAGAAACAGATAGTAGAGAAAAATCAGCCAAAAAAAAAAAAAAAAGATACATTCATCATAAAATAAATTTCAACTGAAGTCCAGACTATAAGTTAAAAATCCTTTTTAACAACCACAGTCTATTTCCTTCATTCAATGCTAACTAAACTCACGTTGACAAACAACAAGGCAACAGATACTCAAACATCAAAAACAACATAAGTCACACCCACACACTCTTTTTCCACAAACTTTGAACTGTTTATTTTGAATATAAAACAATATTACATTGAACTGAATTTTTACAAAGTCAAACAAATTACCCTACAACTTACAGTCTATCAAATTGGAACATTACCTCACACAAAAATCTAAAAAGACAAGTTAATTTCAGCATTTCAAACAATATTCATAACTATTGTTTTGTACATTTGTTATATAAAAATCTATTTATTTGTACAATTTCTCTTGTCTGAATTTTCTTGTTTCTTCTTCTTGTGGCATTGTGTCTAATATAAATTAGTGAGGGCAATTGACCCCCACAAACTCAAGAAGGTATGGAAATTTAATTGGATGGTATAATAATACATAGTGCAAAGGCACATAGGAACAGCATGCTTTTCAGAATGTGTAGGGTTTGGTTTAGTTGTTTAATGTTATATCAATCCATATGGGTTATTTAATGCCAACGTCTAAATATGAAAATTCCAATTTTATAATTAATTCCAGAGAATGACATTATTTCATGATTAAATCATAAACACTTAACTGCAATTTTTTTACCAAATAATCTTACAAAATCAAACAAGACATGAAAATGTGTTTCTCCTTAGAAGAAAGGAGATTAATCATAGCAAACTGCTTTTTGATTTTTGTTTGTTTTTTTTTGACAATGTATACCATGTCTTCAGTTTTACTATAATATGTATGGATGCCCATTATTTTTCTATTTTTTTTATAAAAATGTATTGTTAATATTTTTACTATAAAAATGTACTTTTATATATGCTATTTATATTCACACTGTTGTCCTCATCTATGTTGCTTTTATCCCATTAGTGCAGTTATGACCTCCAGTCTTCCTCAGGTGTCTATCAATCTGGGTAACCTACAGGGAATTCTGAACTGAACCCTTTATTTAATCTATGGGGGTAAACTATTCTCATTCCACTGCTCATGTCTAGGGATAGTACTAAATAAAATAAGAACTAGATGATGTCCCCAGATATGAGCAGTGGATCGAGAATAGTCTCTCTGCGTAGATTAAATAAAGGGTTCAGTCAAAATTCTCTGTAGGTTACCCAGATTGGTATACACTTGAGGAAGGCCAGTAGGCACAATGACTGAAACATTGTGATAACAACAACAAAGATGAGAACAATAGTTCAAATATAAATAGTGCAAATAATGATAACTCCTCATCCCAGAAATTCAGACAAAAAATATGCATTTTTATACTTTCTTATCATTTTGATTTTAGTTTGCCCGTAGCTGGGAACTTAACAGGTACTACCACACCAGGTCAGGGTGGACCTGGAAACATCAACAATCAAGAGGTCTAAGGTAATAGAGAGAATTAAAAATAAATCACATTATAAACAAAGAAACAAGTACTGAACTCCTATCCTTCAATATGGCAGTAAAATTCGAGCAGTTCTATCACAAAATATTGAGAATATTATGTTTTAATATTTTAAGATCAATATGCCAATATAGACACCCAAAGTGTAAAATCACTGTAGAAACACTGCAAAAAGAAGCGTCAAAACCAATATGGTAGTAGTCACTAATTATTCCCATCCTATAAGGAATATATTTGGAGGGAAAAATGTTAGAACAAGGACATTCTTTATTGGTCAAAAATATGCATGTATATTTTTCTATGGATATTAAGTTTCAGTTAAATGAGTTTAAATAAATTATATTGCCTTTTTCGAATCCTATTCTTAGTTTATTCCTCGTGCATGACTTTTCAAATTCAAAGAAAGTCTCGAAATATTGTAGACCAAAAAAAAAAAAAAAAATGGAAGGGAAAAATCTAAGGGAGGTAATTCACTGTTTGTGTTAAAATATTTTAGAGTTGTCAACTTAATGCTCAAACGTTGATAACTAAGTTCTTTTTTTATCATCAAATTGACTTTGTTTAAAACTCGACATCAAATTATTTTCTAATACTTTAAAATATGCAGATGGATTTGGGTAAAATCTATATGCCATCCGCAAAAGTTTAAAACAAGATTGTATTTATTTATAATTTTGAGAGGACATTTACTAAGGAAGTTAGAAAAATAATTTTTAAAAATACAATTGAATAAATACAAACTGTGAGCAATGTTTTCAAATTTATTTGGATTATAATTTAATTTTTAAATTAAATTATTAAGGTACTAGTTGACAAGATATTAACTCATCTTTTACATATTAACAATTATTAACCTGTTTAAAATATACAAAGCGTCATGAGAAGTAAACCAAAGAAAAATACGCTTTTCCATTGAAGGTAAATAAATACTGTTGTTATAAAAACTCCAATTGCGTATAAAATAAATTTTTAAAAAATCTAGCTTGTCTAAAGCCAAAGGTTACAAAATCTGCAAAATTAAGTTTTCGATTCTAAAAGATGGTTCGAGAGTGCTAGAAAAAGTCACTTCACGTACAATGATACTGTACTCCCACGACAATCATCAGCATCATCAGGTGTAAATAGATAGTCTGATGTGTGATCGTAAACAAATCAATAATTTGGTTCCCCAGTGCCCGCGACACGTGACACTAACTGAAGGTTACATAAAAAACTAGGAACGGAGGTAAACACTGGTCGTAGGGAAAAACGATAGGGCCAGAGTTGAAATTGGGAAGAGAAAATATAGAACGAAAAAAAATTATTAAAAAAATCTGAATCGTTTTACCTTTATAAAGAGCTTTTTGATTAAATCTGCAAGTTTTAAAATAAACTAAGAGTGAACGAGTTTGTTTGAGGAAAAAAATGAGTACAAATTTAATTTAAAGTGGATCAACTGAATCGAGTTAATTTAGTAAAAAGTAAAAACCAATGAAAATAATTTTAAAAAGGTAATTACTTCAATTGGCTTGATATACAAAAATACGACCCCGAAATAAATTCTCTTTAGCTTCTGACAATATCTCTCGAGCTCCAAAAGATTTTATAATTTCACCGTGAATGAATAACTTTAACTATTCAAAAAAAGCACAAAAACATGAATAAGCAATTTTGTAATGCTTGTAAGTAAATTTAGTACAAACATTGCAAAATGAATTATGAAATATCTCAAGATTTTATCGGTAGGCAATTATATCATAATAATTACAAGCATCATTGAATAATACAATATTCATGATGAAACAGAATCGCCTTTTGGCTTTGTATCCCTTACGGTGAAGTGAGTTGATTGTCAATTTTAAAAAAATATTAAATATATCAGTCACAGTTTCCTAGACTAGGCATATAGCATAGGGTACTCACTGAGGGTCGAACTTACTACTGTGCGAGACAAGTTTATTACCTTACATAAAAGCGCTCAACACCTGTCTAATTGAAAATTGGCTATATAATTTAATTTTAAAATCGAAATTAACTGTAGTAACTATTCTCTTCTTATAACCGAAATACAAAAAATATCAGTATCGGAATATGAAATTTAAATAATAAAGTTAGGTCAGGTGAAGACTGAAGATCATTTTTGGTTGAGTGAGTATGTGTAAAAAAAATTAAGTTTGGCTGGTTGTCCCTAATTAGTCACCAGCTGAAGTAGTAAAAAAACATTCAGTTTAACGATAACTTGAAGAAAACACTTTCTTTTTTTTACTTTTTTTTTTTTGGTATCCTGAATTAAATTGAAAAAGATGAAATTGGTGTATGTAGTAGGAATTGTTTGTTTTACTTTTTTTGTCCACTTGTTGTTCATCCTAAAATCGTATTTTATTTCCGCAAAGATAATGTAAAAAAAAAATAGGGGTAAAAAGCGAGAAAAGGGAAAACAAAAGTAAGAAACGTGATCATTTTATATTTTTATCCCACAGAAATCAAATTTCACTTCACTAACAAAAACAAAACAAAAACGTTTTTACGGTCGTTGTCTGATCAACAAATAATAACCTTAATAATTTTATCGTTTAAAAAAGACCCGTTTTTTACTTGATTTTACAGATTCATTACAATAAGTTGATTTTGCTAGAAATTGATACCAAAATCGTTTTTCAGCCTTCGATGATCACTGAAAGGAATTTTTTTAAAATGTAGATTTCATCTCAGGAATGTCTGTAGAAAATTAATTTTTAAAAACGTAAGCAGTGAATACGTTTTTTTTATCTTGTTTTACTTGAAATTGATCCATAAAAATAAACAAATATTTAATGACCCGGAAAACTGGAAAAGTAAACAATCATCATAGCTTTTTTTTATTATTATTTTTTAATTTTTTCATTGAAATTCCCCTCAAGTCACTTTTTTTTTTTCATCTTACGATTTTTAAATTTTAAAAAATAAGGTACTAAAATTTAAAAGCCTTTATATTTGAACAAACAGAAAAACTTTTTATAAATTTGATTTTGAAATGAATTCATTAACACACACACAAAAAAAATCACCCTTTCAAGTTGAAATTGTGAAGTGTTTGGTCATGTGACTTCCGTGTCGTAAAAAGTACTGAAAACAAGCATATTTTAACGAACCGGTGCTATGTTTGTTGTTTTGTTTTGTTTTTTTCTTATGACAGTTATTCAAATTATGTTATTTAATTTATTTTAAATAAATGAAATGGTTAGTGATGACACCAGTTTGACAATTGTTTTTAATTCCGTTTCATAGCGGACATACAGAACCAGATATTTGTAAATAATAAACAAAGACTAATTAAAAAGTTAATAAAATTGTAGATCATTTTTTGTGGGAGATGATTTTTTAAGCGAAATTCAAAGTTACGTTTCAAAAGTGGGATTTTTATTTTATTTTTTATTTTTCTATTTTAGAAAGCTTTAAAAATAACAAAAAAATATTAATTGTATTTATTCTGGTAAAAAGTTAGATTATATTTTTTAGAAACAACTACACCATCTTCTTAACTTACAAACAAATTCTGACAGAGGAAGTCTTCTTGTCCCAAACAAAACTGTCAGTTCAGTTTATTTTTTGTTATTGTTAACCGAGTATTATTAATGTTGATTGTTGACAAATACAAAAAAATAACAGGCTTTTTTAATGGGTTTTTTTTAATCAAGCATTTTTTTTTTTGTTTAGACGTATTTTTTACTTTTAAATTATGAAATTTTAAATTAAAACTAGTCCATTTTTAAAACAAAATAAATCACGTTTTTTATATCATATTTCCATTTTTTTTAATCTGATCTTTTTCTTAAGTTGAAATATAATAGGCAAAAAACAAATTGCGTATACAGTGAAAATAATTTATAATTAAAACTAAAAGGAAAGCGATAATATTGTTGACTTTTTACAAGTAGAGGAAGACTGAAGATTAAGAAGAGTGAAGACTTTTTTTTTTACCAACTGTTGTTATTAAGTTAAACTCCATTAAGAAGACGAAGAAAATATTATAGCCTTAATAAATAAATAATAATAATTCTTGTTAAAAACGTCAGAGCATCTGTTGTTAAAAATCACAGCAAAAAATCCCTAAAATTCAGACTTCATAAAACTAAGAAGCATTCGACAGAGCAAAGATAGGATGTGTTTAAAAACGTCTTTAAAAGTTGTTGCTATATTTTTTCATTACAAAGGTTTATCATTAGTTGCATCAATACAATGTAACTCTGATAAATACGCTCCATTTTAGAAAAGACACAGATTATTTACATGTCCATGTAAATAATTCACATGCCCATTTCGCCTGTATGTAAACTGCTGAGTGGACCAATACTTTAAAAAATAATAATAATTTTAAAGTCAAGTTTATAAGTGTACTCACTACGAGAGAAATCCAATCGAACATTTTCCTCCCCGCTTTCATGCCGACCTGAAAAATAAAACGATATCATATATACCCAAGTAGCTTGCACATTATCTCAACAACGCAAAAATTCGTTTGTTGACATCGGAATCGATTTAAATACCTCGAAGACGTCCACTTCTTAGACTACGGCCGTGATGGCGAACCGAAAAGGTCGCCATATTACCCGGTGCTTTTTTTTTTTTTTTTTTTTCCTCCACTACATTACAGTTTATGATAAACAGTAAAATTCGCTTTCAAACGATCTTTTATTTATTAAATTAATGCTTGAAACAATGTTTTCAGTGCTCAATACGATTAATTATTATGAGACACGAATTTAAATTATATAAGGAAAATTAATATTTATTTATATATGCTACTGATAATTTTTGGTAACAATTAGATTGGATTATGGCAGAAGGTTGTTAATAAATACGACGAAACGAAACAACTGTTTCAACGGAGAAAATTTATTACCTTCTGTAGTTTTCTTTTAATAGGTGACTAAAACTAATTATGCATAATAAAGTAAACAGATTTTTGTTATTTAATTCTTTCAGTTAAACGTAAGGACGAAGCTGCTAAAAAATGGTTTTAAAAAATTATTTATTAAAGCATTTTTACTTAGTTTAACTTTCTTTAATTAAAAAAATTAAGACAAGGTTTAGTTTTTATTTTCATATTTATTTATTTTATTGAAAAATGTATTTGAAATTTTAACATAATATACACGACACTGAATTCTTTATATTTCATTAAGATATAATATTTTTCTGGTATTACTTTCCGTAAAAAAAAATAACATTGCCGGCAAAAAGTGTTGGCACAACAGGTCAGTTGAGTTGATTAGGGTTTATTTTTTAACTTAAAAAAAATAAGCAACATGTAAAATTATTTTACTTTTTTTTTAAATAAAAAAATTAATTAAAAATATATCTTAGTTGTTTGTTTTTTGTGATCGTTTTTTTTTTTTTTGCTTTTATTTTTTAATAAAATCTAATCTCAAATCATTTTGATATCTTTTTTTATTTGTAGACTCATATGTGGACATGAGCACAAAATGTTTTAGCATTGCCTTGAGCACACACTTACACAAAAGTTCTATCACAAAAGTTGCCATTTGTGACCAGGAATCATTACAAAATTCCTGGGAATCTAACTCCCATATAGGACCTCCCCAGCGCACTAAAAATAGTTTTTTGGGTATGACGATAAACCACATCTGGCAATAAGGCCTCTGATCAAGAGAATGGAGATTTTGAGGAGCATGGAACTACCTCTTAATTGCTTTTGTTCCCAGGTCCACCCTGGCCTGAGGTGGTAGCACCTGTTAGGATCCCAGCTATGGGCAGATAGTGAAACCCCAAACAAAAATACATTTTTATAGTAAAAAAAAAAAATGACCAACAATACATTTTATAGTGAAATGACAAACAATGTAACACTAAAAAAGTATAAAAATACATTTTTATAGTAAAATTACCAACAATATATTTTTATAAAAAAAATTCCCAATAATACATTTTTATCATGTGCAAAAACATACGTTTACCCTGAAAATATAAAATTATATACAAAATATCAGTAGCTGAAGCCATAAAATTGTGTTCAAAACATTTAGATACAGTATTTACATTATTCGGACTATTGTCCTCATCTTTGTCACCATGTTTATTACGTTTCGGCCGTTGTACGCTCCGGCCTTCTTCAGGTGGTTGGAATGTCAAACTGAACCCTTTATTTCGCTCACTGGGGTAGACTGTTCTAGTTCCACATGCCATGTTTAATGGATATCAGTTATCAGTTATCTCCTGTTAATTCCCCTCTCCAAGTTCTCCACTGCCTTAACTAGGTATTGAACTTACACTCTTTGGGTCACGTCACTGAATCTAACTAATGCCTTTATCCACTGTGCCATGTGTCCTTGAGGACATGTATGAATTTCTGGGTATTATAAACCTAATGTCTTCAGCAATCATTTTTTACCAGTGCTCATATTGCAATTTTTGCTGTTATTATTGCATGTTTTTTTACCAGGGCTCATATTGCAAATGTTGTTGTTATTATCGATTTTCTCTGGCACTCCTTATTACTGGTTCCCATATTGTATTGATTTCTATGCTTGGTCGGCTTGGGAGATTTTTTGTGGCCTAGCATATGTGCTGATTCCTTAAGTTGTAAGGAAATGAAACGTTGTAATAAATATGGCGACAAAGATGAGGCCAATAGTTCGAATAATGTAAATAGTGTACATAATACCTCATTTCAGAAATATAGACAGAAAACATTTATATACAGTGTTATGGTCTAGAATAATGATGATATTTCATCATTCTAAAAATAAGCTTGTCATCAGTGATGATTGAAGAGAAGGTTATTTCATCATCCTACCGTCATCATTATAAAAATGACCCTTCCATCACAAAAAAGTCAATAGAATAGAGTAGATTAGTGTAGACTAGGGTACCCATAGTAGTAGACTAGTAGATAAGTAGTCAGTAGAAACTCATGTCTTTGCCAGTACACCATGAGGATCGAAAACAGACAATTTCAAATGCCATCCTCACAAACAAAATTCTCAGAACTGAACCAAGTAAACACTGACTTTTAAACAAGAGACACACTGAGAAGATTTTTTCACATACCCTATCTATACTCGGTAATTCACATCACAAAAAGAAAATACAAATTCTTTCTATTTATGTCAACACATGTCTCAAGTTTTTATTGTTTATGTTATTGTTGTACATTTTAATTCATTTTGTTTTCAATATAAAAAAGAGAAAACAATTCCTCCTACACTACAAATACATATAGCAATGGGGTAATTAATTTAACAACACTCAAAAACCTATATGAACACCAACCCAAACTACCACACTGTTACACCAGCATTAAATAACCCATAGAGTTTGATATTCTACTAAACAAAATCAAACAAACCAAACTATTGCACTAAAAAAAGACTACATAGTTTCTTGTTTGCTTTTTATGCCAGTTTGAAGTATGCAATTTTTTGTAACCATCCACATGTGTGGGTTACAACTTAAAAGGGGTCATATGCTACAGTTAATTTGGAATGCAAAATGTACTTAGTTGGAATACCGTGCTCCTGCTTAGAGGCCATTCCACAGACAAGACTTCAATAAATTGAAATCAGTTCAGAAATGTTTGAAGCTTGCTTCTTCAGTGGTTATTTTATTAACACTGGTTGAAAGGAGGAAGCAGATATAAAAGAAACATTCAAATGAAGTGACTTTATTACTCCATATGAAATGTATTTCACCAGAGTACCAACATCAACTTCAAGGACATTCTAAGAACCTCTGAAGAGATTTTCAAGTACAAATATTAGAAAGAATTTCTTTGCCAACAGAATTGTAAATGATCAGATTGATTGATTCATTCATTTTCTACGGTTTATCAACCCATTGCAGATTATTTAAAGCCAGAAAATATTTTTAGATTGTAAGAATATTTTTGGAAATAATAATGATTTAGTGATACAGGTATTAGTAATTCACCCATAGATGGGGGGAAAGAGGTGGATTCATACCTAATCAGAAATTGATAAACAAACAAGAAATTATTATGTGGATATAAAGTGGGGGATCAATTCTATATTACAAACAATACATAAACTGATCACTCACTTTGTGTCCAAGGAAGTTTCTATACATTTATATCCCAGAGAATGTAAATAAGTCTAAAAGACATGCCTGTGTAGCTAATTAGTTTTTCACTGATTCATTCATTCATTTTCTACGGTTTATCAACCCATTGCAGGTTATTTAAAGCCAGAAAATATTTTTAGATTGTGAGAATTTTTGTTTTTGGAGATAATGATTTAGTGATACAAGTCTTACTAATTAACCTATATAAAAATTTTATTTTTACTATTTTACAAATGTTAGCCTTGTATAACTGTTTGTCTACATTTTTTTAACACATTCTTTTGAGGGAAGTGTATTTTATGAAGGCCAGACAGTTTGTGTTAAGAATTGTTACAATTGTATATTTTTTTCCACTCAGTAGGTGAAACCCACCAAATTTGTGAAAGATCCATTTCCAGTTTATGGAAAATCATTTTTTTATATAGACTGACCAATGAGCGACATGCTCTCAACTCTAGTAACAACCTGAAGGCGGTGGGGTAGCGAGCGGGAGGAGGCTCTTGTGAACCTAATTTTTCAAATATATAGAGCTCAGGTCAGTCAATTCAAGAAATTTTGACAGCAAGGGGACAAGGCAGGTCAACATCAGGGCAGAAGGTATTTGACATTAAGAAGAAATCATCAAAGTAGTCACCAGTTACCAGCCAGCTTTTGAGAGACTAAAAAGAATTTTGAATTTCAAGTGAAAATTCTCTTGTGATTGGACAGCTAAGAATGAAAAGAATTATAAGAAATTTTCCCAAACACAAACTGTGTGAAGTTAAAAGGGACTTTTCAAAGCATTACTGTATGTCCCAGACATTTGTGGGGCAAGTGAAAATAGATTATTTTGTTTTTCTCAAAGGCCGTTGTATCTGTTTTTACTGCTTTCTTGTATTGTTTTCTCTTTTAACCATTCAGTAACATCCCAAATAGTGGGGCCTGTTTGAGTCCAATTTTCTGAATAAAGATATCTCAGGTCAGTAGGTAGGAGGAGGTAGGTAGTAGGAGGTCAGTAGGTAGGAGGAGGAGAGAAGACTTTTAGACAGCAAGAGAACAAGACAGGTCAACATCAAAGAAGGCATTTGACATCTAGAAGAGAACATCAAAGATGGCAACATTTCCTGACCAACTGCAGAGAGACTAAAAAGAATTTTGAAGTTCAAGTGAAAATTCTCTTGTGATTGGACAGCTAAGAATGAAAAGAATTATAAGAAATTTTCCCAAACACAAATTGTGTGAAGTTAAAAGGGACTTTTCAAAGTATTACTGTATGTCCCAGAGACGCTCATGGAGCAAGTGAAAATAGATTTTTTGTTTTTCATAAAAGGTGGTTGTATCTTTGTTTTTTACTACCTTCTTGCCTTGTTTTCTATTTTTGTCATTTTCAAAATTCTTGTTTGTTTTTTTTGCAAACTGCAATTTTTTCCATTTTTCAATGGCAGCTTTTATCAGAAATTGTTATCCTGCCTTAATAGACACAAAAAAAAGGAAATTTTTGTGCAAACTTTGTATTTGTACTTATTGTATTCCATGCTTATATTTGACAAACAAGGTGGATAAAATAAGTAAAGGTTTATTGTAAAAACCAGTACAATAAGAAACAAGGTACCAGTTATGCACACAATCATCACAAGTCAATTCAGTTAGTGAGTGCTACTATTGGAAGGTCGGTAGTTCTCACGTAAGTCCAAGTCATACTCAACAGATAGAGAGCTAGACCCCGTAGTTCGTTGACATACCAATACATATAGTGTAGTTACTCATGGGGATGACAGGGTATTCCATTACATCACTTCCTCATCCGAGCTGAAATTTTCCTCTAGAAAATTTAGCTTTCTAATACTTTCTCTTTTTCAGATCTGGACTTAACCGCACAGTGGGTTTTCTTTTCCTTGTACTCTTTCGAGGTGAATAACATCTCGATTCTATGGGCAAAGCTGGTGTAGGAGATGTATCCATGCATTCTGGTATGTTAGTGGGTGGTGATATTTTAAACGTGTCATACAGGACATTGATCAGAGTTTCTTCATGATCCTGTTGAACAATTTCAGAGTATCTTGCTCTTAACTATTTCACATGCCTTTTGCATACATATCTTTTCCCTTTCACTGTATAGATTACTCTTCCAATTCTATTTGAAATAATTCCATCCTCCCAAAAACATATTCCACCTCAATAGATCTTGAAGAAAACTTTGTCGCCAGGCATATACTTCTTTGCACAGAAATTCTATTTCCTTTCCACCTTGGAAGTTCCTGAAGAAAACATTGTCGCCAGGCGTAGACTTCTAAACTCAGAAATTCTCTTTCCTTTCCACCTCGGTAGTTCCTGAAGAAAACTTTGTCGCCAGGCGTATACTTCTTTGCACAGAAATTCTCTTTCCTTTCCACCTCGGTAATTCCTGAAGAAAACTTTGTGGCCAGGCGTATACTTCTTTGCACAGAAATTCTCTTTCCTTTCCACCTCGGTAGTTCCTGAAGAAAACTTTGTCGCCAGGCGTATACTTCTTTGCACAGAAATTCTCTTTCCTTTCCACCTCGGTAGTTCCTGAAGAAAACTTTGTCTCCAGGCGTATACTTCTTTGCACAGAAATTCTCTTTCCTTTCCACCTCGGTAGTTCCTGAAGAAAACTTTGTGGCCAGGCGTATACTTCTTTGCACAGAAATTCTCTTTCCTTTCCACCTCGGTAATTCCTGAAGAAAACTTTGTCGCCAGGCGTATACTTCTTTGCACAGAAATTCTCTTTCCTTTCCCCCTCGGTAGTTTCTGAAGAAAACTTTGTCGCCAGGCATATACTTCTTTGCACAGAAATTCTCTTTCCTTTCCACCTCGGTAGTTCCTGAAGAAAACTTTGTGGCCAGGCGTATACTTCTTTGCACAGAAATTCTCTTTCCTTTCCACCTCGGTAATTCCTGAAGAAAACTTTGTCGCCAGGCGTATACTTCTTTGCACAGAAATTCTCTTTCCTTTCCCCCTCGGTAGTTTCTGAAGAAAACTTTGTCGCCAGGCGTATACTTCTTTGCACAGAAATTCTCTTTCCTTTCCACCTCGGTAGTTCCTGAAGAAAACTTTGTCGCCAGGTGTATACTTCTTTGCACAGAAATTCTCTTTGTTATGCATTTTCTTTTTTGGATAAGGTTACAATCTTTTAAAAATTGATCTTATCTTTCTCGCAAACATCAATTAAGCAGTACTTTTACATAATTGTGTAATAAATGTGTTTCCCTTTTGAAATTTTACACAGTTGCTTGATTCCTGTTTGTAATTTAGTGCCTATTATAACTTACTATTCCTACTAAGATTTTGTGTTTGACCAAGAAGTTCGATCTGGTAGGGAATAAAATTTTTATACCTATAGATGGTGGGAAAAGAGGTGGATTCATACCCTTTCCAAGGATGTGGGTTCTTAAATGAATAAAATGAACCCAACTGAAATTAGATCTCTGCTCTCCAGTTAACAATTCTGAGCCATTATCCACCACACCATATCACTTCTTGATTTCAAATGAAATTTTTCCAGCATATTTCAGTGAAATTTTCACTTTCCCAAATTATAACTTATAATTATAGTTTAGATATATGAGGGAAAAAAGATGTCAATTTAGAACTGATTCCAATAGGATAAGATTAAAATAATTAAAAAAGAACAACTTCAGCTTATACAATCCATATCCTCCTGGCGTCAGTTTTAGCTGACGTCCATTCTTTTCCATATATTCTGATTGTTTTACTCAAAGTTCATATTTTTTATATGACTGATTCATTTTCTAAGGCTTATCAACACTTTTCAGTTTATTTAAAGCCAGAAAATATTTTTAGATTGTAAGAATTGTTTTTTTTTAGATAATAATGATTTAGTAACTCAAGTGTTACTAATTAACCCATAATTAGGGGGAAAGAGGTGAATTCATACCTTTCTTAAAGGTATTTGCTCTTAAGTGAACATAAACCCAACTGGAAATTAACAATTCCGAGCCATTATCCATTACACCACCTGCCCATCCAAGCTTACAGCACCTGATATTCCCAAGTGGTCACCCATCTAGGTACTGACCAGGCTTGACATTGCTTAACTTCAACGATCATACAGGAATCAGTGTTTCAACATGATGTAGCTGTAAGCCTGAATGATCAGAATAATCTACCTGGAATTACAGTAACTGCATCTTTGAGTGCCATTAGCCGGAGATTGCATATTGACACATAATTAAGTTATTACCTATAGACAATGAAAAGGAAAATGACTACTCCTAGACTTGTTTTTGGTGATAGTCAGTGGCAGATCTACTATAAAACTAAGCTTCAATATCCCTAATCCCAGGGGACCTCTGAAGCAACTTTTTTTAATGAGTAACTAATAAGTGAGTGAATCTTTTAACAAAATTAATGGGATCTTTTTAAAGTGTTATTAAAATAAGGCTGTTTTAGTGATAAAATCATAAGCCAATGAGTTGATGTAGCTTGTAGGGATATTATTATTGTTACAAATAAATAAAATGATAATAATGAAAATTATAAATAAAATAAAACAATAATATATAAACCTTGTTTAAAACAAATTAAATAAAAAATAATGAAATTACTCCCAGCATGCAACAGGGACTGTTCCTGACAGAAGTACAGATATCCTGCCAAAAGACGTAGGATTCACTCTCTTCAACCAAGAACTATCAGGATAACAATGTGTTTAACTTCCCTCCATGATAAGACTTGTGATATTATGGAGTGACTTACTACGTAGGATTCACTCTCTTCAACCAAGAACTATCAGGATAACAATGTGTTTAACTACCCTCCATGATAAGACTTGTGATATTATGGAGTGACTTACTACGTAGGATTCACTCTCTTCAACCAAGAACTATCAGGATAACAATGTGTTTAACTTCCCTCCATGATATGACTTGTGATATTATGGAGTGACTTACTACGTAGGATTCACTCTCTTCAACCAAGAACTATCAGGATAACAATGTGTTTAACTTCCCTCCATGATAAGACTTGTGATATTATGGAGTGACTTACTACGTAGGATTCACTCTCTTCAACCAAGAACTATCAGGATAACAATGTGTTTAACTTCCCTCCATGATATGACTTGTAATATTATGGAGTGACTTACTCCCTTTTATAACATGAACATTATCACAATTGTAATGTAAAACATACACCATATACACACAAATACATAAATAAGATTGTATGAAATTACCATACAATTTACTATGTTTTTTTATTGTTATTGTGTATGTTTGTTCAAGGTGATCACCAATGTGTACAAGAAAAACATATGAATACACACCACAAAGGACACATACTCAAAATTAGAAAAAGATAGCTGAAATTTATTGGACATTTAATGAGATAGAAAGACTGATTGATTTGCTTTTTATGGCTTATCAACCCGTTATAGTTTATTTAAAGCCAGAAAGATTAGGCCGTTTTAGTGATAAAATCATAAGCCAATGAGTTGATGTAGCTTGTAGGGATATTATTATTGTTACAAATAAATAAAATGATAATAATAAAAATAAAACAATATTTAAACCTTGTTTAAAATAAATTAAATAAAAAATAATAAATTACTCCCAGCATGCAACAAAACCTGTTCCTGCTGGAAATACAAACATCCCGCCAAAAGATGTGAAGCTCAATCTTTCCACCCAAGAACTATCAGGATGACAACACATGTGTAAGTTCCTTCTATGATAGGACTTGTGATATTACAGAGTGACTTACTCCTTTTTATAACATGCACATTATCACAACTGTAACGTAAAACACACACACACACACACAAACACAAATAAAATTGTATGAAATTAGGATACAATTATTCATGGCTTCTCTGTATTGTGTACATTTATTTTCCCTGTTTTTATCTTCATAAAAACAAGCATAACATTCTACTGCCACTACTCATATAGTGTGAGAGAATACCACAAGGTAACGTTGGCCTTAATGAGTGAGTGAATCTTACAAAATCAATGGATTCTTTTTAAAGTGTTATTAAAATAAGACTATTTTAGTGATAAAATCATAAGCTAATGGGTTGGAGTCACTAACAGTGGCCTTAGAATATGCTCTAATACCTACTTCATATAGCCTCAAAATTTCCCTGTAATTGGTCAAATTTCAAAATTTTATTGGGGTCTGAGAGTGCCCAACTCCTAGCTATATGGGCTTGTTGAGCTAGTCAGAATCTATTCATAGCCTACATTTTGGCATTTGGATCTTCAAATCTATTGTTGCTGGTTGTGAAGAAGACATCATATCTGTTCAAGCTTCAAACAGGTTCAGGGACTACCTACCTCCACAGACAAAACTTTGCCCTTCGGCAAAGCCTCGTCCGGGTTCCTCTCTGCCGAGACAGAGAGTTCAACAATTATGAACAGTCTGGTCAACTCTTCCCGCAAGGCCTTCTCTCCTACTAATCTTATAGTAGGTGGAAGAGTCTCTTTAGAGGGAGGACACCACAACAGTGACCCAAAAATATAAGTCCGCCACTGGTGGTAGAAGTAGTGGTTATTTATTTTTCCAAGTAAATGGTTAAGTAATAACAAAAACCAGGGTTGCAGATATATCGTATATTAAACAGTAAGTACACCAGAAGAGTATTACACAACTAGTGAGTGGGTGTCAGTTGACCAGCATTCAATCTACTTGACTGTTAATATTTAACAGACCCCCCGACAAGGAATGTATGTGGCACAATGCTGAGTTTACCATGGGTACTCGAAGCCCGTAGGCTCGGCCAAAAATATTCCCTTAGAACACGTATAAACGGGTTCAGGGTCTGTCTACCTCCCTGGACGAAACTTTGCCTTTCAGCAAAGCCTCGTCCAGTTTCCTCTCTGCTTAAGGCAGAGAGTTCAACAGTAACGGACAATCTATTCGACTTAATATTTAACAGCCCCACCACGAGGGATGTATGTGGCACAAGGCCGAGTTTACAGTGGGTTCTCCGAGCCCGTAAGCTCAGCCAAAAATATTCCCTTAGAAGCCACATAAACAGGTTCAGGGACTACCTACCTCCACGGACAAAACTTTGCCTTTTGGCAAAGCCTCGTCCGGGTTCCTCTCTGCCGAGACAGAGAGTTCAACAATTATGAACAGTCTGGTCGACTCTTCCCGCAAGGCCTTCTCTCCTACTAATCTTATAGTAGGTGGAAGAGTCTCTTTAGAGGGAAGACACCACAACAGGGACCCAAAAATATAAGTCCACCACTGGTGGTAGAAGTAGTGGTGATTTATTTTTCCATCATTTTGTTTTGTACGTGTTTTACAGTTCAGTGCTTTTTCTCTTACCAAAAGTTTATATTTTCCTGAAAGGGATTGTTGATTGATTAATTGGTTGATTTTTACAGTTTATCAACCCTATGTATGTTATTTAAAGCCATAACATTTGGAATTGTTAAAATACTTCTTTTTTTTTTCTTAATGAATATTGCATTGACAATGTTTGGAGATAGCAAAATTTTTTTTCCCAGATACGAGTCCTAAAATTTAACTCATAGCTGGGGGGAAAAGAGATTGTGTTATACCTTTCCTAAAGGTATTTGTGCTTAAGTGAATGTAACGAACTTGACTGGAATTCAAACTCAGCTCTCCAATTTCTTATCCTGAGGCACAATCCATAACCCCAACCACACAATTCAAAGAGAACAAAATCAACATATCGTGTTATATGATACCACAGGAGCATCTGGTTTCATTACCTGCCATACAGTACGAATGATGTCCCAGGGGCTGAAACCAATGACAACAAGGAACACAACAATTAACACTCTGTGCATTTTCTTTTAATCATTAAAAGCAAAACCTATAGTAAATAGATTCAGCTATTGTTCAGGTCAAACTCCTTCCTGATCTTTTGAACAAGAGTAGAGGTTTATCCCTTGTTTCCTGTTTAGGATTGGGTTTCTGGTTCCTTCTAAAGTCTTTTCATTTTCTTTCACCTCCAGTCGTCCATTGCTTCTTAGTGGCATTATCACCTTGCTTGGGGTGAATAGAGAAGTAGTGGTTTATCTCTTGTTTCCTGTTTAGGATTGGGTTTCTAGTTCCTTCTAAAGTCTTTTCATTTTCTTTCACCTGCAGTAGTCCCTTGCTTCTTAGTGGCATTATCACCTTGTTTGGGGTGAATAGAGAAGTAGTGGTTTATCTCTTGTTTCCTGTTTAGCATTGGGTTTCTGGTTCCTTCTAAAGTCTTTTCCTTCTCTTTCCAATAACCCCTTGCATCTTAGTGATATTATCATTTAGTGCAATGGGTCTTAGGGGTTAAAATAAACAGTTGATTTACCCATGCCAAGAAGATTAATGAAGGATGATAATGATGTGAAATTTATTCACAAATTTACACGCTTGAAGTAGTGTCAGTAGCTCATTTTAGGAAAATAAACCAGAATTCTTAAAGTCCGTAGTTTTAACATATTGTCATGAAGAGAAAATTCCCCGTTACCAGGATTGACATGCACTTGATGAAAGCCCAACAGCCAAAACGTGATAACAATAACAAAGATGAGGACACTAGTCTGTATGTAAATAACTCCACATCGGAGAAATTCAGGAAAAAAGTGAGTCCGGGGATAGCAACAATAAAGATGAGGATATTAGTCTGAATGTAAATAAGGATAGCTACACATCCCAGAAATTCAGGCAAAAGGCGTTCAGTTGATAACAACAACAAAGATGAGGATATTAGTCTGAATGTAAATAAGGATAGCTACACATCCCAGAAATTCAGGCAGAAGGCGTTCAGATGATAACAACAACAAAGATGAGGATATTAGTCTGAATATAAATAAGGATAGCTACACATCCCAGAAATTCAGGCAGAAGGCGTTCAGTTGATAACAACAATAAAGATGAGGATATTAGTCTCAATGTAAATAAGGATAGCTACACATCCCAGAAATTCAGGCAGAAGGCGTTCAGTTGATAACAACAACAAAGATGAGGATATTAGTCTCAATGTAAATAAGGATAGCTACACATCCCAGAAATTCAGGCAGAAGGCGTTCAGTTGATAACAACAACAAAGATGAGGATATTAGTCTGAATGTAAATAAGGATAGCTACACATCCCAGAAATTCAGGCAGAAAGCGTTCAGTTGATAACAACAACAAAGATGAGGATATTAGTCTGAATGTAAATAAGGATAGCTACACATCCCAGAAATTCAGGCAGAAGGCATTCAGGTGATAACAACAACAAAGATGAGGATATTAGTCTGAATGTAAATAAGGATAGCTACACATCCCAGAAATTCAGGCAGAAGGCGTTCAGTTGATAACAACAACAAAGATGAGGATATTAGTCTCAATGTAAATAAGGATAGCTACACATCCCAGAAATTCAGGCAGAAGGCGTTCAGTTGATAACAACAACAAAGATGAGGATATTAGTCTCAATGTAAATAAGGATAGCTACACATCCCAGAAATTCAGGCAGAAAGCGTTCAGTTGATAACAACAACAAAGATGAGGATATTAGTCTCAATGTAAATAAGGATAGCTACACATCCCAGAAATTTCAGGCAGAAGGCGTTCAGTTGATAACAACAACAAAGATGAGGATATTAGTCTCAATGTAAATAAGGATAGCTACACATCCCAGAAATTCAGGCAGAAGGCGTTCAGTTGATAACAACAACAAAGATGAGGATATTAGTCTGAATGTAAATAAGGATAGCTACACATCCCAGAAATTCAGTCAGAAGGCGTTCAGTTGATAACAACAACAAAGGTGAGGATATTAGTCTCAATGTAAATAAGGATAGCTACACATCCCAGAAATTCAGGCAGAAGGCGTTCAGTTGATAACAACAACAAAGATGAGGATATTAGTCTCAATGTAAATAAGGATAGCTACACATCCCAGAAATTCAGGCAGAAGGCGTTCAGTTGATAACAACAACAAAGATGAGGATATTAGTCTGAATGTAAATAAGGATAGCTACACATCCCAGAAATTCAGGCAGAAGGCGTTCAGTTGATAACAACAACAAAGATGAGGATATTAGTCTCAATGTAAATAAGGATAGCTACACATCCCAGAAATTCAGGCAGAAGGCGTTCAGTTGATAACAACAATAAAGATGAGGATATTAGTCTCAATGTAAATAAGGATAGCTACACATGCCAGAAATTCAGGCAGAAGGCGTTCAGTTGATAACAACAACAAAGATGAGGATATTAGTCTCAATGTAAATAAGGATAGCTACACATCCCAGAAATTCAGGCAGAAGGCGTTCAGTTGATAACAACAACAAAGATGAGGATATTAGTCTCAATGTAAATAAGGATAGCTACACATCCCAGAAATTCAGGCAGAAGGCGTTCAGTTGATAACAACAACAAAGATGAGGATATTAGTCTGAATGTAAATAAGGATAGCTACACATCCCAGAAATTCAGGCAGAAGGCGTTCAGTTGATAACAACAACAAAGATGAGGATATTAGTCTCAATGTAAATAAGGATAGCTACACATCCCAGAAATTCAGGCAGAAGGCGTTCAGTTGATAACAACAACAAAGATGAGGATATTAGTCTCAATGTAAATAAGGATAGCTACACATCCCAGAAATTCAGGCAGAAGGCGTTCAGTTGATAACAACAACAAAGATGAGGATATTAGTCTCAATGTAAATAAGGATAGCTACACATCCCAGAAATTCAGGCAGAAAGCGTTCAGTTGATAACAACAACAAAGATGAGGATATTAGTCTCAATGTAAATAAGGATAGCTACACATCCCAGAAATTCAGGCAGAAGGCGTTCAGTTGATAACAACAACAAAGATGAGGATATTAGTCTCAATGTAAATAAGGATAGCTACACATCCCAGAAATTCAGGCAGAAGGCGTTCAGTTGATAACAACAACAAAGATGAGGATATTAGTCTCAATGTAAATAAGGATAGCTACACATCCCAGAAATTCAGGCAGAAGGCGTTCAGTTGATAACAACAACAAAGATGAGGATATTAGTCTCAATGTAAATAAGGATAGCTACACATCCCAGAAATTCAGGCAAAAGGCGTTCAGTTGATAACAACAATAAAGATGAGGATATTAGTCTGAATGTAAATAAGGATAGCTACACATCCCAGAAATTCAGGCAGAAGGCGTTCAGTTGATAACAACAACAAAGATGAGGATATTAGTCTCAATGTAAATAAGGATAGCTACACATCCCAGAAATTCAGGCAGAAGGCGTTCAGTTGATGACAACAACCAAGATGAGGATATTAGTCTGAATGTAAATAAGGATAGCTACACGTCCCAGAAATTCAGGCAGAAGGCGTTCAGTTGATAACAACAACAAAGATGAGGATATTAGTCTGAATGTAAATAAGGATAGCTACACATCAGTTGATCACAACAACGAAGATGAGGATCTTAGTCTGAATGTAAATAAGGATACGTACACGTCCCAGAAATTCAGGCAGAAGGCGTTCAGTTGATAACAGCAACAAAGATGAGGATATTAGTCTGAATGTAAATAAGGATAGCTACACATCCCAGAAATTCAGGCAGAACATGAACATTTTTATTTTCAAAGGTATCTCCTATTTTTTTGTAACTTTCCAGATTACTGTTGTAAATATAATTGATTTGATGGAACTAAACTCTTAGTTTTACAAGGCAACGAATAACAGGAATTACAACTTTGAACTTTTTATCATGTGGTTCACACTCCTTCCCGGTTTTTTGAACAAGAGTAGAGGTTTATCCCTTGTTTCCTGTTTAGGACCGGGTTTCCGGTTCCTTCTTTAGTCTAGTTCAGCTCTATACTTCTGACATTTCCACCTAAACTCTCAAACTTTATTTACTATTTTTTTGGTTTTTACTCAATGGGAGTAAAAAGGTTCATCTCAATAGGAGTAAAAAGGTTTGCCTATCATCCAGTTTACACTCCTCCACAGTCTTTGAACAGAAGTTTATCCCTTGTTTCCCGTTTAGGATTAGGTCTCATGTTCCTTCTAAAGTTTTCTCATTCTCATTCACTACCAGTCACCCCTTGCATCTTAGTGGCATTATGCCCTTGCTTTGGGTGAATTGATTAAAAAAAGAAAGATATATGATGGGAATGGACATTGTCATAAGATAGCCTCCACCAGTTACTATAAATGTATGCACACCCAAACTTTTTAAAAAATTGCCTTATAACAAACTTCCAAATAAGTAGAGTCTACCTACTTTTTTTATATAGTGATGTTCACCCTTTACAAGGCCCAAGAGCCATTCGAGGTAGAGACTTACAGAGTAAGAGGCACAGTTTATGAGGATATGTGAGGAAGATAATGGTTAACCCTAGACTTGAACAGGTTAAAATTGTAGTGATAGGGGAAAACATCTGGGTGCTTTTTCCACAGAGCAGCAGTTCACAGGAAGAAGCTACTCATATGAAACGTACATCTCACCAATGGAATATGAAGGGAATGAGAGTAGTTTTGAGAGGGAATGAAAGTAGTTTTGAATCTAGAATTGTCCTTCTTCTGGACTAGTTGTCTTCCAGAAGGTAGAGAGAACAATCTGCACTATCATTTTTAGGGGTTCTAATTCTAAATAGTTGTCCTCTCCCTAGACTGGCTGCCAGCGTTCTGGGTAATACGATAAACTACATCCAACAGCGGGGCCTTTGATCAGGAGGCTTTGAGGAGCGCGGAACCACCTCTTAATTGCTGGTGTTGCCAGGTCCACCCAGACCCGGGGTGGTAGCACCTGTTAGGGTCCCAGCTATGGGCAAATAGTTAACCCCGAACTGGACTCACAATACTATGAAAGCGTAAAAATAGGTTTTAATACCAGAAATAATTTTTTGTAAAAAATTATTACCAGCAATAAATTTAAAGTTAACCCCCAAACCCAGATCTCGTCCTGGGTATGACGATAAACTACCTCCATGTCCTGGGTATGATGATAAGCTACGTCCACATCCTGGGTAAGACGATAAACTATGTCCAACAGCAAGGCCTCTGATCAGACACACATGTACATACATAAATTTGCTCACGATGCATACTTTGGAGCAAAACAGTTTTCATATTCAAGATACACACATCTTTATCATTGTCACTTGTATACCTTTGTTGTTAATATATTATCGTTTGATTGTACATATATATTGGTTCCCCTTCTGGCCCTGCTTCTACAATAGAATAAGGCTATTTGCTATTTTGCAAACAAATGCCAGCTTTTGACAGCTTTCCAAAAATTTTGTAAGAAAGCCTCTAATATTTTACTGAGTTTAATCAATAAATCAAATGTCTGAAATGTTCTTATAATTACAGTATTGATTCTCCTGTTTCTAGTGTAAGAAACATGAAGAATTTGAAAGAAACAATGCTAGACTTTGATAAATGATGTTGGCACATTTGCTTTCTAAAAATAACTGTTGGACCCTCGTATGTTGAGGGCAGTGGGAGAGTTCATCATATACATCCACACATACAGGGGAGAAGACGCCAACAACTTTTTGGCTTGACTTATTTATCAAAATCAGTATTCTGATCATATATATATATATATATATATATATATATATATATTATATATATATTTTACACACACACACACACACACACACACACACACACACACTGAAGTCCATGTCTTGACAGTTATTTGCTGGATTTTTCTTCTACTCCAATAGCTTCATGTCTCGCACATCTCGCCTGTGGAACTCCCTTCCTTATTCCTGCTTCCCTGACAAATACAATCTCCAACTATTTAAGTGTAACGTCAATCGACATCTCCAGTTGCCTTGATCTATCCACTTCCCTTCTCCACATCCTTTCACCTTTCATTCCTATCTGCTCTTGCTCCAAATCTTCTGTAACCCCCTAGCCTTGATCGATCCACTATCTTTCTCCACATCCTCTCCTTTACCACTCCTATCTGCTCTTCCTCCAAACCTTCTGTAACCCCCTGCAGCCTTGCTTGGGGTGATATGCTTAAAAAAAAAAAAAAAAAACTTGAGGGGTGCTGAAAAGTCCTCACCCTGACAGACCGAATATAAGAAAAAAAAAGTCTGATATTTGATTGTTTTTTTTTTTGTGGTGGGTTGTGAATTGAGCCAAAAACTTTTCATTGTGTGACATATATATATATAAGTAAACATTAAATTCAACACTTAGAGACAACAAGCTGTTTCATGCTAGATGCAATGGCCTGATTATTGCATCTAGCATGAACAGCCCGTTGCCTCTAAGTGTTGACTTCAATGTTCACTTTTATATTTACACACTCTGATATTGAGCACTTTATCCCATAAATATAGCACACCTTAAGAGTATATTTCATCCATATATATATATATATATATATATATATATATATATATATATATATGTATATATATATATATATATATAAATTTAAGATATTCATGGAATTTTTAATCTGACATTATTTCTCATTATTTTAAACATTTTTTTAAGGGAGTTCACCCCCAAGCAAGACAATAAAGCCCCTAAGAAACAATGCCAGACTTTGATAAATGACATTAGCTCATTTGCTTTCTAAAAATAATTTGACTAATGGGAGTCTGATAATAAAACCAAACATTTTGCAAGTAGCATGAAATAAATGCAGGATTTTTGAATTGATTTCCTGCCAAAACCCTTCATGAAATCCAACAAAGTTATAAATAAGTGAACATTTCTAAACATTTGTTGTTTGCAGAGTGGCACAGTGGAAGCGTTCTAGGCTCATAGCCTGTAGAGCAAGTGGTCATCATTAAATATGAATATAATAAATAAATGGTAGAACTGTCCAACAAACAAGTTCGTAATAAGCAATAACAAGACAAAGAAAAAGAAAAGAACAGGGTAAAAAATAATACAAAGCAAGCAAACAATATATACAAGGCAAATTAACAGTAATAAGGCAAAACAACAATAGTATGGCAAAAAGTTCACAATCTAAGAATTTCGGTTGACACACCAGAGCAAATTTGGATGAACAAATGTAGCGTTTTGACTTCAAGCCAAGACAGACTGGGAAAAACATTGGCCAAAACGTTGCGAATATGGCAATAAAGATGAAGACAACAGTCAGAATGATGTAAATAGTTACAATACTTCATCTCAGAAATATAGACAGATATAATTATTATTAGTAGTTAATCTTTTATTTGTTGGAATTGCTAGTGTACTAGAATACAACAGCTGACCGACCAGCTGTTGTATTCTGGTACACTTGCATATCTTTTAGTCTACCAACTGGTGTGACTATTTATATTAATACCTTTGTTAGCCTATGAACCTTTCAGCTCTCATAACCTTGACATATTTTAGAAGGACATTAGAATAATCCAGAACCTATACTGGGAGAAAACCGTCTGCATATGGATAGAAAAATGAACTCAGTAAATGTACAAAAATAGAAAAGGATGTAAGACAAGGATGTGTCTTCTCACCAGATTTATTCAACCTATACAATGAGGTGATACTGAATGAATTTGAAGTCCTACCAGGATTCATTATTGGTGGCCACAATGTTAACACCAAGATATGCAGATTGTTACTGCTCCTGAGGTTTTTCTCCTGGTAAAGACGATGCTAAAAAGCGACTGAAGCTTGAGTAGTGAATTTATTTCCATCCCTACAAACACTGTGAAATAGTTAAAAAAAAAAAAAAAGGCTTCATGTGGCATATGCTAATACAAAAAAAAAGGTTTCATGTGGCATATGCTAATACAAAAAAAAAGGTTTCATGTGGCATATGCTAATACAAAAAAAAAGGCTTCATGTGGCATATCCTAATACAAAAAAAAATGTCTTGAATAGCATGAAAATTTAAAGGTGACTGATGCATTACAACCAACCTTGTGTGTCATCTAACCAGAATTCAATAGTAGGTGTGAGTCTTGCCAAGCTTCTATTCTAAGCAAGGTTACAGCAACTCTGGTTTTATTTTTCCCTAAGAAAATATGGCAGTTACCACAAGGCTGGAGCTGATTAAATTATGGGATTCCTATTAGTACTTAATCCCCTTACACTAGTCCCGAGATATCTACACTGATGACACAGTGATGATAGCAGACACCAAAAGGAACCTACAAGAACTCTTGCAGAAGGTACTGAAGAAAAAGGGTGAAGAAAGGACTAAGTATCAGTTGTAAGAAAACTGCATGGTGATTACTGAAAGCCTTATAAAATTTATATATGCCATTGGATGGCTTGATATTAAAAAGGGATAACAAATGCCATAACCAACCCGCCCTATAGGCTGGGACCGTAGAATATGCTGACTGCATCTCTGCAGAGGAGTAAGACATCCCCCCAGTGGGGCATCCTGGGTATGACAATAAACTACATCTGCGTCCAGGGTAAGATGATAAACTACGTCCAACAGCAAGGCCTCTGATAAGGAGGCTTTGAGGAGCGTGGAACCACCTCTTAATTGCTGGTGTTCCCAGGTCCACCCTGACCTGGGGTGGTAGCACCTGTTAGTGTCCCAGCTATGGGCAAATAGTTAACCCCCAAAACTGAGGTAAAAAGCATTATAAAAGTGTAAAAATAAGTTTTAATACCAGAAATACTTTGTAAAAAATTACCAGAAATAAATTTTTGAAAAAAAAATATTACCAGCAATACATGTGATTATACTCAAAAATATGAGTAATTGAAAAATGGTTCAAATATATATGTATGCATACACACCTGTTTTTTTTTTTTTACCAAACTATCACTATGTATCTATTTCAAAAATTTTGTTGGCATTAAATGACCCACTGAGGTTTTGATATGCCATAAAACAAAACAACCAACCAACCAACCAAAATCCATAACCAACAACTGTATATCTTCAACATGATCGGGAGAATAAAGCAACAGTTGACCGAAACTCTGAAGGTTGCATTAAAAAATTACAGCACAATGCTTTTGCCTTCCTTCCAGAAAATATTATTTTCTGTAGCAGGAATAATAACCTACTGGTTCAGTAGAGGAAGAGAACCCAAATGTGTCTTGTCTGCCTGGATCGAACTCACGTTCTTCAGAATTCAGAAAACATGGTTTAAGCAAGTGTGATGTGGGACACATGGTTTGATTCAGGTGCCTGGATATACAAAAAGCTGTGTGGCCTCTGAGTTAGATAAATAGACAGGCCAAGAAACCGCGAGAGGAAGGCGTCTAGTGAGGGTCTCTCCGGATCCTTTCAGAGGGATTGGCAGAGGAGGGGAAGTGGGTTTCTCCCATCAGGATGGATGCTGCAGATGTAGTATCAATTTTTCCTACAAATTCAACCAATGTTTACATATAGACTCAAGTATAAGCCTATTCCCACATTTACTTATATGCTCAAGTATAAATCCAACCAATGTACTTAGTCAAGAGTGAAATGCCATCGTGTACTGTGACTCATACATTCACAATAACCAAGTAACAAGTTCAGTGAAGTCTTGCTCAGGACTTTTTGGCATTGCATCAACCAGATTTGTTAGACCCCTTCCTCTATACACAATACTACAGTTCCAATTGGGATCCCTATATCTGGCTAAACTAACATTGAATTGCAGTGGATGAGATTAAGGAGAATGTAGTTATACAGCTGATAGTAATCTGGAAGGAGAATTGTAGACTATTTTGAAATAGTGAAAGAGATGCTGGAATAAGTTTTTGAAGTATGAAGGGAATACAGAGGACATAGAATACAGTGTTGTTGCCCACAAGCAACTTTTTTTTGATAATGTTAAATGGTTGGATACTTTCCGGACACACCTTATAGATTTGAAAAATGGCCAGTTTTATGTCACATTGATCGTTATAAAACAGTTCTTCATTGGACCGATGTTGTTTCCAGCTGACATTTGGAGCTGCTCTTAATATTCAAGTGGATGTACCATCTAATTTTTTTACCAGTGATTTTGTTAATATCTAACTGCTTGATCGATATCAGAGGACAGTTTCTACTGTTGAACTAAGAAGATGCGCATTCAAATTTTTTTTCATTTTGGACTTTCAAATGATATTCTTTTTTGATAGTGCTGTCCATACCATTACAATTCAAGTATTTATGTCTTTTTGTGGGGAGTTCAGTCATGATCACAGATATTGAATCAATTGTGGTATCTGCTTCTAGGAAATTTGGTTTGTGTATCATGCAAAAACAATTTTTATCCTCTGAATCTATCTTGCATATTTATAAGTTTACCATTCGTCCATGCATTGAATATTACTGCCACATCTGATGTTTCTGCTATGTATTTAAAAATTCTACATAAAATCCAAAGAAGAATATGCAATATTATTGGCCCTAACCTGGCATCTCAGCTTCAGTCACTTTCCCACCACCATAATGTAGCTTCCATGTGCCTTTTCTATAAATATTTTCATGGTAATTGTAAATACACACTAGGGTTAAATTTTACATTTTTATTTATATTCCCCCCACCCACAGATAAATTGCACTTATGGGGGACTACTTAGGACTTCATAGAGACTCTGAGGTATTATGGTGGCTGTGGTAATTTTGGTGTAAGAAATACTGTGGTATGTTTGAGTCAATGATTGT
The DNA here is from genome assembly GCA_964036315.1 of Acanthosepion esculentum. NCBI lineage: Eukaryota > Metazoa > Mollusca > Cephalopoda > Sepiida > Sepiidae > Acanthosepion > Acanthosepion esculentum. The sequence goes on along the minus strand of OZ038511.1, from coordinate 38,077,301 downwards.
GGCTAGTTAAGTTTAATTATAAGACAAATAAAGACCAGCCTTTCCCTATCTCCCCTTTTGACCTTGTGCCACATTTTTTGTATTTTACAAAAATAAGTATTGTTTTCTTCTTTATATGATGACTTTATGAATTTAAGCGCACTACTAGATTGGTAATAGGTATCATCATTTTACAGGTGAAAATTTCTAGATATAAGTAAGTTCTATGCTAACAGTTTCTTCTCTCACACTTCTCACTTGTGAAACTCTCTTCCAGATTCTTTCTTTCAAGTCAACTTTGATCTTCAAAAATTTAAATGCAATGTTAATCGTTATCTTCTGTCTTCTTAATTCCTGTTCTTTTGGTGTCCTCTCTACTTAATGTTTCCTTTTTCTTCTATTCTTTCACACTCAGTAACCCAATGTGCCTTAAGTGGCTTTATATCCTTTCTTAGAGGTGAAATGATAAAATAAAACGAAAATGCTCAGTTTTGTTACTCTGTACTTGATAATCTTTTACTGTTTGCAAAAGTACCTACAATATTTTTAGCAACAAATCATTTGTGTCTTGTATCCAGCACTATTGAACATTGAAACTGTTTCTTCCCAGATTAGAATCTGCTGTAGCACAAGTTGGTAATAAAATGAGCACATCCCATCTCCTCTATCGTTTGTAACCCTCTATTACAATAAAAATAAACATTTATCAGTACTAAAGCTACTATGTTACCTAGACTTTAGAAATTTAAGCGCATTACTAGACTGGCAACATAGTCTGGTCCTTTTACAGTTAAAATGGCTACATGTAACCGTAAGTTCTATGCTAACAGTTTCTTTTATCGCACTGCTCACTTGCAGAATTCTTTTCTGGCTTCTTGTTCTCCAGTCAAATGTGATCTTCAAAAATTTAAATGCAGTGTCAATCATTACTGTCTGTCTTCTTAACTCCTGTTCTTTTAGTGTTCTCTCTACTTAATGTTTCCTTTTTCTTCTATTCTTTCACACTCAGTAACCCAATGTGCCTTAAGTGGCTTTATATCCTTTCTTAGAGGTGAAATGATAAAATAAAACGAAAATGCTCAGTTTTGTTACTCTGTACTTGATAATCTTTTACTGTTTGCAAAAGTACCTACAATATTTTTAGCAACAAATCATTTGTGTCTTGTATCCAGCACTATTGAACATTGAAACTGTTTCTTCTCGGATTAGAATCTACTGTAGCACAAGTTGGTAATAAAATAAGCACATCCCATCTCCCCTATCGTTTGTAACCTTCTATTACAATAAAATAATCTTAAATTTACTATATTAAAGTCTCTATAGAAATTAAAGTAGAATTCACATTTTTTAATCAAGCAGAAAATATTATTCAAAGGTTGCAAAATCTAAATCAAGTGAATGATTTAATATTTATATAAAGACTTTTTTAACAACATGTATATATCAAGTATGTAAATTTTGTTTATATTTTATGGTTTTAAAAGATCAGTAGTTTATCAGATATGGCCAATTTGGCCCCTGCTATAAAAATCACCTAAAGAAACAGTTTTGAGGTCAATCCAGGCAGGCAATAGACAATAGTCAAAAGCAGTGGCAGACTGGCCAGGCTGTCAGTTTGTAAGTGGGCCTATTGCGCTGGTTCCACATTACTCTGTGACTAACATGAATAAGAATGAACGCTTTATCAATATTTAATAAAGTTATTTATTTACATTTAAAAGCATGAATACCACAATTAGCAAAAACGCAATGTCCTTTCTCATATATAGGGAATATATCAGGTGGACTTACCCATCGTAAAATAGGACTAGACAACTAGTATCTTTAAACTCTTGGTAGCTGGTATCATGGCAGTGGGGAGAATTCCTTGCGTGCTGCTTCAAAGCAGGTTTGAATCGCTTCTCCTCATGGCCAATTTTTCCAAACCCATGTTTGATTAAGCAATGAGAAACTGCCTTATATCATGTGATATATCTCTATACATGAGAGCAGACAATTTTACAGACCCAACAGTCCTATGATGGAGTGGGCCCCCTATATCAAATAAACATGCAAGAAAGAAACAAACAGACAAATGATTTAGTAATAAAAAGAAATCACAACTTTATAAGGTCATCTGCACACCATCAGTTACTCAAGTCCAATGCAAGAGGACATTTTCAAAATTAATGACCATAAAGATCAGGTTAAGAAACTTGCTGTCTGATGAGAATTTGTAATCATACATTGAAAAGGAATTGTTAGATGAATTGGATGCAGAAGTAATTATTGGATAAAAGAAATAAAGCAAAAATACCTAACCTAGCATTTAATCTCCAACACTCTCATCTGCTTACTAAATCATTTCACTGGTTTAATGAATTGATTTTGCTTCCATAACAAAAATATCTAATAAATAAAAAATATTAATGGAGTACAAAGAAGTCAAGTATATGATGTCATATTCAAACTGAACTGAAGAGTCAAATTTGGAATATAATTTATGTAAATGACTTGACTGTTGGAATTATATAAGAAAAAGTTTATTTATCAGAGCAATGATATCAAACTGACATCAGTGGAAGACTGGCCAGTGTCAGCTTGCTTGATGGTGAATGGGCCCTCTATATCAAATACAATAAAAAATACAATAAAGAAACAAACGCAAACAAACGTTTTAGTAATAAACAGGAATAAAAGTTTTATAAAGTCATCTGCATACTATCAGTTATTCACATCCAATGTGAGAAGACATTTTCAAAGCTAAAGATCATAAAGACAAGGTTAAGAAATTCGCTTTGATGAGAATTTGTAATCATACATGTTGCTATGAATTGAAAAGAAATAGTTACATGAAATGGAGGCAGAAGCAAATTATTGGCAGATGTGCACAGTCATCTACAAACGATTGTTCTTAATACAGGGGACTACATGCAATGCTCTATTATACTCTTCAAATATCTGTCAACATGTAAATTGTGCAGTAAACTATTTAAAAATATCAAACAGTTACTTAAAATTTTAAAAGAATAAAAAAGTTTATAACATTCTATATTTACATTTAGTATCTACTACCAGTAATATGTACAGTACATGTACACTATAATTACAGGGTAACCAAGAGTGTCTTTGTCGATTTTGACTTATTAAAAGAAAAAAGTATACAGCAAATACTGATGAAGTGGCTGCCTACATGTCAAATAAAGAAATAACACAGATAAATGTTTTAGAAATAAAAAAGAATAAGAACTTTATAAAGTCATCTGCACACTCTCAGTAACTTAAGTCCAATGTGAGAGGACATTTTCAAAACTAAAGATCATCAAGACAAGGGCAAGAAATTTTGAGGAGAATTTGGAATCACACATGTTGCTATCCATTGAAAAGGAATTGTTAGATGAATTGAATGCAGAAGTAATTATTGGCAGATTCAAACAATCATATAATGAACACAAACAATTGCTCTTAATATAGTGAACTGTTGTGCTTTTGATCCATTAATGTGTAAATTGTGCATAAAAATGTTTAAAATTATCAACCAATTAAAAAAAAAAATAATTCAATTATGACATTGTACATTTGGTATTTACTTCCAGTAATATGTACATTTCATGTACACTATAATTAGTAATACTCATTTTTCCACAAACAACTTAATGATACCCTTTTTTTCACTATGTATTTTGTTTGTAAAGTTTTATTTATTTGTTATGAAAATTAAAGCATTGTAGGTGAGACCCCTTTGTCTCCTAGCAACCAATATTTTTAAACCAAATCTGTCACTGGTCAAAAGACAATGAAGACTTTTATATAGGAATAAAGTGTTGCGGCTGACACTTGGGTTTGAACACGGATCACCAGAGAGCAAACCCAGGCGATCGTATTTTGAAGAATTAGATCACGTGATAGTAAAGGAAATGTATATATGGGAATTAGCATGATGTCTAAGTGATCACCATTTTTAATCTATTCTCTATTACTATACGGATTCTTATTTGCTACCCACTATATTATTTCTCTATACTGATCATTATACGGATTACTATTTGGATCACAATTCTGTGGTTACTTTTCAAGTGAGTATTATCGAGCAAGTTCTTTTAGTGCAAGTGTTATTCAAAGGCATCTGACACCAGTATTGTTCAACGGTTTACTATAGTTGTATATGTGATTACAAAGTCTCTACTAAAACGACCATTACAAAAAGAAATGAAATTGATCTACATAACACAATGTATAATAATAACAAAATAATAACTCAATGTATAATAATAAAAAAATAAAAGTAAAAAGATATATATGATCTGCAAAAAGCTTATAAAATCTATAATGTCAGTGTATACAAATATTTACATTAACTCTTTATGTGGCTTACAGCCATATCAGGTCGTAACACTGGTACTCATACAATCACTGAAGTTAAGCAACGTCTAGCCTGGTCAGTACCTAGATGGGTGACCACTTGGAAATACCAGGTGCTGTAAGCTTGAATGTTCAGGTGGTGTAATGAATAACAGTTCAGAAATTGGAGGGCTGAGTTCCAATTCCAATCAGGTTCATTATATTCACTAATGTGCAAATACCATTGAGAGTAGTATGAATCCACCTCATCTCTCCCTAGCTATGGGTTAATTAGTAGGGCTTCTATCAGAAAATTATTATTATATACAAAAATTATTACAATTTATAAATATTTTCTGGCTTTAAATAACCTGCAAAAGGTTGATAAGCCATAAAAAACAAAACTAATCTCTGAATCACACTCTTTATGTCCTATTTATGTTAAATGGCATGCTCATTAAAAAAAAAACAATGAAAAATGTTTTTTGGAATAATTTTTGTAGATTAGCATCCATCAGACCATTATTAGAATCAGAATAAAAGAAAATATTGACATTTTACCATATTACAAATGAGGTCCTGTTAATAATATAACAGAATCACAAGTCCCATAGCCATGAGGGTCATAGGGGCCCTAACTACTGCAGTCATAGTAGCAGTGGTGTTCCTTGAGCAAGATAGTCAGATGGAGCCCAAACATCTCTAGGTTGCAGTATTTACATTAGTCGGACTATTGTCCTCATCTTTGTCGCCATATTTGTGGCGTTGGTTAGATCCAGTGACAGACCCAAAGAGTGTGAGTTCAATACCCGTTTCAGGCAGTGGAGAACTTTCAGAGGGAAAATTACCAGGAGATAACTGATAACTGACATCCACCAAACATGGCTCGTGGAACTAGAACAGTCTACCCCAGTGATTGAAATAAAGGGTTCGGTTCAAAATTCCAACCATCTGAAGAAGGCCGGAGCGTACAACGGCCGAAACGTTGTGACAAATATGGCGACAAAGATGAGGACAATAGTCCGACTAATGTAAATACTGTACATAATACCTCATCTCAGAAATATAGACAGATCTCTAGGTTGGTTTGAATTTAGAGTTTTCCTTGTCCTAGACTAGTTGCCAAGGCTATAGGACCCAGTCTGTTATGCTATTTACCCATAGCTGGGGGAAAAGAGATGGATTCATACCTTTCCCAAGCAGGTAAAGGAATGTAATGAACTTGACTGGAATTCAAACTCAGCTTTCTAATTCTTCAGTCTGACCCGCAATCAATTTCTCCACTGTGCCTAATATAAATGCAGTACCAAATTGCTAGAGTTATCTGTACTTTATCTTTATTTACAAATATTAAGTTTGAAACTGTGCCTATGTTATCAATAACTGTGTACTGATGTCCTTTTTCCCTAATTCATAATCATATGCAGTTATCAATGATGTAAGCACAGTTTCAAATTGAGCTATGTTTTGTAAATAACAACTGTCATTACCATATCTTTTCTTTTAAACTATATGCTGGGAAGCACAATGAATCAAGGACTTGAGAAAAGAAAAACAAGATCATTATTATTATTATTAATAATAATAATAATAAGGCAAATTTTGACCTTTGCAAAAAAGTGGAGTGCCAAAAGAACAGTTTTTCCTTTGACACCACTATTATTTTAAATACCTTCCCTCCTCAGCAATGTTTGTTGTTTTAAAAAAGCAATAATTAGAATTGTAATAAAACCTAAAACATATGAAAGTGAATTTATACATTTTCTTTGTTCTTTAAAATTGACAACAAAAATAATAAAAACTATTTATTTATTAGATTGTTTATTTGAATGGTTGGCAAAACATCGGCTAATTGCAAATTGATTCAAACTTTATAAAATGGTAAATAATAAGGATTTCCTTATAGTTGGTTCACATATTTTAAGAATTTAACAAATGCTTATAAATTTATGAATAAAACATTGTTTTCATATTTATTTCTTTATAAATTAGTCAATGATGAATATTGCATTGCAGTAGTTTTAATTACAATTAGTTTTTAGAATGTTGTAAATATAAAATTATTCTTGTAAAAAAAATAATAAATAGTGTTTAATATTTTTGTTTTAAATTCTCAAAAACAAAAAATGTGTAAATTCACTTTCGTCATATGTTTTGGTTTTATTAATTTTCTAATCATCGTTTTATAAAACAATAAACATTGCCAAGGAGTTAAGGTAGTTAAAATAATAGCGGTGTCAAGGGTAAAACCATACTTTTGACACTGTTTTTTTTTGCAGGCATGAAGGTCAAAGTTTGCTAATGATATGAAGTAGTAAGAGGAAAAATGACTCCAAATAGCCAAAAACTGGACTATGATGAATAAAAGAAAAGACTAGAAGCTTCGAAAGATAACTTGAAAAACAATAATGAGGACACTCCTGAAGACAAACCAAAGAAATGGCAGATTAATTGACATAGACATGGTTATGTAGAGGAGACCTTCAAAGAGAAACTGTGTTTCTCTTAATAGTGGTCCCCAAAAAAGCACCATAAGAACCATGTATATAAAGGCCAATGTAAATAAGACAGTAAATATAGATTATGTGGAAATAAAGATAGGAGAGTGAACCTTATAATCAGTTTATGTTGTAAATTAGCCAATACTAGCCTCTGTCATGACTTTTAAAGGCTGCTTGTTTGTTTGATTTGTTTAGTTTTGTTTTATGGCATATCAACACCTCAATGGGTTATTTAATACCGACAAGATTTTTAGGATAGGTTCATATCAATAGAATCTGTATTCTTTGATTTTGTTTGGTTTATTTTGTTTTATAGCATATCAACACCTCAATGGGTTATTTAATACCGACAAGATTTTTAGGATAGGTTCATATTAATAGAATCTGTATTCTTTGATTTTGTTTGGTTTGTTTTATAGCATATCAACACCTCAATGGGTTATTTAATACCGACAAGATTTTTAGGATAGGTTCGTATTAATAGAATCTGTATTCTTTGATTTTGTTTGGTTTATTTTGTTTTATAGCATATCAACACGTCAATGGGTTATTTAATGCTGACAAGATTTTTAGGATAGATTCATATGAATAGAATATGTATTCTTTGGCTTAGTTTGGTTTGGTTTATTTTGTTTTTCGGTATATCAACATCTCAATGGGTTATTTAATGCCAACACGATTTTTATTGCTGGTAATATTTTCCCCCCCAAAATGTATTACTGATAATATATTTTTTTCTTCAAAAATCTATTGCTGGTAATATTTTCCATTTTTCAAAAATGTATTGCTGGTAATAATTTTTTGTTCAAAAATTCATTGCTGGTATTAAAACCTATTTTTACACTTTCATAGTGTTTTGTACTCTTTCTGCGGTAGACCAGTTGCCATCCAAGGCTATAGAACCCGGTCTGTCCTTCTATTTACCAATATCTGGGGTAGAAGAAGAGGATTCATACTTTTCCCAAGGGTATTTGCACGTAAGTGAATGCAATGGATTTGACTGGAATTTGAACTCGGCTCTCCAGTTTCTCAATCCATTACTCCACTGTGCCTCTTTACTATGAGAACTGTTATGTGATATCTATCTTCCTGTATAGCAGTGAATATTTATTTATATTCCCTATCCTCCACAAACAAATTGTACATATGGGGACTACTTAGGACTTCATAGAGACTCTGAGGTATTATGGTGGCTGTAGTAAGAATGGTAAGAATGTACTGTTTTGGTGTAAGAAATACTGTGGTATGTTTGAGTCAGTGATTGTGGCTAGTTAAGTTTATGTTGCCTCGCTCTACCTTTTTTACAAGTACTTCCACAGTAATTGCTCTGAGGAGTTGCGTTCGCTTGTCCCCAGGCCTCATGAATTTAAACGCCCCACGAGGCTGGCATCCCGCTCCCACCCCTACACCGTGGGAACTGTTAGATGTAGACATCTCTTCTACTCCAATAGCTTCATGTCTCGCACATCTCGCCTATGGAACTCCCTTCCCTATTACTGTTTCCCTGACAAATACAATCTCCAACGGTTTAAGTGTAGCGTCAATCGACATCTCCAGTTGCCAAGATCTATCCACTTCCCTTTTCCACATCCTTTCCTTTTTCATTCCTATCTGCTCTCGCTCCAGATCTTCTGTGGCCCCCTTGCCTTGATCGACCCACTGTCTTTCTCTTTCAACACATCCCCTCCTTTGCCACTCCTATCTCCTCTTCCGCCAACCCTTCTTTAACCCCTTGCGTGATAGTGGCCTCCAGCCTTGCTTGGGGTGCTACGATTAAAAAAAAGAAAAAGAAAAAAAAGACAGATGAAGACCAGCCTTAAAATGTTTTTGGGAATAATTTTTGTAGATTAGTATCCATTAGACCATTATTAGAATCAGAATAAAAAAAATATTGACTTTTTACCATATTACAAATGAGGTCCTGTTAATAATATAACAGAATCACAAGTCCCATAGCCATGAGGGTCATAGGGGCCCCAACTACTGCAGTCATAGTAGCAGTGGTGTTCCTTGAGCAAGATAGTCAGATGGAGCCCAAACATCTCTAGGTTGGTTTGAATTTAGAGTTTTCCTTGTCCTCAGTGGGTTATTTAATACCGACAAGATTTTTTGTATAGGTTCATATCAATAGAATCTGTATTCTTTGATTTTGTTTGGTTTATTTTGTTCTATGGCATATCAACACCTCAATGGGTTATTTAATACCGACAAGATTTTTAGGATAGGTTCGTATTAATAGAATCTGTATTCCCACCCCTCCTGTTTTTGTATTTTAACAAAAATAAAAATGACTTTCCTCTTTGGTATCTAGGCTTCTGAATTCAAGCACACTAGTTTTGATAGCAGATACAGAAAGGAAATTGCAGGAGCTCCTACAGAAGGTAGTGAAGGAAAGTGAGAAGAAAGGACTAAGTGTAAACTACAAGAAGACAGAATGCATTGTTATCAGCAAAAGGATAAAAAGAAAATGCAAATTACAAATTGGGGATACTAAAAAACAAACAAGTACAAAAATTTAAATATCTGGGAAGTGTTCTAACAGAGGACAGAAAGTGCGACACTGTGATCCAAAGATGTATTAGGATGGCCAAAGATGCATTCCAAAAGCTAAGCAGAGTATTAAGAGACAGAATATTTCAATAGAAACAAAGAAAAGAGTATTGAACTGTTATGTGATATCTGTCCTCCAGTATGGCGGTGAATGCTGGACAATCTTCTCAAGATGGAGAAGAGACTTGAGACAACAGAAACGTGGTTCTACAGAAGGATGCTGAGAATAACCATGGATCGAAAATGTCAGCAACAACAAAGTTTTAGAGGAAATGGAAACAAAAAGGATACTTATACTTAACATCAGGAAGAGACAGTTGAGTTTTCTGGGACACATAATGAGGAAGGAAGGCTTGGAAAATCTGATACTCACAGTGCAGATTGAAAGCAAAGGGAGACAGAGGAAACAATGCATAACATACTTAATGTGCTTGAGTAAATGGATGGCAGAAAAGGGTTTAAGAGAAATAACAAAAAGACAAAATTTATTAAGAGCTACAATGGACAGGAAGTTGTGGAGAGCCATAATCGCCTACGTCCTGAGGGGACACAGCACATAAAAAGGAACTAGATTGAATGCGCTGTAATGAAAACAGGACAAGAGATTCTGTCTAGTAATCTTTTATTCAATTAAGAATCTTACTACTCGTCTACTTGACAAGCGGAAATGTACAGCTTTTATAGCTTTGATTATCAAAGGGGAGATAATCCATATTCACAACATGCGCATTCTGATGTAAAGGATGTCAGGACAGAATTAGAAATCAGAGAGCTGAGTTCGAATTCCAGTCAGGTTCATTACATTCACTTATGAACAGATGCCGTTGGGAAAGGTATGAATACATCTCTTCTCCCCAAGTTATGGATTAAATATCAGGACAGACTTGGTTCTATGGTACTGCTTTGCAACCAGTCGAAAGCAGAAAGAAATGGCAACCTAATGCGAGAAAATCTTCTGCTTAGTCAGTCATAAATCGAAAGAAACATGATCACCCAAGTGTGTATCACGGATGACACTTAACTGACTGATGGACTAGATTGGGTATCAGGCCACACCATTTTGCTGTTGAAATAGCTAGCTGTAGCCATAAGTTCTTTTCTAATAGTTTCTTTTCTCACACTTCTCACCTGTGGAACTCTTTTCTGATTTCTTTTTTCCCTGCAACCTTCAAAAACTTAAATGCAACATCAATCACTATCGTCTGCCTTCCTAAAAATCTTTTCAATAATGTCGTCTCATTTTCTTCCACGACCAGTAACTCCTTGCACCTTAGTGGCATTATCACCCTGCTTGATTAATATATATGTAATGGCTGGCCACTCATATGCCTGTCTGGTAGGGTGACTAGCCAATTCCTATTGTAGATGCCTGCTCAGGCACTTTTGTGCTTGTTCAACACCCGCAGAAGCCATCTGTGGTTTATACTGCAACTATCCTGAGCCCACCTTCCTTACAGTTTCTGGGAGAGAGCGCATTATCTGCCGTATGCTCAAAACCCTCAGTCACAATGACTTGTGATTTCATGCTAGCTCAACCATTAATGGCTTCCAAATAGTTCCATCTACCCAGTTTCACTCACAAGGCTTGGGTTAATCTGTGGTATGGTTTTCAGACACTTTCCAATGGTGTCATACACTATGGTCGCTTTTTACAGCCTTATAACATCAAGAAGTCACCTTCCTGATAAATTGACCATAGTGTGATTTGAACCCAGGTTTCATGGTCAGAAAGTGAATGTTCTAACTATTTGGCCATATATATCAGGCGTTTTAAAGAACCAATGTGTTAGGAACCAACCAGTGCCCAATTTATCTGAAATTGCCATGGTTAGACAGGAAGTGCCAGTTGTTTGATGACAAGGTTTTGGTTTGCATTACTTTGTGCTATAACACAGTTGTGTACTGTCTTTCAGCCTAGATCTGTGTTTCCATCCTTTAATAAAGATCAGTTATCCTATTTTCAGAATAGCTCTGTTATATATAAAATTAAATGCCATTGTGATGCAGTATACATAGAAAGGTTTAATCAAACATTGGAAAGTTGCATTACACAACATGTGCCTGCTTATTTACAATCCAGTAGTCAGTGTTGTCTATTGAAAACTACCCAATCTGTTCACAACTTGTCCATTGGACAACATTTATTAGACAATTTGGTCTGTGCTGCTGAATATGATGACACATTTTTCTCTATTTTACATAGAGCTTACTCTGTCCACCAACTTAGAGTTCTCAAGGCTGCATACATCAAAGTTCATCAGCCTTGCCTATATAAGCAGAAGGATCATTTAATTCATGCCTTATGTTCAGGGGAATATGAGTAAAATATTTTTCTATTTTATACTTTTTTTGGAACCTTTTATTAACTGCTTTTAATTGTCAATTTGCTTACAATTAAAATCTATTTTAATCATGTTCCAGTTTCCCCTCCTCTTTCACTATTTCTGCAATGGTGCCTACATTATTTTTTCTATTTGCCAACATCTACCTTTTGATAAAGTGTTGTCCGAAAGGGTTTACTTCAAGATGTAATGACATCTTCTTTATATATATATATATATGAAGAAAGTATAGTTTTAATATATATATATATATATATACATATTAAAACTATACTTTCTTTATATATATATCGCCTGACGATTGCACTAGCATGAAACAGACTGTTGCCTCTAAGTGCTGACTTCCATGTCCACTTTTATATATATATATATATATATATATATATATATATATATATATATATATATAAAGAAATATAGTTTCAAGATATGGTAAAATTATGGGATAAGTGTTCAATATCAGAGATAGAGTTTATGTAAATGTAAAAGTGAACATTGAAGTCAACACTCAGAGGTGACGGACTGTTTTATGCTAAATGCAATCATTGGGCCCTTGGTGGCATGAAAGTCTGTCACCTCTGAGGGTTGACTTCAATGTTCACTTTATATCTATATCTATATATATATATATATATATATATATATATATATATATATAGCAGCCTATAACATATGCATACAAATTCATCTACTGAAAAACTCAGAGAAATGAAAAAATTAACTTTTGAAAAAGTCATAAATAGTTTGACTGAACTTTGACAAAAGGACATTTGGCAAAGTTTAATGTTTGGGGAAAAAAAAAAAGTACTTTGTCAAAAGGATAGTTTTTCTGTTGACATCACTATTACTTAAAACTACTGAGACTCTCTCAACAATATTTATTTACAACATTGTAAAATTATGTAAATCAGGTAAAATGTGATATTTATCATTTACCATTTTATAAGGGAAATTGAAAGGAAATCTTTTTATTTAAAAGTTTATAAAAGTCTACAAAATTTTCAACAAATTGCATTCTTTGGAATGGTTGGCAAAAGATTAATGAATTGCAAATCAATTCAAACTTTATAAAATGGTAAATAATAAAGAGTTCATTATATTTGGGTCACTTATTTTTATGATTTAACAAACTTTATAAATTTATGAATAAAAAAATTTTCATGTTTATTTCTTTATAAATTTGTAAATTATAAACATTGCATTGTATTAATTGGTTTGCATTTTTAAGGGTGGCATTTTTGGGGTCCGCATTTTTAGAATGCTATAAATATAAAATTATTCTTGTCAATATACAAATTAATAAATAGATGGTGCTTAATATTTTTGTCGTAAATTCTAAAAGAACAAAGAAAATGTATAAATTTACTTTCATGTGTTCAGGTTTTATTAAAATTCTAATCATAGTTTTGTAAGACAATAAACATTGCTGAGGCGTGAATATAGTACAAAATGATAGTGGTGTTAAGGGAAAAACTGTCCTTTTGACTGACCATTTTATTGCAGGCATGAAGGCTAAACTTTGCTGAAATAGATATATCAGAAACACTGTTTGGTTTTAGTGGGGGAAAGAGAGCATAGATACTAATAATAAAGAGAGAAAGGGAGATAGAGGAAGTGCTAATGCTCTCCTGTGTTTAACATCTGCTTTGTAGCGGACCGTGGGGGGGGGGGTGAAGATGTGAAGAGATATCAGAAGGTTAAACTTTCCTGCTGGCGGGTCCAGCTACATGAGAGTGTCGGACTTTAATTAAGTCCAAAGAAGACAAAGAAAACAAACGAGACCGATATACATGGGTAAACAAATATATATTAATAACAAAACAAGTTACACAAAGACATGGACTGTTACATAGGGTTTGTATGGAGAAATTATGTGTGTGTGTTGTAAGTGTTCGTACGTATGCATATTGTTCTTAGCGCGTTCCCAGAATTTAGGAAACGCTGTATCTGTGAGAGGTCACATATTGGTGAAAAAAGTGGAAAAAGAAAGATTTTACCTCGTCTCTGCGTGAGGTAGCGGCCTGAGGCCTAAGTCGGAAAAAAGAGAGAGAGAGAGGGGTCAGCCAGTATTTATAGCCAGGGAAGAGAGACCCCTGTCGAAGGATTAAAGAACTGAGGAGGAGCTAACTGCGACAGCTTCAGTGAAATGGAAAACCTTGTCAATTTTTAATTTTTTTCATTTGTACCCTCTTCTTAAAATATTGACCCACATTCACATTTATAGTTGTTTTTACAATTTTTGTTAAAGTTTTTCAGTTCAAATATTTAGCAAAACAATAAGAACTTTCCCTGGGTATTTTAAAGTTGTGGAACTCCCAATGAGCTTACTTAGTCATTAACTTAAGAATTATGATTAATTAGAAAATTCAGACACTATTTACATTATTCAGACTCTTGTCCTCATCTTTGTCACCATATTTATTACAACGTTTCAGCCGTTGTACGCTCCGGCCTTCTTCAGGTAGTTGGAATGTCAAACTGACCCCTTTATTTTGCTCACTGGAGAAGACTGTTCTAGTTCCACATGCCATGTTTAATGGATGTCAGTTATCGCCTGTTAATTCCCCTCTCCAAGTTCTTAACAGGGTATTGAACTCACACTCTTTCGGTCTTGTCACTTGATCTAACCAACGCCTTTATCCACTGTCCCATGTGTCCTTGGCGACAAAGATGAGGACAATAGTCTGAATAATGTAAATAGTGTACATAATACCTCATCTCAAAAATATAGACAGATAGAAAATTCAGATTGGAAAAATCGTAACATTTTCACCAGTACTGCTAGTAGAGTAAGATTAGTGAAAGATTAAAGTCAGGCAGTAGGTATAGCGTTTTGGCACTCAGTAACAGCTGTGAAAGAATTCTTCTGAACTATGTTTATAACGGTAAGTTCAGATGATATTTTTTTTTATTTTTTGATACTTATTTACATAAAAATTGTTCATTTTTGTCTAAGAATCATAGCAGTATTATTTGCCTAGCCCAACATATTTTTTCAGGACACTCCAATGAGGACACGATACATGTACAAAAGAAAGATTTTTGACAGGAATTACAACAGAGGGTGCAATCTTGAGAAATGCGGAGAAAACAGCCCACAGTTACTGGATACGTAAATATTTATCATCATTAAAATAAAATCTGATCACGAAGCTAAGATATTTGGAATCTGTTCGTGGCGAGCGTTTTTTTTTTTTTTTGGTATTTGACATAAAAAGTGAGGAGCGGAATTTTATTAAAACATTTGATCTCCCGTCCGGTAAACAAAAAATAAATAAATAGATAAATAAAAAAAACCGTAATATTTCCAATGTTGTTAGTTTGTTTCTTGTTTTTGTTACTAACTTTATTTTATTTTCTTTCCAGCAAGACAAAAATGATATCGACAATGACAACTCAAAAATTTCCAAAGAGAACAAGGTTAATTTCTCTTTGCTTACAGAAACGGGACGACAAGGAAAGAATTAATGAATTAAAACTTAAATTTAAATAAAAAAATAAATAAATCAAGAAGCTTCTGAAGTAATATTTAATTTCTAAGAAATGTATTTAATTTTTTTTTTAAATTTCGTGAATTTTCTTGACCTTACTGTACCTACGCACTGGTAATTAGTTTTTTCTTTTTTTTTTTTTTCATCATAAAAACTTTTTTTTTTAACATCAATAAGTAAGCACAATAGGCATTTATTAAATTTAAAATTGAATTAGATAAAATTTTGACAGTGGAAAATTAATGTCTTCTCTTTTTTTAAAATCTTTTTTTTAAACTAGTAGTTTGTTTAAATTGCGAAATTACATAAACATCTCTATTTCCGCCTTCTAATTAGTAAGTAAAAGTACGTACTAGTTACTTTTACTTTTTATTATTCACATTATTATTCCTTCCTATCAAAAAAATATCATTTCTAAATTTCATCCATGATTCTTCGACCAGAAGTGTCAAAAACCATAATTTTTATTTAGATTACACTTTTTGTCATTTTTCTCTTTTTAATTTGCAAAGGAAGAGCTGACCTGTAACCGGGATTTTTTCCGCCGACAAAACTGTTTTTTTATTTTTTTTTTATTTTGTTAATTAAGAAGGGTGAGGTGTATTTTTCTCCTCTCATCCATCAGATCTACAAGTCGGATTAAAAACAAAAAAAATCCTACCAACAACAGAGACTACTACTACAAATTCATTGACAATTGTTAGTGTTGTTAGTGAACCACGTTTTTCCTTTTTTTTTTTTTTTTTTTTTTTTTTTTTGAGATATCGTACACAAAACTTGATTCAGTTTACCTGAAGAAGTGTGCATGACGTTATACATCTGAGCTTCTCTCTCTGCCAAACGGCTTTTCACTGGTCTATACAACTCCTTCTCCATCCTTTAGGGCCCGCTGGTGCATTCGCCATCCCAGAAGTGTGGACTGCATTTGTTTGCTGATTTGTAACAACAACAACAAACAAAAAAAAATGTCAAGAGAGAAAGAGAGAGAGAAAAAGAAAAAGAGAGGGGGCGGAGAAAATAGCCTGACAGTCACACACACACACTTTTGTTTCTGGTCCAGAATGACTTCAAGACCAAGAAGGAACTACTTGTTCGGATCAGTCTATTCCACGTGTATGTGTGCCACGAACTACAGCCACAACGCACTCGCAGAAATCGATGGGAGAGAAAGCGAAAACGGGAAATAACCTCGACAGCAACATTTCACGGTGATGAGGACAATGATAATGGTGATGGTAATGATGTTATCAGGGCTGCTGCTATTTGTAACTACACACAACACTCGCAATTTAGAAAGAAAGAAAGAAAGATAGGGAGGGAGGGAGGGAGAGAAAACAAGAGAAAGAAAGAAAAAAGACAGAAAGAAGAGAGAGAGAGAGAAACGGCAAAAGAAAGAAAGAAAGAGAGAAAAAAGAAAAGTAGAAAGACAGAGAAAACAAAAGAAAGAGTGAGAGAGTAAACAAGAGAAAGAAAGAGATGGAGAGAAAACAAGTGAAAGAAAGAAAGAAAGAAAGAAAGAAAGAAAGGGAGAAAAAACGAAAGAAAGATAAAACAAAAAAGGAAAAGAAAGAAAGGAAGAGAGAGAGAACAAAAGAAAGACAGAAGGAGACAGGGAAAACAAAGGAAAGAAAGATAGAGAGAGTAAACAAGAGAAAGAAAGAAAAAGAAAGAAAGAAAGAAAGAAAGAAAGAGAGGGAGAGAAAACAAAAAAGAAAGAAAGAAAGAAAGGAAGAGGGAAAATAAACGAAACGAAGAAAAAGAAACAGAGGGAGAGAGAACAAGTGAAAGAAAGAATGAAAGAGTTGGAGAGAAAACAAGAGAAAGAAAGAAAAAAGAAAGAACGAAAACCAAAGAAAAAAAAATGAAAGAATAAGAAAAAGGTGAAAGAAAGTCTGGTTTTCTTCGGCAGTTCGATAAAAAAAGGAAGAAACCGCGAAGAAACAACGAAACAAGAATATCATCAATCGATGATATCGAATGATCGATCGAATTACTGATTCGTTTTTGCTGAGTATTTTTCCTCTTCACTGCAAAAATACAAAACATGGCTCGAAGTATTTTCAAAAATCACCCATTTTATGAATCAAAGAAGGAATACTTGTAGGAGAAAAAAAGTGAAAGAAAGAGAGAGTGAGGGAGAGAAAAAGAAAGAAAGACCGTGTATAAGAAGAAGGAATAAGAAAGAAAGAAAGAAAGAAAGAAAGAAAGAAAGAAAGAAAGAAAAAAAGCGAAATATTCGCACGTGTTCAAAATATGTTCTCAAAGTAACGCGTTTAGCAAAATCTAAAACATTTCATGTTTTAATTGGAGTATGGCTAAAAATGTATAATGTTTTCCTCGGGGCGTAGTTCTAATAGCAGACATAGAAAGAAAATATCAGGAACTCCTACAAAAGGTAGTAAAAGGAAAGCGAGAAGAAAGGACTATCCACCAATTGAAAGCAGAGTTTGTGTTTGTCAACAAAAGCAACAGCCCAAAATGCAATAAGTCTAAGAATTTACGAACATTTAAATATCTGGGAAATGGTCTAACAGCGGAGGGGAGACGTGACACCGAAATCTGAAGGTGCACTGTAATAGCTAAAGATGCTTTCCAAAAACTAAGCAAATTATTAAGAAACAGGGAAGTTTAGTTAGAAACAAAGAAAAGAATATTAAACTATTAAGCAATATCATTCCCCCTATATGGCAATAAATACTGGACAATCTCCTCGCAAAAAGACAGATTCGAAGCAGAAGAATTACGGTTCAATGCTGAGAAAAATGCTTGAAAAAAGTGATTTGAGAATTCACTCCCGGATATGATTCGGGCCTTTCTATTGGATGACAAACAAACTTCGCGTCGGCTCGCAAAAAGGTCCGTAAAATAATTTTGTTTCTGAGAATTGAAGATTATTTGAATTTTGTTTTTAAATGTTTCCTAGATTTCTATTGACCGAAAAACATTTCGCATCAAGGTGTGAAATTTCACGAGTTTTGTTTTGGATTCGCTTTTGCGTGTGTGTTAAGCAAAGTTTGTAAATTCGAGTCTTTTTAATTTCTAACAAAATCAATGAGTCAGTGCTTAGCATTTGAATTTTAAATCTAGATCTTGTTTTGTTCACTACAAATTTACTTTATGCGTTATTTTATACTTCGAACTTAGTAAAATTTGAATGAATTCTACGAGGAAGTGCCGAGGTTTCCGACCCGATTCACTTCGTAAAATCAGTCTTCTGATGTTTGGTCAGTTTTAATTTGGGTTACTCTAAATTACTTCATGTTTAACAACTTGAAATGAATTCAGAAGTTTATGGTTTAGAATAGGTTTTCACAAAATACGGCCTCCAAGTCTATTTACTGTAGCCCTCCTAGGATTTTCAAAATATTACTAGGTTATTTTGAAAATAATGTGGGATCGACGCTACCCACACCTTCATTGTGACGCACGCGCGACATTTTCACCCCTTCCTCTCACGTTCGGTCAGTCATAGTAGTAAACCGTCGTCTTAGCCGAGGATGAGGAAGAATTTGTTTTTCGCGCGCTTTTGCGTGACGTCACGGCAAATTTGGCGTTTCAAAATTAGTCGCCCCAGGTCGCTCGACCTGACCGGGCCGGCTCACTTTCCTCTCGCCGGTGAACCCATAGATACTGGCAGAGAATTTTATTCGGCAAAAACCTTGCCTAGACCTCATGGCTCGTCTCGGTATCTTAATACAGACAACACAGTTATCACCTTCATGACAGAAGCTAACGTCTACCGAGATCTCAATCCCAGGAACTTCCAACCTGATGAACAAGCATTTTTCACATTCTTCGAACGCATACTTTCAGAACCTGTCACTTTAAAAAGAACTACATACACTCACAATCATAAACTCTCGCAGTGAGTATTTTTCCTTGCCGTATGTTACTATGCATTACAACTGACTTTCTGAACATTTATTCTCGAAGAACTCCTTCCCGCCATAGTCATCTTTGATTTGAATTTTGGCGCGTGATCTAATTTCATTCACTACAACATTTCCCAGTACATTTACTGAAGGTCTTCACAGAAGACAATTTACTAATCTACCTGAACTCTTCTTCAACATTTCCCAGTACATTTACTGAAGGTCTTCACAGAAGACAATTTACTAATCTACCTAAACTCTTCTTCAACTACATTCCAGTACATTTACTGAAGGTCTTCACTGAAGACACTACTTGTTAAACTCTAAATAAAAATTCTATATTTGTTCTCTTGACCAGGCTTATCTTCGTCATTCCTCCTGCTTATTTATTCTTACTTTGATTGTGGATTCGGTAGTGGTGTGTGGTGTCTGGCACAAGGCCATTCCGTAAACCAGCGCTGCATCCCTATCGGGGTACGCAACAAGATTGGTGACCCCGACGTGATGGACAGGCAAGACCAACAGAGAACAAATTCAACCTTCTTCTGTGCTGAAACAGAAAACGTGTAAACCCTACTTCTCAAAGGCGACTCACTGTCCTTTCTTACCTACGACGATGCAATTGAATGACCTAAAGAATTTTGCAAGAACGGTATTCTACCGTCAATAACATGCAAAATTCTCACACATGGCCATACTCGCCATTTCCCCGGAACAACCTCATCTTTTAGGCGGACGTCCGTCGAGGACAGTAAACAGGTTGACGGGACGACAAACCCAACTCTACTTGAAGCACCGGATAAAAGCTGATCACTACCAACCTTCTCTGACTCACTAGAGACATACTGCACATTTCGTCGATTACAGACACTTCTTCTTTTCAGCACATGAGAATACTCTTCAAATCTTTTCACTCTTTCTAAAAAGTTCGTTACCTTTTCGTTAAATGTCTGCCGACATTTAATCCAAGAAGGGAGCTGTGTGGGATCGACGCTACCCACACCTTCATTGTGACGCACGCGCGACATTTTCACCCCTTCCTCTCACGTTCGGTCAGTCATAGTAGTAAACCGTCGTCTTAGCCGAGGATGAGGAAGAATTTTTTTTTCGCGCGCTTTTGCGTGACGTCACGGCAAATTTGGCGTTTCAAAATTAGTCGCCCCAGGTCGCTCGACCTGACCGGGCCGGCTCACTTTCCTCTCGCCGGTGAACCCATAGATACTGGCAGAGAATTTTATTCGGCAAAAACCTTGCCTAGACCTCATGGCTCGTCTCGGTATCTTAATACAGACAACACAGTTATCACCTTCATGACAGAAGCTAACGTCTACCGAGATCTCAATCCCAGGAACTTCCAACCTGATGAACAAGCATTTTTCACATTCTTCGAACGCATACTTTCAGAACCTGTCACTTTAAAAAGAACTACATACACTCACAATCATAAACTCTCGCAGTGAGTATTTTTCCTTGCCGTATGTTACTATGCATTACAACTGACTTTCTGAACATTTATTCTCGAAGAACTCCTTCCCGCCATAGTCATCTTTGATTTGAATTTTGGCGCGTGATCTAATTTCATTCACTACAACATTTCCCAGTACATTTACTGAAGGTCTTCACAGAAGACAATTTACTAATCTACCTGAACTCTTCTTCAACATTTCCCAGTACATTTACTGAAGGTCTTCACAGAAGACAATTTACTAATCTACCTAAACTCTTCTTCAACTACATTCCAGTACATTTACTGAAGGTCTTCACTGAAGACACTACTTGTTAAACTCTAAATAAAAATTCTATATTTGTTCTCTTGACCAGGCTTATCTTCGTCATTCCTCCTGCTTATTTATTCTTACTTTGATTGTGGATTCGGTAGTGGTGTGTGGTGTCTGGCACAAGGCCATTCCGTAAACCAGCGCTGCATCCCTATCGTGGTCCGCAACAATAATGCCCGATTTTAGAAACAGCTTTTATTCCTGAATTAAACTATTGGGATCGTCTACACGTGACGACACCCCCAATCTTGTAATGAACCATCCTCGTATCATCGACGTTAACGAATGAAATCCGTAGAATGTAAATAAACCAATCATATCGTTCGTTGCATGTTCCCGCCTAAATACGAATTTTGGAACAGGCAAGGAACTCGCTTCTTAGAGATTTCAGTCAGTTTGCACGATTCACCGTTTCGACACGGACCGATTTTTTTTCGTTGCTCCGCTAAACAAATTCGAACCTATTCATCCACCAGCTACTTCAAGAATTCCAGCCGAACTTGAATTCTCCAACTAAAACGCAATCCTGATAAAGCAAACTCAGCAGCAACAGTAGCTTGGCAATTCAACGAACATCTTCAGTTAATATATTTAAAGTTGTTACTAATCAACTACAAAGAAATATTAACTCAACATACAAAGGTATGCAACTCCGTTCAACTTACTTTTCTCTCTCAAGCATACATCTTTACATTCTAAGGAAAAATAGATAAATTGTCGTTTTCTATTGTCATTGATTTAATTCTAAATCAAACTATTCCTTCCAATCGAAGAACTGATCAAACGAACTGGATGCAGACACATGAACATTAATCTTCTTAAATAACAATCGATCTTACGTACCCCACACAAGTTGTTTGTATATAAATGATTTCGGAATTGTTCTTGTTCAAAATATCGTCGACGTCGTTATTTTCGTCTTGTCTTTGTTTGCATGATATATGTTTAATATCTCTTCAAAAATTGTTGTTGGAAAATTTGAACACGCATTCAGCCAATGTCTAATGACCAAAAACCCTGCTTATTAATTAATCTACTCAACATTTCTCCGAAGTTCCACAACAAAACAGATTTTAAATCAGTCAAAATATGAACTCGGAACATCTGTACTTTTGTATCATCAACTTACTAGTTTATTTGTACCGTTACGATAAAAATCTAAAGGTTTGGACGCCAAGAAATCTTTGAATGCAGTTTCTACATCTTTGCCAAGGAATGTTTCTTGGCTTAAAAACATTGTCAAAATACTTGAAAAGTGGTCGTCAATTGGCAAGAGATTTTAGAGGACCGTGGGTTTAAGTGTTGTTGAATTAGGTACACGTGCTATTTATTCTTGCTAGAAAGTCCAACTACAAGAACATGGCGGACTCAATTTGAGTCCAACCGAAGATGTAAAGAAAACAAACAAGACCGATGTATATACGAGGGTCATTCAATAAATAAGGTGAATTTTTCCGTATAAGGACTTCTAATACAGATAGAAGCTTACTCTTGTTTTATTTTTTACTTCTTTTTCACATGGATTTAATTTCTTTAGCAGATTAAAAATAAACTTTGAGAGTTTTGGCGATTAACAAAGATGGCCGACCAAGAAGCATGCTCCAGGATTGAACAGCGGTCAGTTATCACGTTTTTGGTTGCTGAAGGGTGCAAACCAGTTGACATTCATAGGAGAATGTCAACTGTGTATGGCGCCACATGTTTCAGCCAAAAGAAATTTCTACAAGTGGGCTAAATTGTTTAAAGAAGGACGGAGCAGTGTTGAGGATGAAGACAGGCCTGGGAGGCCTACAGAAGTGAGGTCTCCTGAGATGATCGAATCAGTCAATGACCTCATTCACTCTGACAGAAGGGTGACAGTGGATGACATTGCAAGGACTTTGAGCTTATCTGTTGGGATCATCAGTCAGAAGTAGTCATCTTGCATCATGACAACGCAAGGCCTCACACAGCAGCCCAAACAGTGCAGACCATCAACGAGCTGGGCTGGGAACTGCTCCCTATCCCCCCTTACAGCCCAGACTTTGCCCCTTCAGACTTTCACCTGTTTGGTCCCTTGAAAACGTTCACGAGAGGCACGAAGTTTAAAAGTGACGATGAAGTCAAAAGTGTTGTGAGCGACTGGCTGAGACATCAGTCCAAAGATTTTTACGCTGAGGGAATACGGAACCTTGTGCACAGATGGGAAAAGTGTGTGACAGTGCTGGGAGAGTACGTTGAACAATAAAAAAAAGTAAGCTTCTATCTGTATTAGAAGTCTTTATACCGAAAAATGCACCTTTATTGAATGACCCTCGTATATACAAACATGTATATGTATTAAACAACAAAGTTTACAATGAACATAGGCATTAACATTTGTGTCTGTGTGAGTGTTTCATGGCGTTTTCCCACAAGTGGGCAAAACGCAGATCTCTGCGAGAGATCACATTTTTAAACGTGTCCGCTGAAGTGCAAAGTGAAAAAGGGAGCGAGCCAAGAAATCGCCCAGTATTTATAGTGTAGGGAGAGCGTGCCCTACTGAAATATTTGGACAATTAAGGAGGAGTAAACTCCGACAAGATTAGGGAAATATGGTGGATGTGTCAAAGTCTCGTCCATGTGGCGATTCTGGAACTCTGAAAGTGGGGCGGGGGCGAGATTTTTCTGTGGAGGAGGAAGGGGCAAATTCAAGCAGCGTCTTTATTTTCATACTACATCACTATCGTATACACAACTTAGGAATGAGTTTTAGTATAAGTATGTTACTTCACTAAATTAAACGGAATAACTTTTCATTCATAGTAGTGAAGTTCTAATCTATTCTTGCTTCTTAAAGAGCAGAGTCAATTTACCCTACTACTAGCTCAAAAAATGTAAGCTTGATTGAATGGTCGGATTCGAGGTATAGTCGGTAACTGGATAATTTGTAGTGGATGGGTTTAGTTATCGGTGATTTGTAGTGGATGGGTTTAGTTATCGGAGTTTTATTTTGATATCTCTAAACTAGAAATACTTTTGTATTAGACGCACTCAGAGATATCGTCGTATTAGACGTACTCAGAGATATCGTCGTATTAGACGTACTCAGAGATATCGTCGTCGCTAAACTGGTCTCTGTATATGTCCTTCTTTAGCCTGATCTTCGCAGATGTGAATGTAATAAAAAAAAGCTAAATGAAAAAGAAAACGCAGGGGGAAAAGTACTGAAGATCAAATCTTATCAAAATCAGAGACTGATATAGTTTCATAAATTTTTTAAGCTTAGAAAAATGGGGGGGGGGGTAACTGAGAGGCCAGCCAAAATTCGGGGGACTTTGGTCCCTTATGTCCCCTCCTCCTGTAGAATCGCCACTGCTCGTATCCCAAGTCGGTGAGCTTCTGCAGTGTCATCGTATCCGGACATTATTATGAAGCAAAATTGGACCTCGTCAGTTGGCCAATATTGGTTGCATTTTGCTTAACTGAATGTGGCATTTCATCCAGTTACTAGCAGTGAACTTCGGCAGTGATGCTCTAGTTAGATTCCAGAAAGCAGTAATGAGTAACGCCAATGGCGGACCACCAACCAGTTAACTTAATTGGTGCAATTTCTGTTTTGAAAAATGTTTGGGTTCTTCGTCACGATCAAGCCATTAAGCCAATCGTTTGCAGTTGTCATAAAGGATCCATTTCTCATCACAAGTCAGTATTCGATCAAGAAATGAATCAATCGAATTTCGCAGATGCAGCATCAAACACTTCAAAACGCCGAACTCTTTGACTTTCTCTAAGTTCAAGTGGAACCCATTTATTGAGTTTCTTCATCATGCCAATTTTCTTGAGATGGTTCGAGATTGTTGAGATGTGACACCCATTATTCAGCCAATATTTGTGTTTGATGAAGAAGACTTTGGTTGTATGTGTGCATTTGCACCCTCTTTTCACTCAGTAATTTACTCTAAAAATTTACAATTGCGGCTAATTTTCTGCGAACATTGTGGCACTGTAGGGATATATTATTATTATTATTATTATTATTATTATACATAAATAAAAGTAAAATAAAAAATAATGAAAATTATAAATAAAATAAAATAAAACAATAACATAAAAACGTTGTATAAAATAATTTGAATAAAAATTTAAAATAATAAAACTCTTCCAGAATACAACAAAAACTGTTCCTGTCGGAAATACAGACATCTCGCCAAAAGACGTTAAAACAATCTCTTCGCCACGAACCTTGCTACAGACAACACGTGTTCGACCTCTCTCTGTGATATGACTTGTAATACTACGGAGTAACTTCTCTCTTTTATCACATGTAACATTAAACAATTGTAACCTAAAAATAGACACACCCTGACACAAAAATTATGAATAAATTGTACGAAATTAACATACAATTTATCATGCTTTTCCTGTTATTTCTGTATGTTTTATTTCCTATCAAGTATGCTTTTGTCTCCGTGAACGCAAAGCTAATTTCTGCTGCTATGATGTGAATGAACCCCCACAGTACTTTACATTTTTTAATTGTGAAGACTTGGTTTAGACGGTCAAATATTTTTTAGGAAGGTGCTTTTCACAATGAAGTGAATATTTTTATTACTTTAAAAATAAGTCAGTCTTAAATAAATGTTTAATCGTCTACGTTGCTTTTTTTTGTACACGTTCTTTTGAGAGAAGTATATTTTTAAGAAAGCTAGACAGTTTGTGAAAAAAAAAGTGTTACATGTGTATATCTTTTAGGCTGAGCGGTTAAAAACCGCCAAAATTGATATGTATTCACATTGAATTTGCGAAAAGGTATTTTTTTTTTTTCAGATTTATTGGCCTTTATTGGAGCATTTTATGATCCTCTTTTTTGCATAAAAAGAATTTCGGTCAGCATATAACTCCAGAAGGCATTTTTGCCATCAAACAGAAAGCATCTATAAATCAAGGCATTCAGACGAGAAGCCAGCTACAGAGAGCTTGAGGAATTTTGAAGTTCATAAGTGAAAAATCTCCTGCGATTGGACAACAAATAACGAAAAAGAATATAGAAGTTTCTCAAAAGTTTCAGTGAAGCAATAACAGTGAGAATTAAAAAGACATTTTAAAAATGGCTATATACCTCAGAGACGCCCGTGAGATAAGTAAAAGGAGTTTTTTTTTCTTTTTTTTCGTTTATTCTCAAACGGTGGTTGCACCTTTGTTATACTGCCTTCCTGAATGTGATTTCTCTTATGGCCATTTTCGAAATTGTGATCTTTTTTTTCATTTTCAATAGTAATCTTTTTTCTTCGCAACATATCAGAAATTGTTATCCTGATTTACCGTATTTTCTAGCTTACAAGACGCAATTTTTTTTTCATAAAAATACCCTGAAAAGTACGTGTGCGTCTTCCAAGACGAATGTAAGGCAACGCACAGGCTCAAGTAAACCTAATTGGCTTGACTGATAGGGACGTGGATTTGTATGTTGATTCATTACACTGTAATGCTAGTTATCTAATTCAGCTTTTATATGATGTAACCTCATACTTAGCTGTTACAAGTATTTCCAAGACTACAAACCTTCCTGGAGCCAAGCCACAAGCTTAAACATACTCTGTTTACTAGCAGCGGCGGGAGCCTTTTTGCTCTTGATTAGTATGTCATTGCCATACAAATAAAATCAGACGAGTGATTAATGTAAACAATACGTGGCGCCAGTATGTGAGAGACGCATCGTGAATGTGTTGTATGAAAATGGCATTTTTAGAAATTTCTTTCCAATATTAGGGTGCGTCTTCCAAGCCGCAGCGTCTTGTAAGCCGGAAAATACGGTAATAGGCCCACAAAAGGAAATTTTTATGCAGATTTTGTATTTGTACCTTTTTTTTGCCTATACTATAATAAATGTTTCTTCTTTAAGATTTTACGCAACGCTTGCGTTTTGTTATTTGTGCCTATTTTAATTTTAGGGAGAAGAGAAGCGAGTGTTCTCTTTCCCGTTCTATTCCTACTAACTAGGATTTTGTGTTTGGCACAAGGATTTAGGATTTAGTAGAGAATTCGATTTTTATAAATACACTATAACTCTCCAAATCTGAACATAGCATAATCTAGACTTCTTTGAATATGGGCTCATCTTCAAATCCGAACGTTTGTATTGACACAAAATATGAAGGCTTTTCTTCCTCGAATCAGAACAGTACCCTCAATACCGATATACAATAGAACTCCCCAAATCTGAATACAGCATAACCTACACTTCCTCGAATTAAACTTCCTCGAATTTGGACTCATCTTCAAATCCGAACTTTTGTATTACTATAAATATGGAACCTTTTCTTCCTCGAATCAGAACAGTACCCATCTCGGATGTTTGGTCTAGCTAGGAATCGTACTGTATATCTTTATTCTTGTCTGCCTTTACAGATTGTAATTGTTTTTTAATAAGATATTTAATAAATTTTTAAACATTTCATAAAGTGTCTTAGTTTAATACAATATTTGTTTATTTTATGATGTCAACGATTACTCGTCACTTTCGTCATGCTCGTTGGAGTAGAGACTGTAGCGACTGCTACGCTTTCCACGCCCACAATTTATTCGCCTGCGATTGGCTAGTAAATAAATACTGTCTTTCCATAAGATAATTTAGCAATCGCAGTCACCACTTTGAATTTTTTTCTGTCGTGAACTTGCTCACATGTGTCTTTGTTACAAAATCAGTGATTGGTCGAATTTTAACCAATCAAATATTTTTGTGCTAAAACAACTTTCCCGCGTTGTCGCCTGGAGCCTACCAGCAGCAGATATAAACAAGCGGTTTGTTCCACAATTTTCAGTAGAGTCCAGATATTACGCTTGTCTACACAAATCCACGACTTTACTCACAACACACACACAGATTTTTGTATCACATTACACTATTCTTCTTCTCTGTGACTAAGCCAAGTTGACAAACCAGCACTCTGTTAATTAAACAAACGACACATTTCTTAATTGACTGTATTCCCATCTACACCAGACATTCTATTCAACATAGAATCCTGAACATTCTTATCCAAGATAAATTCTTTCGAACATTCAATCTTATTCAGAATACAGTTAAAGGGGAACAACCTTTTCTCCCTTATTTACTACACAACATTACATGATTGTTTTGTATGTTATTGTTTCAATATATATTACATTGTTGCTGCACAATTGGAGTCTCGTTGTTTTTTCTTGAATCGTTAAATGTATAATAGTTAAATGCTCTTAGAACACGCAATTACATTTGATAACCTCAACGCATAAACTAAGCAGCATCCACAAGACTTTGTACTCACAGATAAAACTATAATACGCCGTTGAACAATACTGGTGTCAGACATCTATTGAATATCACTGGCACTAATAGTACTTGCTCGATAATACTCGCTCGAATAGAAATCCGTATAGTGATCCGAATAGAGAAATAATATAGTGAATAGAGTAGAGAATAGTGGTCCGTATAGTAACAGAGGATAGAATAGAAATAGCTATCCGAATAGTAATAGAGGTTAAACTAGAAATGACGATCATTAGTCGTCAGCTACTTCCTATGTATATGCGTTTCCTCTATGGTTACGTGATCCACTTGACTTAATTCAATAATGGGACCGCCTGTCTTTGCTCACTAGCGGTCTATGTTCAAACTCATATATTTTTATAGCAGTTTAGCACAAATTTTTTCATTACTATTGGTTGTCAATTATTTTTTGTACATTTATGCATTCAATCCACACTTTAAATAAAAACGAATCAACATTACAAACTACCTTTTGTATCCTAAACTCTAGAATTTAATAAAAATTTAAAACTTGCCACATCAGCCTTTTCTTCCTTGAATCCGAACAGTAGCCTCAATACCGAACATCTCGGACGTTCGGTTTATGGAGTTGGACTGTATTATATAAGGATATTCAAATATAAGTAAAAGCTTAGACTCTACTTTATAAAAAACAACACTATTTGACTACACCATAAAACCATATTTATTCACTTTCATCATCTTATTTGGCAAACCTGTCAGCGGGGCTTAGAACGCGACGACTGAATCCCTTACAGAGTGGAATGCAGTCCTATCGGACGGATACTTGCCTTTACGTTCTTGACTCTAGTGAAAACAAGACGTATGTCTATAACACTTAACCCGGTGATCGATTCTGGGTCAGCCTGGTCAGCAGTGACCAGACGTTCTGATCCTTCCGACACAATGTCTATACCAGAAAATGTCTTAGTCCTCAGGGTCATAGGACGACGAATTGATTGCAGGGTCAATACCACGCTGTTCAATAGTGTTGCGATTCAACGGTCGTTGATCGCTATCCATTCAGTCACCACCCCATTCCGCCTACTCTGTGTTTCTTGATCACAGAGCTGGTAGGGATCGATTAATGGTCAATATCGTAGCGTTGATTCAAACCACGGCGAACTGTGCTATGATGAAAAAGTAGAAACGTCTTTTTGCAGACGTAATAAAAACGAAAAAAAAGTCTTCGGGTCAATTCTCGATTTGGTTTATGTAGTCCTTGGTATAACAAATTTAACCATTCCCACTGAAATCTCTTTAGTGAAACTTTTGTCTATCGGTGCGAATTTCTTGGAACAAGGCTAAAAGTCAGGAATTCTCTCGGTAGTAGGTCACGTGGGTTTCAGCAGCTCCTTCACCGCTGTTTCGTCTCATCTTCTGTCTGCAAGTCTAACTGCAACTACTTGAGTCACTCGAGCGCCCCGCTTATATTTACTTTGGTTCAATATCGGAGTGGGTGGGTGCTGATGGTGTTTGGGAATTTGGGTTTTCCCCAGGTTTCTGTAACGATTACAACAAAGGTCCTTTGTTGTCGAGTTTGTAATATTAATTATTTCTCTGTTCTTACAGATAGTGGTTTCAGGTATTGTCCCACCCGTATAACTTATTCATTCTCTTATCTATGCCCCGCATCATTACTTCCAAATGAGCAGAGATAATTTCTCCGTCTCTCTTGGTATCTCAACGAAGCCCGCCACCTTAGCGATTTCTTTAACAACTCCGATTTTCAAACTGCGTGGGTAGGAAGGCAGTCTTAACTTTTAGTCATTAACTGTACTTAACTTTTTCATTTTCAATAATAGTACCGATGAACCCCAAAAGCACATTCCCTATCTGAATTCCTTCAACGCAGGATAAAATCCTAAGGTCGGTGAGGCTATTTCCGTCTGCTGAAAGACAGGCATTGGCCAGTCTCTTGATTCTGCCTTTTCCCCCAAATTATCAAATATTATACTCAATTGGTCTTTTCTTTCTTCCTGGTAATCATGAGACATGGTCTCGTCACTTGCACTTTAAGGCAAGCAGGCATAAATCTATATGTCACCTCATGTTTTTAACCCTTTCTGTCTGTCCCAAGTCATATTCTAAATTAACCCTTTCTTTTCCTTTTTTATAGTGTCACATGTCTACATACTCTAGTAAACTTCAAATATCTCAATGTGTGGATCAGTTACAACAAATTTAGTAGAGATAAGGAAACTTAATATAGAATAGGCTGCGCTAGGGAGTTTCACCCAACACCGCAAATAGCTACAAAACCAAAACATTAACCTCAAAACTCTAGTTATGTTCTTAAATAGCCTCGGTAGACCGAGACTTTCATATGGATGTCATGCATGGCATCAACCCCGTCCAGAAATATCTAATCTGTCTGCTGTAAACAATTTCTTTCTCAGATTAATGGTTAAGAATGGATGAGCGAATGAGACCTGTCGTTCTTAGCGGGGACCATCGAACTTCAATGACTGGTGATACAGAATCACAAAGAACTGTACCAAATAGCAGAAACCACATCACTTGAGGACAACTAGCAATAGCAACAACTAAAATAGATAATATATGTAACATGTGCATAATCAAGATGTTGACATTCCACACTATTTCAAATAAAAAGTTAGGAAGGAAACTTCCATCAATACTGGAAAGAGCAATAGCAGCTACTGGAATTGAAAAACCTATTTTTCTGAAAAATTATTTTAAGAGAAAGTTTTTATAAATTTTAACTGAAAGCAGTACTAACTGCTTGGTCAATGAATACCAAATGTTTCCTTGTATGGAAATGGCTAATACTACCATTATCATTGAAGCCTTACATAATGCCATCTATGTTTTTTGTTTTTTTAATTACTACTAGAACTTTCTAGATAAGACTACTCATGTTTTATTTTGGCAAATAAAATAAAATTTTAAATTAAAGTTGATATCTATTCTTGGGGAAAATATGAATCCATCATCAGCCCCAGCTATGGGTAAATAGCAGGACTGACTGAGCCCTATAGTTTTGGTTGGCAACCAGTCTAGGAGAAGGAAAACTCTCATTTTTTAAATGTAAACAATGATAACAATGTTCATCTGTGGTCCAAGCTTTGGTGTTTTTTTCCCTCTCTGTAGTATCATGTAACACATATATGGAAAAGAGAAAATAGAAACCGTAGAATAGATGTACATGTATATCAGAGGCAATATGCAAATGTCACAAAATGCATGTGCATCATTTGGCAATGAATGTATTAAAGCAGCCATGTAATAAACTGGCATTTGTGACAGAGGTTACCTGCTAACCTGTATTATGTAGATACAGAAATGAAATTAATCTATGCTTTTAAAAAAAAAAATTAATTCTACTTATCATTTTTAATTTGTTAATAATTTAAAAAATAAATAGCTTGGGTACTGTTATGAATATTATTAAAATGCACGCAATGTCTGTAGAAAACAGTTTTGTTATTTTTAATTAAGAAAAAAAATTATTTGCAAAAAAGTGGAACACAACTTATTGTAAACTAGAAATTCAGATATTCATCTTTTCTAACCAATCCCCTTTTTTCTGGAATCTATCAAATAGATAAATATTTAGCTTAATTCCTAAATCACCAGTGCATGTTGTTTGTCTTTACATGTAATAATACCATTTTGTATTCTAACCCTTTCATTCTACCCCAAATATGCAAATGCTACAAAAAAAAAAAAAAGAAAAAAAAAAAAGAAAGAGCAATAACAGCTACTGGAATTGAAAAACCTATTTTACTGAAAAATTGTTTTAACAGAAAGATTTTATAAATTTCAACCGACAGTAGAGCTGGTTGCTCAGTCAGTGAATGCCGAATGTTTCCTTATAAGGAAACGGCTAATATTACCATTATCATTACATTGTCAACTTTTTTTTACTTTAGTATAGGCCGGATATGTGTACTATTTTGACAACTGGGCCTCTCCCTACCCTACCAATCTATTAATTCATGGTAATATTTTTTACAATAAAGTTCACCCTGTACAAGGCCAAATAGTTACTCGGGATAGAGTGTTACAGAGCAGTAGGCACAGTTTATGGGGCTATATGGGGAAGATAACAGTTACCCATAGACTTGAATGGGTTAAGAGTGTAGTGATCGAGGAAGCATCCTCTTGGGAGTCGGTTCTCAAAGCAATGCTTCATGGGAAGAAGCTGATTGAGTGCAACTTACATCTCAACAATGGAATACGAAAGGTATGATGATGGTTTACTGCAATGTGCGTGGCATGGTGAGTCTTAGCCGTGTAGGTTAAAACTGGTGGCACTAAAAAAATGTAGTTCGTCTAAACACTTTCCATGGAAATAGCGATAAAGTAACGAGAAGTTTGCAACGTTTCGTCTGTGAGGAGTAAGCTGGAAAATAATTCATCACCCACAAGGACGCGTAGACGCTTTTGGACTCTATCGAAACTGGAAAGTGAAGACTGGGTAACTTCTGCTCATATGTGGCAGCAGTACTCAATTTTCGGCCTGATCGGGCTCTTGTAAAGATAGTGGACAGCAGGAGGAGTCAGCTACTTACTGGAACGGTACAGGGAACTGACCATTTTTCCAACATCTTCAGCAATGTATCGTATGTATGATTTGAGGTTTGGGTTGAGCTTAAGTCCCAAGAGGCGTCCAAGGCATCCTCCCCTCTCCCGAGAGAACACCTGTTCATCACGATAATTTAGGTCCGCTATGTGATGATGGATCGTCATAAGTTTGGTTTTCGAGACATTGAATGTGACCAGCCATTTCTTCACCCACTGAACTGTCAAATCTAGATCAGAGGAGAGATCAGTTGCCAAGCTCTGTTCATTTATAGTTTTGAAGGTGCACTCGTATACCGTTATATCATCAGTATAGATATACACAAATGATCGGAGTATATTCTTAGGCAGATCATTTATGTAAAGTAGAAAGAGCATTGGATCAAGACGCGTACCTTGCGGGTGCCTGCGTTGATCAATTGGACCTCAGCGGACTGACCATCAACAACTACCTTCAGGGACCTACCCGTTAGGAAGGACTTTATAACTCAGGAGATATTTCCAGTAACTCCATAGCTAGAGAACTTGAGTAGTAGCTCTTTATGCAAGATCTTGTTAAAGGCCTTTGAAATATCTAATGCGGCCGTGTTTGAGATGTATTTGTTGTCTATTGCCTCACCGATTCTGTGATTAACCACAGCGTGTATATCAGCAGTGGACCGGGCAGATCGAAATCCATACTGCGTGTCGCTCAGGAGTTTGTGCCTACTGAGGTGATCAACAACGTTCTTATTGGTTATAGCTTCAAAGAGTTTACTGATGACACTGAGGACAGCGATGGGTTTATACTGTGAGGGCGGGCTGAGCGCTTGAATTGAAAAATTTGAATTTGTCGCCTACATGGACGAGGAGCCGCTTTTGGACTCTATCGATAGACGAAAGTGAAAACTGGGCAGTCCTCGCCCATATGTAGCAGCAGTAATCCATTTTCGGTCTGATCTGGCTCTTGTAAAGGAAGAGGATAGCAGGAGGAGTCAGGTACTTACTGAAGTAGTACAGGGAACTGACCATCTTTAGCGATGAACCGTATGTATGAGTTCCACTTGAGGTCTGGGTCGAGTTTAAGTCCCAATTGTCACCGAGGGTTTTGGAGGTGCACCCATATATCGCTGTATCATCATATACACAAATGATCGGTGTATACTCTTAGGTAGATCATTTATGCAGAGGAGAAAGAGAGTTAGACCAAGAAGCGTACCTTGGAGGATGCCTGCGTTGATCAATTGAGCCTCAGAATACTTACCGTCAATAACTATCTTCAGGGACCTACCCTAAGGAAGGATTGGATAAATGAGAAGACTCTTCCAGTGATTCTATAGCTCGTGAGTTTGCGCAGCGACACCTCTATGCAGACATTGTCAAAGGCCATTGAAATGCCGTTGTCCTTGAGGTGTATTTATTGTCTCGTGTCTTACTGATTCTGTGAGTAATGATAGGATATCAACAGCGGACTGAGCAGATCGATATCCTTACTTTTTGTGATATACGATTTATATTAGATATTAATAACTCAAGAAAAGTTTAAATTTACAAACCTAACCTAATATTATTTGTGGGGTTGATTTTTCTTTGAAATTTCACAAATATAAATCTTCAGGTATCACCGAGTAAACCTGATTCTGGCAGTGGTATAAAAATTAAATTGCAAAATAAATAAATAAAGAATAATTGCGACTGTTGACCAGCTATCTTCATCTTTGTCGAAAACGCTTTAAGATACATATGCATGGCCTTGGTGGTTACATCTTAAAAAATCTTCCAATGGCAAGTGAATCGTCACTTGTGTCCACGGATGATTCTTTCACGTGCTTTCGACTTTCTTTGTTGCACTCTGTTAGCTATCTATTTTCCCTTTATCGACCCTCTCTGCCCAGGAATGTAACATATTAGATGAAGTATCTGACCATGCAGAACCCCCCCTCTCTCTCTCTACATTCATCTGCGAACATTTTTATGTTTGGTGATTTTAATGCTCTTCATATCAAGTGGCTTAATCATTTTAATATTACTGATATTGCCGGTATTCAGACTTTCAGTTTTACTGTTGCCAAGTCTCCCAGTCAAATAATGGATTTCCTTACTCGTTTCCCTAATTCTGATCAACATGTTTCTTTACTTAATGTATTCCTTACCTCCTCTCTTGGCTCTTGTCGGGCATCGCAACTCTCCATGTTTAAAAAAAAAAGATAGGCTCTTGCGCTTGAATTTCTCCGGGTATATATATATATATATATATATATATATATTTAAATTGTGTGTATTTAGGCAGCATTTTTTCATTAATACATGTTTCATTAAATAATATAGATAAGTGTTGTCTATATATTTTATGTAAGTTTTTTTCATATAGTCTGATAAGCTTAATAACATTATCATTAAACAATGAAAGAAAATCACAATATTGATACATATTTTTTTTAATCCAATCTAAGCTTTCGGCTTACATAAGCCATTATCAAAGATGACAATTACACAATATATTTAAGCAATACACGAACAAGAAATATATTGTGTAATTGTCATCTTTGATAATGGCTTATGTAAGCCGAAAGCTTAGATTGGATTAAAAAAATATGTATCAATATTGTGATTTTCTTTCATTGTTTAATGATAATGTTATTAAGCTTATCAGACTATATGAAAAAAACTTACATAAAATATATAGACAACACTTATCTATATTATTTAATGAAACATGTATTAATATATATATATATATATATATATATTCAGAATTATATTATAACATATGCATGTTATAACGTCACTACAAAATTACAATTTTTTGTAGTGATATTATAACATGCATATGTTATTATTCTGAATAATTATTATTTCCTCTACTCGGTATTGAGCACTCTTTTAAAAACAGTGTTTTTGGTTATCGGAATTTTATTCCATCTGTACCAACCCTGTACTTATATATATATATATATATATATATATATATATATATATATATATATATATATATATATAGGGCGCGATGGATACATTGTCGTCTAAAATGCACAAAAAATGAAAATAACGCAGACATCTCATTTTAACAGATATATTTACCAAAAATACACAAAATATCTTGAAATGCTAAAGAGGAAATTTGTTCAATAATATCGCCATTGGCTTCAACCACGGTCTCCAAACGACTTCAGAATCTCCTGCAACTCTTCTGGACGGCATCCTTGTTTGTTGGTGAATGCTGCCGTAATCTTTGTCATGAGTTCATCTTTGGTGTTACAAGGAGTTTTGTTGGTCTCTCGCTCAACTGCACCCCAGACATAATAATCAAGGGGGTTGCAGTTCGGGTAGTTAGGTTGCCAGGTGTAAGGGGTGATGTGGTCGCAGAAATTGTCTGGCAGCTCTGACTAGGTTTTCTTGCTTGTGTGGCATGGTGCAGAGTCATGTTGCCAGACATAGGTTCTTCCGGTAGCCGCCCTCTTGACTCATGGCAGCACTACCTCCTCAAGGCATTTGATGTAGGCCTCCGTGTTGAGTCTGAGGCCCTCACAAACGGATTCGGGAGTTCTTTTCTTATCAGAACGATCAGAGTGAGTTTCCCGAGCTGCCGTACGTTTGGAATCACCATTAGACTAATCCAACTCTTTCGAATCCTCTGCACTGTCCTCAAATTGACACCCAAACACTCTGAAATGTTCGTATTGGATCTTCCGGCGCGAATGCCAAGCAGTACAGCAAGCCGTTTCCAAATTTCTGTGAGAGTTCATTGAGCCAAGGTGTTCTTTTTCTCAAAGATGGTGCCCAGCTGACCCTACTATTCTGTGCAGTCGTCGGCAAAATCAAAAACAAACAACGCGCAATTTACCCATCGCACCCTTTGTGTGTGTACACACACACACACACACACACACACACACACACACACACACACACATATATATATGGCACGTGAATGATTTATCAATGTTATACTCACTTGCAAAGGAGATCTCTTTCTGATTCTCTCTACATGTTAGCCGGATGTGAATGCTAAGAAAGCAAAACAAGAAACTGAAAAAGTCATCCTCTGTTTAGGGGCTCCGTGCATCACATCCGGCCCACAAAAAAATCACCTAAATATATGAAATACAACATAAACGAAACCAATCAAACCTTGCCCACAAAGAGAATTCCGCTCACATC
The DNA here is from genome assembly GCA_964036315.1 of Acanthosepion esculentum. Lineage (NCBI taxonomy): Eukaryota > Metazoa > Mollusca > Cephalopoda > Sepiida > Sepiidae > Acanthosepion > Acanthosepion esculentum. The sequence continues at coordinate 38,040,510 of OZ038511.1, read as the reverse complement.
CTGTGTATCGGCAATACAATGGAATTTATATTCCCAATTCTTGCCTTCTTTCCCTTTTGCCTCACCGGCGGTACTTCGCTTGTTCTCTCGTGTTACCATACGCGTGTTTATAACGTCAGGTAATCAGGCTAAGTTTTACACAATTTTAATTGTATGATTTCGATTTCGTTGTGATTCCCAAATCATTACAGATTTGCCCCAAAAGAAATTGTGGATACAAGCGATTGCCATCGTCAGATTTTGGCGCAAATATTTGGTGCCCTTTTTCTTCTAAGTTGTTCATAATCCATTTATCAGAATAAAGAGCTAGGAGAGCCTTTAAAATGTTTTATTACAAAAAAAAAAAGGATCTTTCAAATAAAATATTTTTATTTTTATATAAATTGTTATATATTTTATTGATAAAAATAAATACATTTTTGTATGAAATTTTTATTTTCATTTTTCAAACACATCTTTTTCTCAGTAAATTCTGGTAGTAATTCGCGGGAAACATTGAAGAAACGGCTAAAATCGTTGAACCCTGATACCTGACTCCTTGCCAATTGATAATCCTTAGATATTTCAGTTAACATAATCTATTTGTTGTTGTTGTTGGAGATGATTCGATTGAAGTCGCCGACTGGTCGGCCATGCTGTTGTTGTAGTTGATTCGTTTGAAGTCGCTGACATGTTTCTTTCAATACGCCCTAGTAGGAGACGGTCGTATCTCTGCTCGTTGAATGTCGAAATATGTGAATTTTTATTAAAAAAATTCCCGAAAGTAGGCTCGAAAAAAATAGTTTTAGTTTTCTCTGATTGGTCAAATATTTCACATAGTGATGGTATAACCAATAGACACTTTGATTTAAACGGTGTTGTCTTTTTGGCATGTTTGTAAATATTGTCTGTTATGAGGTAGAAAATAAAGTTTGGGTGTGCTTTAATATGGGATGTATAAGATATATTTCCTATAAGTTAATAAAATTCCGACATATAAATTGACAAATCAATGAGATTTGTATATAGGAAATTAATTAAAAGAAAATGCAAATATGGTGATTTGACATAGAAAAATATGATATATGTTATTCTGCTTTCACAATTGAATAGATGGTAGATTATACTCAGCTTTTGTGCATATACATGTTTGTGTGAACATAATTACTAGAAGCGGTGTGATGTTGGTTTTATATTGTAGTTTTGTTGAAGTTATATTTTGGAATACAGTTTTGATTTCTCTAAGAAATTGTAGGATATTATATGGATTGATGTCATGAAAGAATTCTTTCATGTTAGTTGGTTGGTTGATTTTGTTTAGCAGCATATCAACCTCCATGGGTTATTTAATACCAAAATCTAAATATTTTGAACATAATTTTATGACTTCAACTAAATATATTTTGAATGAAATTGTATGTCTTCAACTACAGATAATATATATTGTATGTCTTCGACTACAGATAATATATATTGTATGTCTTCGACTACAGATAATATATATTGTATGTCTTCGACTACAGATAATATATATTGTATGTCTTCGACTACAGATAATATATATTGTATGTCTTCGACTACAGATAATATATATTGTATGTTTTCAACTACAGATAATATATATTGAACTCTATTTTAAATTTAATACAACTAGCATTTAAATTAGCATTAAATTTAGCATTTCAATTTTCCTTTGAATTTTCTAATGAATCATAATTTTTATTAATTTAATAACTGAATATGCTCCTCGTGAGTTTCAGGAATATAAAATACCCAATGAATTTCCCCTCTTGCATCATTAAATGTTTGAGTTTAACAACTTTAGCAAAATATTGCAATTAGGATAAAAAGTATGAGTTCCAGTTATTATTTAAAGAGGTTTGGTTGATTTTTGTTTAGTGGTATATCAACCTCTATAGGTTATTTAATACCAAAATCTAAATATTTTAAACACAATTTTATGGCTTCAACTAAATATATTTTGAATACAATCGTATGCCGTCAACTACAATTAAAATGTATTGTTGGTCATTGTGCCAGTAGTTTGTTTAGTCATTGAATCTAACCTGGATGATGCATGATGGAGATGCTTAATGTGCAACTTTGTTATATATATATATATATATATATATATATATATATATATATATATATATATATATATATATCGAGAGAGAGAGAGATACAACATACACAGAGTGGAAATAAAGTCACTATACAGTTACTTATAATAAAAAGCTTAACATTGGTGATCGTACAGGAACCAATGTTTCAACATGATGTGGTCATAAGACTTAGTTTAGTATTAGGTTACATATCAATAGCAAAAAGAATTCCTAATTTTAATTTTATACTTTAATGCCTGTTTCTAATATTAAAAAAAGATAATATATATTGAACTCTATTTTAAATTTAATACGACTAGCAGTACTCCCGAAAATTTCAGTTCTCCTTTGAATTTACTAATGAATCATAATTCTTATCAATTTAATATCTGAACATGCTCCTTGTAAGTTCCAGGACTATAAAATACCCATGGGATTTCCCCTATTGCATCGTTAAATAAGGTTTTCGTTTTCTCTAATTGGTCAAATATTTCTTGTGATTATGTTAATTTCTAACCAATAGACGCTTTGATTTAAACGGTGTGTGTTGTATTGTAGAATCTTTTGGTATGTTTGTAAATATTGCCTCATGGGTAGAAAATAAAGTTTGCGGATGTTTTAATATACCGTAATTCCCGATGTATAATACGCCTTCATCCATAATACGCATCGCTAAAATTATGCTGAAAGTGTAGGAAAATTCTTTTACTCATGCATAACACGCACTCCTTGTTTGGTAATCAAACACTATAAGTTGTACCTCTCCAATTTCATTACGGTCAGCATTTCTTAGTCTTATTAAAAAATGGTTTTAAACATAGAATAATATTATTCTAATTTAGTTTTATGATAATTCTTATTTTATTTTACATTTGTAAGCATTGCTAGGTACATATGATTGTATTTGACTTCTTTATGGGGTCGCAGTCGCCGAATGTTACTGTCAAATTGTCGTATGTTTGTGGTGAGTAGTCATTTCGCAACTGAAATCAACCTACGAAACGGCAATTTTTTGAAGATTTTTTTGTAGCTGTGCATAATACGCACCCCTAATTTTGCTTATTATTTTTTAGAAAAATGCGTATTATACATGGAGAATTACGGCAATTTATATGTGGATATGTACTTGTGTTGGAAATCGAGTTTATTTCCCCTCGCAGTTCCCCAAATTTTGGAGATCTACTGAATGAAACAAAATATGATTTTTGTCTGCTTTTTTGTCTAATGAACTATGACAGAACGCCGTAATCATACGTATATAATACGTACTCGTGTTTAAGACGCACCTATAACTTTGGGTTACAAACTTCTGGAGAAAAAGTGTCTCTCTCGTGTATAATACTCATAGACATTTTAGAAACTGTAGCAACTAAATTTAACATTTGTTCGATCTTTTATGTTTATAGCTTACATTATGTTTATAGCTTACATTATGTTTGAAATGCAATTTTTTTACGGCATTTAGAGCAATACACAGAGACGAGTTCTCACAAAAACATGTAAAGATCTTGTGGCGAAAATACGCTCACACGAAGAGAAACAAAATTATAAGCAATACTAGTGCCGAATTTACCATTGTGCTTAGGTGTGCTTAAGCACGGGGCTCTGTCCTCTTCCCTATCTGTGTAGGCATGCCGGGCCTACATCCTTCAAGGCCCAAATAAGGGGCTGCATAACTTTACTAGCACAGGCACTCATTTGTCCTAAATACGGCGCTGACCAACATGCATTCCACATTTCAGTAGCTAGAGGCTTTTTATCTTTAAAATAAAAGTGGATATTACTACAGCTTCGTTTTTGAGGAAGAAGGACAAAATGACCCTGTGGACGACGATATCGAAGATGACGGAAACATCTACTACGCTGACATCATCGATGAAACTGCCAGGACGTCGTGCCTTGAAGCAGGCTAAAATGTATTTGATATCTACAAATGAAAAGAATCAAATTGAGTTTTCAGTTATTTCATTAGATTTTTTACAGCTTATAAATCTTTTACATGTTATTTAAAGGTGAAACATGTTTTTGAATTGTAAGAATTTTTTGGAGGTGAGGTGAATAAGTATTTTCTGATACAAGTCCTACTAATTAATCTATAGCTGGGTGAAGAAGTGGATTCATTCCAAGGGTATTTGCATGTAAATGAATATAACGAACCCGACTGGAATTCGAAATCGGCTGTCCGATTTCCCATTCGAGGCCATTATCCATTACACTACTCTCGAACCCAAACTTATGGCACCTGGTATTTCCAAGCGGCCGCTCATCTGGGTACTGAACAGGCTCGACATTGCTTAACTTCGGTGATTGGACGAGAACCGGTGTTTCAACGTGATATGGCCGTAAGCCTAGTGATTTGAACTCATTGCTCCACATTACTTAGTTTGGACAACAGATATAGCATACTTTCATTCATATCGTGCCGAATATGGCGATGGAATTGTCCGGAAAAAAGTTACTATTTAGTTTTCGTGTATAATACGCACCCCTAATATTTCGGCTTACAAATCTGAAAAAATGTGGGTATTATAAATTTCTTTTTTCCAAACACTTCACTTTCTTTCTTTCTTTCTTTCTTTCTTTCTTTCTTTCTTCTACACGCCTTCTTTCGTTATTCCACCTGCACAACTTCTTTCTTTCTCCTAAACACTTTCTTTCTTCCACATGCTTTCTTTCTTTCTTTTTTGCTTGCTTGCTCTGTATGTCTTTCGCAAGGGAATGAGTTCGAAATGAATGCAAACACTTCCGCCTGGAGTTTGAACTCAGTTTCTCAGTTCTATTAACTGTGAAGCCACACGCACTTCCTTACACTTCATACTGATATTTAAATCCTTTACGTCTCATGCCGAGAAAAATCCATCCATTTTCTCTCTGCCAGGTACAAACTACTGATATTTTTTTCCGCATATTTCGCAAGATGTTTAGATATTTTGCGTTTATCAAAAACAGTTTTTTTCCGGAATTTTTTAGATAATGTATCATTAATATTCTATGATTCTTTGGGGAAAATATTCATATCTTCTTTATTTCTTTTTATCACAACACTTTATCTGATAGTTTTCTGTCTGTATTTTTTAGATAAACTTTTCTTTGTTTCTTTGTTACAGAACTGTTACTTAACATCAGCCCTCCTCACAAATTAAGAAGAGACTTGAAGCAACAGAAATGTGGTTCTACAGAACAATGCTGAGAATAACATGGGCTGAACATGTGAACAACGAGGAAGTTTTAGAGAAAATGGCGGCAAAAAGACACTTGAACTTTCGAGGGCACCTAATGAGAGAAGAAGGTTTAGAAAAGTTGATACTCACAGGACATATTGAAGGAAAAGGGCAAAGAAAAGCAACGCCTAAACAAGCTTGTGTGAATGGTTGGCAAAACAGAGATTAGGAGAGATAGCGAAAAGACAAAATTTACTAAGAGCTACAAAGGAAAGGAAATTGTGGAGAGCCATGATCATTCACATCCTGAAGAGACACTGCACATAGAAGAAGATTGTTACGATTCGGTAAATTCTTTTAACTAACATACTCATTTGGTTTCCTTTTATTACATGTCATACAAGATAAAACATTGAAACTAACCCTCTGTGAGTGTATATATGGAATGCTTTAAGACATTAATGAAATATTTTAATGCTTTTTGGAATCTCAAATCTAGCATTTTTTTTATTGATTAGCCGCTCCCATATATTATTAATATCTACACTTGGCCTGCTGATTGTATGAGTTACTCATAGTATGTGTGCAGATTCTTTCAACCATCTTCTCTGTTAATCGTTTTAAACTTATTCCACAAAGGCTGGTGAGCTATAATCTCTCTTTTTCTTTACACATGATCAGCTATTACCGATTTTGAAGTCTCTGCACATATTACAGCTTTCAGACGCGCCCCAAATTTAATTTTTTTTATAGAAGATAAGAAAAGAAATTATAAATTTAAACTTTCCAAAATTTGCAAAGACATCGAGTGTAACCGTCCTGGGTATGACGATAAAGTACATCCGCGTCCTGGGTATGACGATAAAGTACATCGGCGTCCTGTGTATGACGATAAAGTACATCGGCGTCCTGGGTATGACGATAAAGTACATCCGCCTCCCGGGTATGACGATAAAGTTCATCCGCCTCCCGGGTATGACGATAAAGTTCATCCGCCTCCCGGGTATGACGATAAAGTTCATCCGCCTCCCGGGTATGACGATAAAGTTCATCCGCCTCCCGGGTATGACGATAAAGTTCATCCGCGTTCTGGGTATGACGATAAAGTACATCCGCGTTCTGGGTATGACGATAAAGTTCATCCGCCTCCTGGGTATGATGATAAAGTACATCCGCGTCCTGGCATCGGCGTCCTGGGTATGACGATAAAGTACATCGGCGTCCTGGGTATGACGATAAAGTACATCGGCGTCCTGGGTATGACGATAAAGTACATCGGCATCCTGGGTAAGATGATAAACTACGTCCAGTAGCAATGCCTCTGATCGGGAGGTTTTGAGGAGCGTGGAACCACCTCTTAATTGCTGGCGTTTCCAGGTCCACTCTGACCCGGGGTGGTAGCACCTGTTAGGATCCCAACTATGGGCAAATAGTTAACCTCCAAACTGGGATCAAAACACTATGAAAGTGTAAAAATAGGTTTCAATACCAGCAATACATCTTTGAAGAAAATAAATATTACTAGCAATACATTTTTGAAGGAAAAAAATATTACCAGCAATACATTTTTGTAAATAATTATTACCAGCAATATATTATCAGCAATAAAAATCGTGTCGCCATTAAATAGCCCACTGAGGTTGATATGCCGTAAAACAAACCAAACCAAACTATCGAGTGTAATGTGCCTGAAATGAAATGCGCATGCTCAAGAGGAGGAAGATTCAGTATTTAAAGATAAAACCGGAAACCGAGGAATATGAGGCTACTTATATGGAAGAAATATTGATATATAGTGTAATGAATGAGTGCTATAGATTAATAATGGTTGAGGTTGCTGCGGGTCACCAGTTTGTAGAGGTAGGAGTCACGACCTGTTTCTGACGAGGATGAACACTTTCAAAATAAATGAGGAAGCTTCTCCGAGCACTAAAATCTTAACCTGTTCAAGTCGAGGGTTAGCCGATATTTCCCCCACATATCCCCATAAACAGTACCTTCTACTCTGTAACCATCTATCTGGAGTGGCTCTTGTGCCTTGTACATTGTAAAAAAAATGTTATACATAAATTTATATAGACCAATATAGTTCCCAAAAGGAGAGGAAGTTAATTATAGTTATGTCTAGCGTTGACCGTTTTCTTCTCCTATCCATATAAACTACCCTTTAACGTAACCCTCTTCCTCGAGTGGCTCCCGGGCCTTGTACAGGATGAACCTTACTGTAAAACAAAAAATCTGTATACAGATAATTAAAAATTGGAAATAAAACATATTATAGTGTGTTTGCGCACGCGGTGGTGTGAATTGCTAATCAGGGAACATCTTCCTGGAATGGAAGAATCCTGTTGTTATTGTTATATTCGAGAGAGAGAGAGAGAGAGAGAGAGAGAGATTGATTGATTGATTGATTGATTGATTGATTGATTGATTGATTGGTTAAGTGGCATTCTATTCAAGACTATATGTCTTGAATAGAATGCCACTTAGCCAACATCTTGGTAGACAAGATGGTTTCATCCTCACAGTGGAATTCTTGAGTTTTTGTTCTTGAACTCCCTTGTCCATTTACCCAGACCCCTAACCTAACCATTATATTACAGTGCTGTTAATCTATCAACTTAAATCTTAGATGACGGTTTGATAGCTGATTATGTGGCAGGAGATTTTAAACTGACTTCCATTTTGTTTAATTTATAGCGTTCCAATTTGGGCACTTCGGCGCGGTGTAATGGCTATAAGACTTGTCCCGATAGATCAGTTACGACTGAGTAGTAAGTTCGATCCTCACTAGGTGCTCCATATTTTCGGCCTTGTGCCACATCTAAGCTATGGTTAGTAAATCATGATACTACAGATTCATGGTGCAACTAAAGTCTAGAACTGAAGGCATATTTCAAAAGCTTTTAGTGAAACAAGAGCGATGCATTTTAAAGAAAATACTTCCATGACTGAATAAAGTTGCTTTGAATTTATATAAATAAAAAAACTGGTAATAAAATCAATGCTGGAATCTTTTGCATCAACCAAAGATGGAATACACAGTTTATCTGAAATGTGATGTAAAGTCATAGAAATCGATGGTGAATAGTTCCATAGAATAATAATGCTACGAATTTATATGAATAAAATATTTTGTCAGAAAACAATGCTAGAGACTTTTGCATCAACCTAAGATTATATTGTACACAATTCAGCTGAAAGGTAATGTAAGGCCATAGAAAGCCAAAGAAAATAATTTCGTGGTTGAATAATGATGCCTATGGATTTTTTACGAATAAAAGATTTGATCAAAAAACAACGTTGAAAACTTTCACAACTTCAGAAGGTGGAATACACAATTTCGCTAAGAGATAGTGTAAGATCATAAAAAGCCAATGGAAATACTTTGATGACTCAATAATGATACTATGAATTTATATGAATAAAATATTTTATCAGAAAATAATGCTGGAAATTTTCGCAACCACCTAAGATTAGGGAATACAAACGCATCTAGTAAGCACAGAAACATAGTGTTTCCTCTTGTCCGGTAACGAGCTCACATTGCTACAGATGGAACTTGCTCTCAAAGCAAAGAATTATCCACACAGCATATAGCCTTCAATATATTCACACAACAGACTGGGTAGTGAAAGATGGCGTGCTCAATAGTTTCCCCCATTTTCACCGCAACGGACATACTCTGGCGAAATGGCAAGGCCTGCTGCAAAAGACTTTCTGCCGACCCAGAGTGCATTCCAAATCGTCAGCCTGGTGGTTGATATTGGCGAGACATTTCAACCTAGCCCCAACACCCATGGTCATTTTTCTTTCTTTTATGTGTCGTGTCCCTTCAGGACGTAGGCGATCATGGCTCTTCACTTCCTCCTGTCTCTTGTAGCTCTCAATGTTTTGTCCTCTCGTTATCTCTCCTAGACTCCGTTCCGCCATTCACTTAAGCCCGTTAAGTATGTCACGCGTCGCTTTCCCTTGTTCCTCTTTCCATCTATCTGTCCTGTGAGTATCAGATTTTCCAAGCCCACCTTTCTCATTACGTGTCCCGTAAATTTCAGCTGCCACTTTCTGAGGTTAAGTATGTTTCCTCTTTGTTTGAATCCTTTCCAAAACCTCATCATTGCTGACATATTCGGTCCACGATATCCTTATCATCTTCTGTAGAACCACATCTCTGTGGCCTCGAGTCTCTTCTTCATCTTTGTAGAGATTGTCCAACATTCGCTGCCGTAAAAGAGGACAGATATTACGTAGCAGTTCAGTACTCTATTCTTTGTTATCAACGAAACCCTCCTGTCTCGTAATATTCTGACTAGCTTTTGGAATGCGTCCTTGGCTATTCCAATTCGCTTTCGCATCTCAGCATCGCATTTTCCGTCCTCTGCCAGAAAAGTTCCCAGGTATTTAAATTTCCGTACCTTCTTGATTTTAGCGTCATCGGCATGTAAATCGCATTTCAGGCTCATCTTTTTGCTGACGACCATGCATTTTGTCTTGGTGTTTATGCTTCGTCCCTTTTTCTCACTCACCTTCGCTACCTTCCGTAGGAAGTTTTGTAGTTTCCTTTCCGTGTCTACTATCAGCACTGTGTCATCTGCGTATCTTATTAAGATTGTGACCGCCAATGATGAATCCCATGACGATAAGGAGCGAGGTTACCTTCTTGTCAAACTGAGCACCTCGATCAATTCGTCGAAATCAGCCCCATTGACTAATACACGATATAATGCTTCTCTAGACAATGGTTGACGAGAATGTGTCTGAGAAGGAGGCAAACGGCAGGTCTCCCCGCCACCCAAGTGCATGCTCCTCAAAGCTGGGAAGGGTTTCTTGAAATCTTTCTTCCAGAAACTGCCGTGATCTTAAAGAGTGCATTTGACCAAGGGCGATAACTCACTTACATGACATATATTTTTTTTTATAAACATTGCAAAATGGAAGTGTTAAAGTAATACCGTTGATGGAGGAATTTGGAAAGAGATAGGAAACATGCTGGTCTTCTACTCCAATTAAGCCATAGATGTTGGGAGAAGAGGTGGATACAAGGGTATTTGCACGTAAGTGGGTATAATGAACCCAACTGGAATTGAAACTCGACTCTCCGATTAACAATTCTGAGCCATTATCTATTACACCACCAGCACATCCAAGTTGCAGCACCTGGTATTCTCAAGCGTTCACTCATCTAGTTATTGAGCAGGCTCGACATTGCTTAAAATCGGTGATTGTACGGGAGCCGGAGTTTCACTGTGATGTGTCCGTAATCAGAGGAAAAGGACAACGACCTAAATATCCCCCATCCACATGGAGCATCTAAAAAACAAACCCAATAACCAAGTCGGATGAAACAAACTCATCCACAAACAAGAAAAAGAAACAAGTGACATCTGGAGTTATCCCATCCATCTGGAACTTAATCCTTCCTTGTATAATCTATGTTCATGAGCTCATGATACAAACCCAATAATATGCGGTATTTACTCTGTCCCCCCCCCCTCACTTGGACGAGATGTGACACAAGGTCTATTTTTAAGTGGGTACCCGAGCGCATACGCCCGGGACAAGAACAAAAATTCTCCTCAGCCCCCGCAACCGTCGGTTGCGCTGGCCTCTGTGCAAGCACCGAACCCCCCTCTGGTGCAATGGGAGGGCGCGACCTCAGGCAGCTGTTCCTCAGTGCTGGGCACCTCTTCAGTATTATTTTCCTCAGTTGCCCCCCTGTCCTTTGACAGAGAAGCCCCTGGGCGCACTCTGTCCAAAGACAGAGACGCAACTGAGAGATGATATGCCATGCGTTAGAAATCCCCCCAAGAAGGGAATTTATACGCTATATATAATAATATGCACCCCACCACTGGTGAAGCCAGTTGAACTGATAGTTCTCAATGTCTCTTGGGCATGCCTGTTTTCTTTTTCTTGTCAAAAAGTAAGTTAGGGTAAGTAGTGATAAGAATGGTTATAATGGTCAAGCTCAAGTCAGCTTTGAGCTGAGTTGGAGCAACCAAAGTAAAGGTTGTACTTACTTCATCGGTACAGGTTTGTGAAACACGTCCGAACGCTATTGCTTGGAAAGTGAGAGAGAGAGAGAGAGACAGACAGAGAGACAGAGAGAAGATGAGAGAGTGTAAGAGAGATCGGTTTTGTACATTTCCGAAGTAAAGTAATAAAATTGATGGCTTTTCCGGTTCCTTTATTATCTAGCATCATGGGAAGATGTATTTCTCTTTTTAAATTCTTTATTATTGTCTTACTTATTGATTTTATTTCATTTTCCCACAAGTCCATGTCCAACAGACCATAAAGGGAAAAGTATTTCCAATGTAGGAAATACTTCTGGCAATCCCTAAAGATCGCGTGGCACTTGAGAAAATGAATTTGCTAATTTTTTTATGGCAATTGCTCTGACAAACTGTTTTCCCTCGTGCTACAACTACATGAATTTAAGCAATGCTATTAGATTGGCAACTAAGTCCCACTGTTTTTACTGTTGAAATAACTAAATGCAACCACCACTTCTACTCTCAAAGTTTCTTCTCTCTCGCTTCCCACCTGTGAAACTCCCTTCCGTTTCCATGCTTCCCTGATAACGACAATCTTCAATGCAACGTTAATCACTATCTTCTGTCTTCTTGAACCTTGTTCATTTTTTTCCTGTCCTTTCTTTAATCCTCCCTACTGTCAGTCTTCTCTTTCATTTTCGCCCCCTATAACCCCCTGCGTGCTTGTGGCATTACCAGCTTGCTTAGTGTGAAATAATTAAAAAAAGACAAAACATTGTCATGGTAATTGTTCTGATGAACTTTACTCTTTGGTATCTCAGCTTTACAAATTTAAGCGTACTACTAAATTGGCAGCTAGGTCTCATCCTTTTATAGTTGAAATTGCTAGAGGCAACCGTAAGTTCTATGCTAACAGTTTCTTCTCTCCCACTCCTCGTTTATGGAAATCTCTTCCGCTTTCTTGCTTTCCGTTTAACTTTGATCTCAAAGATTTAAATGCAATGTTAATCTTTATGTTCTTAATTCTTATTTTTTTATTGTCATCCCTCCTTCATAGTAGTTTTTTTCTCATATTCTCTAGCACTCAGTAACCTCTTGCGTCATATTGGCTTAATTGCCTTGCTTGGGAGTGAAATGACTAAAAAATAAGTAATGCGTAATAAAAGTAGAAAATCTAGGACAAAGGAGAACGTGTGTGGCCATTTATGATGTTTCAAGTTTCATTACAGGGCAACAAGTTGGCGTATTTTCTCAACAATATGAAGAAATTGTTGATACCATTACAGAAGGCCTGAATGATCTTTTTCGTGTCGCCATTGCTCGGTTGGAAATATACTGTGGGGCTGACACAGAATGATTTTAACTTGTTCTCTTTCTAGCTGAACAGCTCAAATGGTTTTTCATTGATTTTTACGAAAAATGGTGTCAAGATGGATAAACGTCTTATCTGAAAACCTGGAAAAAAGAAACTCAATTAGCCTAAAGGTTTTTTTTTTATTTAGATATTGACATAGATATAGATGCGGACAATTATCGCATGCAGTTACACGATTTGGACAATTTTGCTGTTACACCCAGTACAGTAATTTTAGAAGTGGTCCTCTGCTCATGACATAAATACAGTTTTAAAATGATCCCTTAAACTTCGTTAGTGTACATATTGATTTTTTAACAATGTTTTTATTCATATAAATTCAAAGTATCAAAGTCATGAAAGTATTTTCTTTAAAATTCATCACTGTTGTTTCACTAGAAGCTTTTGAAATATGCCTTCAGTTCTGGACCTTCGTTGCACCATGAATCTGTAGTATAATGATAAGCATGGCTTAGATGTGGCACAAGGCCGAAAGTATGAAGCACTAAGTGTGGAACGATCTCACTACTAAGTCGTAATTGTGTATATATATATATATATATATATATATATATATATATATATATATGATGTCATTCACAGACAGTACTGTTTCGCTGTATCACAGCTCCTCAGTGCGACTAGACTTCCGAATGCCTCAAGCCAGGATTGAAACACAACTAATTTGGTGTCAGCCAGAGCTATCTTCACTCGGTAGAGTTACAGAACTAAATCTAGCGTATTGTTTTTACAAATGTAAACAAATACCAATCAGCCAAAGTGCTCCATTCATTTTACTGAAGAGCTTTCCATTAGTGCGGGTGGCTGTTGTTTATAGAATTAGCTTATCACTCAACAGTGCTCAATTGAAATGTATTTTCAAGAGCTAAATTATGTCATTCACAGACAGTATATGAAGAAATATAGTCTTAAAGTGTGCTATATTTATGGGATAAAGTGCTCAATATCAGAGATAGAGCGTGTGTAAATATAAAAGTGAACATAGAAGTCAACACTTTGTTTCATGCTAGTGCAATCGTCAGGCAACTCCTGACTTCTATGTTCACTTATATATATATATATATATATATATATATATATATATATATATATATATGAGAGAGAGAGTGTTTCACAATTGTTGAAACAAAGCAGCGGCCTTTCAGATGGGGAGAGCTCGAGGAGTGCGAGGACCTTCATGAGGAGGAACAGTTTTTCCAGCAGGATGATGCTCCTCCTCACACTGCTAAGGTTACCATGGCATGGCTCCGTGTAAAGTTTGGGGAGCCTCTTATCAACCGCAAAGCTGAAGTGAAATGGGCACCTCACACGCCTGATCTGAACACCCTCCCAGATTTCATCCTCTGGGGGTTCCTCAAGGAAAACATCTACCAAGCAACCCTCGCACTATTGCTACATTGAAAGCAGCCATCACTGACAAGATTTAAACGATCACCCAGGAGCAATGTGCACGCGCCATCAACAACTTTACATTCAACAGTGCCATCAACTGAACGGCGGACATCTGGAGCATGCACTCTCGGGCTCCTCTTGACATTTTTGGTTCATGTTTGAGACAAAATGGTTACAGATCCTAAAATATTGTCCTTTGACCTTTCAATAAATGTAATTTCCATTACTCTAACATTTGTGGTCCTTGACTTGTGCCCGATCATTTTGTTTGAAAAATTGTGAATCTTGTATATACAGGGTACGATATCGTCTAAATTACGAAAAAATTAAAATAACATCGATTATAACAGATATATTAGGTTGGTGCAAAAATAATGCCGTTTTCTCACACGAAGTTGAACGTCAAAAAACGACATTATTTTTGCACCAACCTAATATTTACAAAAATTACATAAAAATATCTTGAAATACTAAAGAGTAAATGCATTCAATATAATTGCCATAGGCTTCAACCGCGGCCTCCAAACGACTTCGGAATCTTCTGCATCTCTTCTGGACGGTTTCCTTGTTTAAGTTGGTGTATGCTGACATAATCCTTGCCTTCAGTTCATCGTTAGTGTTACAAAGTGTTTTGTTGGTCTCTTGCTCAACCTCGCTCCATACATCATAATCAAGGGGGTGAGGTTAGGGGAGTTAGGTGGCCAGATGTAAGAGGTGATGTGGTCGCAGAAAATGTCTGACAGCAATGACTGGGGTCTCCTGCTTGTGTGACATGGTGCAGGGTCATGTTGCCAGACATAGGGTCTTCCAGCAGCCATCCTCTCGACCCAGGGAAGCACTACCTCCTCAAGACGCTTGATGTAGGCCTCCCTGTTGAGTCTGAGGCCCTCACCAACAAATTCGGGAGTTCTTTTCTTATAAGAACGATCAGAGCGAGTTTGCTGAGCTGCCGTATCTTCGTAATCACAATTAGATTCATCCAACTCTTTCCGAATCCTCTGCACTCTCCTCAGATTGACACCCAAATACTCTGAAATGTTAGTATTGGAGCTTCCGACGCGAATGCCTAGCAGCACAGCATGCCGTTTCCGACTTTCTGGTGGGGTGAATTGCTTCATGCTGCTCGTTTTCTCACAGATGATGCCGAACTGACCTTACTATATTCACAGACCTAAACACTTACACACATACCTAAATAATAATGGCTGGTTACTCATTTCTAAGCACACCCATCCATCTGCCAAAGCAGCTAGCCAATCCATGCTGCAGACGCCTGCTCAGGTACATATGTGCATAGGGTCTACTTATGCTTTATACTGTAACTGTGCTCAGTGTAATCAACAATTTGAACAAAGTCAGTATGCTCAGACCCTCGGTCACGCTGAATTCTGACTTCATGCTAGCACTGCCAGCCACAGGATTCGTACAGTTTCAACTACCCAATTTCCCTCACATGTGGTATGGTTTTCAGGCACTTTCTAAAAGTGCCGCATACTGGGGTCACCTACCCAGGCTGATAGCATTAAGAAAACGCCTTCCTGACAAATAGACCATTGTGAGATTCGAACCCGGGTCTCGTGATCAGAAAGCGAAAGTTCTAACCATGGTTACACACGCCTAAATGTATAGCATACACGCATATTGACACAGATATGACATCAGCGAAAGATACGATTATTTTATTTAAATTTGGGATTTAAAGATATCAAAAATCAAATTATCCATGGCACAGATGGACATTTTGAAAAGAGATGGGCATCTCTAATAACATGTGACAGGTTATAGAGTAACCCTTCCTCCTGCTTGACGTATTGGGAGAATTGAATTTATGCCCTCCCCTAAGAGAATTAATGTGAAGTGAACATGAACTACCTCAGCTGAAATTTGTACTCACTAGGCTAATTCCATTTTTGCGATGTTATTAACTGTTACTTGAACTCCACAATGCCATGTGCTCCTTGTATATTTCAGAATGCCTCGTACTTGTATATTTCACAATACTTCAGACTCTCTGATGACAGAAAAGGATATATGATATCTGATATTCTGATTTCCAAAGTAGAACACTTGCAAAACTTTGTTTTTCCTACTCTCAGCTGAGTTGCAGATGAACTATTATGGAGGTATGTAATTCAACAAAGCGATACAGAGTGACAGCAAATACAAAAGTGGTTGGAATTTTATGAAAATATCTATTCCATAAAATAAGAATGAAATAATAATGGTCTGGCTGTAGAAAATTGTATCCCTTTTGTTTTTCTATAAATACTTTCATGGTAGTTGTTCTGGTGATCTCTCTACTATGGTACCTAATCTGTATGGATTTAAGCGCAGTACTAGATTGGCGGAAAGGTCTCATCATTTCACAGTTGAATTGGCTAGATCTAACTGTAAGTTTTATGCTAGCAGTTTCTTTTCTTGCACGTCTCACTTGTGGAACTGCCTTCTGGCCCCATGCTTTCCAGCCAACTTTGATCTTCAAAGTCAATTGTTATCTACCGTCTTCTACTCTATTGTTCTCATTCCTTAATAAGGTTTCACTTTTTTCTTATTCTTTCACATTCCCTTGTAACCTTGAGGTCATAGTAGCTTTACTGTCATGCATGAGGTGATATGATTTAAAAACACAAAAAAGGGAATTGAGTCCCAAAAG
Source organism: Acanthosepion esculentum (assembly GCA_964036315.1). NCBI lineage: Eukaryota > Metazoa > Mollusca > Cephalopoda > Sepiida > Sepiidae > Acanthosepion > Acanthosepion esculentum. The sequence continues at coordinate 38,023,849 of OZ038511.1, read as the reverse complement.
CCTATATTTTTTTAACAAAGTACCACTTACTTTAGGGCTGCTATCCTATGCAAAACGCGAAAGAAAAGAGAAGACACGTGTCAATTGCTGCTGCTACTATGTATTTCCTGTACAGTCAATCGTCTGTGTCATTGTCTAGACTAGCTGCACAGAGTTTTATTTTTTTTAGTGCAACACTATTAATGTTAGTTTTTTTCTTTAATCTTTTTTTTTGAGGTGTAGCGGAAAAACACAAATTACAAATTGTTGTCACTTAGAATGAACGAAGAATAACCAAAAACGGAGGTTAAAAATGAAATGGTAATCTTTATAACATCAACAAAATACAATACTCGCCAGCGACGTGAAGTAGGTAAACCACTGCTAGTGGTGGACTACTTAGACAGCATACTACCCCACTTACAATAGTGTTCAACGTATTTATGAGGATTGAGACATACCCATTAGTGTTCATAGGTACGGTATATAACACACATAGTTGGAGATAACAAATTAAAGCCAAATTTACGCAATAATTAGAAAACATATATCCCTAACAGCACACAAATTTTTGTCTAGCTAAGTCACACACACGCCATACTCTACTCGAAACCATTTTTAAAAGAAATACAAATATATCAGATTATTATTGAGGTGAATCTCGTTTGCCACAGATGCTTTCAACTACGTTCATGCGTTTCCCTTATATAGGCTATAAGAACCCGGGCAGTGAACACCAACAGAGAGAGACAGAAACAGAGAGAGACTTCACGCATGCATGGCTGACTGCCCGTCCGACCATTAGGCTTTGTAAACGACCTCCTGTAAACACAGTAAATGAACGGGCCCCATTAACACGACAAGCACAAAGCGATAACTACCAAGCAGTCAGTCGGTATTTAAGCATACTCATTTTCACGTGTCGCAGTTAGCTCCTCCTCAGTTCTTTAATCCTTCAACAGGGGTCTCTCTCTCCTGGCTATAAATACTGGCTGACCCTTCTCTCTCTTTCTCTCTCTCTCTCTCTCTCTTTCGCCTTGGGCCGCTACCTCGCGCGGAGGCGAGGTAAAATCTCTCTTTTTCCACTTAGGCCAATATATGACCTCTCACAGATACAGCGTTTCCCAAATTCTGGGAACGCGCTAAGAACAATACACGTACGTACGAACACTTACAACACACACACACATAATTTCTCCAAACAAACTCTATGTAACAGTACATGTCTTTGTTTAACTTGTTTGGTGATTAATATATATTTGTTTACCCATGTATATCGGTCTTGTTTGTTTTCTTTGTCTTCTTTGGACTTAATTAAAGTTCGACATTCTCATGTAGCTGGACCGGCTAGCAGGAAATTTTAATCCACTGATATCTCTTCACATCTTCACCCCCACGGTCCGCTACACACGCTCTCACTTCACACCTACTACACCGCACATTCAACCCGCTACAGTATACCATTTACCAGAGACATTTTTATAACTTGTATATAAAAATAAATCTTTGGTCATTTATCTAAACAAACGTCCAAGTTCCCTTTTTCTAATCTAACCAACGTCCAACCTCGAGATCAACAGAGGCACACGGGAGCACATCAAAGAAAAAAAAATACAATGTTGAAATACTCTATACAGTGCCAGATTAACTTTGCAACAATCAGGGTTGCTAACCGTCCTTTATTTAGCCCTCTCTTCTCATGTCCTTTATTGAATTTTGATGTTTGGTTGGTTTATTTGTTTAATGGCACATCAACTCCTTAAGGGTCATTTAATGCCAAAATTTAATTTTCTTGGGAACTTTGGTAAATTTATTTTTACTATTAAAATTTATTGCTAGTATTTTATTATAAAATGTATTTTTATGCTTATATGGTGTTTTGATCCCAGGTTTTGCGTTCACTATTTGCTCATAGCTGGGACCCTAACAGGTACTACCACCTGAGTTAGGGTGGACTTGGGAATAATAACAATTAAAAGGTGGTTCCACGCTTCTCACTCCCCGATCAAAGGCTTTGTTGCCGTATGTTGTTTATCATCATAACCAAGACGGAATTAATTTGGAAGTTATAATTTTGAAGATTGTAGTTGGCAGGGAGACAAGAAATCGGAAGGGAATTCGACAGGTGAGGAAGGAAATTATCAGAATAGAACAATCAATTGCATCTAGCTCGTTCAACGGTAAGACGGTGAGACCTAGTTGCCAATCTAGTAGCACGGTTAATTTCATGCTGTCGAGGCACTAAGGAAAAGATCTCATTAAAACATTTACCATGAAAATATTCGCAGAAAAGACAGTGGGAATCCATGTCACGTCGGTGAGAAAGTGACTGAAGTCGAGATGCCAGGTCAGGATCGATTATATCACAGGCCCTTCTTTGAATTTTGTCAAGAATCTCAAGATTAGGAGCACAAGACCAGATATGGCAGCAATATTCAACGCACGGACGAATGGTAGATTTATAAATGTGCAAGATGGATTCTGACGAACAAAATTGTCTAGCACGACACAGTGAGCCATCTTTCCTGGAAGTAGAAAAAGCAATATAGTTTCTGTATGTCTTTTATTGGACATTTTTCTATTGTTGTGGGGGTTAACTCTATTGTTGCGACGCGTGAACGTTTTCCGTGAATATGCAATGGCTTCTGGAACATTTGTCCTGCAAACAACATGTGTTTCTGGTCAAAAATAAGTTATAAACCTTGGATTATAAAAAGAAAAAATGCATGTATTAGCAAAAGAAAATTACACTAATGTGTACACAGTTGAAAGGAAAAGACATTAGAAAATTAATTATTAAGAATGTACTTGTTTGTGAGTGTATGTGTGTGTGTTTGTGTGATAGTTCAGTTGGTAGTGGGCAAAGGAAACAAACGCGTTCCAGTGGGTACGCACTTATCTACGTTCTGCTGCATCTTGGAAGGAGAAAGTTTATTAATTACATTATTTTGGGACACAAGGCCGAGTGGTAAAGTGAGAAAAGGCTGGTTGTCACTGACAATTCTACACCTAGCTAATTTAATTCACAACCCATTTATTCTTACAATTGACTCATTCATCACAAGAACAAATCCTTCCACAGACAATCCGACATTTACCAAAATACCACATATTCACAGGGATCCTACAAAAAACCCTCATGACATAAAGATTTGACGACATACATACATCATGAAATAAGTGTGGAGAGGATGAATGCAATAACGAAAATAAAATACAACTGAACATTCAAACTAAAATAAAATATGTTAGTAAAACTCCTCCCACACCACCCCACAGAAAAATAAGAGTGGGCACTGTATTCTCCCTATAAGCAGAATCAAGTAGCTCACTCACTAGAAGCAAGGGAGGGACGGAAATAAATTACGAAATGGGAAAATCAAAGGCTGATCCACTCTAGATAAAAAGGTGACAAAACAAACTGGGAAGGCTGGGAATTTTGACGAGGGACATACCAAAGAGAATGCCAGAAACAGGACGGGAACAACAATTACTCACATTAACTAGGTAAACAAAAGTTTAGCTTAACCAGAAATGGGGGTCCGTCAGGAATCTGCCCCGTTGTGCCTATAGGTGACTAAAAAAAGATAATCAAAAACTGTCCCGATTTACTCAAACCAAGCCCACCACTTTAACCCGCCTTTCGCTGAAATCTGCCGCGATCAAGCGCTTTCTATCAGATCTGATCTTCATCCTGAGCTGATGCCTAAATAAACCAATCAGATCCTGGTGAGAATAAGGTTCAAATCGCAAAATTCCCCCCATCCGCGTCGCCCACAGCACCATCCTTGCCATGGCTAGCAGCATTAGAAAAACCACCTGTTTCATCTTAGACCATGGGAGATGGCACATTATCACACACGTATCCAGAATCGATGAACACAAGATACTCGGGATCGATACGAGCTGTCAACTCGCCTGCATGATCTCAGAACGAGCAGACCTGAGGACAGTAGAAGAAGGCGTGCACAACCGTTTCTTTTACACCACTATCACACCAGTGACAATCAGGCATATCTGCCCAGCCCCCTCTGAAAGCCATGTCATTGAGAAAAAGCATGTTCCAGATCAATCGCCACGTAAGTGAAAACTCAGGGTCCCTGAGGTAATTTGCCGCTGGCGCCTAGAACCAAAAAGAGCGCAACTCAGTTACGGACAAGTTGAGTCGCCCCACAAGATGGGTCCGACACCCCAATCTCCATTAGTTCCTGATACAATGCCTTCCTAGGCCGTGAGAGGCCACTAGACCAAGAAGTAGCACTCAAAGCCTCTCGGCACTCGGTGAAGCACTGAGACTGATTCCGAGGTTTAGGACGGCATTCAACCTCAGAACATACAGGAGTGGTGATAAGGCTAGGGAAGGTGTCCCTAACACCCCTCGCCAACAGTGAATCTTCTGTCAACGTGCAGAATAAGAAAACCAACCTCAAGGCTTGTTGGCGACTTACCACGTGTGGCATTCCCAGCCCTTCCACAATGACACGGATGCTGGACACAGACGACTCTGCGGACCTGTGGCTTGCCTCCGCCCCACAAGAAGGAGAAGAGCAAGCGTCCGATCGCCTTCTAGTGGTCCTTGCAAAGATGGATTGCTGACAGTCGGTTAAGGATGAAGGGAAAGGTGTACACGGAGTGCACCTCAGCCTTATCCTTTAAGGAAAACTGCCTTCAGAGCCAAGTCCAGACCGACTACTCCTACATCGGACCAATTCTGCTCTAGCTGGAGATCTGCAGACAGGACGGTCAGTCCAACTGAAGAGCGCCAGAAGAACACTTCATCGCAACCGGAAGACTTGTTACGATTAATCTGGAGCCCCGTGACCATCTCTTACCATTCTGTACCACCTCAATGTCGTCGCCGTCTTGGAAGAAGAAAGAGGAAGAGGAAGGAAATGTTTGTCATTTTGTATACTTAAACAGCGCCACCTAATTGGCGTTTGACGAAACCAAGTGGATATGTTCTTGACAGTGTAAGCAACCTGAGTTGGAAAAAGATAAACACACACGCATAAATGTTACAGACCTCGAATTAATTTAATCCGGTGTTTAAAAAATCTCAGAGATGAATTGTAATATCCAAGTTTAGTAATGTCACAAATATCTTTAAATATCCTAACCTAAAAACTAGGATTTTTTTTAATATCGAATTAGAAATTCAATAAAAATTAAAATCCTAGTAATTTTTAAAAAATTGTATTGATTTATTAAATTTTATTTTTAAAATATCTTTTTCCTGGAACTGCCTTCTAACAAACGTCTTAGAAAATTTACCATAAAATTTAATCCAACTACTCAAACTGTCGTATTTTTCATTAAGAGTAATGGTTCTTTTCTTTTTCTTTGCCGCCTCCTCTCATGATGTAGGCGATCATGGCTCTCCACTTCCTCCTATCCCTTTTAGCTCTCAATGAGTTTCGTTCCTCTCCCACCTCCTCCAGACCACATTCTGTCATCTACTTGCTCAAGTCCGCCAGGTATGTCATGCGTTGCTTTCTCTTGTCTCACTTTCCCTCTATTCAACCTGTGAGTATCAGATTCTCCAGGTCCTCCTTTCTCATTACTTGTCCCAGAAACTTCAACTGCCTCTTCCTGATATTAAGTGTAAACCTCATCCTTGTTTGTATCCTCTCCAAGACCCCATCGTTGCTCACACGCTCAGTCCATGATATCCTCAGCATCTTTCTGTAGAACCATATCTCCGTCGCTTTGAGTCACTTTTTCATTTTTGAGGAAATCGTCCAACATTCGCTGCCGTAAAGGAGGACAGATGTCATGTAACAGCTCAGTACTCTTTTCTTTGTTACCAAAGAAATCCTCCTGTCTCGCAATACTCTGCCCAGCTTTTGGAATGCGTTCTTGGCCATCCCAATACGTCTACGGATCTTAGTGTCGCACTTACCGTCCTCTGTCAAAACACTTCCGAGATATTTAAACTTCCACACCTGCAAATTGCATTTCGGGCTCATATTTTTATTATTTTTTTTTTACTGGTGACCATGCGTTCTGTCTTCTTGTAGTTTATACTTAGTCCCTTCTTCTCGCTTTCCTCTAGGAGGTTTTTAGTAATGTAATTTCTTTTCCGTGTCTGCTATCAGTACTGTGTTATCTGCGTATCTTATGTTGTTAAGATTGTGGCCGCCAATGCTAAATCCCAGTAGGATTTCCATCAGTCAATAATACTGTCAATCAGTTGTTTTTTGTTGTACTAAGTTCGATCCTCATTCTAAAACGTCCTGCTTGAGGTCTCGTACTAGACTGAGAAAAACTTCTCTCTGCTAAAAATGTATTCATTCGACTCAAACTATGTTTTATAAGTTAACGAAGAAAAATAAACCTTTGTATCTTTTGACTTTCAGTGTTTTAACTTAAAAATAATTATTGGGTAAACAAAAATATTAAAAAACATTTTAAACTTTCCGCGCAAGATGTTCTGAAATTCGTTTTATGCTTTATTTTGTACGAAACTATAATGGTGTCCTGCAACTTAAAAAAAAAAATTATTGATCGAACCTTTTACTGAAGTTAGCGTTGAAAACAATATAATCTTTATTGTGTGTATTGGCAACCGTAGTAGGTATTAACTGAACGTCAAGCTTTCAATGGCGGGTACTGAGCAAGAACGATAACTCTTTCAAATAATAATTCAAAATGGCCGCTCCGAAACAAATCAAGAGAAAAAGAGAACTCGACGACGAGGAAGAAGATGAATTTACAAAGAGATTTTTGAAAGCTGATGAATGTATGTCAAAATTTATTACAATTTTTGAAAAAAAACAATGTTTTTGATTGGTTTTGATTTAGCGCTAAGAATAGAGCAAATTGACTAGAGGCATTACTAGAATTACCGGTGTGATTTTTATGTTGTATTTTTAAATAGTTTTCGTTTTTAAATAAGTAAAAAGTATATCTATAGTTTCTTTTCTCTTTTTGTGAACTTTGAACCGTTATTAGACACAGTTACTTTTTTTTTTTTAGTCTGATTATGTCTTTGACAACCGGTATTGACCAGAATGAATGGATTTGTCCGTTTTTGGTAGGGAAATTGATTAAGCTATTTTCTTTCAAAAGAAAAAAGATATATTTTTTGTTATTCTGTTTAAGATTTTTGGGGTGGTCATCTAAGTTTTGTTTTAATTAATTAGAGAGTTTAAAAGGCAATCTTCTTTAAGCATTACAAAAAATATTTGAAAATTAATTAAATTGACTCTTTGTTTTGCTTATTTTTTTAGTTTCTATGCAAAACATTAAGTAATTTTCTTTTGATTTTTTTTCTCCATTTTTTTCCTTTTTTCAAAAAGCTAATTTTGTAGATTTTTTTTTATCTTGATGAATTTATTAAGTTGTGATGTATATTAATTTGTCGGTCTTGCTAAGTAAAAATTGATTTGTTTACGTTGTGTTTGTCATGTCATCTTTTTAGGTTTTTTATGACATTTTTCAATTGTTTTTTGTGTTTATCAAATTGTTTATTTTCTATAATTTTATTGGAACTGCATGAGGATTTTAAAAAAGCATTTAAAACTATAATTACAATAGTATTTGCAGAAAACGTAATGGCAATAATAATAATAATGGTTTTAAAAAGAATGCTTTTTTTGTTTGTTTAAAATTTGTAAATTTTACAATCTATGTGGCACCCTAATTTTTCTCTTTGTTTCATATTGCAATCAACTTTTGTTAAACTTTTGACAGCATTAATTTTGTTTGAAAAAAAACAATAATACATTTTGAAAGTATTTTATTATTTTAAAGATTAAAATGATTTCTTAAAGTTAAAAATAATTTTTTTAAAATTACTTTTACTTAACAAAGTAAGGATTTTATTTTAATTTAAAATTTGACAATTTTCAAACAAACATACTGTTCAACAAATTAGGGTAGATTTCTAATTATGAGGCTGGCTAAAAAATAATATAATAATTTTTTAGATAAAACTTCATAAAAAAAATGAAATTAAAAAACTAGAGAAGAAAGATTTTTTTTTGGTATTAAAATTGACACTACGTTTGATATGGTTACGAATTTATTTAAAATTTTTAATACGTAAATAATATTTTAATATTTTGGACTGTTTTCCAAATTTAACCTAAGAAGATCTTGGAACTTGCATAAAGTTAAAGATAATTATCTATTTTTGTTGTTTATTTACATTATTTGACTTACATGCTTTAGTTTTCTCAAATGTTTATTCACACTGTAAAAATTCGTTTTGAACTGTTCGGGTTTAAATTTTAAACTTTAGAGGAAAATTACCACTATATAATTAGCAAAATAGACAAAAAAAAAATTGTAACCATATTGTTGATAAAAAATTTTTCAATCATGGCAAAAACAAAAAAAAAATGCTGTTAATTTGTAATAAATTTTAATTTTGCGTGCTACCCCCACTTTTTTAAAAAACAATTTCATGTTGTTTTGGTTCAACAAAAAAAAAAATTGTAAAAAAACAAATCGGTCAAAAAGATTCAGCCTATTTTGATAGAAGATAATTCTCAGAGATTAAAATTTTTCTAACAGAAATAATTATTTAATAATAATATTGCAGACTTCTGAAAAAAAATAATTAAGTGCACATGATGGATGCTCCAAAAAAGTAATGCTTCCTATTTATTTGCACAGAAACCACAACTGATTCAGGGAACAAATTAACACTATTGTATAGAGCAAGTTTTCAGCTAAAAAACGATCATTTTCTGCATGGTCATCCCTATTAGCGATACATTTTTGAGGTGCTCTTCAATTTGTGGATTGATAGCTGCCCAAGGCTTCCCAGAATGTTCATCATAATGCACATCGCTCTTGCTGCTGCTGACAAACATTAATCTCCACCTAATTCTAACTGTGTTTACATCCATTCTTTGGATACTTTGAGATAAAAAAAAAAAAACTTACAGAGAAGAATGATATATTCAAGATTCTGATGTTCCACACTACTTTGACCAAAATTATGCGATGTGTAGACAGTGTAATGGATCAACAGCTTGGAATAAGAAATCAGAAAGCCTCAAGTTCAAATTCCAGTCAAGTGCATTGCATTCACTTGCGCACAAATATCCTTAGGAAAGGTATTAATCCATCTTTTCTCCCAGCAGCTATGGATTCAACAGCAGCAATAGGTTCTCCAGTTCATTAACTGTTATCACTCTTTCCAGTATTGATGTGGGCTTCCTTCCTAGTAGGTACCTCCAAAACTTTTATAAAAAAAAAAAAAAAAATACCATGATGAAAAAAGGCTCCAAACTTGACAAAAACAAAGTTTTATTGCCAAAATATTTATCTTATTATAGAGGAAAGACCAAAGTATTTCTTGTGTCAACGGGTGGGCCAAAGATTAGTATAGGGATTTTTACCCATTTTTTTTCTTTTTTTGGTCATTCTAGCAAAAATCAAATTATTGTTGGATTTTAATTAGATTTTCAGGACTTACAAATGAATGAAATTATTGTTGAAATTTTTTTTTCTACATTTGTTATCCATCTTAAAATTAAAGTAATTTTGAGAAATTAAAATTCTATCCTCTTTCAATTTATATTAGTTAAAATCAAGACTCCATGGGAAATTTACATCATCAATTTGTTTTTAGCAAACAGAAACACGATTTACTGAAAATCTGCTGTGAATCATAAAATAAAAAAATGGAATAAAATATGACATTATTTAATTAGAAAAGCTTTTAATTGCTTTTATATATGATATATTAAGGACACTATTGTCTTAAGGAAAAAAAATTTCAATGAATAATAAATTTTTACAAGAATAGTTTTAATTTTTTAAAAATTTTGATTAGAAAAATTTATGAAATTTTAAATCTTAAAATTCTGTATTAATTTCACCCATTTAGATGAAATTATTAAGTGAAAACAATATTTACTAATCATAAATGGAAAAGCTTAATACAAATCATCAGACACCAATATTTTTTTTTAAATTTTAAATTTTTTTCTGTGAGTGTGTCAATTTTTGTAAGTATGGTTGACCATACACAATATTATCAGAAAATAAGTGACAACTATAGTAAATTTAAAGTCGGCATTTCTAAAATTCAATAAAGTATTAGATTGCGGAGATATTTTTCTTAAATTTTTAAGATTACTGAGTACTTAAAAATTATATAAAAAAAAGTGCTCTATTTTAAACTTTAAGTAAATAATATTAGTTTCAAATCAGGTTAATTGTATTTTAAATCAGCTAATATTCCTCAAATAAAGTTTCAGAAAAGTATATTTTATTTTTGGAAGATTTTTAATAAAGAGAATTACATTGCAATGAAAGATAACTAATCAGCTATTTTTAGCAAAAAAAAAAAAAAAATCCTTCCAGTCAATTAGTTTTTGAAATGTATCAAAGTATTTTGCTTATTAGAAATATTAAATTTAATCTATTAGTTTGAAATTAAAACTAAAATAAATGCTTTAAGAAAGATTTTTCATTTTTAAAACTTCATTTTAAACCTTAGGTATCATGACTTTTGTGGAGGTCTCAAAATCAAAGTTGTTACATCTAGATATTTATCTGTGTGCGGGTGGTAAAACAGTTATTAGTGTGGAATTGGCAAACTGATTTCAAGTTCTGGCCTAGACAGTTGCATTCACTTGTATAAATCCATTTCTTCTCCACCAGCTATGGGTTAAAAGGAAGCATAGATTGGGCTCTCTAAACTTTTATGGTGTGAATGATTCTATTAATAACTCCTTATTTATCTCTAATATTCAGAAATTTACACGAGAAATTTTTCTTTTCTTTTTTTTTTTTTTTTTTCAGTAACTCGTATGGGAAAACTCAAAAAAAAAGTTCTAAAATTTGAAGAATTGGATGATGAGGCTTCTCGAGAATCTGAACTGACAAAATCAGGAAGGGTAAGCATATCTTTGAAATTTTTGATCATTTTGATGTTAGATACTTGTTTTCTGGCTGTTACAACCTTCCAGTTTTTTTCTCTCTCAAACAAATTCTATAATATTGGAAATCTTTTTTGTTTTATTGGTGCTATCTGCCTGGAGCCTTGTGACACATAAGGTCTCTTTGAGGTTTCTGTAATCAAATTGTTTCATGAAGTAGGATAGTTGGCCTTATGCCTGACCTTTCTACCCTAACCAGGAGCTGGTTTCTTAGCTAGTTTCTGTGTTAACAAGTATGTGTTTTGAATTTAGATTCACCCTTATCTTAGATTGATTGCCAAATATGGTTAGAGAGTTCAATCTGCCTTGTTATTTAACCTATAGATGAGAGGAGATGGATTCATACCTTTCCCAAATGTGTAAAAGTGAATGCATGAACTTGGCTGAAATTTGAACTCAACTCACTGACTTTTTATCCCGTGCCACTAGCCATTGCACCACCTGCACATCCCTGTATTTATTGACTCTGATATAATATCACATTTTGATGCTCTCTTCTAGGGTAACCATGAGCAAGCAAATTTAACAGATTATTATGACCATGTATCTAGTTTGACATTCATTACTACAGAATTTAGGCCTTAGACCGGATAAGTATAATACATGAATAACTTTGTGTTTTATTTGAGGTAAAAACTGGATTCTAATTTGACATCAATGGAAATGTGTTCAGCTTATTAAAAAAAATATTTTCAACATTTTTTTTGAGGAATGTCTTTTTTTTATATAAATTCATAGCCTCATTATTCAGTCATGAAAGTATTTTCTTTGGTTTTTTTTTTCATGCTCTTGCACCACCTTTTTAGCTAAATTGTGTATTCTATCCTCTTAGGTTGTTGCAAAAGTTTCCATCATTGTTTTCTGATAAGTGTTTATTCATATAAATTGTTCCATGAAGTGGGATGATTGATCTTATGCCTGACCTCTCTACCCTAACCAAGAACTGGTTTCTTAGATGACCACGTGTTTCTTTGCTAACAAGGATGTGCCCTCCTCCACCAGGGCCACATAAATTTTCGAATTTGGAGTTACTTTTCTCTTAGACTGGTTGCCAAATACAGTGAGAGGGTTCAGTCTCCCTTGCTATTTAACCTATAGATTGGAGAGAAAGATGGATTCATACATTTTCCAAATGTGTAAAAGTGAATGTAATGTACTTGACTGGAATTTGAACTTGGCTCACTGATTTTTTTTTAATTCCAAGCCACTAGCCATTGCACCACCTGCACATCATTGCATTTATTATTCAGTCAAGAAACTTTTCTTCAGCTTTTTATGCTCTTGCATCACCTGTTAGCTAAATTGTGTATTCCATCATCTTAGGTTTTTGCAAAAGCTTCCAGCATTGTTTTCTGATAGATTTATTCATATAAATTCATAGCCTCATTATTCAGTCAAAAAACTATTTTCTTTGGTTTTCTATCGTCTTTTTGTACCTTTCAGTTAAATTGCATATTGTTAATTATATAAGATAATTTGAAAAATTTCTACATTGGCCTTTCATTGAAAAACCAGTGTCATCATGAAAAGAATATTTATTTTACACAAACAAAATCTATATTAGCAAGACAAAACAGGATTCATGTTAAGCGGCAGATTGCTTGATTTTTACTTAAACTGTATTGTTGTAGAAACTAGATTTTAACAAATTTAAACTTGGTTTTCAATATTATTTATTCATTTTTATTATTTATCTTTATTTTTCAAGGTTTACGTATCTTCTTCAATTAATATACGACTGGGGCTTACAGCCATATCACATTGAACAACCAGTTAAGCAACGACGAGCCTGGTCAGTACCTAGATGGGTGATCACTTGGGAATGCCAGGTGCTGTAAGCTTGGATGTGCGTGTGCTGTAATGGATAAAGGCTCGGAATTGGAAATCGGTGAGCCGAATTTCAATTCCAGTCAGGTTCGTTATATTCACTTATGTGCAAATACCTTTGGGAAAGGTATGAATCCACCTCTTCTCTCCCCCACCTATGGGTTAATTAGTAGGACTTGTATCAGTAAAAATCATTATTATCTCCAAAGAATTCTTACCATGTAAAAATATTTTCTGGCTTTAAATAACCACCAAAAAGTTGATAAGCTGTAAAAAAGAAAAACAAACAAATCAATAAATCAAAACATATATATGACTGAGTTATTTGTCCCCTGTTCTTATTAACTGTGTGTACTGCCTTGTGGTTATCAGCATAGAATGAAATATATATATATATATATATATATATATATATATATATATATATATATATATATATATATGTTAAGACATTTTTATGTTTATACATTCTTTTTATAGATACAAATATTTAAGTAAATGCTCTGTTTATAATAAACAGTATTATTGACATTTACCGGCCTGAATGTCCGAGAAATTTTCATAGAAAATATTCATCCTCCGAATAAAAAACAGTAAAATCGACTATGCTAACTGAACGATACTCTGTGGCCCAAACGGTTAAGGCACGTCAGGCTATATGACGGTTCCGTATAGGATACAGGTTCGATTCCTGTCGGAGGGCGAATATTTTCTATGAAAATTTTCTCGGACATTCAGGCTGGTAAATGTTATCGATACTGTTTATTATAAACAGAGCATTTACTTAAATATTTGTATCTATAAAAAGAATGTATAAATATAAAAATGTCTTAAAATAATTGTCGGACTTTGTCCATTTCATAATATATATATATATATATATATATATATATATATATATATATATATATATCAGTATGCTGAGTTCAAATTTCAGTCGCATACACACTTGGGAAAGAGATAAACCCATTTCTTCTACCTCTACTCATGCACTCGTTGCTTCTGTAGTTTCCATAGCAAGCAGTAGGTTTTTATGGGATGGGGTTACTAATCCCATTCTCAACATAGTCCTGGGTATGACAATAAACTACCTCCAGCAACAAGATGTCCGATTGGGAGATTAGTGGTTTTGAGAAGATTGGAACCACCTCTTAATTGCTGTTGTTCCCAGGTCCACCCTGCCCTGTAATGGTAGCACCTGTTAGGGTCAAATAGTGACCCCCCCCCCCCAACAAAAACAAAACACTATGAAAGTATAAAAATACATTTTCATAGTAAAATAACCAAAAATACATTTTTAAAGCAAAATGACCAGCAATACATTTTACTTGTATGATTGCATTCAAAATATATTTAGTTAAACCCGTAAAATTGTGTTTAAAATATTTAGATTTTGGTTTTAAATAATCCATAGAGGTTGATATGCCGCTAAACAAAAATCAACCAAACTTCTTTAAATAACTGGAACTCATACTTTTGATTCTAATTGCAATATTTTGCTAATTTGTGTTGTAGCATACCTACAGATGATAATGGGTATGCCTCCATTCCCATAAATACAGTAGTGAATACTGTATGTGTGGGTCTGCGGTTGGAGATTCGTTGTGGAATTCACTTGACTAAATTCTATCAGTTGACTACTACTTCTATGTGCTGCTGGTGAATCTTATATGTGTTGTTCTTGTCCTAAGTATTAGCGTTCATTACCAACCTTCATGTGATTATTGTATTCAGTAACCTTCCCTAGGTTACAACATTTTGGTGACAAAGATTAGCAAAAATTACAACATTTTGACATCAAGGATTAATCAAACTAGAACATTTTGACAAGGATTGGCCAAAATACAACATTTTTGTGACAAGGATCTACCCAAATCAGAAAACGTCACTAGTGCAACATTTTGGTGTCAAGCATTTGGCTGCGAATCAAGGAAATGTTCTCCAGTACAACTTTGGCGAAAAAAGATATTGCCAAAATCTCATGGTAAAATTCAGAGGATTCATTGTGAAGAAATCAAAATGGAGGACTTTAAAATGATACTAGTTGAAATGGTCAAATGGCAAGACGAACAGTAAAAACGGTACAAACAAAAATTCAAAAACTTGTGGAAATGTTGGTAGAACAACAGAAAATGCTCACGAATAATAAAAATCGATATTCTGAAGACATTATCGTAAATGCAATTGTGGCATTTCACTATCTACCAGAAAAAGTTAACTTTTTTGTTGTATTTCTGTAGATGATAAAAAGGTCAGAATTTTCCTAAGGAAATTAGGCACTGTCAAACACACTAAGTTTGTAAACTATATATTACCAAAGAAGACTAGTGACCTAACATTTAAACAAACAGTTATTTTGCTTTTGTAAGTTTTCAGCCTGAAAACGTCTTTGTTACATCAAAGATGGGAATGTATGAATTTAGTGAAAAACAAAGATGACGTTTTCACAACATTCGCGAGCATTGTGAACGAAAATTGTGAAAAGTACAAATTGGTGGAATTAAGCCCTGACAGTTTTAAATGCTTGATATTTGTGCAAGGGTTGGTATCAACAAAAAACGCTGAATTCCAAAGAAGGATTTTAAATAAATTGGAAAATGAACCCAATTTAACGTTGCAAAACTTAGCAGCTGATTGTCAGAAATTTATAAATGTTCATCGAGATGCCAAAGATATTGAGATAGGCGGCGTGTTGCACATTAAAAAATCGCGTAAAAAACATAATGTGAAGAAGGAAAAGACATTTTTACACTTGTGGAGAATTACATTGGTACAAGGATTGTCCTTACAAAAAGAAACAATGTTTTCGGTGTGTGAAAAAAGGACATAAAAAAACTCGCTGTGAGACAAAATTTAAAAAACGAGTGAGTAATTACATTAAAATTACTAATGTGGATAAATCTTCTATAAGAAAATTTGTGCAGGTAAAAATCCTGAACAAAAACATCAGATTGCAACTCGACAGTGCTTCTGATTTGAGTATAATAAATGTTTATACATGGAGAAAATTGGCTAAACCAACGTTAATGGTTACCAAAAAAGCCGCTCGATTTGAAGGTGAATTTATGATAAATCTAACATTAAAAGATAAAACCTTGAAGTTAAGACTTTTTGGCATGGAAAACACAAATAACCTGTTTGGAACAGTTCAGTTAATTCATTCTGCCAAAAAGGGAAAGGTTTTACTAATGAAGCAGAAAGTCTAAAAGAAGAATTGAAAAATAAATTCCCAGATGTATTTTCTGGTGGGTTAGGCAGGAGCAAGAAAATGAAAGCTAAATTCGTGCTAAAATAAAACCTACAACCAGTTTTCAAAAACAAACAAATGTACCATTTGCCTCGTTAAAACAAATTGATGACAAGCTTGATAGACTTGAAAAAATGGGTGTTTTATCCAAGGTGGAATATAGTGATTGGGCTTTGCCAACCGTTTATATAAAGGAAAAGTTGAAAGAGATACATGTCTGCGTGGATTTTTCCATGGACTTAAACAATGCCCTCAAAAGTTATCATTACGGGCCCGGAAGAGGTTTTTGTGCAGCTTAGTGGAGGTCGGATATTTTCCAAAATCAACCTAAGTGACGCGTATCTTCAGATTCCAGTAGACAACGAATGTTCAAGATTACTGACCATAAATACACGTGGTGGGATGTACAAATTTAATCGTTTGCCTTTCGGCATAAAGGCCGCTCTAGAAATTTTTCAGCAAGTAATGGACACAATGCTGAGTGGACTTGACTTTGCAGTTAGGGTTTGCAGGTTACTATAATGTATTTGTACCATTGTACCAAATATGCATTGCTTGTGAGCTCCATTGAATGAGCTTTTGAAGAAAGACGCTAAATGGTCTTGGACGACGGAATACCAGGAAGCATTTGAGAAAATTAAAAAAATACTAATGTCAGACTTGTTCTTGACACACTACGATCCAAAAAAAGATATAATCAAATTCAGATATGTCCTTCTAGACTGGTTACTAACCACAGCAAAAGAGCCCAGTCTGTCCTACTATTTAACCCATAGTTGAGGTTTCTCCATCTAGCTATGGGTTAAATAGCAGGGCAGACTGAACTCTGTAGCTTTGTTTGGCAACCAGTCTAGGAAAAGGATAAATCTGAATTCAAAACTGCTTGGGTATGGGGCTAGCAACTCCACCTGCTAAAAAACCTACTTGTAATAGAAGCCACACCCACGACATTAGTATGGTGAGGCTGTGGCACTATATTCTATATGGAGTGAGAAGAACTCATCTCTCTCTCTCACATACCAAATTAGTATTGAAACATTGTCTGAAAGTCTGAGATGAGTTATTATTCACATTAGGACTAATATCCTCATCTTTGTTGTTGTTATCACTATATTTTGGCTATTATGCTCTTTATGTAACCTTCAGGGAATTTTGAACTAGACCATTTATTCAGTTGACTAAGGCTTGTTGTTCTCATTCTAAGGATATATTGTCTTGTTCTGTTGTTTGTACTGCTCAGTTACAGCTTGGTATGTTTATGGTGAGCTGAATTCAAATCCTGGCTGGGTTTGTTACATTCACTAATGCTCTTGAGAAATGTATGAATCCATCTCATCTTTCTTCCCCCAGTTATGGGTTAAATAATAAGATAGACATACACACAGACAGAGATAGGGTGCGATGGATAAATTGTCGTCTAAATGACACAAAAATGAAAATAACACTGACATCTCATTTTAACAGATATATTTACCAAAATTACACAAAATATCTAGAAATACTAAAGAGTAAATTTATTCAATACAATCACCATTGGCTTCAACCATGGCCTCCAGACGACTCTTCTGGACGGGCTCCTTGTTTAAGTTTGTGAATGCAACCATAATCCTTGCCTTCTGTTCATCTTTGGAGTTACAAGGAGTTTTATTGGTCTCTCACTCAACTGTGCCCCATGCAAGGATTGCAAGAGGGTTGCAGTCTGGGGAGTTAGGTGGCCAGATGTAAGGAGTGATGTGGTTGCAGAAATTGTCTGACAGCTATAACTGGGTTCTCCTGCTTGTGTGGCATGGTGCGGAGTCCATTTGCTAGACATAGGGTCTTCCAGTAGCCACCCTCTTGACACAGGGTAGCACTATCTCCTCAAGTCACTTGATGTAAGTCTGTATGTTGAGTGTCTGAGGCTCTGTGGGAAGATGAATGGAGGCATAACATCCTCATTACTAGTGATCATTCCAAATACCTTTGTAATCACCATTAGACTCATCCAACTCTTTCCGAATCCTCTGCACTGTCCTCAGATTAATACCCAAGCGTTCTGAAATGTTTGTATTGGAGCTTCTGGTTTGAATGCCAAGCAGTACAGCATGCTGTTTCCAAATTTCTGGTGGAGTGAATTGCGTCATAGTACTCTTTTTCTCACATATGGTGCCCAACTGACCTTACTATATTGTGCAGGCGACAAAATCAAAAACAACATGCATATGTGAAATTAAAAATATAAAATGGCAAAAATTTATCCATCACAACCTATATATATATGTATATATAGTTTTAATGTAAGATATTTATAGAAAAAGTGTTCAATATCATGGATTTAGCTTAAATAAATATAAGACAACCAGTTGACCAGCTGTTGCATTCTGGTATACTTGCATGTCTTTTAGTCTACCAACGTGTGTTTCTACTTACATTTATATCTTGGTCAGCCTATGAACTTTCAAGCCGACCCTCATAGATTGATGACTAATGACATCAGGGAAGGCCAATGATAAAAATTAGCAACAAAGTTATTACAAGTAACCAAATTTCAAACCAAAGAACACACACACACACACACACATATATATACAGCACACACGTTCTGAGCAGGATTAGTGGCACACATGTTCTAATGATTGCATGAGGCATTAAACTGATATTTGCAGTGTTGATCCTTATGTCCACACTCTGATATTGCCCAATGTTCCACCATTAATATAGCAAATTCTAAACATTACATCCATTTGAGAGTCTTAATAAAGAAAATATTAACCTGGGAAACCACCGTTAAGCTATACATGTTTTGGGCCATTCAGCCACGTTTACAGTCAACCAAGTTATCCTATTTATAAAAACACTTCACTCTTTCAAATCTGCTATTTTCACATCCTAAATGTAAATTCTATGAAATCGGTGGAGTGTGTGTGTGTGTATATATATATATATATATAATATGATTAATACAAATAAAATTTGTCACTTAGCTGATTGATGTTATATTTAGAATCACGACTCCAGAGTTTCGTAGTCAAACCTTTTGTGATTGTTCAGTCCACTTGTCAGGAGGTTTCAACAATTGGCTGATGTTTTTTCTCATTTTTCGTTATCTTTATCTCGACCCAAAAAAAACTTGGATTATGTGGGTGGAATGAGCAGGCGCATTGTTGTAGTGAAGTTGCTAATTTTTTGCCACCCACAGTCACTTCACAACAAAGGCGACATATAACCTCCAGGTAGTATTCCTTATTAATTGTTTGGCCTTGTGGTGCGTATTCATGACACACAATACCACAGGAGTCAAAGAAACAGATCAACATTACCATCACATTGCTACGAATATGTCATACTTTTTCTGGGTGCTGATGATGGATGCTTCCATTGGAAGTACTAGAATTTGGTTTCCGGGTTGTAGCCATAAACCCATGTCTCATCACCAGTGATGATGATCTTCATGAAGTCTGTGTTGTGGTTTGCACAGTCCATCATATCATGAGCAATTTCCGTGCAGAGTTGCTTCTGTTGCCCTGCCAGTGCCTTGTGGGCGAACTTTGCCGACACTCTCTGCATACACTGATCCTGTGCTGATTCCCACTTTGTGCGCAATTTCCAGGATTGTTACATGACAATCTTCTGAACCTTCTCAATTGGCTCATCGTTTCGACTTGTGGATGGCCTGCCTGAGTGTGCCTCGCTCTCCACTGAGGTACAGCCCTGTTTGCAGCAGTTGTATCACTCCTTGATCTGAGTTTTGCCCATGGCATCATCTCCACAGGCCTGCTGAATTTTCTGGATGGTTTGAGCTTGAGTATGACCAAGCTTTTATCAAAACTTGATGCAATATCTCTGCTTGATATGTTTAGACATCTTTCATAAAAACGAAAATCTAATGAGTGCAAACTACACATCTGTATTCTACGCGAAACAACTGGGAACTGATACAGCCTACTGGCATGAAAATTTTCACACCTGTGAAGGAAAGGTAGTGTCACTTTCCACCCAAGGGATTTTGCCCATGCAACATTAGTTTGGGTGGGGAAAAGTCACATGCTTTTTGAGCACACCTTGTATATGGCCTGAAGATTGCATTCGAGCATGTAACAGACTCTTGTTACCCAGTGTTGACATCAGTGTCTGCACTTCTACCTTGGTTTCAACTTTTTGGTATCTTCAGGCGATTTTGGTCAATTGATTTCCTAATGCTTTATTTTAAAAACAAAATTTAAAAATTAATGAACCCTATGTTATTTAAAAAAAAAAAAAAAATAGGTGCACAATGTGAGGTGTGGTGGGAGGAGGAGAAGAAAAAATGCAAGTGTATTGAAAATTTATCAGTGGGTGGGGTAAATGAATTATACATACTTTCTTTTCATCCTGGTTCACATGAACTCAAAAGGAACTTTTTTAGTATGTATGCAACGGGTCATAATTTCTGATCTTTCATTCAAAAGTTTTTTGTTTTTTTTGGTCTGGATATGTTATAGACAACTTTTCTTGTTAACAAAGGTTGCAGATATTACTATGATTGTTGTAAATACATATATACAGACACACACACGCAAACACATATATATGTATATGCACACACATAATGTTTGTGCATATCATCATCTCTGCTTTTATTAAATGCTTCCTTACTAATTGTTATGTATTTTTTCATTTCATTTTCATGGTCTTTCTATAATGTTATCATTTGATCTATTTTTTTTTTTTTTGTTGTCCTTGAAATGTTAAAAAAAATAAAATTGTTGAAATGATTGAGCATGCATCTGAATGAAAGAAACAAGAGGGATGGGAAGATAAAAATTGTGGGTTGATATTCCTCATTCAACCTAATGCTAGCCGAGAGAGAGAAGTTGAATATTGAAAGAGTTAGAAGTCCTTCAATGTTTCTTGAAATACTGATTATAATTTTGATAACCTACTTGTATAATCATCAGTTTACTGATCTTACAAGCCATTGATAGTGTGTTGGAATTTAATACAAACAGTGACCTTGTATATAAAAATTCGGTATATGTGTATGCATATCTTCATCGTGTTTTTGTGTTCAAAACAAACATCACTAAAATTTTTTACTCATACTCATTAAACTCCTTTCACTTTATTTTGCAAATAATATGTATTTATGATATGATGCTCTGTTGCTTGGGGTCAAGAATATACCCTATAGTGCTTCCATCAAAGGAGATAGTTGTTTACTGTCTACAAACAGTGCAAAAAAACAGACACCTATGCCTAACTTTTTTGCCTCTTATGCAAACCGGACACTTATGTCTATTTTTTTTTTCTCTCTCATGCAGACCAGACACTTATGTCTACCTTTTTATGCTTCTCGTACAAACCAGATATATGTCTACCTATTTGTTGTTTATCAAAACTACACCCCATAGCACTTCCACCAAAGGAGATACTTGATAGCTGTCTACAAACAGTGCAAAAAATGTCTACCTATCTGTTGTTTATCAAAACTACAGAATTTGGCATTAAATAACCTCTAAAATGTTGATATACTGTAGACCCTAACTTGTAATATGTGGCATAGAGAAAAATTATTAATAGTCAGTCATTGCCGTGAAAAGCAACTCAAATTAAGATGAAAGATACACTTATTAAAATTTTAATTATGTTTGAATATTTTTTTCTACGTTTAATAATAAAAAAATTCAGGTGATGTGGGAGTAGTGGCATGGGAAATGTAATTGGCAACTTCAAGCTTTGTCTTTTGCATTCACTTTTGCACTAATGCCCTTGAGAATGGCATGAATATATTACTTCTCCCATCAGCTATGGGTTAAATAACAAAGAAGACTGGGCTCTCTAGCTTTGGATAGCAACCAGTCTAAGAGAATGAAAACTCTGAATACCAAATCATGGAGAAGGCAATAGAAAACCACTTTAACTTCTCCAAGAAGTCATGGCAGTTGACAGATAATAAAATAAAACAATAAAAAACATTAGCTGTATCTGGCAAATCAAAAACATACACTGTGAATACTCTTCTGAAATCTCCACCATACTCCCTATAACCAAAAAGAAGGGACTTATTTTTAATAAAAAAAAATGAAAGATAATGTTTATTCCTTTTCAAGGCATACCAAGTGATGTGACTATGGTTGTGCAGATGAATCTTTACAATGTCAGAGTGCTAGCCTGATACCCAAGAGGGGTTCCGATTGTGCTCCTGTAAGGCTTTGGCAGAGGTGGATAGATGCCTTTCCTACAGACATTATTGCTAAGTGAATGAACTGAATGAATTCAGCTATAGTTTGAATTTGATTTACTAATTCCATTCTTGAAACTGTTTGCTGTTAAGCTCGCCACACCTCCCAGAATAATTTTTTTAATACTATATTTCATTTTGGACATGAATAATCATAGTTCTCCACACTTTTCCTTCTTTTTTTTTTTTAATTGCTTGTGAATCACCATGACTTTTTGGGAAAGCTAGTGTCATGGTCCTTTCTTAGGCACCGTGCATGATGCACACTTAGGGGATCATGTCTCTTTTTGACTTTTGAAGAATTCCTGCAGTAGGTTGCCATTACATTCTGCTGTAGACTTATTACCAACCAAGGCTATAGGACCCAGTCTGTCCTGCTATTTAATCCATAACTGGGGAGAAAAGAGGTAGATTCATACCTTTCCCAAGGGTATTTGCACATAAGTGAATATGACAAACTCGGCTGGAATTAGAACTTGACTCTCCAATTTCTCATTCTGAGCCATTATGCATTACATCCCAAACACATCTTGTAGTATTATGGTACTACTAAAAAATTATTACATAAACATTTTTTAAACATAATCATATGTCTGCCATATTTGATATAAGTTGGTTAGTTAGGATATAAAGGCCAATTGCAGGAGTCCCTTCATCTTCCACTCAGATAGCTTTTTCCCCAAGAACCAGTTTGGTGGAATGGACTCCTTTGTTGATGCTTTCCCAAACACAACAATTTTAACCTCTTCAAGTTTAGTGTCAGTCATTACCTATCCTCAAAATCCAGATAATCCTCACCCACTACTTCCTACTCTTACCCACATCTCATGCAGTAACTCTCTACCTTGAGTGACTCTTGAACCTTGTATTGGATAAAATCTAGTAATAAAAACAAAAATTTTTTTTTAAACTTATTATTTTTTTTTTTTTTTTTTTTTCTAGGAAAGATCAGCGGAAGGAATGGTGAGAAAGGTTATA
>OZ038511.1:37895721-37990721 GCA_964036315.1 Acanthosepion esculentum | reverse complement strand
TCTTTGTCTCCATATTTTTCTTTCTATGGGATACCAGGGATAGATTTAGGGTGAGTAAGCATTTAAATTAGGTTGTCTTCTATATAATGAATGCAAGTGTCACTGTGTCACACTTTTTCAACTTTACTCCTAGAGGCCATATACCATTTTGGAATCAGACTGACTCCGTGAGCAAATTATAAGCATTCTGGGCCAGATCTGGACCCACAGTCATGAAATTTTGGATTCCCAAGTTTTCATTACTGCAATTGTTTTCAGATTCCACCATTTTAGCTTCTACTGATAAAAACAATTAAAGGGACAAAAATCTCTAACTTTCAATAGCTCATGTTCAAATGAAAAAAATTACTGTTCTCAAATTACATTGTCTCAAAATAAAATTGTCCATGTTTTCAACTTTACTCCTAGAGGCCGTAGCCCAACATATCATACCATTTTGGAATCAGGCCAACTCCATGAGCAAATTAAAATCCTAAAATTTTGGATTCCAAAGGATACATTGGTGTATTTGTTTTTGATGATTTATATATTTTTTTTTTTTTTTTCATGATTTTTTGCAACAAATTTTTTTGTACAATAACAATTTTTATAAACTGGAAATAAATTTTGGGAATAATCATAATTAATTGCAAAATCCAGCAAATGTCACTCATGAAATAAAAAATAATTGTTTGTATGGAAAGTAAGGACCTACCTACATCAAATTCTCTTTCAACTAAGTGGCAGCAGAAGAATTATTGTTAAACTTTTAAAAGGCAAGCTTAAATATCAATGCAATACTTAAATGCAGTGATAAATTTTGAGTTCAACTGTCGTTTATTGTTGCCTATTGCATCTACTCCTCTCTACCTATTGTGATGAAGGCCCAATCAAGATCACTCTACAGGAGCTAGCTTAAATGCCGCTCAATAGGGTGGCTTTTAAGCTACTTTATAATATTTACTAGCCTTTAAGATGATTCATCATGGGATTGCAAGGCATAGATTTAGGGTGTCCCAGTGAATAAAGCATTTCAATTAGGTTATATTTTATAATATTTACTAGCCTTTAAGATGATTCATCATGGGATTGCAAGGCATAGATTTAGGGTGTCCCAGTGAATAAAGCATTTCAATTAGGTTATATTTTATAATATTTACTAGCCTTTAAGATGATTCATCATGAGATTGCAAGGCATAGATTTAGGGTGTCCCAGTGAATAAAGCATTTCAATTAGGTTATATTTTATAATATTTACTAGCCTTTAAGATGATTCATCATGGGATTGCAAGGCATAGATTTAGTGCATCCCAGTGAATAAAGCATTTCAATTAGGTTATATTTTATAATATTTACTAGCCTTTAAGATGATTCATCATGGGATTGCAAGGCATAGATTTAGGGTCAGTAAAGCATTTCAAATAGGTTATTTTTTGTAACCTTTACTGTATTGATATGTTAGATGTAAAAGAATGACTACTATTTTGTTATTTTTTCATGTGTTGTTTTGTTTTGGCAGTCAGGCCACAAATATCGTACCTGTAGTGAGGATAGAACTTACTATTTAGTAGTTCTACAAAGTCACGTTAGTTTCCATTACCCAATGATAAGACAGCTTAATGTGATTCACTAAGCTTAGCTCGTTTTTGCCACACAGCCACAAATATGGAGTACCCAGTGAGCTCATTAACTGGTAGAAATAGGATTTAAGGCTGGCTTACAAAGCCTTAGCCTCAAGTGACAATTATGCTTGTTGTTTTCAATCATTACATATTGTAGTGTGCTCTCTGACCTTCCATACCATTGCTTGTCTTCCTATTCTAATGAAGTCAATGTGCCAGCAAAATAACATGTTACTTGACTCTTTCATATTTCACATGTTTTAAGTTATTGACATTTGGAGAAACCTTCATGAAAGTATGTTTTTAAAATGATATCCGATAATGAATCTTGCCTCTATGGCTTCTTCAGATGGATAACGAAAAATATGTTATGTGTGTATGCATTTGTGTGCTTAACATAATTAAATCTTTTATTATTTTTTCCAAGCTGGTGTTGCACAAGACTAAAAAGAGAAAGAAAATGAGTGACTTTTAAAAAAAATAAATAATTTAACATTTTATATTCTCCCTCTTAAGTGTCTGAGTTTTGAGATGGAAATCCATCAGAATGGGTAAAAAATAGATGAAAGAAATTGTTTTTATCCAAATAAAGAATAACTAGACCAGATATGGCAGCAATATGCACGGTAGATTTATAAATGTGCAAAATGGATTCTGACGAGAAAAATTGTCTGACACGACACATTTTGTGTGTATGGGTGGATGAATACATGTTCTCACTTACAAATATATACATTACTTGGAGTAAGGCTTTCTGATAAGATAAAACTTTAGATACATATAAGATAAGCATAAAAAAAAAATTCAGCAAATAGTCAATTGGAAGTGTATCAGAAACTGATAAGTCTGCGTGACCTATAATTTGCATTCTAGGAGATATGATGTATTTAATAGTTGTCCCTTATTTGGCGTTAAATGAAGGCATGAAACACTACGAGACTGCATTACATGTAGCAACAGATTTAGTGAACAGTTTTGCACAGCAATAATGAAAATTTTACGATGAAAATAGAAACGGCCATAAACATAGATCTTTCTTTACCCAAAAGAATCTTGACTTATCAGTCAGTCATTTCTAATCAATTTAAATCGAAATCCAGTCATTATTGAAAACGGGAAATTAAAAAAAAATATTTAAAACTGAGCTTTCCAGGTTACTTAAAGGTAGAATTAATCATTTGAGTGTTTAATTCTTCAAGCTCTCTTTCCTCATTATGTATCCCAAAAATTTCAACTATCTTTTTCTGATTCTAAATATAAGCATCATTTTGTTTCAATATTTCTTAAAAACTTTCTTGTTGCTCCCTTACCCCATCCATGGTATTCTCAACATCCTTCTGTAGGACACCTCTGTTGCATTATTAGTTGCTTTGTAACTAGTCAGTGTATGTTGATTTATTTGAAGGGACCCAAACATGGAATTACTACAACTTCTATGCAACACTGTTTAGAATACAAACAAAAAATTATACAAATAACAGACCCCTTGAAAATGGCTAATGAATTCTCCAAAAGCACCCATGACAAGAATCATGATGGACAGTTTCTACGCACTCTTAGTCCTTGTGAAAGAAAAATGTAAGGACACTAGAAAAATGGAATAAAAAATCTTTAAATATTTTCTATTTTCATCATATTCAATGAAACATGTATAAAAGAAGGATTGTTGCCTATATATATATATATATATATATATATATATATATATATATATATATATATATATATATATATATTACAATGATGTTCACTCTGACAGTGATTCATGGGAAGAAGCTGCTTAAGTGGAACTTAAATCTCACCAATAGAATGTAAGGACACTAGAAAAACGGAATTAGAAATTTATAAAATATTCTGTATTGAATGCCTATCACATTCAATGAAACATGTATAAAAGAAGGATTGGTCCAGTTGGTATGACGCTTGCATCATATCGTAATGGTCCATGTTCAATTCTCAGTACTGGATGACTCAGTTGATTTCGTAGAGAAGCCAGGTGGCAAACTTTGACAGTGATTGATGAGTCGGTAGAGAGTCCTGGCTAAGTGAATTTTGGGTGGCCCAAAAGAAAGATGTGATAAGAATTATTTGGCAATCTGGGATTTATTAAAAAAAGGTTTTGGCCAGTGGGAAAAAGAAAAAGAGGATTTTGTAAACAAAATTCTGGATAATAATTTTAAGAGGGCCAGTCTAGACACACCTACACTGCTGTGCGATCATTAGCCAAGTGGTAGCATGAGTGGTAGGCGAAGGTGAATGTATGAGAAAGGCGGAGAAGTTGTTAACACCCACTGAGGGGATTGGTATGAGATACCTATGTGAGAGAGGAAGAGTCTAGGAGGAGAATTCTCCTCAGACCTCCCCTCAAGGACGAGGGAGAACCCCCCCCCCTCCCATGGAAAGTGATTAATCTTCAAAAAATAGGAAGTAATTAATTTTTCTGGCCTAAGAACAAAGAATAAATTAAAAAAAAAAAATCATTTCACCCCAAGCAAGGCAATAATGCCACTAAAACGCAAGGGGTGAAAGACAATGAGAAGACTTTACAAGAAACCGGAAACCTAATCAGGAAATAAATCTTGACACCTATTCATTGAGTGTGAACTAGCTGATAGGTTCATTCTTGTTGGGAGTCGAGAATTATCGAGGAACCCAAACCACGTCAGGCCCCACACCGGGTTTTGGTCAGTATCCATATAAATGAACGCCCCCCCAGGCAGTTAGGCAGTTGGAGTTCCAGACTCAGATCAACAGAGAGCAGTTGGGTTCGGAGAGTAGCGCCTCGCAGAAGCTGACCAAGGGATTCCACGCCCTTTCGACTTTGCCTTCCTATAAAAGCAAGTTATATTGATGAACGGCCTAAGATACCAAAACTCGCTTAAGAAACGCAAAAAGTGTCACAAATCCATAGAAACGGGCTGGGAGAGAAACACACTCCTGTATATAACAGATGGATAAAGATAATGTTATTTCTCAACATACTTGAACCTCGTGGGTTTTGTTTTATTGTTTCTTTTACTTATGCTTGTGCGATACCACCTTCAGCCTGGATTCAGCTTACACTATGGTCCTACGCCTGATTGATTTTGTCTACCTAAGATCAAAGTCACAACGTGGGTAGGTTGGACTTGAGATCAAAGTAGTTACTTTGGTAACCAGACGTTGGAAGTGACCTGGGAACGACGAAGCTGGTATCGAACTGGGAACGACCAGATCGACCGGGACACAGGCTGGTGGCAGCGACAAAGAGTCAAGCTCAAACACTAGTGGCCGAAACCTTACAGCTTCTCACCGCAACTGGGAATTGACCACGGGCTGACAGCGCAGTGTCACATATTGGCGTCGCGACCACCAGAGGGTGTCACATATTTTAATTTGTTTTGCTTAAACGTTATTTTAGATGGATACTCAAGTAAATGTTCTGTTTATTTAATTAAACAGTGTTTTTATTTAATTACATTTTCCAGCCTGAATATTCGAGAAATCTTGTCAGAAAATATGCATTCTCTGGCAGGATTCAAACCTGTATCTCATATGGGAACCGTAATTAGATTTGACATGCTTAACCGATTTGACCACATAGGACTTCTGGTTAAACAAAGTCCGAAATAGTGCTTTTGAACTCACATTTCATATTTCGGGCTTTGCTTAACCAGAAGTCCTATGTGGTCAGATCGGTTAAACATGTCAAATCTAATGATGGTTCCCCATAGGGGATGCAGGTTTGAATCCTGCCAGATGACGCATATTTTCTGACAAGATTTCTCAAATATTCAGGCTGGTAAATGTAATTAAATAACTAAATATAAATACTGTTTAATTAAATAAATAGGGCATTTACTCGAATATGAGTATCCATATAAAGTAATGTTTCAGCAAAACAAAATAAAATATATAAACAATGTTAGGCTGTTTTTGTCTGAATTGCAGAAAATCCTGATGATAGTTGTATAAAACTCTGTGTTGCAGATTTTGGTATTATTGGATTTATAATATTATTATATTTAGGCTTTGTTGACTTTGGCAATTAGCTCCGAGTTCATTTTGTATTTTAAGTTTTTATTCTTACTATTTGTGTATGTATACACACATCGCAGAATTAGGGTACCATGAATCATTGTTACCTCCAAGTGATCTTTGACTAAGATCTAGTACTTGCTTGCTCCCTCTCACCAGGGTTACATTACATTTTTTTTTTTGTTGATTGATGATTTGCATGAATAATATATATATATATATATATATATATATATACATACATACACGCACACACATACTCTAGTGCATGAATTACATCAGATTTACTATAAAGATCACAAAAAAATGAGAAAGACTGGACATTTAAAAAAATGTTAATCTACAAAATTCTAGAGTCAAGGTGCTGAACATAACATCAATCACCTAAGTGACAAATTTTATTTGTATTAATATACATATATATATATATATATATATATATATATATATATATATATATATATATATATATAATGTATGTCTCAAGATAGCTTTTAATCACTTAGACCCCATTGAAATGTCTACCTGTACTTCATTGACTGGCTGATCTCATGACTTCCTGTAGTCTGTTCCCACCCATCTACTTCACCCCAGCTGTTATCACTTTACACCTTCCTTTCTCATACTTTTTTTCCATGTTTATAGTTAAATGATTGTGGTTGAGAAAGATTTTTTTTTTAACATAAAAAATAATCCTAACCTATTTATGAAAATCTATAAGCACTGAGAGAGATATATATATATATATGTAATAGGTAAGCTCTTTATTTTTTTTTTTCTCGAGTCACTTGTAAGTAATATAATGACATACTAAATCATTAATATATCAAATGGTATATTAAAATAGCTTCTATAGTAGATATTTTATTGTTATTTTGGGAAGATTTCCTGTGAACCCTTCCACCTGTCTACGATAAAATGTTGGTGACATGACTGTGTTTCCAACAAGATTCTTATTAGATTTATGTCTTTTATAATAGTTGCATTTTAAAAAAATCCATACTTCTTGTCATTCTTAAATATATATGCTTGGTTTTGGGACTTTTTTTAGCCTTGTCATGCTTATCATGATGATAAAAAAAAAAAAGAAGAAATCTGAATATTTATTTTTTGTGTTAAAATAACCTCAAATATTGACCCTAACTAAAAATATCTGAATAAATATTTCTTTCTTGTGATTTTTTTTTTTTTTTTAGAGGCTACATTGAAGGGGGCAGTGTAGCCGTTATCAGCATGGAAACTATTGCATTCACTTTCGTACGAATGTCCTTTGGAAAGGCACGAATCCATCTTTTCTTCGCCCCTAGCTATGGGTTAAACTTGTAATTACAACACACATTATTATTGATTGTTTGTGTAATTGCAGTGAAAAACTAACTGAAATTAAGATAAAAGAAATACTTGTTAAAATATTAATTATGGTTGAATAAATTTTTTTTTTAAAATCATTTCACCCCAAGCAAGGCAATAATGCCACTAAAACGCAAGGGGTGAAAGACAATGAGAAGACTTTACAAGAAACCGGAAACCTAATCAGGAAATAAATCTTGACACCTATTCATTGAGTGTGAACTAGCTGATAGGTTCATTTAATAATTTTAGAAATTCACGGGAGTGGTGTCATGGTTATGGTTGTTGGAAATGTAATCAGCAAGCAGAATTCAACTTTTGGCCTTGTCTCTTGCATTCACTTTCGCACTAATAACCATCTCTCACCAGCTATGGATTAAGTAATAAGGTAGACTGGGGTCTCTAGCCTTCGGTGGCAATCAGTCTTTTTTTTTTTTTTTTTTTTTTTTTTTAAACCTTCATCTACCTCAATCATGGAGAAGTGGGTGCTGAGAGCAAAAGAAACTTTGACTTTTTAATTCTTCTTCCTCATTGATCCTTTCAGTGGGCATTCAGATAGCTTGGCAGCACCCATCTCCTTGCCAAGCCCTTGATTAATAGCCAAATATGTTGTGGGTGACCTTCAGTGTGTACATTAGGACTTCAGGTTTTTAATTCAGAGTCGTACCACACCAGTTGCCACCCAAGGCTATAGGGCCCCAGTCCTGTCTATTTACTCATAGATGTGGGGAGAAGAAGAGACGAATTTATACCTTTCCAAAGGGTATAAACAAACAAGTGAATGTAATGAACTCAACTGGTATTTGAACTCGTCTCACTGATTCCTCAATCTGAGCTGCTATCCATTACTCTCGTGCCTTTCAATCAATCTAAGAGAATGAAAACTCCCAATGCTAAATCATGGAGAAGGCAATAGAAAACCACTTCATTAACTTTTCCCAGAGTCCTGGCAATTTAGAGATATGAAGTGGAAAAATTACAATTAATCAATTGCTACTGGGAAAATTGGTTCACTCTGTCGTGCTAGACAATTTTTCCCACTAGAAACTATCTTACACATTCATAAATCTACCATTAGTCCATGCTTTGAATATTGCTGCCACATATGGTCTAATGCTTCTGCCATGCAATTAGAGATTCTTGATAAAATCTAAAGAAGAATCTGCAATGTTATTCATCCTGACCTGATATCTTGGCTTCAGTCACTTTCCCACTGCTCTAACATAGCTTCCCTGTGTCTTTTCTATAAATATTTTCATGGTAATTGCTCTGATTCTCTTTGGTACTTAAACTTTATGAATTTAAACACAATACTAGATTGGCAGCAAGGTCTCATCATTTTACACTTAAAATGGCTAGCTAGATGTAACTGTAAGTTCTATGCTAACAGTTTCTTTTCCTGCACTTCTCGCTTGTGGAAGTCTCTACCAGCTTCTTGTTTTCCAGTCAACTTTGATATTCAAAAATTTAAATGTAATATCAATCGTTATCTACCGTTTTCTTAATTCCTGTTCTTTTATTGTTCTCTCTCTTTAATAATGTTTTCTTTTTCTCATATTTTCTCACACTCAGTAATCCCTTTCATCTTAGTGGCTTTATTGCCTTGGTTGGGGGGAAATAATTTAATAAAAAAAAAAAATCAAAATCATACTTCTTGAATAATGCACAGGGAGAGAATACTGTTCTGTAATCTCCTCCATTCTCCCAACAAGCATAAATATGGGAAATGGTATTTTAAAGAAAAAAAATTATGACAATGTTTATTCCTTTAGATTCCCTTTGAAGCATAGGGTCATAACAGTACCAACTGATGCAGCTATGGTTTATCAGAAAAGGGGATGAGCCATGATCACCCATATTAAAAAAATATTTTAAAAAATTTAAAAATTAAAAAAAAAAAAAAAAAATGAAAGCCCAGTTCTGGTAGACAAAGATGGGGTTTTTTAAGAAATGTTATTTTTTAAATTATTTCTTTTAAATTAAAATTTTTTTTTTCTGTTAATATCATTAGATAAAACATTTGAATGTGTAATTTTTAACGGGAAGAAATTTGAAAAGTAAAAGTTATTTATGTCTAAATTATTGTTCTCTGTTAATTTTCTGAAATGATGGTTGTAAATATAATTAGATTTTGTTTTTGACTTTATTTGGCCAATGACCACATTTCTGAGCCACCTAGTGAGAATCAGACAAAGAAGAATCAGTAATATCATCGATCCTGATCTGGCTGATCAGCTTCAATCACTTTCCCACCGCGATAAGGTTGCCTCCCTGTGCCTTTTCTATATATATATATATATATATACTTTCATGATAATTATTCGGATGAGCTCTTTGCTATGGTACTTTTTGAATTTAAGTGCAGTACTAGACTGGTATTGAGATCTCATCAATTTACAGTTGAGCTGGCTAGATGTATTCGTAAATTCTATGCTTAAAGTTTCTTTTCTCACACTTCTCACTTGTGAAACTCTCTCCTGGCACCATGCTTTCCAGGTTTAATCTTCAACAATTTAATGCGATGTCAATCGCTATTTACTGTCATCATGATTACTCTTTCCTCTTCCCACTCATTATTAATGTTTCTGTTCCTAATACCTCCATACCCAGTCTTAGTGGCTTTACTGTCTTGCTTGGGGTGAAACTGATAAAAGAAAATTGTTGTAATTGTCTGCTAAGCAAGCTTGCTAACCATAACACAGTGCCCATATATTTATTAAGCTTAGCTTAGTATGACATAGAACCGCATTAGTACGAAGCAAGTCTTGAACTTAGTCCAATGTCAAATCATCCGCAATGCAAGAGATCTAGTTTCGTATTAGGTCAAGTGAGGTTAAACTGTTTAATTGTTAATTTAATTACTTTCAATAAAGGTTGGAAAAAAATTAATGCAAAACTATCAGAATATTATTTAAAGGAGTAGATAGTTTTGCTTATTACTAGGTTCACACTCCTCCCCGGTCTTTTGAACAGGAGTAGAGGTCTATTCCTTGTTTCCCGTTTAGGATTCGGTTTCCAGTTCCTTCTAAATTCTACTTCAACTCTATACTTGTAACATCTCTGTCTTAACTCTGAAATTGTCCCTGCTTATTTATTTCCACAATAGGAGTAGACATGTTCACATATCGCCCAATTTACACTCCTTTCCTATCTTTTGAACAGGAGTAGAGGTATATCCCTTGTTTCCTGTTTAGGGTTGGGTTTCCAGTTCCTTCTAAATTCTACTTCAACTCTATACTTGTAACATCTCTGCCTCAACTCTGAAATTGTTCCTGCTTATTTATTTCCACAATAGGAGTAGACATGTTCACCTATCACCCAATTTACACTCCTTTCCCATCTATTGAACAGGAGTAGAGGTATATCCCTTGTTTCCTGTTTAGGGTTGAATTTCCAGGTTCTTCTAAAGTTTTCTCATTCCCTTTCATTCTTATTAACCCCTTGTGTCTTAGTGGCATTATCGCAAGATAACTGATAATTCTTAAACTAAGGATGAAAATTTCTGTGATATAATAAAAAAAACTGACTGGTTATAAAACCAATTAATTGGCAAAATTAACCAATCGGTAAATGTCAATATGAACAATTATGAGTTTTAGTGCAAACCTAGTGTGGGGCATTTAGTGAGGATTGAACTTCCGACACAAACAAGTTTACAAGACAATCAGGCACAGAACAACAATAGTGAAGCATCCAAAAAGAATTTAACTTACTTCATCATGAAATACATTTTTTTTTATTAGCATCAGGTAATTTTACCTGAAACTTGTCATTTGGCAAATTCTTCATTTTGAACCTTACTCTGTCCTTGAAATATGACCCTAACAAGTTAGGAATTTTAGGTTCTGTTTACTGTTCACATACATCTACTAAACAAATACTATATTCTATACCACTGATGTACAGGCTGGTGTAAATACAGGGTGTGATGTTTAAATTGTTGTCTAAATTATGTAAAAATGAAAATAACACTGACATCTCATTTTAACAGATATATTTACAAAAATAACACAAAAATATCTTAAAATACTAAAGAGTAAATTTATTCAATAAAATCACCATTGGCTTCAACCATGGCCTCCAGACAACTTCGGAATCTCCTCTCTACTCTTCTGGATGTTCTTGTTTAAAATGGTGAATGCTGCCATAATCTGCAACTCTTCTGGATGGTCTCCCTATTTAGTTGGTGAATACTACCATAAGAAGTCCATCTTTGGTGGTACAAGGAGTTTTGTTGGTCTCTTGCTCAACTGTGCACCACACATAATAATCCAAGGGGGTTGCAGTCTGGCAAGTGTGGTTGCAGAAATTGTCTGACAGCCATGACTGGGTTCACCTGCTTGTGTGGCATGGTGCAGAATCCTGTTTCTGGACATAGGGTCTTCCAGCAGCCACCCTCCAGCTGCACTACCTCCTCAAGTCACTTGATGTAGGCTTCTGTATTGTGGGAAGATGAATGGAAGCATAATGTCGCCATCACTAGTGATCCCTCCAAGCACCATGATGCTGACTGGATATATCAGCCAACTCTTTCTGAATCCTCTGCACTGTCCTCAGATTGACACTCTGAAATCTTTGTATTGGAGCTTCCGGCACGAATGCCAAGCAGTACAGCATGCCGTTGACAAATTTCTGGCAGATTGAATTGTGTCATGGTGCTCTTTTTCTCACAGATGGTGCCCAACTGACCCTACTATACTGTGCAATCAGCAAAATCAAAAACAAACAATGTGTATGAGGCAAAATTAAAAATGTAAAATGGTGACAATTTACCCATCGCACTCAGTATACCGTTTTTTTTTTTTCTTTTTTTTTTTTTGGCATCAGGTAATTTTAACTGAGACTGGTCATGTTTATCAAATTCTCAAGTTTGAGCCATGCTTATTTCATGCTAAACATAGAGACATAAATTTTATGTTATGTTTTTTTTTATTTAAATACATCTTAGGTTAGGTTCTGTTTACTATTTAAATACATTGATTATATTTTATAACACTGATATACAAGCTGGCATAAATACACTTCTTATAACATCAGTTAACTTTAGCTGAGCCTGGTCAAGCTTAGAAAATGATCAAGTTTGAGCCTTAAAATATAATTCTAATGAAAGTTAGAATTTTTCAGTTCTGTTTACTGTTTAAATACATCTACAAAATATATATGGTGTATTTTATAACATTGATGTACAGCCTGGTGTAAATATAGTGTTTTTTTTTTTTTTTTTTTTTTTTTTTTTTAAAGCATCGGTTAATTTTAGCTGACATTGATCAGGCTCAGCTCAGTTTTGATCCTTACCTTGACCTTGAAATATGACCCTAAGAAAAAGTTAGAAATTTTAGATTCTGTTTGCTGTTTAAATACATCTACTAAACAAATATAATGTTTTATAACATTGATGTACAGGTTGGTGTAAATATAATGTGTGCGTGTTTTTTTTTTTTTGGGTGGGGGTTAAGCATCGGGTAATTTTAGCTGTGTGCCGTGATGTAGTGGATATTGGCTCAGAATGAGAAATCGGAGAGGCGAGTTCAAATTCAAGTTGGGTTTGTTACATTCACTTACGCACAAATAGCCTTGGGAAAGGTATGACTACATCTCTTCTCTTCCCAGCTATAGCAGGACAGACTGTTCTATAGCGTTGGTTGGCAACCAGTCTACTGCAGAAAGAAACAACTTACTGCGGGAAAATCTTCTGCCTAATAAGTCATGGATCGAAAGAGACATGATCACCCAAGTTTGAATCACATATCTCACTTAACTGGCTAAATTTTAGCTGAGTCTGGTCTTGTTTAGTAAATTCTCAAGTTTGAGCTGTGTTTATTTAATGTTAAACTTAGAGACTTAGAGAAATTTTAAGTTCTGTTTACTGTTTAAATACATCTACGAAACACTGATTATATTTTATCAGGTCATCACATAAGTTCTGTCCAAATTTTGAATTTTGAAACAAGTGACCAAATGTTACATTTAATTACAGATTCAATCAACAATGTATTTTCCCTGATTATCTATGACTTCCTTCCATCTATTAACAAGCTTACTAATTCCATTACTGTAAAATTCTTTTGGCTTTGATTCGAAGAACTCAAAAATGTCAGTTTTAACCTCTTCCTGTCTTACAAAAGCTGTTTCTTCCAAATGATTCTGTAAGCTACGAAACAAATGGTAGTCTGAAGGAGCAAGGTCGGGAGAATAAGGTGGATGAGGAATTTTCTCCCAACCAAGTTCTTCAATCTTTTGTGACGTGATTCTTGCTGTGTGTGGTCGCGCATTGTCCTGATGAAACATCACCCGTTTTCGATTCACTAGAGCAGGTCTTTTTTTCCTCAAAGCTTGGTTCAAACGCTCTAATTGCTGGCAGTATATTTGAGCATTAATTGTTGCATTAGGTGGTAAGAATTCAAAGTGGATTATTCCTTGGCAATCCCACCAGATTGAAAGAAGAACTTTTTGCCCATGAAGTTCCCTTCTTGGCTGTGGCTGGGGTCCTTCCCCTTTACCAAGCCACTGTCTACGACGCTTAACATTTTGATAAAAGATCCATTTTTCATCGCCAGTCACAAATCTATCCAAAAAAGGTGAAACAAGTTGGCGAGAATGGAGAGAAGAGCAGATGTCAACTCGGGATTTGAGGTTGTTTTCAGACAATTCATGAGGCACCCATTTTCCAAGTTTAGGAACTTTTCCAAGTTGT
The DNA here is from genome assembly GCA_964036315.1 of Acanthosepion esculentum. NCBI lineage: Eukaryota > Metazoa > Mollusca > Cephalopoda > Sepiida > Sepiidae > Acanthosepion > Acanthosepion esculentum. Next base: position 37,977,059 of record OZ038511.1, on the reverse strand, counting down.
TGAAGATGACGATGAACAGTTGTATGGTTTAAACTGAGAACCACTGCCAATTCTTTAACTGATAAAGCAGGATTTTCTTCAAGGGCTACTTCAAGAAGCTTTTCATCAACTCAACTGGATATCCGGTTCGATCTTCATCTTCAAGGGTTAAATCTCCACCTCTGAATTTTGCAAACCATATTCTGCAAGTTCTTTCATTCACACATTCCTCTCCATAAACTGAGTGAATGTTTCTAGCCGCTTCGGCTGCTGAGTTTCCTTTCTTGAACTCATAAAGCATTATGTGCCTCAAATGATTCTTGGGTACTTCCATGTTAGCAGGGTTTTAATCAAACAGAATTTAATTTTATTGTTCTCGAGAAATAAAATTTGATCAGTTTAAATGTATCTAAACATAAAAATAATGTTCAGCTCCATTAGACATTATAAAATACTCTTTAAATTTTGTTCATTTTAACAAAAAGTTAAAATTCAGACAGAACTTATGGGATGACCTAATATAACACTGATATACAGCTGGTATAAATACACTTTTTTTATAACATCAGGTAACTTTAGCTGAGCCTGGTCAAGCTAAGCCGAATCTCAAGTTTGAGCCTTACTTCATGTTTAAAGTAAAGCCCTAATGAGAGAATTCTCAGTTATTAATGATTAATAAAGTTGTGTTAAAAATGTAAGCCTTATTTTATGCTTAAAATAGGATTAATTTAAAATACAAAGAAGAATCTGTAATGTTATTGGTCCTGACATCTCAGCTTCTGTCACTTTCCCACTAGTGTAACAATGATTCTCAGTGCATCTTCTATAAATATTTTCATGTAATTGTTCTGATGAGTATTCTTCTTTTGGTATGTTGACTTCATGAATTTAAGTGTACTACTATATGATAAGGTCTCACTATTTAACAGTTGAAATGGCGAGATGTAACTGCAAGTTCTATGCTAACAGTTTTCTCTCCCACACTTTTCACTTGTAGAACTCTCATCCAGCTTCTTGCTTACCAGTTAAGTTTGATCTTCGAAAATGTCTGCTTAATTCCTGTGTTAGTTTTTTTTTTTGTTTTTTTTAATCAATTATGCCAATAATAACACTAAAACGCAAAGACCTTCTTGAGTGTGAACTGGACAATCATACTTACTCTTTTTATTGCTCTCTCTTCTCTCAATAATATTCTATTTTTCTCATATTCTCTCACACTCGGTAACCCTTGTGTCTTAGTAGCTTTATTGCTTTGCCTGGAGTGAAATGATAACCTTCATGCTGAGAAAGTATAGTTTGCAAGATACACTTAATATTGCTCTATAGCAGATTCCTTAGATATTTTGAATCCATCTCTTCTCCCCCAGCCATGGGTTAAATAGTAGGATTTGTATCTGGAAAGATTGTTATTTCTGAAAAAAAAAGTTAAAGCAATATTCACTTGTAAAAAGAATTATTCTTACAATCCAAAATATATTTTGGTTTTAAATAATCCACAAAGGGTTAATAAACTGAAAAAAAACAAAAAACAATGCACTAAAGGGAGTTAGGAAGAGAAAGAGAGAGAATATGTGTGTAGGTATACAGTATATTAAAAATCTGTGTATGGGTGTAGATATACAGTATATTAAAAATCTGTATGTAGATGTGGGTATACAGTATATTAAAAATCTGTGTACACTTGGAGGTATACAGTCTATAAAAATCAAATTAAACAGTTTAGAAGCTCTGCAATGTCTTCATTAAAACTTTCAAGAGTTTTTAATTCAAATATTTTAATATAATTGGCTTTATTGTAGTCTTTTCATAAGTACAAGTTATCTGTAAGTTGCATATTTTTAACTTTAAAGAGTACTGAACTGTTATGTAATATTGGTCCTCCTATATGGTAGTGAATCTTGGACAATCACCTCCCAGATGAAGAAGAGAGTTAAGCAACAAAAATGGGGCTCTAACAGAAGGCTACTGAGAATACCATGAACTGAACATGTGAGCAATGATGAAGTTTTAGAGAAAATGGAAATAAAAAAAGTATATATTTAGCCTTGAAAAGAGACAGTTGAAATTCCCAGGCCACATAATTAGAAAAGAGGGCTTGGAAAATCTGATACTCACAAGACAGAGGAAAGTATTGCATAACCTACCTAACGAGCTTGTGCAAATGGATGGCAGAACAGGGATTGGCAGATATAAAAGACTTTAGTAAAATCTACAAAGGATAGGAAATTGTGGAGAGCCGTCATTGAAGAAAAAGAATTTGCTGTATATAAATGTTTGAAAATATTTTTTTTTACTTATGTTATTTATGTCTTTTTTATTTTATTTTTTTAATTTTTTTTCAGTCCCTGAAGTAGAAATGGAATTTTTTGATGATGGTAAGTTAAAACATTTTGATATATTAATTGATCCATTATTCAAATCATAATACACCTTGTTGTAGCATACCTACGGACGATAATGGGTATGTCCCCATTCACATAAATACAGTAGTAAATACTGTATGTTGGTCTGCAGTTGGAGATTCATTGTGGAATTCATTTGACTCATTTCTAGCAGTTGACTACTTCTACACACTGCTGGCGAATATAAGAATCTTCACAGATTTACGTACATATAGAATTATCTATGGTTTTAATCCACATGATACGTGACTGACCACTGAGAACTAACCCAAACAAAATTTAAAATACCAGAGGTTTTATTTTTTTGTCTGTTTTCTTTCAATCTCTGACAAAGCTTTAATAAAAGTGAAACATGTTAGATTGATATACGTTTCCTATTTGTTCTTTATTTTATCATATCTATCTATATATATATATATATATATATATAGGTAGTAATCCATTGGTATAATCCAGGTGAGTCCTATTAACACAACATAGAATTTGAAATATGTTAAAACTGACTCACAAAAGAGCACTCACTCAATGTTTATTTTCATTAAACAGAGCAAATTTTCTTTACAATTGGAATTAAGATACTTTTAGTTAATGACCATTTTTGCCTATGAAATTTAATTTTAAAGTTTGCAGGATTTTTCAAACTGTTTATGGTATCAGTTTGTAGTGTACTGTTTATTTGGAGAGAGAGAGAGTGTTATAGGGGACTTATTGGGAGGTATGGGGAGAAGAATAAGGTACCATTACTGCAATCATATTATGGAGGTAGGAGAGGGAGGGGTTTTTTACTGATGGGATGGTCACACGGTAAAAAATTTAATTTGACGGGAATTCACAGAAATTAACGAAAACGTGAAAAAAAAACAATCAAGAGGTAACTTCGGTAAAATGATAGAGTTAATTTGGAATTATTGGTATTAAACTCGTCCATATATCAGAGTTCAAAGTTTGAGAGAGTGTTTTTAAGGATTTGGAGTGAATTTGGATATATATGTATGTGTTCTCATGCGTTTATCCATGTTAATAATACCTACTCTTATAGCCGTCTGCCCTAACATACACTTAGATATCTACATTTAAGCACATACATACATATGTTGCCTAGAAGTAACCCTTTAAACACTACCTATAAAATTCTTGTATTATGTACCCTATGTTAAATATTAGGAAGTCTTCTAATGGTAGTAAAATTTGATTACCCAAGATATGCTGAATCGCATATAATGATTATATATAGGGTATAAGGCTGACCTATGTGTGTGTGTCTCCTCACGCATATATATAAACACCCCTATAAATGCATACATACCCCAGCACTCACATATATCCGCATATGCATCCAAATTTAAGAACTTCTTTAATCTTTCGTAATCTGAAGTTATATGATATTTAATTAGCCCAGAGATTATCTAATCGCTTATTATTATGCCATAACCCATTTGGTGGAGATTTAATGCCCACATGTACTGGATATTAAGGATAACTCAATAGATAAACTCAGGGATGGGAAAAGGAAATCGAAACAATTTTAGGACAACCGAAGCAAAGAGACAAGGAAAGTTTAGGGGGGAAATTATTCATGGTCATTAAAAATTCCTGGTGACTTGGTTGATGGAGGTGGGATGTGTATATGGATGGAAGCAGATGGGAAATTGGTAAAGGGTATAAAAAGAAAGGAGAAGAAGTTAGATGTGAAGTGTGAGGGTTCATTGATCATTTCATTTTCTTGTTAAGGGATAATAGTTCAATTGTGTTCCGTCTGAACTAGGGAGGAGCAGAGATCCCCAGGTGAATATCCTCCTATGACAGGTTCTGTTATATATATATATTTAAAGACATTTATATTATGTTTAACGTTCTTTTTATAGATACAAGTATTTAAGCAAATGCTCTGTTTTATAATAAACAGTATTAAATAACATTTACCGGCCTGAATGTCCAAGAAATTTTTCATAGATATATATGACGTCATTTGTTTACATTTGATACGCTAGAGCAGATATGAATAGAAGAGATTCATGTAAGATTTAAGTTTAAAGATAGTAAAATCGACCTTGCTAACCAGACGCTCATCTGTGGCCGAACGGTTAAGGCACATCACGCAAAAATGATGGTTCCGTATAGGATACAGGTTCGATTCCTGTCGGAGAGTGAAAATTTTCTATGAAAAATTTCTCGGACATTCTGGCCGGTAAATGTTATTTAATATTGTTTATTATAAAACAGAGCATTTGCTTAAATACTTGTATCTATAAAAAGAACGTTAAACATAATATAAATGTCTTTAAATAAATTGTCGGACTATGTCCAATTCTAATATATATATATATATATATATATATATATATATATATATATATATATATGGAATGATTGTAATTTAGACACAAAGAGTACTTTGTCAGAGTTGCTCACTACCTTTACTTAGTGTATTTTTTTCTGTATAATACAAAAAATATTGGACAAAAATTAAAGACAAAAAGTGGGGGTCTTATACACAAGTACACATTTTCAGACATTTTTGACCAGCTAAAAAAAACTTATTTGAAACAACAAGATTGCAAATAAAATTAGCACAATACATAATAAAACACAAAGTAGACAGGTGTTGATAATAATTGTTTACAAAAGGTATTTGATGTCAGCAATATTTGTTCTTTGGGAATCAGCATAATCGAACATCTTTTGTCTCAAAGACAAAAAATTCACCAAAATTTATTTTTTAAAAATTAATAACGGGAATACACAAGATCCATAATTTTTGATGACATTAATGTTACATCAAAGGCTTAACTATTTTATAAATTATATACTTTTCCTCGCTCAAAAAAGGGGACAATAATTCCCATAATGTGAGGTTGTTTGAAATTCGTCTGTTGACACAAAGTATCCAGTTTGAAAACTTGTTTTAACAGTTTTCTTTTAAACCTTCTATTATTAAAATATATCTCATACATAAATTAATCTCATACATAAATTAATCTCATACATAAATTAATCTCATACATAAATTAATCTCATACATAAATTAATCTCATACATAAATTAATCTCATACATAAATTAATCTCATACATAAATTAATCTCATACATAAATTAATCTCATACATAAATTAATCTCATACATAAATTAATCTCATACATAAATTAATCTCATACATAAATTAATCTCATACATAAATTAATCTCATACATAAATTAATCTCATACATAAATTAATCTCATACATAAATTAATCTCATACATAAATTAATCTCATACATAAATTAATCTCATACATAAATTAATCTCATACATAAATTAATCTCATACATAAATTAATCTCATACATAAATTAATCTCATACATAAATTAATCTCATACATAAATTAATCTCATACATAAATTAATCTCATACATAAATTAATCTCATACATAAATTAATCTCATACATAAATTAATCTCATACATAAATTAATCTCATACATAAATTAATCTCATACATAAATTAATCTCATACATAAATTAATCTCATACATAAATTAATCTCATACATAAATTAATCTCATACATAAATTAATCTCATACATAAATTAATCTCATACATAAATTAATCTCATACATAAATTAATCTCATACATAAATTAATCTCATACATAAATTAATCTCAAACTAAAATAATATAAATAATAATTACAGTAAATAAAAATAATTCAACAAGATTTGCTTATTTTCATTTATAGGACATTAAATTACCTCACTTAGCATCCTCCGTAATTTATCTTGATTTTCAGTTTGACTGATGTATATTTATGAGCATTCATAAATTTAAAATTTCTGATAAACTAACACCATTTTTAATTCTGTTCATAAATACTTGTTGCAAAATAAAATCCTTATATTTGCCTTGATAAAGTCCATCAGAGGATGAAACGTGTCAGCTAAGATAAGTTTTCCTTTTCTTTTTATTCATATTGTCCTTTTACAGACATATTTTTTAGCTATATCTGAATTTTTACATGCACACACACACACACACACACACACACACACACACACACGTGTGAGTTGTTAGTCTTATTTTTTTTTTATTTTATTAAACAGCGAAATTAATAATAACAGGCCAAAATTGAGAAGTTTGTGTACACACACACACACACATACATACATATATACATACATATATATATATATATATATATATATATATATATATATATATATATATATATATATATATATATGCTGAGGAGGGATGGTGGATAGTGGCTTTGATTGAGGAATCAGAGAGGTGAGTTTGAATTCCAGTTGAATCCATTACATTCACTTACGTGCTAATATCCTTGGGAAAGGTATGACTCTTCTTCTTCTCCCCCAAGCTATGGGTAAATAGCAGGACAGACTGGGTTCTATAGCCTTGGAATGCAACTAGTCTAGGAGTAGGACAACTCTGAATTCAAAACCTGTGGAGTATTGTTTGGGGACCTTGTGGTATGTAGTACACCTGGTCTCTGTATTCAGCCCTTCAAAAAGTGTGGTTGGTTCTGCGTGAATCCTCCACCACTATAATCAAATCATGTGTGCTGGTGGCTGGGCTGCCAGTACCTAGTAACTGAGCTGTTTGAACCACATACGACAAATACAACGGGGGAGTCCACCATATATGCTGAAAAGTTTGCACCATCTGTGGGGAACTTATCTATGCTGGGTAATGGGATCCTATTGCTTATATAGGGAAGTGCTGAATATTTTATGACCTGATCAAAAAGCCCTTAAAAACAAAGAAAACACTTTATATTTGGTTATTTTGTCAGATTTTAAGAAATGCATTGGGCTGAGAAATTTTTTAGAATATTTTACAATGTTCTCTAATGCAAAATTTGAAAACTTAATCTTATTTTAATTTTTGCCACATTAATTCCATGTTTAAATATGTTGTGGCCTGTTTAGCAGCCAGAAAGAAAGACACGGAACATGAAGGTAGGTTGAACGAGTGTATTGAAATAACAGATATATACTATGGGACTATTTGAAATCAGTTGTTTATCAGACGCGCCCAAGAAATATTGAGGAACTTACAGAATTAAATATGAATGCAGTAAAACGACAAATGAAACTCTTTGATGTGTTAAGGAATCATGTAGGCACAGAATTGAAATGTGTTTTGGAAAAAGTGGAGAACATTTTGAACAGCACATATAACAGCTAAATAGCTAGCAAATAAAATTTTCATGTGTAATTATACTTTAAATCAATTATTCCTATGGTGTGTGACTTTTGCTTCACCCTCTATCTCTCTCTCTCATATATATATATATATTTAAATGTGTGTGTATGTGTTGAGAGTCTCACCCATTTCCAAAAATCAGCATTTCATTTCCTAAGAGAAATGGTTTAGGCCATGATTCATAACATACACAAAGATAAACATGGTTAAAATGATATATGAGGAGTGCTGTTGATTTGATCCATTTCTAAAGAACAAAGATGATTGTAATTTGTCGGGAAAACTTTTTGAATAAAAAATAATATTTATGATACACTTATTTTAATTTTTCCAGAAACTGGTGTTATGGAAGAAGTAGTGACTACCTTACCTTCAACCCCGAAAACAAAATCTCCAGAGAAAAAATCCAAAAAATCCAAAAAGGCTGCCAAAGATGATCCTGATAAGGTAAAAAAAAAAAAAAAAATGATGCATAATTTTTGAAAAATTTTATTCTGAAGATCAATTTTTGTTTCTTCAGTTTTTTGTCAAAAATACTGATTGTCTTTTCCTTTATATAAATTGATATATATATATATATATATATATATATATATATATATATATATATATAATTCTATCCACCCTTTAACAGCTTTTGTTTTTTGTACTTCTGAGGTTCCAGTTACCCTCTTTACCAGACCAAGGTCTGGTGTGGGAGCCAGTTTAGTCGCCAACCACTCAGGATTTGAATTCAGAGTTGTTGTTCTCCGAGATTGGTTGCCACCCAAGACAATCGAACCCAGTCTGTCCTGTGATTTACTCATAACTCTGGGATGGGGACGGAAGAGATGGTTTCATACCTTTCCCCGGGGTGGATGAACTCCTCGGAATCAACAGCCATCCATCCCAACTATGGGTTAAATAGCCACACCGACTCGCAATTGGCCAAATGTGGTGAGTGCGGCTATACACCTGAAGGGATGGTTAATTTGGGTGTGATAACCAGATATATTTTAATTCAAATCGCATAACGGTCAATCTATAATCTGAGTCAGGCTAGCAGTGAGGGATAATATGTATATATATATGGCCTGAAGATTGTGTTTCAGCACTGTCACCTCTTGGTGTTGGCCTCAGTATTCACGTTTCTATTTGCATATTCTCTATCCCTGATATTGAGTACTTTTACCCCATAATATAGTGTATACCATAAAACTATATTTTTGACACACACACACACACATATATATATATATATATGTTATAGCTGGTCACTCACTATTCAAGGATACCCGTCTGTTAGGGCAGCTAGCCAATCCCTATTGCAGACGCTCGCTCAGGCACATTTGTGTTTGTTCAACACCCACAGAGCCAACCTGTGGTTTAAAATGCAACTATGCTGGGCCGCCCTTAGTTACAGTTTCTGGTAGAGAGCGTGTTATCTAGTGTGATCAACAATCTGAACAAGGCCAGCACGCTCGAGCCTTTGGTCATGATGACTTGTGACTTTGTCCTAGCACAGCTATCGACGGCCCCCAAGGGTTCCGTCTACCCAGTTGCGCTCACAAAGCTTGGGTCAACCCGTGGCACGGTTTTCAAGCACTTTCCATGGTCGGAAAGCAAACGTTCTAACCTCTTGGCCACACGCCCATAATGTATATATAATACGCACGCGCACACACACACACACACATAAGTGGTTTGGGTCAAGAACTTTTCAGCATGCCCTCCTGATATTTCTATTCAGTCAGAAATTCATTAAACTCAGGAAAAACAGGATTGTCAAGAATGGTCAAGAATGCATGTCTTGCTTCTTGACCACTGACAATTCTATTTTCCTGAGTTTAATGGATTTCTGCAAGTATTTGTCAACCTCTCTGTGACTTTTCTATAAATACTTTTTTATGGTAATCGTTCAGATAAGCTCTTCAGTATTGTACCTAGACTTTTTGAATTTAAGTGCAATACTAGATTGGCATCAAGATCTCATCAATTTACAGTTGAGCTGGCTAGATGCAGCTGTAAATTCTATAATAACAGTTTCTTTTTTTGCGCTTCTCGCTTATGGAACTCCTTTCCAGCTCCATGCTTTCCAGACAACTTTAATCTGGAAAAATTTAAATGCTACATCAATTGCTATCTACTGTCCTTCTACTCTTCCCTCTTATTATTAATGTTTTTGTTCCTAATTCTTCCATACCCTGTAACCTCTTGTGCCTTAGTTGCTTTACTGCATTGCTTGGGGTAATTCCAATTAAAAATATATATTTTTTAATAATATTAATTAAAAATGATTAAATCTATTAATTGAAAAATACATATAATTTTCCTCAAAGGTCATTTGAATGAAGCGAGTAATCTCCCTTGCTTCAGATTCTATTTAAATAGGAATTACCTCCCCCTCTTATGTTAAATTTATAAATTTTCTTCTAAACTATGCCCAGACATTCTTTTTCTGAAACTGGTACCATATAATCCATTTGTGACAATAACATGATATTCAGGGAGAAAAATATATGCCTATCATTTGAGATGCCAAGAAGGAAAGAAGAAAGGTCTAGATCTCTGTTTTGAAACAAATTTGTTACACAACATTTCTAAAATCTCTTATTATTATAAAATTGCTTTTTAAGCTACATTTATTTTCCATCCTCTTTATACAATTGTTTACAGTTTATTTAAGAAGAGAAGTTGTTTAAGTTTAGCTTACCAACCCAGACTTTTACAGGCAAGACTCATCTTGCAATGTACACCGGGTTGAATTGCTCCTGTTCCCTATGTGTTCCACTCGTAAGAAGAATGTCCCACTCAGAAAGCTTCTTCCCAAGTGCTGTAACTTTGTGAAATAAACTCCCATGTGGATGCTTCCCTGAGCACTACAATTTGAGCCTTTTCAAGTACAAGGTCAATTGTTATCTATCCACCATATCTTCATTTCCTACTCCCTTCACTTAAATTCATATCACATACCTCATTCAGTAACCTAGTAGGTCTTGGGCTTTGTATTAGGTGAACATTAGTTTAAAAAACAAATAGAAATTTTGTCTGGTACTATTTTTTATCTCGACTATAAGTGTAATTGTCAATTTAAATCTGCTATTAAAAATTTCATGTGTTTTAATTGGTACAAATGAATTTTGGTTGGACCTCTGTGTTTTATAATAACTCAGGTGGGCTCAAAATGTCTTGAGTAATAACGACACTGACAACAACATGTGACTTGTATTAAATATTTTATTATCTCTGCCAACTCTATAAAAAGGAAACCAACAATAACAACAAAACAAGGGGCACAACCCAGTGCATTCATTTTCTTAGATTACTTTTCCTTTTCTCTTATAGACAGTGTAACCCGGATATAAGAGAGTTGTCGAGGTCGGAGAAGAAGTCTCTTATATCCGGGTTTGGTCTATTATATATACATTAACACAGGCTCTAATTTGGGACCAGAGAAAACCTATCTTATATCCGGGTTACACTGTATAACAATAAAATCCAAAATCACCTTATGTGGGGAATAGTCTATTTCGGCAGACGAAGATATCAGTCCTCTGACTTATCAACCCTGGTGGGGACTGAGTTTGTGCCAGAAATAGAAATTTAACTGTGAAAGCTAAAAAAAAAAAAAAAAAAAAAAAAAAAGACAGACTACCAATATCTTCATCTGCTGAAATAGGCTATTCCCCTTATGAGGTGATTTTGGATTTTATTATTTAGTAATTATTTGCTCTGTAATAATAAATACATTGAGCTCTTTTTGTGGATCAGTTTTAATATTTTATATTACTAGGATCCACTTGGATTATATACCAATGGATTTGTTACCTTTATTATATATATATATATATATATTGATTAATAACGGATTTCCTAATCAATTGTTGGATTTCCACATTAGGCGTTTCTTGTCCAAAGTAACTAATAGCAACGGCGAGAATAGAAACATAAACAATAATATTAATATTTTTTATAAAAATCAGATGAACGATAATTATAAACAGGATGAATGCCGAATGAATAACATTATAAAAAAATACATAGCACCAGTTAATAATAGCAAAAAAATTAGATTAATTATTTATTATAAAAAATTTAAAACTTGTAACCTTATAGTTAAAAATAATAATTCACCTCCTAGAACAAAATTAAATAGAGCAAACATTATTTACGAATTCAAATGTCCATTAAGGAATTGCATTCCTCAAGAATCAACTTTCGTAAATAATTATATAGGCCACACTACAAATCGTTTAACACGCAGATTAACCCTACACCTTTCTGACAATAGCTCAATTAGATCTCATTTAAATATTCATGGAGACCTACTGGACACTATTCGGAATATACTTGTCGACAACACTAATATAATAGCATCATCCACTTGCAAAAAAAGGCTAAAAATAATGGAAGCCTTACTTATAAAAATAAACAAACCAACACTTAATAATATTAACTTTGAACACGGACATAATATCTTGACCGTGTTTTGAAACAAAAAAATGAATCACTTTATAAAACATACACATAACAAACTATTTCTAATTCTAACAGTTGAAATATAATCCTTGATAATGGCTAAATGTATAGCCGAAAGCGCTCGGAAAAAAAGAACATTCGGACAATTTTTATATAATTTATCCTCTGAAAAGAAAAACTTTATTAGATCGCACGAGAAATTATATAAAAAACTAAATAAAAGCACCTTGTCAGTCGTTTTTAATGAAATGTGCTTGAAAGAAGGATTGCTGCCTAAATACACAAATATATATATATATATATATATATATTCCATTTATTATTTTCAATAGATGGCTCAGACTTTAGAATATCTCCACTGTCTCTTTCTGAATGATATGTCAGAGAGTGACTCTAGTAAATATTCTTCCATGTTTCTGTCTATGTTTCTGAGGTGGCATTTCAGCTAGCTCCTGTGGAGGTCTCTTGATTAGGCCATCATTGCAATGGTTAGGGAGGAGTAGATGCGATAGGCAACAATAAACTTCAGAAGAACTAAAAATTAATTGCTGAATTTAAGTATTGCATTAATATCTATGTTTACCCTTTAAAAGTTCAACGATAATTCTTCTGCCGCCATTTAATTTAAAGACAGTATGATGTACGTAGGGCCTCACTTTCCGAAGAAACAATTATTTTTATTTTATGGGTGACTTTTGCTGGATTTCTCAATCAATTTTGATTATCTCCAAATTTATTTCCAAGTTATAAAAATTGTCATTGTACAAAAAAAATTTGTCACAAAAAATTACATAAAAAATCACCAAAAACAATCGCTGTGATGAAAACTTGTGAATCCAAAATTTCAGGATTACGGGTCCGGACTGACCCAAAATGTTTTTTACTTGCTCATGGAATCGACCTGATTTCAAAATGGTATGGTATATTGTGTTACAACCTCTAGGAGTAAGTGTGACACACTGACATTTGCATTTATTATAATAGATGATAAAACTACATGAAATTCTCATCATCAGATGTGTATAACAAAACTGTTAAATCCCAATTATATTTCATGCATTATTTTTTATGTTTCAGCCTGCCAAGAAGCGTCGGGCTCCTACTGCTTATATGTTGTGGTGCAATGCCAACAGATCCAAAGTGGTTTCCGAAAATCCCAAACTAGGTAAGTCCTCAGTTTCTCTTGAAACTGACTCGTCATTTTTAAAAAAAAATTTTTTTTTGTTTCTCTTGGTCTCCTGCTGTAGTTAAGCTTTGGATGGAAGAGATGATGGAAAAGTATTGGAGAAACAGTGTTGACCTATTATACATTAATTCTTGGACAAATTTCCTCCATTTTTGTTTTTGTTTTGAACACTAAATCCACTAATGTCTTTCACATTTGCTAATCTTCCAAGAATGTTCAACAGGTCCTTTTATCTAACCTGCTAAGGCATGTTCTCTTTCCTCTATTTGTTAGTGTTCTTCCTTGGGAACTTCAGAACTCGATTCTTGCTTATCTGCATCTCCATTGAAAAAAATATATATGGTAATACAGAAATATATATGGGCACATGGCCAAGTGATTAAAATATTGACTTTCCGAGCACGAGACGTGGGTTCAGATCTCATTAGGGTTGATTTGTCAGGAAAGGTGATGACTTAATATTATTGACCTTGGAAGGCAATCCCAGCATGTGGCACTTTTAGAAAGTACTTGAAGACCATAGCATGGTTGACCCAAACCATGTGAGTGAAATTGGATGGCCACAACTGTTTTGAAGTTGTTGATGGTTTAGCACAATTCAATGTGACTGAGGTTTTGAGCTTGCTGGCATTGTTGGAACTTCTGATGCACACTCTCCTAGAAACAGTAACTAAAGTCTACCTGGCATAGTTGCAGTATAGACCACAGGTGGGCTCTGTCTCTGTGAGTGTTGAACAAAATGCAAATGTGCAACAGGAATTGGCGTTGCTCTAGTAGATGGATGTGTTCAGAAAAAAAATATCCAGCCATTATGATATATATATATATATATATATATATATATATATAGCAATATCAAAGATAATGGGAAGCAAAAATATACAGTCAGTCAGTGGGGTACTGAGAGAAAAGACATTTACGGCAAGCAGTCTTTGCAATAAAGTGCTCAATATCAGGGACAGAGAATTAATGCAAGTAAAAGGCTTGTCACTTAATACCCCCTGACGAGTGGCTGGAGTGATTCTAGAGATACTGTCTATGTAACTCTGGAGTCAGGGCACTGAAAGTAACATCAGTCAGCTAAGTGACAAACCTTTTGTATTAATTCTCTTTCTCTCTCAGTATATATAAATATCCAGGTGTGGTGAGAACAAATAAAGTACAATTCCAACGTTCATAGCATTTAATTTAAAAGAAGGCTCAACACACAGTATAGCAATATTATTTATCTTAGGATATTACACCGAAAGCATGTAAAATTGCCACACAATTGCAGTTATGTTTCAACACATATCAATGCGTCTCATCAGGCGAGTGTAAATTACTGGCAAGTAAACAATTTGTTTGGATTTAAAAGCAAAATGCAACCTTTTTTTTTTTTTTTTTTCAAAAAAAGAAAGAAAGGTTATAAGGCTTGAGGGCTTTACCCTGATCAACAAATCAAATATAACCTACGTTAAATTTTAAACTAAGTGAAGAAGCAAAAATTAAAAATTAATTTTTATGTAAATGGATCATGACTTGTAGATTGGAAGCTAACAGCAGTCAGACATTAACTTAAAGTCGATACATATGGTTACATAAAATATACAAACCAGACAATCCATTTTCCTAAGAAATAAAAGAGTGGGGTATAGAGAGGTAATTTAACTAAATGCTAAACATGTTATATGCTTTATGAACTCACTACATAAATTTTTTTTGTAGTTGATAAATAAATGGCTTCTTTAAGAAACTAGTAAATAATAAATATATAGAATTATTTGGTAAATTAATATGTAACTGTTGAATGAAAATTCTTCATATAAGATCTTAAGAACGCTAACGAATCAATGTAAAATGTCAAAAATACCAACCAAATACCAATACATCCATAAAAGATGTTACTAATATTACCAGGAGATAAATACAAAATTATATTAATTCCAAATAAATCTTACAAATAGAAAGATAAACAATATATGGTGCAATGCAATACAATTAAAATATAAGAAAAAGCATAATTAAATTCCAAAGTTTAACTAAATTGTAGGTTAAAAGGTAAACTATGTTTACAATTTATGGTTAATTCACTTCTTTGATTTAATAAGGAATTTTTATTAACTCTGATAATTTCCAATTTTTCATGTAAACACAAGAAACAGGGTTCATATAAAGATCTGCATGTCCTTGCCATTTTTAGAATTTTCCATTTCACCTGAGGAGTCTTATCATCTTTTAAACTCCAAACATATTTAGAAACTGATGTATTATTTCTGTAAGTAGTATTGGTGAAGGACAAGATATGTTGATACTACCTAGTCTTGAAAGAATTCTTAGTACTATCAATATAGAATTTTTCAACTATCGGATTCTCTATTGTAGAGACAGTACAAATATAAACAAAAGATTTAGTTAAACATTTGTTTGACAGTGGGCACTGATCAGAATTCCTACTATTATTAGGTTGGTGCAAAAATAATGTCATTTTTTGATGTTCAACTTCATGTGAGAAAACGACATTATTTTTGCACCAACCTAATACATTGGCCAGTATCATTAATAATATTTATCTTGAAACGTGTATTATGATCCAGATTATTAAATTGGTTGAAAATTTTATTTTCTAGATTATTAAATTGGTTTAAAATTTTAGTATTGTGTTTGATGATAAACATTTTCCTAAAAGTAACCATCTTAGTAAAATATTTAACAGAAATACATAATAGAAAGACTATTTTGAATCCATTGTTAGGTCAGCTGCTAAGAATGTTGGTTCACTGTGTCATGCTAGATAATTTTTCTCACTAGAATCTATCTTACATATCTATAAGTCTATCATTTGTCCATGATTAGAATATTGGTGTCACTTCTGGTCTGATGCTTCTGCAGATTCTTGATAAAATCCAAAGAAGAATCAGCAATATTATTGGTCCTGATCTGGCATCTTGGCTTGTCACTTTCCCACCATCATAAAGTCTCTTTCCTATGCCTTTTCTATAAATACTTTCATGGTAATTGTTCCGATGAACTTTTCTCTATGGTACGTAGACTTTATGAATTTAAGCACAGTACTAGATTAGCAACAAGGTCCCAACAGTTTACAGTTGAACTGATTAGATGGAACTGTAGGTTCTATGCTAACAGTTTCTTTTCTCAAACTTCTTGCCTGTTGAACTCTCTTTCAGCTCCATGCTTTCCAGCCAACTTTGATCTTCAAAAATTTAAATGCAATGTCAATTGCTATCTACTGTTTTCTTGATTTCTCTTCTTTTATTGTTCTCACTCTTTAATCATCTTTTTCTTTTCCTTTCACACTTGGTAACTTCTTGCGTTTTAATGCCTTGTTTGGGGTGAACTTGGTTAAAAAAAAAGAAGATATTAAACTATGCTATCTGCAGTTTGTTGTACATACAGGACATAAATTAATGGTTCAATTTAGTATTTAAATAATAAGTAAATTGAACATGTACGCCAGATTCATGATAAAGAAACAGGTTATGGGAAATGTCTCGTAATATTTGTTACATTTAATGTATGAAATATATATGCAAATGCGACATCTGTTACGGGACGGAGGTCATAACTATTTTTATTTTATTAATATTTTTTCTTTTTTCTAGATTTTGCTCAGATCAGTCGTAGATTAGGAGAAATCTGGCAGGGTTTGACAGAAAAAGAGAAAATGGTAAGTACAGAATTATTTTTATTTCCATGGAGAATGTGCCTGCAATTGTGTCATGCTGGAGCTGACACTATTGTGATCTCAGTATCAAATAAGATTTTATGGGGTTGAGTTGCTTACCCAACACCAAACTCTTCACCTTTACCTGATGTTTGGGATTTGATTTTGATTTTAGAGTTGTGTTTCTCTGAAACTGGTTGCTTGCCAAAGCTAAGGAGCCTTCAATATGCTCTTAATCTTCATTTCTTACAACCTCTTGTTACATTCGTATCGCACAAACTTTGTATTGTGATAACTTTAGTATTAAAACAAAAATTCCAGTTAGCCCTGCTATTTAACCAATAACTGGGAAAAAAAGAGAAATTTAAGTCTTTCACTGCTTCTGATTGCATTTGAACTTGGCTTGTTGATTCTGTTTTGTTAAATGTTAGGCCAGACACACCTCTAGTAAGTACAGTTATCTCTCTTTGTTTGTAGGATGCCCTACTATGTTCCAAGATTCCAAACTGATGACTGAAACTGCAGATAGTACTGAGTGCTTGCTCTCTCTCTCTCTCTATATATATATATATATATATATATATATATATATATATATATATATATATATATATATATATTTTTGTCATCCACAGACAGACTGTTTCACAGCTCATCAGTGTGGCTAGACGTCCGGTTGCCTCTAGCTAGGATCGAAACCCGACTGAATTTGCATCAGTCGGAACTTCTCCCACTAAGCCGTCGGCGCACGGCAGGGATGAAGGTGAATTTTAGCGTGTTTATTTTTAGATAAACACACAGTGACTGACAGTGACTCAATTCTGCCGAAGAGTCGTGCAATATATATATATATATATATATATATATATATATATATATATATATGGTGTGATGGATAAATTATGTAAAAATGAAAATAACACTGGCATCTCATTTTAACAGATATATTTATGAAAATTACACAAAAATATCTTGAAATACTAAAGAGTAAATTTTATTCAATAAAATCACCATTAGCTTAACCATGGCCTCCAAATGGCTTCTGGATGGTCTCCTAGTTTAAGTTGGTGAATGCTGCCATAATCCTTGCCTTCAGATCATCTTTGGTGTTACAAGGAGTTTTGTTGGTCTCTTGCTCAACTGCACCCCACACATAATAATCAAGGGGGTTGCAGTCTGGTAAGTTAGGTTGCCTGATGTAAAGGATGATGTGGTCACAGAAATTGTCTGACACCCATGACGTCAATTACTTTTTATGTTTGAAGAGAATATTTTCACATGTAGAAATATTCTTTGTTGATGGATTCAACCATTGATTTCTTGATATATTTGTTGTGTATATAAAAAGTACTTGACATAATTTTTCAGTTGACCAAATGAATATGCAATAGCATTTCTAAATTCATCTAGTTACTGATAACATTTTGTTTTTTGCTTATAGATACTTTGTTTCAATAAATTCATTTCATTTTTTGCCTTGAAAAAGTCCACGTTAGACGAAACATGTTGATTAAAACTACACAGTTTTCCTATTGTCTTTTTTTTTTCCTTTATACATATTGTCTTTTTCTACAGGTTAATTCTGAGAATTTTTTACATGTGGGGTGTGTGTTTTCCTATGCAGAGATATTTGATAAATTTTAATTTATAAATTAGGCAAAGTAAATGATTAATAACAATAAGTAATAATAATAGGTATCTGTTTATCTTGTGAGGTAAAAGTACACATGGTTTGGTCAAAATTCAATCCTTTGATCATGAGACTGAAAAAAACCTCTCCAGGATGCAGACTTGGGTGATAATATATGGAGGACATGTACTTCCCAGATTAAATGTTCCCTCACCTCTCAGCCATACCAACAAGATCCAAAGGAATACAGGGCATTACATTTGTGGACAGCTTGGCTGCAGGAGTTGTAACTAATAATAGAACATTTATAAACTATATGCTACAATAAAAGTTGTGTTATGGATAGTGTATTCATTTAATTTCAAATCTTACGGCCATATCACGTTGAAACATTGGTTCCTGTACGATCACCAAAGACAAGCAATGTCAAGCCTGGTCAGTAACTAGACAGGTGCCCACTTGGGAATACCAGGTTCTGTAAGCTTGGATGTGCAGGTGATGTAATAGATAATGGCTCTGAATTGTTAATCATAGATCTGAGTTCCAATTCCGGTTGGGTTTGTTATATTCACACGTGCAAATACCTTTGGGAAAGGTATGAATTCACAACTTCTCCCTCCCCCAGCTATGGGTTAATTAGTAGGACTTTTATTAGTAAATCTTTATCTCCAAAACATGAAAACATACTTACAATCTAAAAATATTTTCTGAATTTGGATAACATGTAAAGGGTCGGTATGATATAAAAAAAACAAATCAATCATTCAATCCATCGCCATAAAAAAAATTTGTTTTTACAATCCAAAGTATGTTTTGGCATGAAATAATCCATAGTTGAACAGCTATAAAAAATCAAATAAATCAATTCTGTGAATTCTGGCTTTTTTCCCCAAAGCTAAAATTGCCATTGAAACGCTGTGTCAATCTTGGAAGAGGACTTTGGAAAATTCTTGGATAAGTGTATAACATCTCAATAGGTACCATTGTCCAAGGGTGACTATCTTTTTTTTCTAATATTAAATGAATTTATTTACACTAATAACATTATTTGGACTGTCATATTCATAACCTTTCAACTGTTGTACACTCCGGCCTTCTTCAGGTGACTGGAATTTCAAACTGAACCTTTTAGTTCATCCACCGGGGTAGATTGTTCTAGTTCCACATGCCATGCCTTTTTCGTGTCTCAGTATCAGTTATCTCCCTTTTAACTCGACTATACAAGTTTTTGTTCAACTCTGCTCTAGCCAGGTATTGAACTCACAACTCTTCGGGTCAAGTCACTGGATTCGACCAACGCTTTTATCCACCGGGCCATGTATCCTTTGTTATTCCTGGATAGATCTCGTATGCAGAGAGTGATATTTAGAAGGTATTACAATGGATCATGAAAAACATGAGTTTGTGGCGATCTTGTGATATTGAGGGGAGGGGAAAAAGAATTCTGTTAGTCTTCATCTTTGCATCTGCACTTGTTTGTTTTTTCTTCTGTCATTATTGTTTGCTGAACAATGACAGTCCATCTGCGATCTGATTTGCTTGTAGACATGGAAGCAGAAGGCTAAGAAAGCAGCCGGCAAAGGCTCCACCCTGATTCGTACTGGCAAAGGAAGCAGTAAATCTGTATCAAATGCAGCTCCAGCCCCAGCTACGAGCACCGCCCCCGTTGCAGTGGCCAAAAGTCCCAGCACCCCAGCCAGCAAAGTAATAAAATCTCTAATTGAGGATATGGCTACGAGTCCTGTCAAAGTAAGTATTCCCAAGATTCCATTCTATCAAAATTGTTCTTTTCTTTTTTTTTAGATTTTATAGTGTCAATGTGACAAATAAAATAAAAAAAACAAATAAATTTCCCCAAAAAAACAAGAAAAAAAAATCTAGTTCAAAATCATAGCAACGTCATGAATACTATCTTTTTGACAAATAAAAAAAAAAAAACAGATAAATTTCAACAAAAAAAAAGAAAAAAAATCTAGTTCAAAATCATAGCAACGTCATGAATACTATCTTTTTGGTAAGACTGGGAACAGCAAATTCAGAATATGGGGGTTTTATACACTGTATAAAAATTCTTATTCCCTACCAAATCACCACAGTTTTCAAATACTAATTTATGGTCACCTCTTGACACAAGAAAAACAAAATTATTAAATTTTGGGCATTTTTCCATTATGTATGTTCGTTTTTTAGCAAATCTTTGGAGGTACCTAAATTAAATTTATCAGTCTCTTCACTACTTCTACCTTGGATATTTGAACCCTTAAATAGTACCTTTTATGTTTTTGTAAATGCTAAGAAATGGATTAAATATTTTTTAATTTATTTGTTTTACATGTTATTTTAAATGGATACTCATATTTATGTAGATGGTTTGTTTTTATTTATTTATTAAACAGTATATTTATTTATTTATTTATATGTATCAGCCTGAATATTCAAGAAATCTTGTCAGAAAAATATGCACCCTCTGCATATATATATATAATATATATATATTAGTTGGGCAGCAATCCTTCCTTAAGACATGTTTTGTTAAACAAGATTAACAAAGTACATTTCTTAAGTCTTTTTTTTTATGTTTTTGGTATGTGAACAAGAATTTTCTTTTCTGGACTGTGTTGAGAAAGCTTATGCTTTATTTTGGTAAATTAAATTTATTAATGTCGTAGCTTCTTCCTTTGATATTTGAACTCTTAGATATTGCTGTCCGTTTCATGTGTATGTTTTAGACTTACCATCAGAAACTGATTTACTTAGGTAAATAAAATTAAAGCATGGCACGAAGATGCCTTGTTGGTGCTGTATTTTTCTTTTTTTCTGTCATGCTGTTATCTTCATGTTTGAATTCGTTTTATTGCAGGGACTTGGAATTGAACCTGTGGATGCTGCTGCTCACCTCAAGCTCTTGGGCGAGTCCCTCAGTATTATTGGCATGAGGTTACAGGAGCACAAGGTGAGTGTTGGTTGACTAAAATTCTCACATGAAGTTTGGTAATTTATTTGAACTAATATTCTCATCTTTGTTTCCATAATTTGACTGCTTTTCTATCCAGTTTCCATCAAGTTAATATTACTAATTAGCAATTTTAAAGAAACTTTACAAAAAAGAAAAAATGTTTGTTTGCATTGTTTTTATTCTAACCATTGTTCTTTATTGGGCTTTAATTCTGTATGCAACTCTTTCATAATTTGGTATTAACAGTTTACAGTTTAAGTATTGTGTTTGAAACATTCAAATGTCTCCTAGTTAATTTCTGCCTGAATTTCTGGGATGAGGAGTTATCATTATTTTTTTTATATATATATATATATATATATATATATATATATATATATATATATATATATATATATATGTGTGTGTGTGTGTGACAATTTCTCAAAGTTAACTTTTAGAGAAGACAATATTTATAAATAAAACACCAATTTAACCGATATTCTCTCCAAACTTAACAACGTTGAACCTACTATAAACTTCACTTTCGAAACTGAAACCAATTACACTATTCCTTTCCTGGATGTTTTGTTACATAGAAATAATAACAAACTTAATTTTGACGTTTACAGAAAAGCCACAAACAAAAATGATCTGATCAGTTTCTACTCAAACCACTCTTCAAAAATTAAATCTGGAATTATTATAGGTTTCTATCTAAGAGCATTAAGAATCTGTAGTCCCCAATATTTACTTAAAGAAGAAACATACATAGAAAATACATTCAAAAACCTACAATACCCATATCATTTCATCCATAACGCAAGAAGAAAGGCATACAAAATATACAACCGAAACAAAACTAATAACATAATCCGCAATAGTAAATTACATGAAAACAGATACATAATACTACCAACCAACTCTGTTACGTCTAATATCCAGAATAACCTATCCCATCTAAATAATCTTAAAATAGTCACAAACACCTCGAAAACAATTATAGATATAATAAGATCTCCAAACAACAATAGCAATAACATTTCTGAAGCAGGCATTTATATAATAAATTGACAAAACTGTTCCTCCCAATATATTGGAGAAACAAGCAGAAACATATCAATGAACACAAAAGAGACCTTAGAATAAACAACTTAAATAATGCCTTAGTAATACATAGGAATAAATTCAACCATAATTTTGATTTTAAAAATTCTATACTTATAAAAAAAGAAAATAACTCATTCAGAAGGAAAATTCTAGAGAGTGCCGCCATAGAACAATACTCAAATACTAATCTACGCCCAGGCTTTTTCCCTATTTCACCTTTTCTAACAAAATTACTGCTCTCACAAACAAATGTACACAAAAACATATTAAAATCAAAAGAAAATGGTTGAATCCATCAACACAGATTAATGAAATATTCTCCACGCGTGACATTAACTGACGTCATTTTCAGTTAACAATATGAAAATAGCGTTTCTTACATTCCAGTTGCTAAGAACACTCTGTTTTTTGTTTTTATTAATTTTCTTTGTTTAATTAAATTCATTTCGTTTCTTGCTTTGAAAAAGTCCGCATTGGACGAAACGCATCAGCAATTACTGTTTTCCTATTGTCATTTATTTATATATATATATATATATATATATATATATATATATATATATATATATATATATATATATTTTTTTTTTTTTAAACATTTCACCCCAAGCATGGCGTGAGTGCCACTAGCGCACAAGGGGTTACAGATATTAGTAGCAAGAGTAAAGAGACATGATTGAGGAAAGGATAAAGATAAGGACGGGGAATTAGATCAAGGCATCTGAAGATGTCGATTAACATTACATTTGAATATTTGAAGACTATAGCTGTCAGGGAAACAAGTAAGTGGAAGGGAGTCCCACAGATGGGAAGTATGAGACATGAAGCTATTGGAGTAGTAGAGACGGCTACATTTAACCGTTTTGACAGGGAAAAGAGGCCAACCTAGTAGCACGTTTAAATTCATGCAGTTTGGGAACCAGCAAAAGTAGCTTGTCCGAGAAGTTACCGTGAAAGTACTTGTAGAAAACACAGAGGGAAGCGATGGCACGTCTGTGAGAAAGTGACTGTAGACAAGATGCCAGACTAATTCAGACTAATATCCTCATCTTTGTTGTTATTATCATCTGATCGCCTTTTGTCTGAATTTCTGGGATGAGGAGTTGTCTTCATTTATATTATTTACCCTCAGACTATTCTCCTCATCTTTGTTGTTGTTATAACAACATTTCAGCCGTTGTACCCTCTGGCCTTCATCAAGTGCTTGTTGATCCTGGTAGCCTTCAGGGGATTTCTACCTACAAGGGTAGATTGTTCTCATTCTGCTAGAAATATCTCACCTAGTTGATATTTAGTACTGCTCAGTTATTGTTCATCCTTTTCCACTGAGTCCAAGTACACACTGCCCAGCCTAGAGATTGAACCCAGAATTATTATGTCACCAAATTTACAAACCACTGTTTTAATCAACAGAACAGTACTAAATAAGAACGAGACAAGATATCCCCTAGACATGGTCAGTGGAACGGGAGCAATCTACACCTGTAGATTAAATGAAGGGTTCAGTATGAAATTCCCTGAAGGTTACCTGGATCGACAAACATCTGATAAAAACTGGTGGGCAAAACAGGTTAAACGATGAGGAAAATAGTCTGCATGTAAATAATTAGTCTCCTAGTTAAATTTTGAACTCCTTAAATACTATGTTGTTACTTTTTAACTATAAAACAAAATGATAGTGTATATACACATTCTTTTTGTATCGATTAACAGATATGGTGATAATTCAATGGTTATATAATATATATATATATGTGTGTGTGTGTATATATATATATATATATATATGTGTGTGATAAATCCTAAAGAGCCAGGAACAATCTACCTAGGTTTCACGTGAAGAGATCTTCAGGGTAATCTGGCTAAAGAGGAAATGGCCCTGGTACCAATGTTTTGATAGACTTGCAAGTTGTGCTATCTGAGGGTTTTACCAACTGAGTATTACTATTAGTGTGTGTATATATATATATATATAATATATATATATATATATCTGTGGGTGGGTGTGTGTGTGTGTGTGTAGGTAAGTAATCCAAGTGAATCCTAATAATATAAAATATTAAAACTGATCCACAAAGAGAGCTCAATGTATTTATTACAGAGTATATATAAATAAATTACATATAAATGAAATTCAAAGATACCCTTGTATGAATGGCAATTTCTCCCTGCAAGAATTAACCTTGCAAGGCTTGTCAACACCAAGGAGTTTGGAGATAAAATGAAAAGGAAGTTTAAAATTTTTAAACTTAAAAAAAAAAATGAAAGGAAGAAGAAGGGAAGGATGACAAAGTAAAAAAAAAAAAATATATATATATATATAAAAGGGAGGAAAGAGAAAAAAGAAAGAATAAAAATCAGAGAGGAGGAATAAAAAAGAAAGGAACTCGTCTAGACAGAGATAAGCACAGTTGGAAATCTGACACCAGTTAAAATAACCATATATATATAATATATATATATATATATATATATATATACACATACATACAAGGTGATTGAAAAATAACTTTGTACACACACACACATATACGTGCACACACACAGTGAATGAAAAGTAACTTCCTATTTTATGTATGAGTGGCCAGCCAGGAGTTCTGACTTAACACGTTGTGACTTTTTTCTTTGGGGTTGGTCAAAGGAGCAAGTCTACTATACCAAATCAAGACTTTGTAAGAACTTGAAGGCGAATACAAGAAGTTATGTCTTCCATACCACAAGAGTTCCTGGTGATTCCTGGGCAGTTCAAGAAGCTGGTATTGAAATCTGGTGCCCATATTGAATTTTAGCTAAAACCTCATGCTAAATCTCCATATCCATTTCTTGTAAAAATTATAGTTAATAAATAAATTATAAGTATTTGAAAATGTGGTTGTTACTTTTCAATCACCCTCTATATATGTTTTAGGAATGGATTTTTCGTTTATTAATCACACATTTTATTACTTAATATATTACTTATATTTTGTGGATACCCATATCTGAGTATATGCTCAATTTATTAAACGGTATATTTATTTATTTTCATTTACTGGCCTGAATCTACTCAAATATAGCTATCCACTAAATATAACGTTAAAGTAATAAAATACACACTCACACTCAGTATCATGTATTCATGGTTCGGGTCACAAATTGTACTCTTTTTTTTTTTTATGTCATGCCAATACAGAAAATGACAAGAAAACAGATTTATGACTATAGGAACTGTTATTTATTTTTAGCTTGTATATTTGCACAGAAATGCACAACAAAATTAGGGCTTGTTTGTATGACATTTATGTAGAGATTATATTGTTTAGTTTATGTTCAATTTACCAGGTGAATTCAGGAAATGTTTAACCTCTCACTGTTCCATCTATCCTCTTAAATGGGCTATTATTATTTATCTTTTAAAATGTTAGCTATTAAATCTTTCCTCCTAAATGGACCACCGTTGTTTTTAAGTTTTTAACTGTTAACCATTGTTACATTTATCCTGTCAAATGTGTTACTGTTTAAGCTTTTAAATGTTAGCCATTGTTAAATCTATCCTCTTCCAACCTGACTCTGGGTGGTAGCACCTGTTAGGGTCCCAGATATGGGCAAATAGTTAGCCCTGAAACTGAGGTAAAAAGCATTATGAAAGTGTAAAACTAGGTTTTAATACCAGAAATCAATTCTTGAAGAAAAATTATCAGAAATCAATTTTTGAAGAAAAATTATTACCAGAAATCAATTTTTGAAGAAAGATTATTACCAGAAATCAATTTTTGAAGAAAGATTATTACCAGAAATCAATTTTTGAAGAAAGATTATTACCAGAAATCAATTTTTGAAGAAAAATTATTACCAGAAATAAAATTTTTTAAATTATTTTTCCAGCTATAGATTTTTGAGGAAAAAAATATTACCAGGAAAAAAAAAGTAGACGGCATTAAATGACCCATTGAGGTTGATATGTTGTAAAACAAACGATAACAAACCAAATCTATCCTCTCAAAATAATATTTGTTATTTCTAACTTTTCAAATGTTAGCCATTGTGAACTCTACCCTCTCAAAAACTCCCTTATTATTGTTAATATCTCAATTATGAACTGTTTTTTACTTCCCTCCTCCTATTAAGTGATTCTCTCTCATCTTTCTTTACTGTAAGTCTCTATTATTCTTTTAATGTATTCCTTTTATTTATTTACTTTTTCAATGAATCAAATAGACTTTAAATTAATGAGAAGATTTTCTTATTGCTTCTCAACTATTTGAATTTGTCTTGTTCCCCCCCCCCCCCTGTTTACATATATTATTTACTTATTAAATGCTTTTCATCCTATTTGTCTCTCTCTGAACCCATTTCCCTTTGGAATGATATAAAAAATAAACCATAATAATTAATTGCTGTTTTCTTTTTATTTCTCATTTTCTTCTTGTCAATTTCAGGGTATGATAGCTGTTCAGGGTAGCTTGTCTGTGCTTTTGGACTCCATGCTCTGTGCATTTAGCCCTTTGATGTGTTTGACTGCTGCTCTGCCTGAAATCAATGGCTGTCCACGAGCCACCCTCTCCAAGACTTTAGACAACATTGCATACATTATGCCTGGTTTATAAATGCATTTAGATCTTTTTTTTTTTTTTTTTTTTTTACATTCATTATTCATTCAAGATGTCCATTCAGAATTCATTCCACGTCCAAAATGTGACTATTTTTCATCTTCAGTCATCTCATGTCAGTCACATCATAATTGTAAAAAACAAATCTTAGGAAAACCAAAAGTATTACTCACATCAACATCATCATCAATATCATAAATTTCATTTTTTCTTTTTTCGTATTGGTGGGCGGCAGAAAATGAGGATTTTAAAATTGAAATATTCAATATGAAGGAAAAAAATTTGGTATTTTGTAATTTCCATGTTTTTCCCTTTGTGTTTTTCTTTTCTTTTTAATATGTTGTGGAAAGAGATTAAAAAAGCTTCTTTTTTTTTCTATTTTTTCTTCTTTTTATTCTATGTTTTCTTCTTTTTTGCTATTTTTTCTTCTTTTTTTACTATTTTTTCTTCTTTTTTGCTATTTTTTCTTCTTTGCTATTTTTTCTTTTTCCCTTTTCTCCTTTCTCTTTTTCTCCTTTCTCTTTTTCTCCTTTCTCTTTTTCTCCTTTCTCTTTTTCTCCTTTCTCTTTTTCTCCTTTCTCTTTTTCTCCTTTCTCTTTTTCTCCTTTCTCTTTTTCTCCTTTCTCTTTTTCCTCTTTCTCTTTTTCCTCTTTCTCTTTTTCCTCTTTCTCTTTTTCCTCTTTCTCTTTTTCCTCTTTCTCTTTTTCCTCTTTCTCTTTTTCCTCTTTCTCTTTTTCTCCTTTCTCTTTTTCCTCTTTCTCTTTTTCTCCTTTCTTTTTTTCCCCTTTCTCTTTTTTCTCCTTTCTCTTTTCTCTCCTTTCTCTTTTTTCTCCTTTCTCTTTTTTTCTCCTTTCTCTTTTTTCTCCTTTCTCTTTTTTCTCCTTTCTCTTTTTTCTCCTTTCTCTTTTTTCTCCTTTCTCTTTTTTCTCCTTTCTCTTTTTTCTCCTTTCTCTTTTTTCTCCTTTCTCTTTTTTCTCCTTTCTCTTTTTTCTCCTTTCTCTTTTTTCTCCTTTCTCTTTTTTCTCCTTTCTCTTTTTTCTCCTTTCTCTTTTTTCTCCTTTCTCTTTTTTCTCCTTTCTCTTTTTTCTCCTTTCTCTTTTTTCTCCTTTCTCTTTTTTCTCCTTTCTCTTTTTTCTCCTTTCTCTTTTTTCTCCTTTCTCTTTTTTCTCCTTTCTCTTTTTTCTCCTTTCTCTTTTTCCTCTTTCTCTTTTTCTCCTTTCTTTTTTTCTCCTTTCTCTTTTTTCTCCTTTCTCTTTTCTCTCCTTTCTCTTTTCTCTCCTTTCTCTTTTTTCTCCTTTCTCTTTTTTCTCCTTTCTCTTTTTTCTCCTTTCTCTTTTTTCTCCTTTCTCTTTTTTCTCCTTTCTCTTTTCCCTCCTTTCTCTTTTCCCTCCTTTCTCTTTTCCCTCCTTTCTCTTTTCCCTCTTTCTCTTTCCTCTCTTTTCCCTCTTTCTCTTTCTCTCTTTTCCCTCTTTCTCTTTTCTGTTCCCTATTTTTCTTTTCTGTTCCCTATTTTTCTTTTTTCCTCTTTTTCTTTTCTTACTTTTTTTTCTTTTTTGAGTCTGAGTTTATTTATGGTAAGGGCTACATTTTCATTTTTAAACGTTTTTGTACTTTTAGCTTTAAAAACATACCCTCACCACCACTATCATATCATTGCTTCTGATTAAAACCATGAATTTCATTCTCAGAAATAATCCCTTTTTTTTTTTTTTTTTTTTTCAAATACTCAGTATTAATGTATAATCTTTACTTCTGTGGACAAATGATCTGCCAATTTTCCTGCCTGCTGTCTTCATTCCTGGCAGAAAAGGTACGGACAATCTGAAATTAATCTATTGCCTGGCTAGAAGCTCAACTTGTTTAGATTTATTTCGACTCGGCCATTTACTACAAGATTCTGCAAATCACAAACTGACTTATCAATATACCTTGTGAAATTGGCGCCTTTTCATTGCATCGAGTGAATGTAGTTTGCACATGAAATTAAGTAAAAATATGTAAATATTTCAGTTTAGAAACAGAAAAGTTAAAAATATCACTATTGAGCTGTTCAGGCAATGTAAGTTATCAGAGAAATTACATTAAATCAATCAAACTTCTTGTTTGGTAATTTGATATTGATTATCTGCAAGCATGTTTTTTTTTTTTTCTTTTTTCTTTCTCTCTCTCTTTTTTCTTTCTCTCGCTCTTTTTTCTTTCTCTCTCTGTCTCTTTTTTTCTTTTTCTTTCTCTCTTTTTCTTTTTCTTTCTCTCTTTTTTTCTTTTTCTTTCTCTCTCTCTTCTCTTCTCTCTCTCTCTGTTTTCACCTTTTTTTCTTTTTCTTTCACTTTTTTCTTTTTCTCTCAAGTTTTTATCAACATCCTGGTAATGTTTAACTTTCATGCCTGCAAAAAATGGTGTGTCAGAAGGACAGTTATTTTCTTGACACCGTTATTACTGTATACACTTTTGACTCCTTCAACAACATTTATTTACCAGATTATTAAAATATGCAAAT
Organism: Acanthosepion esculentum; assembly: GCA_964036315.1. Classification (NCBI taxonomy): domain Eukaryota; kingdom Metazoa; phylum Mollusca; class Cephalopoda; order Sepiida; family Sepiidae; genus Acanthosepion; species Acanthosepion esculentum. The sequence goes on along the minus strand of OZ038511.1, from coordinate 37,947,406 downwards.
CGAGTACAAGGCAATATTTATTATTTACCTTTTGTTAAGAAATAAATTCAAAAAGAAATCTTTTTATTCAAAAATTTATAAAAAATGCCAAAATATGTAAACCAGCTACAATGCAATATTTATTATTTACCATTTTATAAATAACAATGAAAACAAGTTGTTTATTCAATCTAATAACTAAATAGGGTTTAATGTCTTTGACGTTAATTCTGAAGAATTAAAAACAAAATGTATGAATCCATTTTCATGTGTTTGGGTTTTATTAAAATTCTAACCATCACTTTTTAAAAGAATAAACGTTGCTGAGGAGAATCAAAAGTTAAAAGTGTTATAAAGGGAATAACCGTGCTTTTGACACACTTTCTTTTCTCTTTTTCTTTCTTTTTTTTTTACAGATACAAAGGTTAAACATTATCCAACATTATCCATATGTGTAACTGAGCTTATGATGTGTAGGCTACACAGTGAGAATCAAATTCACTGTAACTACCATTGTTATTTATATTAGCAATTAAGGATGTGCAGGTGGTGTAATGGATAGTGGCTTTGTATCCAGAGAGCTGAGTTCGAATTCCAGTCAGTATCATTACATTCACTTAGGCACAAATACCCTTGGGAAAGGGATGAATTCATCTCCTCCCTCTAAATAAATATGGGTTAAATAGTATGGTTTGTATCTGGAAAATTTGTTATTCTCGAATAAATTGTTAATGGGTCAACAAAACTGGAAGCTGTCAATAGTTAACGTGTTTGGGAGACACTGTGATCGAAGGTTTATGCATACTGGCCTTATTTGACTACTTATTATGCCAGATTGGGTGCACTTTTTTTTTTTTTATACAATAATGTTCACCCTGTACAAGGCTTGAGAGCCACTCGAGGTAGAGGGTTACAGAGTAAGAGGCACAGTTTATGTGGATACCCAGAAACAGTAACTAAGATCCATAGTTGTTGTATATACTACAGGTTGGCTGTGTGGGTGTTGAATAAACCCAAATATGCCTGAGCAGGTGTCTGCAACAAGGATTAGCTGATATACTCAGAAACACTAGTCATAAAGTGATGACTAAGACTTTCACTACTCTATTCTTATAGCATTGCTGCCTGGCTGTGCTGGACCATTTTGGGAAAAACATAAAATTGCTATAATAGCAATTTCTTGTGGGTGCTGCCATTTTGGTTTTGACAGAATAGTCTGCAGTACAGACTTAGCTAAATGACAATACCCCTAACACAATATAATAAAAATATATGTCACAAAACTAGTTGTATTGTATGTTACTATATGTTGATTTATTTAATATTTTTAATTATATTTCACACAGTACAGGGGGGTCCAAAATAGAAGGTCATGGAATAAAAGCTTGTATGGACGTAAGAGGAGGATTTAAGTAGTGCAGGTTTTGAGAATATGTAGGATAGATGACAGTTGACCCTAGAGATTAAGTTTGTAGTGATCAGGGAAGCATCCTCTCAGGAGTTTGTTCAACAGTTCTTGGGAAGAAGCTGTCTAAATGGAACTTCCTTCTTAACAATGGAATACAAAAGGAATGATGATGATTCAACCGTGTGCAAATGGCAGGGTAGATCCTAGTTGTAAAGGTCTGCACTAGGGAAACGAAGCAAGGTAGGTTGTCAGAACTAGTATGGAAATAGCACTAAGCACAAATTAGTATGTATATGTTGGCAGCAAGCGACATAAATTTTATAAAGGCACTTAATTACATCCACATTGGTGGAAGTGTTAACTAGTTAAAATATTGCAAATGAATTTGGCCTTCAAAGAAATTAACTTTGCACTAAACTTTGAGTTAAAATATCTCATGGGCCTGGACACAGAGCAAGATAACTTCCCTAACCATTGATAGTAAATGTGATTTCCATTGGGTGCCCCCCCCCCCATTTTGGCCTTGTGTCAGACTAAGCTAAAGCTTATTACATTCAGATTATTGTCCTCATCTTTGTTGTTATTACCACATTCACTTCAAAATTCCCTGGAGGTTACTGAGATGAACAGACACCTGAAGAAGGCCGTAGAGTTGAAACATTGTAATTGTAATAACAAAGATGAGGATATTAGTGCAACTGTCATGATCACAAGTCCTGTAACACCTTAGCGTTTTAGGGACATCACATGTACTGCAGCCATAGCAACAATGGTGTGTCTTGGTCAAGTTCACGTGACAGAGCCCAAACCTAACCAGGCTGGTTTGAATTAATCGTTTTCTATTTAGACTGGTTGTCAACCAAGGCCCAGTCTGTTCTGCTATTTACCCATGGATTCATACCTTTCCCAAGTATATATTACATATCTGTCTATATCTCTAAGATGATTACTTGTATTATTTACATTATTCTGACTGTTATCCTCATCTTCATTGCCATATTCACAACGTTTCAGCCATTGTATGCTCTGGCCTTCTTCAGGTGATTGGAATTTCGAACCGAACCCTTTATTTCATCCACCAGATTGTTCTAGTTCCACGACAATAAAGATGTTGGTTAGATCCAGTGACTAGACCCAAAGAGTTGTGAGTTCAGTACCAGGCCACAGCAGTGGTGAACCTAAACTTGGAGAGTTGAGTTAAAGGGAAATAACTGAGACATCCAGAAGAGGCATGGTATGTAGAAGTAGAACAATCTGCCCCAGTGGACGAAATAAGGGTTCAGTTCGAAATTCAAATCACCTGAAGAAGGCCGGATCATACAACAGGACTTTCTTAGGATGAACATTGTGAATATGGCAATGAGGATAACAGTTTGAATAATGTAAATAATACATATTTTACATGTAAGTGAATGTAACAAATTCAACTGGCATTCAAATTTAGCTCTCCAATTTCTCATTCTGAGCAACTATTGATTGCACCACCCACACATCCATATGTAATTTATTACCTTATTTAAATTTCAACTGTAAATATTAAAATGTATAAAGGCTTAAGGCCAAATCATGTTGAAACACTGGTTCCTGCATGATCGCCAAAGTTAAACAATGATGGATGACCACTTTGGAATACTGGGTAATAATGTAATGGATAAAAGCTTGGACTTGTTAATCGGAGAGTCAAGATCCAATTCCAGTTGGGTTGGTTATATTCACTTGATAACGGTATGAATCTATTTCTTCTCCCCCAGCTATGGGGTAATTAGTAAGGCATGTATCAATAAAACCATTATTATCTCCCCCCACACACACACAAAAAAAAATTGTGCAAAAAAATATTCAGATTTTGGCATTAAATCACCCAGAAAGGTTGATACGCCACTAAACCAACAACACAAGCGTTAATAGTAACAGCAATTTATATTGGGTTGTCCGGAAAGTTCATTCCGATTTTTAAAGGAAATTAAAAATACAAAACAAAATTATGCCATTAAATATTTATTCAACTAAATCTGAACCATTTTGTTGCACAGCCTTTCTCCATTTTTCCATCAACTTAAAAATTCCATCTTCCCAGAATTTCAGTGATTTCTCGGCAAAGAACCCAAATTGTTTTTTTATGTCATCCAAAGAATTTAAATTTTTACCACTGAGATTATTTTGCAAGGACCTGAATAAATGAAAATCCGAAGGAGCATTGTTGGGTGAACATGGTGGGTGGGGTAACACATCCCAGTGAAGCTGCAACAATTTTTGCCGAGTAGCCAAAGAAACGTGAGCTCTGGCACTAGCCTGATGGAAAACAACAACTTTTTCCTATTCATCAATTCTGGGTATTTTTCTTGAATTGCTGTCTTTAATTCATCCAGTTGTGAGCAGCACTTTTCAGAATCAATTGACTGGTTACTTGGCAGAAGCTCATAGTACAGGATTCCTTTCCAATCCCACCAGATGCACAGCAGGACTTTCTTAGGATGAAGACCTGCTTTTGAAGTGGTTAAAGTTGGCTCATGTCACTTATCCCAGGATCTTTTTCCCTGAACATTGTTGTAAACAATCCATTTTTCATCACCTGTCACAATTTGCTTAAAAAGGGATGCATTTTGTGTTTATACAGAAAATCACAAATGAAATGCAATCCAAAAGATTCTTTTCACTCAGATCATGTGGTATCCAAACATCATAGTGATTTGAGTACCTAAGCTTCACTAAGTGCTCATGGAAGGTAGATTTTGATAAATTTAGGGTTTCTGCCAATTGTTGCATTGTATAATGTGCATTAATCTCAATCAATGTCATGATTTGGTCGTTCTCTGTAGTGTGGGGTCTGCTTTGCATCAATAAGGATATAATCATCATTTCTAAACTTAGTGTTATGGTCCAATATCCTCGCACCACTGTTATGGACCAAGGAAGAACAACACGAACACAAGAGTAGAAATAACAAAGATATATTACACAGAATAATAATACAAGATGTTGAAGGTGTTAGTATGACTGTCAGTCTGGTTTGGAGTGAACTACTATCGGCTCGACTTGTTTCCGTCTCAATGCGTTCCGTTCACGTCTCTCTTGAGAGGCGCAATCTTTATAGTGTCAGGAAGAGTTCACTCAGTCGTTATAGGTAAGTTCCCATAACACCCCCCTCCCAAAGCTTTTGCCTCGCCGGGGTCTTTAATATTTTTTCCTCTTTGGATCAATCATCAAAGGCTCTGTAAATTTTCTTTTTCTGCTTGATTTCCGTGGTTCTGATATTGCTTGAGGCCTTTGCATATCGAATGTGTCAAATATTGTGTCTATTACTTCCTCCTCTTCCTGAGGTGGACCGTTCGAATCCTCTAACAGCCTCTTTCTGATTTGATTTAAGTGCCTTTTCTGCGAGAACTTTGGACCCTCAATTATGTAAACAACGTTCCCGATTCATTTCTCTATTGTACCTTGCTCCCAGTAGAATGTATTGTTTTTGTACATTTTAAAAAAAACTTTCTCCCCTGGGTTAAATTTTCTTTTTGGTATGGACGACGTTGGTGATTGCTTTCTCTGTTTTGGCAGTAATTTGTCGAATACCGATCTAATTTTTCGGGTGAGCATTACTTCCGCCGACGATAATGCCGATGGCGAAGTACTCTTCGGTGTAATTCTATACACTTGCAAGTGTTCCCATAACACTTAGTAAACCACTTCCGTACAGTTCTGCCAGCTAAAGCACCTTCACCGTTCATAGCACATATCTTTTTTGTTGCTTGTGAGACATTTTTGCCTTTACAGTAAAAAAAGCATCAAGTGTCTAAAATGCACCATGAAATTTTCCCTTTTCGTTGGGATGTAAAATTGACATGAATTAAGTAATTTTAAACGTTCTTTCTCAAGAGATAGTTTGAAGTGTGCACTAATCGGAAATGTAAGCGTATTATATCTGTCGATAAATTTGATGCGTTCTAACCTGTTGGAACGTGTACGATTAAAAATTGGCATGAACTTTCCGAACAAACTAATACAGTGTAACCCGGATATTTAGTTGTCGGGACCGGAGAAGAAGTATCTTATATCCGGGTTTCTCTTATATCCGGGTTTGGTCTATTTTGTTTTATTAACACAGGCTCTAATTTTGGACCAGATAAAATCTCTTATATCCGGTTTCTCTTATATCCGGGTTTGGCCTATTTTGTTTTATTAACACAGGCTCTAATTTGGGACAAGATAAAATCTCTCTTATACCCGGGTTTCTCTTATATCCGGGTTTGGCCTATTTTGTTTTAACACAGGCTCTAATTTGGGACAAGATAAAATCTATCTTATATCCGGGTTTCTCTTATATCCGGGTTTGGTCTATTATATATACATTAACACAGGCTCTAATTTTGGACCAGAGAAAATCTCTCTTATATCCGGGTTTCTCTTATATCCGGGTTACACTACATATTTGTGCTTTACACACACACATGCGTGTATGTATAAAATATTGTTTATCATACCTAGTTCTTGATAATGACAGATAGTTGTACAAAACCAGAAAAAACATGCACTTTGGACAGTTTATTCATAATTTTAATACCAATATACAATATGTCATTCAGAAACTAAAAAAATATAGTAAAAAATTAAATAGACCTTGTCAGTTAAACAAAATATATATATATATATATATATATATATATATATATATATATATATATATAGTGTGTGTGTGTATTGATGTAATAGAAAAGAACAGTTAGAATAATGATCAAAAGTCCTTTAGTGTTTATGTTTTTATTTTAAAAAACTGCTTGATACAGAAGTAGCGCTTAAATTAAAAAATTTTTTTTTTTAAATATGATTCCATCGCAGCACAGAAATTACTGTTTTGAAACTTGACTCAAGTCCTAAAGTTTAATTTCAATATTAAACTTAAAATTTAGAGTACAGTTTCATTCTCAAGTGATGTTTAAATTCTATACTTGAGTCAAGTTTTGAAACGGTAATTCCTTGTCGCGACGGAATCGTATTTTTAAAAAATAATTATAATATTTTATATATATAAATATATATATATATATTATCACTTTAAACTTTATTTTTAGTGGATACTCATATTTGTGTCAACACTCTGTTTATTTATTAGACAATATATATTTTATTTTTATCTACCAGCCAGAATATTCAAGAAATCTTATTAAAGAAAGATATGCGCTCTCTGGGCAGATAGAGCTATTGTTAGACCTGATGTACTCTAGACCAACTGAGCTACAAAGAACTTAGCCAATCACGCATGGTTGAATAGTGCCTTTAATTAAAATTCTTGTTATAGACTCTCAACTTTTCTGATCTGCTCAGTTCCATATCTAATTAATAAACAAAGCAATTTTCTAAAGAAGTACTTGATTTCTTATTTATTAATCCGACAGATTCTGTCACTTTAAACCTTATTTTTATTGGATGCCCATATTTGAGTAGACGCTCTGTTTATTTATTTTAATCTACTGGCCTGAATATTTGAGAAATATTATTATAGAAAATATGTGTCCTCCCACAGGATTTGAATATGCGTCACTGCCTTGGTCTAGAACAGGGGTTGGCAACCTTTTGGAGTGAGAGGGCCAGAAAGCTATGCAGTGTCTTGGAGGTGGGCCATGATATCAAATTTACTATAATAAATTATCTCAACCCCTGACCACTACATGCAGAAGACTGCCTTGGTCTGGATGTTTAAAGAAAAACAACGAAGTTAATGTTATATTATTTAAACTGGTTTCCTTATTTTACTATAACAGGATAACAACTAACACAATCAACAAAAAAATGCAAATTCCTTACTACAAATGAAATACAGTTAAAAATGGCAAATTATTTAATGAGACACTTGTTTCTGCTTATAGTTCGATAACTTCTCCACATCATGTCGACGGCAGGAGCAAAACATCATCCAGGTGGTCATTGTTCGAAAAACGATTTTAGTATATTTCATTTTTGAAAAAGTTGTTTACAAACATATGTATTTCCACATAACAATACCATTCAACAGGCTTTTATATTTTCCGCCTGGTAAAACATATTCTTGTAGAAGGTACCAGTGGATTCGCAATTACTTTTTAATTTTAAAAATTCATTGCATTGTAAGTTAACTCCAACTGGTATGTTTCTGGCACTTGCTCTACAAATTAATTAAATAATTTGTGTCCAGGTGTTAAAGTTGGTAGGTCAGACAAAAATCCTTCTCAGACTGGATGTGACTCAGGGGCCAGGGGTTGCTGACCCCTAGTCTAGAACATATTGGACATAATGGTTCTGTTTATATTTATACATACATACACAAACACACACACACACACAATATATACATATATATATATATATATATATATTCATCCATGTAAAATGAGAACAAATAGAATTCAATTCTGATGTTCGTAACATTCAATTTAAAAGAGGGCTCAATACAAAAGGATTTTAGGATATTACATCAAAACATGTAAAAGAAAAAAATGCTATCATGTTTCAAAGCATATTAAGACATCTCATAAGGCGTTAGTAAATAACTGGCGAGTAGACAATTTATTGAGATTTAAAATTAACAGACACCCTCTTTTCACATAAAAAGGAAGAAAAGGAAAAGAGAAAAAATAAAAAAAAGCATATATATATATATATATATATATATATATATATAAAGAAATATAGTCTTAAAGTGTGCTATATTTATGGGATAAAGTGCTCAATATCAGAGATAGAGCGTGTGTAAATATAAAAGTGAACATAGTCTGTTTCATGCTAGATGCAATCGTCCGGCCTGACGATTGCATCTAGCATGAAACAGAGTGTCACCTCTAAGTGTTGACTTCTATGTTCACTTTTATATTTTTATATATATATATATATATATATATATATATATATATAAAGAGCACATGGCCAAGGGTTTAGAATGTTCACATTGTGACCATGAGACCTGAGTTTGGAAATGCCCGCAACACTGCTGCCAGAAACTCCGAGGGCCCACAGACAAGGGCAAACAGACTTTCAAGGGCTGCTACAAACATGGCCACTGTGCAAACTCCCCAAGCTCGCCGCATATGCCTCAACGCCCGTGCTTTTACCTATCCCAGTAGCTCTTCTTGGTCTTTCTTGGCTTTCAATTACGACCCCGGCATTAACTTAACTACACGTGACAACATCAATGTAGGGTCCATGACCTGCGTTTGCCAATTCTGCAACGCCCGCAAATGGGCCGGGGAGCCTGCTGGTCTGTGCTGCTCCTCCGGAAAAGTTCGACTGCCACCTATGCATAAACAACCTACCCCGTTGAGGGGACTAATAGCCAGCTCCCATCCTGACTCCAACCACTTCCTTAAAACAATTAGGCAATAAAACAACTCCTTTCAAATGACCTCATTTGGGGCTCAGGTGTTTCGAGAAGAGTGTTGGATGCCCACTTTCAAAGTACAGGGGCAGGTACACCACCGAATTGGGTCTCTGCTGCCTGAGGAGACCTCTACGCCTAAATTCCTTCAACTGTACTTTATTGCAGACTACAACCTACAGGCCAAAACCTGGATTGGTATTTTGCTGCCATCAGAAAGAGTTCCTCGCAGGGACGTCATACTACTACTTCAGGCCATGCTTCACGAGGTTAACAGCTACATTCGCAGTTTCAAATATGCTTTGGAAAATGCTCCCTTTCCTTCAGCATTGTAATTGACGCAGACAAATGGTCTCATGATGAACACGAACGCCACTACAATGCTCCTGCGTGCAACGAAGTGGCCGCTATTATACATGGGGAGCAAAACTGCACTCGCAATATTGTCCTCAAATCAAGAGGCGGCGATCTTCGCAGGATTTCAGAGACCCATCGATCATATGATGCATTGCAGTACCCTTTACTTTTCCCTTATGGTGACGATGGCTACCACTTCGGCATTCCCCTTCATACTCTGGGTGGCCAACCTACAACGTCTTCCAAAGCCTTATCGTGCAAGGCCTTCTACTCATACCGTTTCATGGTTAGGGATGGAGACTTCAACCTGCTTCATAGATGCAGGGAGCTTTTCCACCAGTTTGCGGTTGACATAGCTGCTAAGATGGAATCGGAGAGGCTTTGTTTTTATACAGAATCATCAGAAACAGCTGCATTCAGACTCCTACATACACTTACGTGACAGCCTTCAAAATGAAGTCAATCCCCTCAACCTAGGGAAGCGGTGCATTCTGCCCTCTACCTACACTGGGGGAGGGGAGGCACGTTACATGCATGAACGCATGCAGGACTTATTTATAACGTTTACCTGCAACCCCAAATGGGTTGAGATAATGCGTGAACTCCTACTCAGACAGGATTACACTCACACACATAACATTACTGCCCGTGTATTCCGCTTAAAACTGGGAAAACTTATGGACTTAATAGTGATAGGGTGAGTCCTACAGTGAAAACGCAACCACTATTTTACATTGCCAGAATTAAAAATCTTGACCGATTATGAACGGGTGGCAGTCTTTGGGTAAGCACGGAGCAGCAACACAGCAGCCACCTATTGCAACCGGTTGCCCTTGAGCTCATTGATTTTGCTACCAGTGAGATTCCCGGCCTATCAGTGACCTCAACAACTGCGGATACGTGCATAAATTCAATAATTCAAACCCCAAAGCAATTTAACTACATAAAACCTTGAGCAACGCTTGGTTTTAATGCTAGTAGACCAATAAAATGTCTGAACCTGGCATCTTGGCTTCAGCTATTTTCCCACCAGGTAATATTGATTCCCTGTGGCATTCACTAAGTTGAGAGCATCTCTTCATCGTACATATAAACCAATTTTTACTACGTTAATAAAAACACCGATCAAAATAGAAATAAATAAATATATAAGATAAGAAATAAAAAATAAAAATAAATAAAAACAACCAAAATAATTTAACCCAAATAAATAAATAAACAAATAAATGACCTCCGGTAAAATAACCGCCAAAATAGACTACTCACAATGCACCACTGACCTGTATATATAAATAGCCGAGAAAAATAACAGCACACGTGGCCTGACGATTGCATCTAGCATGAAACAGACTGTCGCCTCTAAGTGTTGACTTCTATGTTCACTTTTATATTTACACACGCTCTATCTCTGATATTGAGCACTTTATCCCATAAATATAGCACATCTTAAGACTATATTTCTTCATAATATATATAATCATTAAAATTTTCACCCACTCCAAGCCAGACAATAATGCTACTAAGATGCAAGGGTAGGTTGGTTGATTTTTTTTGTTTAACAGCATATCAACCATTTTATCGCTCTCCCGTCGAACTCGACGTATGAGGGTCAGACAGATCAGTTCCCAGAAACTGAAAGCCCGGCAGCCACACAGGATTTGATTATAGTAGTGAAGGCTTTGTGCAGGGCCATCCACACTTTTTGGAGGGACGAATACAGGGACTTGGTGCAACGGATGCCACAAGGTCCCCAAACGACCCTCCACAGGTTTTGAATTCAGAGTTGTCCTTCTCCTAGACCAGTTGCCATCCAAGGCTATAGAACCCAGTCTGTCCTGCTATTTACCCATTATGGGTTATTTAATGCTGATATCTAAATATTTAGTACACAATTTTTTTTTATTTTTGTACTGATACAAGTCTTACTAATTAACTCATGATTTACTGATACAAGTCTTACTAATTAACCCATAGTAGGGGAAGAGAAGAGATGGATTTATGTCTTTCCCATGAGTATTTGCACATAAGTGAATATAACGAACCCAAATGGAATTGGAACTCTATGATTAACAATTCTGAGCCATTATCCATTACACCATTTGCTAATCCAAATTTACAGCACCTGATTTTCCCGAGTGGTCATCCATATAGGTACTGTCCGGGCTTGACATTGCTTAACTTCAGTGATCATTAACGAGGAACCAGTGTTTTAATGTGATGTGACCATAAGTCTTTGATGCAAGGTGTTACTGAGTGTGAAAGAATATAGAACAAGAGAAACATTATTAAGGAGCAAGAACAACAAAAAACGTATTAAAAAGATGGAAGATAACGATTGACATTGCACTTAATTTTTTGAAGATGAGACTGGAAAGCAAGAAAATGGTAGAGAGTTCTACAAATGAAAAGTACAAGAGAAAAAACTATTAGCATCGAACTTATGGTTACATCTAGCCATTTCAACCCTAAAACCTTGATGCACATCTGGAACTGTGTTTAAATTTGTAAAGTCTAGCTTCTATAGCAGAAAGTTCATCAGAACAATTACCATGAAATATTTATTGAAATGGCACAGGAAAGCTACAATAGTGACTGGAGCTGATATGCCAGATCAAGACCAATAACATTGCAGAGTCTTCTTTGGAGAAATATATGAAATATCCAATGAGACATGTGAAGGCCGGTTTCAGCTGAACACTGCTCAATCTTCAAACTGAATTGACTGTTTTCAACCAGTGGGTACCATAAACAATAGGAGAGTTGAGCCTGACAAAATATATTACTTCTGGAATGTAGAGAGGTGCTAAAAACATGGTGGTTTATACAATGGCAAATTGTTGTATTGGATTACATTTTAACCTGTTTGTCAGAGGAATGCCATTGTCAAAAGCAAGGCAAGGAGATCCCATCTCTAAAAATGAAACACAACCATAAAGAATTGTGACTGTCAATTGTATTGAGTCACTATTGAAAAACATGAATATTCAATATAATGTTTGTTCAAGGAGAAATATATATATATATATATATATATATATATATATATATATATATATAATATTTTTATATATCAAGAAAAATATTGGTGTAATTGTATGACAAAGTGGAAAAAGTTTATTTGTGACGTGTTTAGGTATAAAAAAAAATATATATATTCTAAAATCCCCAGCATCCCTTGTGTTGTGTGCATGTGTAGTTGTAGCAACATAACAAATTTAGTCTGATTAAGTCCTGAAGAACAAAACATGTCACAAGTAAACTTTTTCCCACTTTGTCATACAATTTCCTCAATATATATATATATATATATATATATATATATATATATATATATATATATATATATATATATATATATAATGTGTGTGTGTGTGATCCACAGACAGGTTGTTTCACTGTATCACAGCTCATCAGTGTGGCTAGACATCCGCTTGATCTTGCTAGGATCGAAACCTGGCTGAATTGGTGTCAGTCAAAGAATCTACCTCTAAGCCATTGGCACACGGCAGGGATGAAGGTGAAGTTAAGTGTATTTAGTTTTAAATAAACACACCAGTGACTGAGAGAACTCTATTCGTTTTATCGAAGAGTATTGAATTAATAGCAGTAATAGTCACTGTTTACAAACTCTCACTTTCTCCACGGAGAGTTCAACCGAAATAACTTTTCAGGAGCATATACACACTCACGCGCACACACACACACACACACACACAGTGCTGCACAAAAGTAAGTGCATTTCTCAAATAATATTTTTAAAAATTCTCTCTTCTTTTTCGAAATAACCAACAAATCTTTAAACTATATATTCATTAAGAATTAAATGATTTACAACCACTTTCAAATATTTCTATCAATCTGGAATAAAAATAAGATATGTAAAAGTAAGTGAACCATTAGATTTACACTCTGTATTTTTGTTTTACATGGTTGCCAGTGCAAATAATTTTGTACATATGTAGAAATCAAAATGACACCGTTACAATTTTTTGGTAATCTGTGTACACTACAAACAACCAATATAACTTTTTGTGTATTCAAAGGGTGCAGTAAGACTAGGATATAAAAATAACACCTAAGGAGGAATTACACATTCTTGGTTCTCCGGTCCTTCCAATGGCCATTCGAGAGTGTTTGGATACTAAACATGTCATTCTAACAAGAATGACTGAGAAATTGCAACTAATTGGTGCACATCCTGCCCTCTTCCTCTTGAAGAACAGTTTTTCACTACCGAGTTTTCTCTACACTCTCCAAAGTGCTCCTTGCTACCTCGAACAGGATTTCTTAAATGAGATAGATATCACAATTAAGGGATGCGCGGAGCTAATTTGCAACGTCAATCTTGACGACACAGGCTGGAGGCAGGCAAAGCTCCCTTTGAGTTTCGGAGGCCTGGGCCTTCGATCAGTGATAGATTTGGCCCTTCCAGCATATCTTTCTTCACTTTCGTCCAGTCGCGAATTAATTGATGAGATACTCAGTGGATCGTCTCAGTGTTTCTCGGATAGTTCTTTCGAACAAGCTTGCAGCGTCTGGACCCAAGAATTACTTTCTATCCCACTAGACACATCAAAACAAAAAAGCTGGGGTAAAATAAAATGCGAGGCCAATTTTACTAATTTGAGGCTTTCTCTGGATCAGCCTCGCCTGTCTACTATCTGCTTCACAACCGAGTAGTGGCGCCTGGCTCAACGCAGTGTCCTCTTCATCTACCGGTACCCTTTTAGATGATGAGTGCACTTGGGTCAGAGTCGCGATCCGTCTTGGACTCAAATTATGTGAGCGTCACAGATGCAGATGTGGAGCCTCCATCGATGAGTTTGGTTTGCATCATCTCTCCTGTCATCGTAGTGCCGGCCGCTTTCCATGACATGCAGCAATTAACGACATCATCAAAAGAGGTTTGGATGCAGCTGGGTTCCCTTCCCAAATCGAACCCGTAGGCCTCGACCGTGGTGATGGAAAGCGGCCGGATGGCATTACCATCTTCCCTTTTAAAATGGGTAAGTCGTTGATTTGGGATGCGACCTGTGCTGATACATTTTTGGCCGGTAATTTGATCAGGTCCGCGGTTGAGCCGGGGTTCGTTGCCCGAGACGCAGAGATAAAAAAAAATAGCTAAATATTCTTCTCTTGCTGATAGATTTTTTTTTTTACTCCTGTGGCAGTGGAGACTTCAGGGGTTATTGGCCCTCGTTCGATGGTGTTCCTTCGGAGGATTGGCGCGATTGCGTCTCGATTAAGGAACGAGCCTCGCGAAACAGAGTGGCTCTTGCAGCGTGTCTCACTGGCGACGGTTCGAGGTAATGCTTTCTCCATCATAGCGGCTGGCAGAGGATAGAAAAATTTGTTTATAATTACGTTGTTCTGGAATTGTCATCATTGGCCGACTGAACTTGCTTTGTTTCAATTGTTGTTTCCCTTAGATTGAACTTACCGTTTCTTTTTATACTATAATGTATTTCAGTGTTGTCCAATAAATCACATTTTTTATTGTAATCAGCATCCATGCCAGAAGATAAATAACATAATTTTGCAATTAGTTAAGAATGTACAAGAGATATTTCTGACTTTTCAATATAAAGTTGTACTAATCAATTTGTAACTTTTGGTCAGACAGATATATAAATTTACTGTATTGATTAAGTTACTGAGTTTTATTGTTAGAAATGTAGAATTCACACAAGTTATACTGGAATTTTGTTCTTTAAGATTCAAAATATATTTTCTCTCTAGGCAATTAACTTTTCAAATTAATTCAGAGAAACTTAATGTTTATAAATTTTAGAAAATGCTTGTTTAACAGAATCTTGTTACTGGCTGTTACCTTGTGTTGATCGTAAGAATCTTCTCTACTTATATGTGATTCAACCCTTTAGTCTTGTGGAAGGAGAAACAATAAACAAATTTTAAATGACTGCAATATGGATATTTTTCATACCACTGTGCTAGGTGTATGCTCTATTTCAAATAGAATTAAAAAAGATTTCTAAGATGAAAAGAACTCCATAAAGCTTTAAAAAAAATTGCATATAATAATGGTGAAGGCTACAAAAAGCTATCAAAACAATTTGGAGTGTATGTCTCCACCATGCGACAAATTTATAAATGGAAGACCTTTGGTATGACGGCACTGCAATTAAGAAGTGGTCATCCACGAAAAATAACTGGAAGGACAAGTAGACATTTAGTTCAACAAGCCCAGATGAATCCTACTTTGACCTCTGGTCAATGTCAGAATCAATGTACATACACCTACAGTGTGATGAAATCTGAACAATGCTGGCCTTCATGGCAGAATGCATGAAAAAAAAAAGCCATTGTTGATGAAAAAGCACAAATGCGATTGGTTTAAGTATGCCAAAGCTCATATTAATAAGCTAGAAATATTCTGGAAAAATGTTTTATGGTCAGCTGAGACCAAACTAGAACTTTTTGGGAGAAACAATAGGCGATATGTCTGGCAGACTCCTAATACAACTTTTGAATAGAAGAATTTGGCGCCAACAATTAAACATTGTAATGACAGCATTATAATTTGGGGTGCTTTGCTGCAGCTGGAACAGACAAAATAGTTTGCATTTATGGCACAATGGGACTCTTCAAGATACCAAGCATTGAACAAAAGCGTCTTGTTCATAAGTTGGCTTTATATCAGGGCTGGATCTTCTAACAGAACAATGAACCAAAGCATCAAAGCAAATCCACAAAAGAATTGGTTCTAAAAAAAAGATTTCAAGTCTTGGAATGGCCTAGTCAAAGACCTGATCTAAAGCCAACTGGAAATCTGGTTCAAGTTAAACAAGGCAGTAAATGCTAGAAACCTTAGTAATATTAATTAATTGAGAGGAGTTTTGTCTGGGAGGAGGGTCAAAAATTGACTCTCACTACTGCCAGAAACTTCTTAAGACTTACAGAAAAAGACATGACCTCAAAAGGAGGCGTCACCAAATATTAAATGTAAGGGTTCACTTATTTTTGTAAGTCTTAAATTTTAATTAATATTTTTATTCCAACTTGATAGAAAATTTTGAAAGTGGTTGTAATTTGTTTAATAACGGTTTTCCTTCATGAATATAGAGTAAAATTCAAATTTGTTGATTATCTGGAAAAAACAAAGATTTTTTTAAAATATTATGTTAGAGATTCATTTACTTTTGCATAGCACTGTAGTTATAAGGTATGGTATATTTATGAGTAAAAGTGCTCAATATCAGGGATAGAGCATATATAAATATAAAAGTAAACTCTGAGCAGTGACAGTCAGTTTCATGCTTGAACACAATCTTAAGGCCATGTCTGAAAATTGCATTCAGTCACAAAACAGACTGTTGTCACTCAGTGTTGACCTTAATACTCACTTTATATACTGGGTGTAACAGCAAAATTGTCCAGATCATTAACCCATATTCACTTTATATAGTGGGTGTAACAGCAAAATTGTCCAAATCATTAACCCATATTCACTTTATATAGTGGGTGTAACAGCAAAATTGTCCAGATCATTAACCAATATTCACTTTATATAGTGGGCGTAACAGCAAAATTGTCCAGATCATTAACCCATATTCACTTTATATAGTGGGTGTAACAGCAAAATTGTCCAAATCATTAACCCATATTCACTTTATATAGTGGGTGTAACAGCAAAATTGTCCAGATCATTAACCAATATTCACTTTATATAGTGGGCGTAACAGCAAAATTGTCCAGATCATTAACCAATATTCATTTTATATAGTGGGCGTAACAGCAAAATTGTCCAGATCATTAACCAATATTCACTTTATATACTGGGCGTAACGGCAAAATTGTCCAAATCATTAACCAATATTCACTTTATATAGTGGGCGTAACGGCAAAATTGTCCAGATCATTAACCAATATTCACTTTATATAGTGGGCGTAACGGCAAAATTGTCCAAATCATTAACCAATATTCACTTTATATAATGGGCGTAACAGCAAAATTGTCCAGATCATTAACCAATATTCACTTTATATACTGGGTGTAGCAGCAAAATTGTCCAAATCATTAACCAATATTCACTTTATATAGTGGGCGTAACAGCAAAATTGTCCAGATCATTAACCAATATTCACTTTATATAGTGGGCGTAACAGCAAAATTGTCCAGATCATTAACCAATATTCACTTTATATAGTGGGCGTAACAGCAAAATTGTCCAGATCATTAACCAATATTCACTTTATATACTGGGTGTAGCAGCAAAATTGTCCAAATCATTAACCAATATTCACTTTATATAGTGGGCGTAACAGCAAAATTGTCCAGATCATTAACCAATATTCACTTTATATACTGGGTGTAGCAGCAAAATTGTCCAAATCATTAACCAATATTCACTTTATATAGTGGACGTAACAGCAAAATTGTCCAGATCATTAACCAATATTCACTTTATATAGTGGGCGTAACAGCAAAATTGTCCAGATCATTAACCAATATTCACTTTATATTGTGGGCGTAACAGCAAAATTGTCCAAATCATTAACCAATATTCACTTTATATAGTGGGCGTAACAGCAAAATTGTCCAGATCATTAACCAATATTCACTTTATATACTGGGTGTAGCAGCAAAATTGTCCAAATCATTAACCAATATTCACTTTATATAGTGGGCGTAACGGCAAAATTGTCCAAATCATTAACCAATATTCACTTTATATAGTGGGCGTAACGGCAAAATTGTCCAAATCATTAACCAATATTCACTTTATATAGTGGGCGTAACGGCAAAATTGTCCAAATCATTAACCAATATTCACTTTATATAGTGGGCGTAACAGCAAAATTGTCCAAATCATTAACCAATATTCACTTTATATACTGGGCGTAACAGCAAAATTGTCCAGATCATTAACCAATATTCACTTTATATACTGGGTGTAGCAGCAAAATTGTCCAGATCATTAACCAATATTCACTTTATATAGTGGGCGTAACAGCAAAATTGTCCAAATCATTAACCAATATTCACTTTATATAGTGGGCGTAACAGCAAAATTGTCCAAATCATTAACCAATATTCACTTTATATACTGGGTGTAGCAGCAAAATTGTCCAGATCATTAACCAATATTCACTTTATATAGTGGGCGTAACAGCAAAATTGTCCAGATCATTAACCAATATTCACTTTATATACTGGGCGTAACAGCAAAATTGTCCAGATCATTAACCAATATTCACTTTATATACTGGGTGTAGCAGCAAAATTGTCCAGATCATTAACCAATATTCACTTTATATACTGGGTGTAGCAGCAAAATTGTCCAGATCATTAACCAATATTCACTTTATATAGTGGGCGTAACAGCAAAATTGTCCAAATCATTAACCAATATTCACTTTATATACTGGGTGTAGCAGCAAAATTGTCCAAATCATTAACCAATATTCACTTTATATAGTGGGCGTAACAGGAAAATTGTCCAGATCATTAACCAATATTCACTTTATATAGTGGGCGTAACAGCAAAATTGTCCAGATCATTAACCAATATTCACTTTATATAGTGGGCGTAACAGCAAAATTGTCCAGATCATTAACCAATATTCACTTTATATAGTGGTCGTAACAGCAAAATTGTCCAAATCATTAACCAATATTCACTTTATATACTGGGTGTAGCAGCAAAATTGTCCCAATCATTAACCAATATTCACTTTATATAGTGGGCGTAACAGCAAAATTGTACAAATAGTGTTACAGCATGGGATAATTGTTCATCCCACAAAATGTTTAATATCTAAAAAAAACCAAAAAAAAACACTAAACTAATTGAGTGTCTTTTTTTTCAGATAAGATATTTAGCCATCTTGGCAGCATTTGTCATAAGAATCACTGAAAAACCGTTTGAGTTATTAAGCTAGAAAAAGAACAAGTTAAAATAATTTTGTATCTTCCCAACTGAGCAATGGTGAGAGGAAAAAGATCATACAGGCCTTCAGTAATGGTACCAACATTCATAATCTAGCTTCCATCTTCAAATTCCATTCAAGAACCATCAAGAGAAGTTTAAAAAAGAGGAAACAGTAAGGAGGAAAACTGGATGAGGAGGTCACAACAGCAAGAGGGATGATCATTTCTACTAAGCGCTAAATTCATTCTTATTGCCCAAAGTAGAGTCCAACAGTGTTATAAAAACTCTGGAGAATTCCAGTATGATTTCTTTAATCATCAATATGCAATGGCTTAATCTAACAAATGGACAATTTTGGTGTTACACCTAGTATATATATGTGTGTGTGTAATATATATATATATATATATATAAATAAAAAGAAAGAATTTAGCGGATGTCAGAATTTGTTGAAAAATACATGCCTACCCATCCCTAAACATAACCCCGCTTCCGAATGTAACTATTAACTGATACAACGAAAATTAAAAAATTGAACCCCCTACCACCCCTTGTCTAGATGAATGGCTTCCTCGGTATCCTTGGAAACCCTAAATTATGAATCTTTGCCGTGCCTTTAACAACCGTAAATTTTTAAAAATAAATTACTCCAAAATTCGCTTGACGAGGAAATGGAACTAATGTCTTTGGTTTAATAACAAAATTAAATTCAAGGGCTTTAGCTTCCATTTTTGAAACATGGTTATCACTGTGTAGCGAAAAAAAACATTTTAAATCAAGTAATTTATAATATATATATATATATATATATATATATATATATATATATATATATATTATAATTAAGTAATTCATCTGAAACTGAGAAAGTACATACGTTTAATTTATTACTGTATATACTCGTGTATAAGGTTATTTCATGTATAGTGAAACCCCTAATTTTTTTC
This sequence comes from Acanthosepion esculentum, assembly GCA_964036315.1. Lineage (NCBI taxonomy): Eukaryota > Metazoa > Mollusca > Cephalopoda > Sepiida > Sepiidae > Acanthosepion > Acanthosepion esculentum. The sequence continues at coordinate 37,927,483 of OZ038511.1, read as the reverse complement.
ATGTAGCTTTTGTCTCATATGTGTCCTCAGCTTCTGGGTAATACTATTAGGTCAATATACTATATAGTCAAATATTTCAGTACTAGGCATCATCCTCGTTATATAACAAAAATAAAGAGTCTCTATTTTTTGTAGAGACCTACCCCAAAATAGTGAAAAAAAAACCCCACTTACCATAAAATATCTGATAGGATGATTTAGATACCGTACTTTTGTTTTCGTTCATGCCTGACTGATTGTAGTGCAAACAGTCAAAAAAATGTCAAATTGGTTGAAAATGCATTTTTTTTAATCGCTTCATTAGTGCAACCCCCTATTTTTTTTTAATAAAAAACTCGCTCAATATTCGAGTAATCCGCTAATCTTTTTGGCCAAAAATTAAACAAAAAAAAAAAAAATTAAAAAATATGTAAGGGAGTTAATTCTATATTGTAGCCAAAGTAATTTCCCTTATGTTCTCAATGACTTCGTTAACTTGATAAATGGCATTTGTTAAAAATTCTTTCTAAGGACTAGGAATATTTTATTTGGAAAAAAAAACCTACGAAAAAAATCGTTCAAACTGATGTTTGCAGTAACATTTAATTTATATGGGCACACAACATACAGACGACACGAGCTGAATTTAAGAACAAACGATAAATTTATTTTTAACACACAAAATTGAGAGAACTGCACAAATTAAGTGCATTGTGTACCAAATGGTCATCAATAATCTGTATGTAAAAATAATCGATGCAAATGAAATATGCGCTTTTACAATAAAAATTAAAGTACTGCATAAGGTCCTCAGAAAAGAATACTACATATAAAATGTAGAAATGGTAAAAATACTTCTTTGAATAGTTTTCAAAGAATTGGTACAATTTTTGAAGCAAAGTTCATGGTAACAGCGAAGAATAGAACAATTACATCAGCTGAAAGCTTTTCCTTTATGTGGGAGTGACTTTGATGTTCTCTTCCATTCTCATCAGGTGGTTGTCAGATTTTTTTCTTTATTGTTTTTCTTCTGGACAGGGGTGACCTGGGTTCCAGCAGAAGATGTTTGTTGACTGTTTGAAGTAAATCCAAAGCCCCCTTTTATAAGCTTACAGGTAGGCTCCGAATTCACTTTTTTGTAATTTAGAAGGAAACCTTTTGATTGACTCTGGATGAAGTACAAACATAGCTGTTTTCCCACAAATTAAAATGTACCAAAAATATTTTTGAAATTCGAAAATTAAGCAATAGCCATACGCAGTGTCTGTTTTCTCTCAGAAAAGCAGATGATGCACACTCAAGCAGCTTAAATTTTTATAGAATATGCTGGTTAAGCTCATTAAATCTTTCCTTTGAAGTGAATGATTGCTTTATTCAATCATTTTCTCTGGCTTAACAAGTTTGCAGGTTTGCCAGAAAGTATTTTCTCTGGCTAAACATGTTTGCCAGAAAATACTTTCTCTGGTTAACAAGTTTGTTGTAGGTTTGCCAGAAAATATTTTTTCTGGCTTATGTTTGTAGGTTTGCCAGAAAATATTTTCTCTGGCTTATGTTTGTAGGTTTGCCAAAAAATATTTTCTCTGGGTTATCATGTTTGTAGGTTTGCCAGAAAATATTTTCTCTGGCTTATGTTTGTAGGTTTGCCAGAAAATATTTTCTCTGGCTTATCATGTTTGTAGGTTTGCCAGAAAATATTTTTTCTGGCTTATCATGTTTGTAGGTTTACCAGAAAATATTATTTTTAGGTTGTAAGAAGTTTTTTTTTTTTTAGATAATAATGATTTAGTGATAAAAATAATTAGTAAATAACCCATAGTTAGGGGAAAGAGGTAAATTCATACATTTCCCAAGGATATTTGTGCGTAAGCAAATATAATGAACTCAACTGGAATTGAAATTTGGCTTTCCGATTTGCAATTCTGAGCCATTATCTATTACACCACCTGCACACCCAAGCTTACAGCACCTGGTATTGCAAAGTGGTCCATTTGCATTGAAACAGGGAAAATGATTAATTTTTAAGCCAATGGCAATAAAATTTAAATTAACACATTCCAAACATTACTTTGCACTCAAAAACAGCAAACTTTTACAAGTTAGAGGACAAATAAATTAAACTTTTCTAAATTCCTATTTCTAAGATAAGTACCTGAGGAGGAACTAGTTACTTGCCAAAAATTATGAAAAATATTTTTTTGGGAAATGATGTTTGCCAATTAGCATTATTTAAACATTCTTTAAGCCTTGTCACTTGTCAATAAAAAAAAAACATTTACACTATTTAGATCGGTCAGGCTGTTATCTCATCTGTTGCAAATATGATGATAACGTCATATTTACAATGTTTTGGCCATTGTACACACCAACCTTCTTCAGGTGATATACATTGAAATTTTGAACCAAACCTTTTATTTCATCCACTGTGGTAGATTGTTCTAGTTCCACGTGCCATGCCTTTTCTGAATATCGGTTATTTAACTTTAGTTATTTCTCAACTAAGTTTTTGTTCGCCTCAGCTGTGGTCAGGTATTGAACTCACAATCAAGTAACTGGATTACTTCAACCAACGCTTTTATCCACTGAGCCTCAAGGGAAATAACTCAAACTGAGATATCCAGAGAAGGCATTGCACTAGAACAATCTATCCCAGTGGATGAAATAAAGGGTTCGGTTTGAAATTCCAACGTATATCACCTGAAGAAGGCTGGAGTGTCATTAATTGACTTTTACAGAATTATTGAGCTTAGCTGTTTTGCATACGAATAGAGTCGGTCAGTTATGTGCCATACATGCTTAGGCGATCATCGAGTTTGATACATGACTGACGAGGCAGTTTTTTTGTCTCAGTAGGTTGCCATTTTTTTCTGTGGTAGACCAGTTGCCATCCAAGGCTATAGAAGAGCTGTCCTGCTCTTTGCCCATAGCTGGGGGTGGGTGTGGAGAAGAAGAGGATTCATACCTTTCTCAAGGGTCAGTCAGCCAGTTATGTGCCATGTGTGATACATGCTTAGGCAGTCATGTATCTTTCAATATATTACTGACAAATGGCAACTGGTCTACTGCAGTAGTTTGCCATTTCTTTCTGTGGTAGACCAGTTGCCATCCAAGGCTATAGAACCCAGTCTGTCCTGCTATTTACCCATATCTGTGGTGGTGGGGGAGAAGAAGAGGATTCATAACTTTCCCAAGGGTATTATCACATAAGTGAATGTAATGGATTTGACTGGAATTCAAACTCTCTGATTCCTCAATCCGAGCCGCTATCCATTACTGCACCGTGCCTCCTGAGAAAAAAAAGACTACTTTTAAATAAAGAACCAACAGATATTATCATAGTGATATGCTACTCTGTTATTTGGTTTCAATGAACGGACTCCTTTGATGTAACCATGAACAGTTTGAGATTATTAATTCTGTGCACCATTATAGAGATATTTTGCAATAGTTATCCAAAAAAAAAAACTACTATTTCTTTCCTGTTAGTAGTTTTGTTATGTCCAGTTACATTATACTTCATAAGCTAGCTTTATTTTTATGACTTTTATTCATAACTGGGAGTAACTTCAAGACCGGTAAGCTGTCCTGGGTATGACTATAAACTACGTCCAACAGCAATGCCTCTGATCAGTAGGTGTTGAGGAGTGTGGAACTACCTCTTAATTGCTGGTGTTCCCGGGTTGACCCTGACTTGGGGTGGTAGCACCTGTTAGGGTCCCAACTATGGGCAAATAGTTAACCCCCAAACTGGAGTTAAAACACTATGAAAATGTAAAAATAGGTTTTAATACCAGAAATACTTTGTAAAATAAATTATTACCAGCAATACATTATTATCAGCTATATATTTTTGAAAAAAAAAAAAATTACCTGCTATATATTTTTTGAAAATATTACCATCAATAAAAATGTTGTTGGCATTAAATAACCCATTGAGGTGTTGATATGCCATAAAACAAAATAAACCAAATCAAACTAAACCAAAGAATACATATTCTATTCATATGAACCTATCCTAAAAATCTTGTCGGTATTAAATAACCCATTGAGGTTGATATGCCGTAAAAGAAACAAACCAAACCAAGACCCGTGAGGATTGTAATTCTCTCACACCATAAAATCAGCATGCTGAATCAAAGCACCAGAAGACGTCTACTAGGCCTTGATGAAGAGGATGGTTGGGTAGTATCCATTCCAGCAGCAGCCAGCAGCAGTAGCCAACATTGTCAACACCAGATTCCATTGCCCCACCTAACTCCAAACTGACTTCAATCTACCACATCTTTGCTGGTGCCTAAGTCTTCACTTGTCTACATGATATGTGATAATTAACTGTCCTTTTCAGAACGAACTTAAGTTATTCTTCATTGCACAATATACTGTCCTTTCAAGGACAGACCTAAGTCTTTTCCTGGCTGCATGATACCTGTCTTTTTCAGGACAAACATAACTCATTCCTCACTACACGATGTGCTAACCGTGTCCTTTTCAGAACAAACCTAAGTCATCTCTCAGCTACATGATATGCGGTAAGAAACTGTCCTTTTCAGGACAATCTTAGTCTCTACCTTGTTGATTGATATGCGATAACAAACTGTCCTTTAGGCACTTCTCAATGTTGACTAAGTATCCTCTTATATATATATATATATATATATATATTGTGTGTATTTAGGCAGCATTTTTTCATTAATACATGTTTCATTAAATAATATAGATAAGTGTTGTCTATATATTTTATGTAAAAATACTTCATTGTGGAGCTTCTGAAAAGAATGTCTGAATGCTGTGTGTTGGTGTTACAAGAATGCATTTCTATAAAAAGAAAGTCTCAATAATGTTAAAATTTATAGTAAGGGATTTTATGTATATGAAAAAAACTTACATAAATATTATTTAATGAAACATGTATTAATATATATATATATATATATATATATATATATATATATATATATAAACACACAATCACATGCACCAATAAAAATTCTTCTGCACCTAGCTATTTACTGAACCTGAACATATATATATATATACCTATAAACACTCATGTACAATTTTTGTTTATTTTGACATCATTATTATTATTGTTTTTTTTCTTGATGTCATATTATCCTCCACAATCTGACAACGTAGGACATACTAAAACTATTTCTATACATACACACACAAATTTAATGCCTGTATATTGAAGTTTTGTCAATTTCCACGAAAGTCTAATAAAATTGGATCCCTTACAATTGCACAACTTAACGCCTTGTTGTCATGAAAAGTAGTTTGCTGTCATTAGCCATGTTTGCTGAACTATGACACTTCCAACTTTTGACAACAAAATTTTATTATCATCAATTTTTGGCAAAAAAAATTACAATACTTGATCATGTGATCATAATCAACCAATCAGATTGTATTTTAAACAGATAGCAATTGAAGCCACATGTTTTCTGCCTAAGACAAAAAGAATTGCAGTCAGATGCAAAACAGATCATGGCATAGGTGCACATCTCTCCATCTTAATTTAACTTTTGGAAATCAGAAGACTGTGAATCTGCTAAAGTTACTCCAAATAAATATTCTTAGTGACTCCTGTTTCATTTTCAACTTTGTTTTCCTATATATTTTTACCTGTGTGGGATATATAAAAAAAGTTACGTTTATTTATATATATATATATATATATATATATATATATACAAAATAAAAATATATGTGGCCCTCTAAGCAGTGACTTTGATCCTCACTGAGTACTCCACACTTCCAGCCTTGTGCCACATCTAAGCTACACTGATATATATATATATATATATATATATATATATATATATATATATATATATAAAATCCTAGTGAGAAACACCTAGAAACTACCTACCTAGGTTTCACCTAAATGGATCTTCAGGGTAAGCTGGCTGAAGAGGATATAACAAAGGAATACATTTATTGGTAAAAACAAACACTAAAAACTAAAATTAGCATATAACCATACGACATTAAAAGAAAAAAAAAAGAAATTTAAAACAATAATTATTCTTTTATTCCAGTAACCATGCTTTCTTATGTTTAAACCTGTGAAGGATTTCTGATCGTTAAGTAAGATATCAGATTTACTAAAAGTAGCTATGGCTAGCTTCACCTCCATGCATAGTAGGCAATACCTATAGCCGGCTTTATATCTACATATTTTTATTATTTCCCATTTAAATTTTTTTTTTTTTTTTTTTTTTTTCAAGCTTATCACCCCAAGCAAGGCTGGAGGCCACTAGCACGCAAGGGGGTTACAGAAGGTTTGGTGGAAGAGCAGATAGGAGTGGTAAAGGAGAGGATGTGGAGAAAGATAGTGGATCGATCAAGGCAAGGGGGCTACAGAAGATTTGGAGTGAGAGCAGATAGGAATGAAAGGTGAAAGGATGTGGAGAAGGGAAGTGGATAGATCAAGGCAACTGGAGATGTCGATTGACGTTACACTTAAATAGTTGGGGTTGATTTCTTCTTGTTTTATATTCGATATGTGGTAAGATATGTTAGTGCTATGTCTATAACTTTCATGTTTGAAACTGCTTATGTGATTATAATAACTTTAAAAAAAAAAAGAAAAAAAAAGACTTATCGACTACAGAATATGTGGTTAAATCCTGCCAGAGAGTTCATATTTTTATCTTATAAGATGTCTCAAATATACAGGAAGGTAGACAAAAATAAATAAATATAATGTTTAATAAATAAATGGGGTGTTTACTCAAATATGATTATCCACTAAAAATAATGTTTAAGCAATAAAAAAATCTGTTGGATTAATAAATAAAGAATACATTCCTTTATATATATATATATATATATATATATATATATATATATATATATATATTATGAAATGTACAAAGTCCGACAATTATTTTAAGACATTTTTATGTTTGTACATTCTTTTTATAGATAAAATATTTAGCTGCTCTGTTTATAATAAACAGTATTAAACAAAATTTACCGGCCTGAATGTCCGAGAAATTTTCATAGAAAATATTCATCCTCTGACAGGAATTGAACCTGTATCCTATTGATTAGCAAGGTCAATTTTACTGTTTTTAAACTTCAATCTTCCATGAATCTCTCACATACATTCATATCTACTCAAAGCATATCCAAATGTAAACAAATGACGTTGCACATAAACATAAAAATGTCTTTTTATATATATATATATATATATATATATATATATATATATATATATATATATATATATATAAGACATTTTTATGTTTATACATTCTTTTTATAGATACGAATATTTAAGTAAATGGTCTGTTTTATAATAAACAGTATTATAACATTTACCGGTCTGAATGTCTGAGAAATTTTCATAGAAAATATTCGTCCTCCGACAGGAATTGAACCTGTATAATTGACGGACTTTATCCATTTCAAAATGTGTGACGTCATTTGTTTACATTTGAATATTTTCTATGACAATTTCTCAGATATTCAGGCCGGTAAATTTTGTTTAATACTACAGAGCAGTTAAATATTTTATCTATAAAAAGAATGTACAAACATAAAAATGTCTTAAAATAATTGTCGGACTTTGTAGATTTCATAATATATATATATTATAAATTAACCGATGTAAAATATGTTTTTGTTCGCTACACAGTAATAACCATGTTTCAAAAATGGAAGCTAAAAGCTTTGAATTTAATTTTGTTATTAAATTAAAGACATTAGTTCCATTTCCTCATCAAGTGATTTTGGAGTAACTTGTTTTTAAATTTACAGTTTTAAAGGCACGGCAAAGATTTATAATTGAGTGTTTCCAAAGATACAGAGAAATCCACTCATCTAGACAAGGGGTGGTAGCTTGTTCAATTTCAATTTTCGTTGTATCAGTTAATAGTTACATTCGAAAGTGGGGTTATGTTTAGGGATGGGTAGGGATGTAATTTTCAACAAATTCTGACATCCGCTAAATGCATGTCGTTGGGTTTTTTATAAAAGTTTTATTGTTAACGTCAAAAATTCTTATGGCATTTTTTCTATTTGTATACTTAAAGATTTTTTGGGGCTGTTTAGGCTAGAATATGTTTTATTTAACTACAATTCTAAAAGATTTAAATTTTTAATAGACTATATTTCTTTTTAAAACCAAGTAAATGTATTAGAATTACTTAGAGTATGTAAAATTATTTTTTCATATCGAGTATAAGTATGTATATTACCAGGTTACTTTTCTTTCTTTTTTTTAAGTAAAATTTATGACAATGATGGCAAAGATAGTTAAATTATTGCACTTATTCAGTAAACTTTTATTTTTTATAAACTTAGTAATATATATTTTTTCTCATGTATGTACAAAGGACATGGGTCATTTAATGTCCTACATATTCTAACTTATCATATTAATTTCATTTAACTTTAGGTGTTTTATTGGATTCTTTTAAGTGTTTGAAGTACTTTGAGAGAGGTGTTAAGGTTAGAGTATGTTTTATTTAACTACAATTTTAAAAGATGTTTAGGCTAGAATCCGTTTTATTTAATTACAATTTTAAAACATTTTTACTTTTAAATTTAATTGACTATATTATTTTTATTATTTTTACCAAAACAAGTAAATGTAATAGAATTACTTACAGTATTTAAAATTATTTATTCACATTAAATATAAGTCTGCATATTACCAGGTCTCATTTTTTTAAAATTTAATTTTTAAATATTGTTTAAAGAAAATTTTTGACAATGATGGCACAAAATAGCTATTTAATTTCTCTGATTCAGTAAATTTTTATTTTTTATAAACTGAGTAATATATAGTTTCTCATGTATGCATAAAGGACATGGGTCATTTAATGCCTACATATTCTAGCTTTTCTTATTAACTTCCATTTTACTGTAGGTGTTTTATTGGATTCTTTTAGGTGCCAGAAGTACTTTGAGAGAGATGTTTGATTTTTATATTTATTTATCCTAAATGAACTTTGATGTTGGTTGAACCTTTTTTTGAACTCATGGCTAGTGCAACCTATATATATTTTTATGTTTTCAGGATTTTCAATAGAAGATATATTGCATTGGTATACTAATGATTCTGTGCAACATTTATTTTGTAGAGGACAGTTTTGAGGGTTTCTACAATTACATAATTTTTGTTTATCCTCATCAGTTTTTGTTTTTATTTTTCCATTGTCTAAAATGTTTTGGTTCTGGCATAAGTGTTTATTTAATATATTAGCATTATGTTTTTTAATAATTTTTTCTAAGTTAGCAGTACAGCTATAACTTAATTTTAGTGTATTTTTATTGAAAATAATACTTAGTTTACTTTCACTGAGAAAATGCTTAACTATTAATGCGAGGAATTTTTGTCCTAATTTGTTCTTTACCCTTTGGTTGTATGGGGCGTATACCAAATTATTTTTCTACTTCTGTTTTTTCTATGCTTACTATTTTCATTTTTAATATAAGTTAGTTTTGGGTTTTTGTAGCCACTATCCTTTAGAGTTTTATTACAGAAATTAATATGTTCATCGAAAATCTTGTCATTTGCTGAATTTGTACTTATTCTTTTTCGGATAGATAAAGGTATATGTTTAATTATAGATGAGGGGTGATTTGATTTAGGGTGTATATATAAAGGATTGGTAATGAGTTTTTTATAAGGTGTGTATGTATTTTTTCTTTAAATCTAAATTTAAATTTAGATTTAAAGTAAAATATCTGTAAGAACACCGGATTATATATATTACTGTTCTTTCTTTTTATTTATTATATATATATATATATATATATATATATATATATATATATATATATATATACCTCAGAAATAGACAAAGTTCAAACTACCACTTAAGTTTCCCACAACTACAATCTTCTGGTGAGCTGAAAATTTCAACAGTGTGAAACTTAAGCAGTAGTCTGAACTTTGACTCTTTCTGATCTATAATACAGAAGTATAATTGGTTTGTCTTAGTAAGCCAGGCATAGAGCACTCTTTGTTATAACTTAGGTAGGTGCCTATCTTTTGTTTTTCTCTTACTTTAGGTTTCTTTTTCTTTTCTTTCTTTCAGTTTCTCTATCCCATTTTATTATATCAGATATTTTTTATTGGTTTATGGTTTATTAATTCTTAGTTTTTCTTATTAAGTTTACTTTTTATCACCTGGCCATTTTTTTCAATTGTACCAACACTTTGTGTGTGTGTATGTATGTATGTATGTATGTATGTATATATATATATATATATATATATATATATATATTGATGCATGTTTCATTAAATAATATAGACAAGTTTTGTCTATTTCTTTTAAGTAAGTTCCTTTCATATTGTCTGATAAGCTTAATAACATTATCATTGAAAGACGAAAGGAAATCACCATATTGATACATGTTTAAATCCAATCTAAGCTTTTGGCTTACATAAGCTATTATCAAAGATGTCATTTACATTTTACTGTAATTGTCATCTTTGATAATGGCTTATGTAAGCTGAATGCTTAGATTGGATTTAAACATGTGTCAATATGGTGATTTCCTTTCGTCTTTCAATGATAATGTTATTAAGCTTATCAGACAATATGAAAGGAACTTACTTAAAAGAAATAGACAAAACTTGTCTATATTATTTAATGAAACATGCTCAATGAAAAATTGCTGCCTAAATATACACAATATATATATATATATATATATATATATATATATATTTTGAACAATGAAAATTAAAATCTTCAGGCACACTGGGTTGTAGATTAATATTCTTTCGTTTTTATTATTTCATTTAGGTTCCTTGACTAGTTTCAGCCAACATGGCCATCATCAGGAGAAAAAAAATTCTGCTTGCTGGTAACAGTGAACTACAGAAATGAATGTCTTGATGGAGAAAATGAACTTTTGTCTGTAGTTTTCATTTTTTTTTATTTTTTTATCTTTTTAACATGAATTTTTTAACATTCCTTGTGTTGGTCAAACAGTCTCTTTTAAGTTGTTATTTGAGATAAGAGCTGGATGGATCCATGCTGCTCTGAATTCCCTTGGTCATTCTGACAGTTTTATTGGTTCCTGGAGATGGGATGTGTCTCTGTTAAGTGAGTGTGTGTGTGTTATTTGCTTCTTTGGGAGTGAGTGAGTATAATATGAGTAAGCGTGTATATTTCTGTGGGTGTGTGTTATCATTTGGCTCATTAGGGAGTGAATGAGTATGATGTGTGTAAGTGTGTCTATTCGTGTGGGTGTGTGTATAAGTGAGGCCTCAACACCTCTGTAAGCATGTGTGGGTGAGAAATGTGGGTAGGTTTTGATTTGTAGGGTTATATATTAATACTATCTATTTTGTTAAATTTATGGTTTAGCTCAGCTGAATAGTGTGTTTTTAAACATCGTATCCACTTATTTTCATGGAACTCTAAAATCTTTCTAATGTTATCTGCTCTGGGATTTTCTATTCTCTCAATTATAGTGAATTTGGCATGGGTTTTGAAAAATACTTTTACAAACTTTGGGAGCAGGTTCATCTTAGCAAAACAAGGATAAAAGTTCATATAAATATATGCCTGCAAATCCTTCATTTCTAAGTTATTAAGTTTAAAGAAAGTTTTCGGTAGATGGCATTGTGTTCAGGTGTATGTGTTAATCTCGGTCTTTCTTGGTCCATAGTTTGTGGTGTCACAGATCCTGTCGCAGCAGCCTGATGATAAACAGCAGCAAAGGTAGGCTGACTCAGCTGCCTTTGGTCTGCAAACACAATCTGATACAGTTGTGCAGCCTCATGCCTATTATCATTCGCACGGCCTTATGTAAAAAAGTGAATATCCTGCCATTGTTAAACAGAACACTTCTTAGTTACCGAGCACTACACATGTTAAACATTGAAGACAGACTAGCCACAAATTTACACAAATGACAAATGTAACCTAGTCTACATGGCAGCACAGACTTTCATTAAACTTAATAACTTAAAAACAAAGGATGTGGGGACATATGTTTAAATGTCCTTGTTTTAGTATGCAGTACCTGCCCCCAATGTTGAAAAAGTATTTTTGATACACCATATATATATATATATATATATATATAAATAAACAGTCTGTTTCATGCTTAAATGTAACCACCAGGTCATTTGCATTTAAGCATGAAACAGACTATTGGCTCTGCGTGTTGACTTCAATGTCCACTTTTATATTTACATACATTCTATTCCTGATATTGAGTGCTTAACCCATAAATATAGCATATCTTAAAATTATATTTTATCTTATATATATCTATATATATATATAGTTATTTTTGTTCAAGTACTTTCAACTTTCTCAGTCATCATCAAGAACGAATGTGATGTCAGTGTGGTAGTTAGAATTCTTCTGTCTAGATCTTGGTATTCTTTGAGAAGCTGGATGTTTTAAATGGTCTGGCATAATCTCATGTGTAACAGCAATTGGGAATGAGGCTGCACAAAAGAATGCAATTTATTTATTTGATATTTTTAATACTAATATAATATGTGCGCACATTAATTACATGCACTTTAAGATACCATCTGGGGTTTTGAGTCTTTCCTTGCATTGGGTACTGTAGAGTATTTTGGTGTTATATACTAATATTTGTCTTATGTTGATAGTTACATTTCGGTTTTTTATAATGTGCTAGTCGACATGTGCATGGATTGCACTGAATTTTGACATTTGACAGGTCAGTCCACGAGAGAGAGTATGATGCATGTATGTGCAATGTAAGTATTTAATGTTGTTTATGATTATTAATGTTGTAGATGCAATCTCTCAGGTGGCGTGAAAATTCATAAACAACATTATTTTACATTGGGGGATTTATGATGCCTGATGTTATTGGCAGTAATTAAATTAGATGTTTTTAAACATTTTATAGTAGATGATAGATCTTGGGTCTTTGTTAGGATTGTTGTATGACATGTACTGGTGAATTAGGTTTTTAATTGCTTTTTCATCCTGTTTATAGTTAGGGTGCATTTGGCTGTGCTAAAGTATATTTTGTGTTTATTTTTGTTTGCATTAGGGAGGGATCTTATTTTTTCTTTATTTTATTAAGACTAATTTCATTTGTTTGTTGATGACGTGGTTAGTCAAATTAAACTTTGAAACTCAGTGCAATCCATGCACACATTGACCAGCACATAATTCCCAACATACACACATATATATATATATATATATATATATATATATATATATATATATATATATATATATAATGGACACTGAATTCTACAACCAGAGGTGGCAATCTGTTTCATGCTAAACACAATTGTCAGGCTACATGCATTGTGTTTTTGCTTTATATATACAGGTCAGTGATGCATTGTAGGTAGTCTATTGTCATTTTAGTGTGTGGTAATGGTTGTGTTTCAAATTATTCTAGGGGCTATTGAGTGGAAATAATTGTTGGTCTAGATGCAGTTTTTTTGGCTATTTATAGTGTTGTTTGTTAACATTTTTTTTTTATTTATTATTGATTATTTTATTGTTGGTTGTTATTATTATGTTTACTTGTGTTTCTATGTGCATTCATGGTTTGTTAATTTATTATTTACTTCGTTTATTTACTTATTTATTGGTTTGAATTAATTTATTTTGCTCATTTTTATTTTTGTTTATTCTTGTTCATTTTCAGCTTTCAAGTAATGTAGTAAAAATTGTTTTGTGTCTGCATCTTGAAATGAGTTCTGATTGTTTATTCAATAGTTTGTTTTGGTCTGGGACGGTAGTTATCGCTATTTTCTCTTTGAGACAGAGTTTACAGTATTTGTTGTAGGCTGATGTTATTTTCTATGATATTTTTGGTGTAGAAAACTTTGTGCTGTTTGCATATTTACTATTTGTAAAGGATGTTTTGTCTGTGTAGTTTCTTTGTTTTCAGGGTCCCTCAGTTACTCTTATGTATATATTTTTTGTTATCTGCTACTTTTACAGTGGCTTGGTATGTTACATTGTTCTGCAAGCAATTGCCATTTAAGGGACATTTGTTCTTTGTTCTGCAGTTACACATGGGTTTAATTTGTTCAGGTGGTTTGTTTGTTGTTTTTCTATTGTGCTTTTTTATTATTTGTGTCATGTTCTCAGCTGATTTTTACTGTGTCTTTGTTGAATATCTTGTAGAGAGTGCTTGATGTGGAGATGTGTTTGTGTATGAGTTTAATTTTTCCTATGTTTCTTTTTATGTTTTTGTTGTACAGTGGGTTGAACCATGTGTTGATTCTCTTCTTGTTGGCTTTTTTTGTGCTGTGTGGTGTGCATGTCTGTGTTGCTAGGAATCCATTATCTTTTAGGGATGTTTCGTAGTCTTTCTTAGCTTCATTGAATATGGTTTCACTAGAAGAATTGCCAGAAATCCTGTGGTTAATTGATTGTGGTATCTTTTTTTTTCTTTTTTTTTTTTTTTTAAGCGTATCACCCCAAGCAAGGCTGGTGGCCACTATCACGCATGGGGTTACAGAAGGTTTGGAGAAAGAGCAGATAGAAGTGGTAAAGGAGAGGATGTGGAGATAGAGAAAGACGGAGGGTCGATCAAGGCAAGGGGGTTACAGAAGATTTGGAGCGAGAGCAGATAGGAATGAAAGATGAAAGGAAGTGGAGAAGGGAAGTGGATAGATCAGGGCAACTGGAGATGACGATTGACGCTACACTTAAACCGTTGGAGATTGTATTTGTCATGGAAACAGTAATAAGGAAGGGAGTTCCATAGGCGAGATGTGCGAGACATGAAGCTATTGGAGTAGAAGAGACATCTACATCTAACAGTTTCAACGGTGAAGGGGTGGGACTGGGATGCCAGCCTCGTAGGACGTTTAAATTCATGAGGCCTAGGGACAAGCGAAAGCAACTCCTTGGAGCAATTACCGTGAAAGTACTTGTAGAAAAGGCAGAGTGATGCAACATCGCGTCTGTGAGAGAGCAACTGCAGACGAGATGACAGATCAGGGCCAATCACATTGCATATCCGTCTCTGGATCTTATCAAGAACCCTGAGGCAACCAGCAGGGGCCCCAGACCATAAATGGCAGCAATACTCCATGCAAGGGCGAATGGTAGATTTATAGACTTGGAGGATCGATTCCGGGGAGAAGAATTTCCTGGCTCGGCACAGGGAACCAACTTTTCTTGCGGTGGATGATGCAACTGACTCGATGTATTTGTTCCATCTCAGATCAGCGGACAGCGTGAGACCGAGCAGCCGCAGATAGGAGCTCTCGAGAAGTTGGTCTTCAGACATTCTAATGGGATGCAGGGATGGGTCCTTGTGGTGGTTAATGGAGAGCAGTTTTGTTTTAGAGGCGTTAAAGTTGACCATCCATTTCTCTCCCCAGTCCACAACCGATTGGAGGTCCTTTTCAATTTGAGCTGCCAGGTTAATTTTGTCCGCCTCACTAGATTTGTGTTTGAGGCAGCAGTAAATATTAGTGTCGTCAGCGTAGATACCGACTTGGGAGTCTATGGCGTCAGGAAGGTCATTTATAAATATGAGGAACAGAGTAGGGCCAAGGATGGAGCCTTGAGGAACACCAGCGTTAGTGGGATAGGAGATGGAGATGAATCCACTGAGAATAACCTTCAAATCCCGGTTTGACAGAAACGATTGAATTAGGTCAAACAATCGACCTGTGATACCATAACCCTGGAGCTTGCAAAGGAGGCCGGCATGCCAAACCCTATCGAATGCTTTGGAGATGTCAAGGGCCACGGCACGAGCTTCGCCGTTATTATGGATAGGTTGGTAGACAAATTCAGTGATGGCCATAAGCACATCGGCAGTAGATCGGGCAAAGCGGAAACCATACTGCTTGTCTGAGAGCAGATCGTGGGATATCAGGTGAGTAATCACTTCGGCATTGATAATGGCCTCGAAGACTTTGCCGAAGAGGGGAAGGAGACTGATAGGACGGTAATTAGAAGGGTTGGAGGGGTCGCCAGAGTTCTTAAAGACAGGAACAATGGTAGAGGACTTCCAGCAGTCAGGAAAACAGGAGTCCTTGAGGCAGCGGTTGTACAATTTAGAGAGGGCAGGTGCCAGTTCAGGTGCACATTTCTTCAGGACAATGGCTGGTATTTCGTCGCCACCGGTAGCCTTGTGGTGATCTAAGTTAGAAATAATGCCCAGTACCGACGACGGGGTTATGTGCAAGCCGTCCAGGAGGGCCTCAGTTCTGGGAGGGAAATCGGGCAAGGTTACCCCAGAAGAGTCAAGCGTAGAATTAGAAGAAAACTTCCGAGCGAAGCATTCGGCCTTGTCGGCAGAGGTGGTCAGAACCTCAAACTGATTGAACAGGGGAGGAATGGAGGGTTTGTTACTATTTAGAACGCTCTTGCAGAGGTGCCAATTGTCCTTGGAGCCAAATTTGCGGGATGCAATACGTTCCTTCATCCGAGCTGCAAATAGTGACTTGGCATCATCGAGGGTACGCTTACACTCATTGCATGCAGAGGTAAATAGACGTCTGTTGGAGTCGGACATATCACTACGAAAACGGTGGAAAAAGTGGTTCCTATGGGCAATGGCAGCTGAGCAAGCAGCTGTGAACCAGGGGGATGAGCGCGGTTTGACCTTGAATTTCCTGGAGGGGATGAAAGCTTCGATACTGGCTTTAATCCAGGAAGAGAACTCAGAAGCACAATCATGAGTGGGGAGCTTAAATACAGCATCCCAGGGGACATCGCGGAGGAATTCCCGAAACGAGTCCCAGTCAGCCCGTTGGTAGCAGAATGTTGTTCTGGTGGTAGGAGGCTCTTTGCAGGGGGTGGGGCTGAAGGAGATGCTAACAGACACGACAGCATGATCGGAGTTACCGATAGGACAGAGCTGCGTGGCACTACAAGACACGGGGATGGAGGTAAAACACAGGTTGAGGAGTGAGGCCTTACAGTCACGATTGTAGGAAAAACACGTGGGGAAATCGATTATCTGGGTGAGGGATTGAGAGATTGAAAAGTTGAGAGTATGTACGCCAGCGAGGTCAGTGGTAGCGTTCTTTAGCCACTGGTTGTGATGGGCGTTAAAATCACCAAACACAAATATGTGAGCGTACGGATGGACAGAGAGGGCCCTATCTATGCTGTCAGAAATGACATCGAGTATCCCACAGTGATGAGAGGATGGAGAGTGGTAGAGGAAGAAAAGATAGCTTACAGCATTGAGAAGAGATAGCCGGAGACACAAGTACGAATGATCCGGCGATTCGATGACAGTAGCTTTGCTGTAACTTTTCTATAAATACTTTCATGGTAATTGTTCTGATGTACTTTCCTCTATAGTATTTAGACTTTGTGAATTTAAGTGCAGTACTAGATTGGTCGTAAGGTCTCACCATTTTACAGTTGAAATAGTTGTAACTGCAAGTTCTATGCTAACAGTTTTTTCTATTGCACATTTTTGCTTATGGGACTCTGTTCCAGCTTTTTACGTCCCACTAAACTTTGATCTTCAAAAATTTAAATATCAATCGTTATCTACTGTCTTCTTGATTCCTCTTCTTTTATTGTTCTCTCTCTTTAATGGTGTTTTTTTTCTTTCTCTAACACTCAGTAACACCTTGCATCTTAGTGGCTTCATCGCCTTGCTTGGGGTGAAATGATGACAGAATTTATGATAAAGGGACCTTTGCTGAAGCTATAGTTACAAGATAATTTATTTTGATTTCTATCAGCAATTCTGTGAATTTCTGTTGGTTGCAGCTGTGATACACGGCACAAAAATGGCAAAGTAGCTTCACTTATGGCTTCAATAAAAAAGAGACCAAAATACATTCTGATTATATCAGCAGATGGCAACTGTACTTGTGTATAATGTGCATCTTCCACTGTCTTAAACAAATTTCTAATTCTATGTTTCAATTATTCCTGTTTTTTGCAGTGCTCTCTTTTAATAGCATTAATTATTTTAATATCATTTTAATATTATTTTAATATCATTTTAATATGATTTTAATATGATTTTAATATTATTTTAATATCATTTATTTGACAATTTTGGCTTAATGGCCACTGGATTAATAATGATAATATTAGCTGTTTGTTTATAAAGAAAAACGTGGCATTTATTGACTAAGCAGATAGTGTTACTTTTGTCTAAAATTTATAAAATCTTTCTCTTAAAACAATTTTCCAGGAAATTTTCTCAAGTTCAGTAACTATTATTGACCTTTCCGGTATTGATGCAGACTTTCCTTCCCAAGCTTTTGTTTGAAGTAGTGTGGAATGTCAACATCTCTCTTCAAGTTACTATTCCTTTTAGTTGTTGCCATTGTTGAAAGTCTTCAAGCGATGTGGTTTCTGTTAATTATGAGTACCTGACTCCGCTTTAGATGCTCTATCTTTACAAGGGCCTCATCAGACCGAAAATGGAGTACTGCTGTGATATTTGGGAGGGAGTTGTTCATTCCTTATTAGCCAGTCTTGAGTTCAGTAGTGTCTACGTGGCCTTGTGTGTGATCCTAAAGATGAAACATAGCAAAAGCCTGTCAATACTCTATCGCTGTCTCCATGGCAAAAATTTTCTACCTTTACAAGAGCCAGATTAGGCCCAAAAATGGAGAACTGTTGTCGTATCTTGCCAAGAGCTGCTAAGACCTCACTCTAGCCTTGATAGAGTTCAAAAGCATCTCCGAGCTGTTGTGGGTGACAAATTATTTTCCACCCTTCAACCCCTCTCCCACAGGCAGAATGTGACAAGCCTCTCGCCACTCTGCTACTACTTCCATGGAAAGTGCTCGGATGAACTACATTCCCTGGTCCCACCGAGGCAAACCTTCACGGCGAGAACTTGCCATGCTACGTACATAATAGCAAACCACCCGCATTCACTTCATATTCCATCAGTGAGAAGTAAGTTCCACTTGAGCAGCTTCTTCCTATGAACCACTACCCTGTGGAATCGACTCCCAAGAGGATGTTTCTCTGATCACTGCAATTAAAAAAAAAAAAATTCAAGGCTATGGTTAATCATTATCTCCCTCACCTATTGTTATAAAGCAATAAAGTATCACTATTGACAATTGAGTTTGGACGTAGATTGCCTGAGAACAATCACAGGTGATCTCATTATTGAATTAAGCAGACCACGTGACCATAGAGAAATAGCTGCATGATGTCTAGATGATCACCATTTCTAGTCTATCCTCTATTACGATACTGATCGCTATTCTCTACTCTATTCACTATACTATTTCTCTATATGAATTACTTTCAGAGTGAGTATTATTGAGCAAGTACTATTAGTGTGGGTGTTATTCGAAGGCATCTGACACCAGTATTGTTCAACAGCATATTATAATTGTATCTGCGATTACAAAGTCTCTACTACAACAAGCATTATGAAAGTGACAACAAGTATTCGTTGACATCACAAAACCTATATGCACAAATGGCCTCTTAACATAACACTCTAGGAGCCACTCAAGGTAGAGGGTTACTCTCACTGTGAAAAAAAAATGTTCTGATGAGCTACATTCTTTAGTTTTAACCTTCACAGCTAAGACCCACCATGCCACATGTACTGAGATGAACCATTCACATTTCCTTTGTATTCCATTAGTAAGAAAGAAGTTCCACTTTGTTGGTTCCAATCTGTAGTGGGAATGATTGCAAAACACTTGCCCCTCCCCATTTTATAGGCTGAAGCATACAAGTGCATGCTGGGATTTCTTCCTAGCCAATAAAATAGGCCTGTTCTCAGTTTCGTTTGACTCAGTCCTGGTCTGTCTTCTCTTGAAGTTAGAACACAACATTCGCTTGTCCAAACTTGCTTTTGTGTATCAACCCTGATTCTTAGTTTGTTACTGTTAATTTGCCTTGCATATATTGTTTGTTCCTTGTTTTTTTAAATTTTTATTCCTTATTGCAAACTTTGTCAAATCTTTTTTAGACAGTTCTGTCACTTATTTTGCATTTGATCATGGCTACCCACTCCACACACACACACACATATATATAATGGATTTATTTTTAATTGCAACATTTCTATTACAATTAAACGTTATTTTTAGTGGACACTCCTGTTGGAACTAGATGCTTTGCTTTTTAAATGGTGTGCATTATATATATATATATATATATATATATATATATATATATACTGGCCTGTGCACTCAGGAAGAGCACATTTTCATTATTAAGAAAATATGGTTTCCAGCAGGGTTTGAACCCACATCCCCAGATTAGATAGTGAGTTCTAAAAAGGGTGGGGGGCACAGTTTTGAACTGTACTGGTGTATACATTTTCTTTATTAAGTTTTCTTGAGTGTGCTGGTTGGTAGATCTAATACACACAGTTTAAAAAAAATAAGGTGTCTATTTCAAACATGGGTATCCACTAAATAATATTTAAAAGTAATAAAAATACATTTTATATATATATATATATATATATAATTATTTATTTATAAATGATAACATAAATATTTTATAAAATCATGACAAAAATAGTCAAAAATAGTCTTACCTACATTCAACATCATCACTTGATAAGACACCAGAGGTGTTGGAACAAAATGGCTATTTTTGTAGTGATTTTATAACATATTTATGTTATAATTTTTAAATAAATAAGTATATTTGCTCTACTCTGTATTGAGCATTCTTTTAAGAATAGTAATTGTTGGTTAGTGGAATTTATTCCGTATACATCAATCCTATACTTGTGTGTGTGTGTATGTATGTATGTATGTATGTATGTATATATATATATATATATATATATATATATATATATATATATATATATCAAGAACAATGTATGACAAAATGGAAAAAAATTTCTTGTGATGCATTTTATCCTTTAGGACTTTATTGGACTAAATTTGTTATGTTGGTATGACTACACATGCACAGAAATGGGTGATGCTAAGAATTGAAAATAATTATTTTTAATTTAGATGATTTCATTTAGAGTCTTTTTCTTTTCATCTTCATAGAAGTTCTGCCTTGAATGGTGAAATGTATTAAAAGCCAAGGCACAAATTTATTGTACATGACCTTGCGATAAAGGCACTCTCTAAACATTTTTGATGTAGTTTAGAGTGTCCCTTGTTGACAGTCAACAACAGTAAATTTACGCCCTGGCTCTTACAACATTTCACCATTCCTAGCAGAACTTCTATTATCACAGTGTGGGATATCTACTAACAAAAGTGATAGAAACAAAAAGAAAAAGAATCTAGATGAAATCTGGTAGATTAAAAAAAAAATTTTTTAAATAAAAATTGAAAATTCCCAGCATCCCTCATTTGTGCACAACGTGTAGTCACACCAAAATAACAAATTTAGTCCAATGAAATAGATGAAACACATCACAAGAAAACGTTTTCCACTTTGTCATATGCACCCCCATATATATATATATATATATATATATATATATATATATATATATATACTATTTAAAAAATTACTTTGTGTGTATATATATATATATATATATATATGAATGAAGAAATATAGTCTTAAGGTGTGCTATATTTATGGGATGAAGTGCTCAATATTTGAGATAGAGTGTGTGTGCAAATATAAAAATGGACATTGAAGTCAACACTTAGAGGCGACAGTCTGTTCCATGCTAGATGCAATTGTCAGGCCACGAGTGCTGTTATTTTTCTCGGCTTTATATATACGGGTCAGTGGTGCATTCTGGGTAGTCTATTTTGGTGGTTATTTTACCAGAAGTTGTTTATTTATTTATTTATTTGGGTTAAATTATTTTGCTTGTCATTATTTATTTATTTATTTTTTATTTTTTTTATTTTCATTTCTTATCTTATATTTTTTTTGTATTTTTATTTTAATTGGTGTTTTTATTAACGTAGTAAAAAAATTGTTTATATTGCTTATTTAATAGTTTTGGTTTGGGAAGATCATTAAAGCTATTTATTCAATTTTGGGGTTGATTGTTGTAGTTTATTCTAACTAATATTTTGGCAGGAGCAGTTTTTTAATTTGTTTATTACTTCATGTATTTATTTGGATTGATTATCTTTATTTGTTTTTTCTAACAGAAAAAACAAATAATTAATTGTGATCGGTTTGTTTGTTTATTTATTTATTTGGATGAATTTAGATTAATTTATTTTACTTGTTTTTTGTTATTTATTTATTATACTGTATATTTTTATTTACTCTTTTTGGTTTTCGATTTTTAAGTAATGTAGTATTTTTTTTTCATTATATAACAGTTATAGCTATGTTTTTTGTCTGATTTTTGGTTTAATTTTTATAGTCTAACTAATATTTTGGTCATAATGGTTTGTTAATTTGTTTATTATTTACTTTATTTGGGTTCATTGATTTTGTTTTTTTATTTTGTTATTTATTCTGTTTTGTCTATTCTAACGGGTGTGATTTGGTAATTTGTTTGGGTTAATTTATTTTACTTATTCTATTGTCATTTGGTTTATTTATTTATTTGTTTATTTAATTTATTTTTTTTATTATATTTTTTTCAGTTTTTGATTTTTGAGTTACATAAAAATTTGTTTTCATGCCTGTATTTTGAGATGAGCTCGGATCTTTTATTTAATAATTTATTTTGGTCTGGGAAGGTAATGATAGCTATTTTTTCCTCCAAGCAAAGTTTGCAAGTTTTTGATTGGTTGTTGTAGGCTGATGATCTTTTCTTTATTTTCCAAGATATTTTTGGTGTGATGTGCGTTTTGTTTTTAATTTCCCAGATATACTTAGAAAGCATTGTGCTGTTCGCATACTTTGCTATTTGTGAAAGATGTTTTGTGTACATAATTTCTTTGTTTCCAGTTAGTCCTATGTATAATTTTTCTTCATTATCTGGTGATTTTATCATGGCTTGGTATATTACGTTGTTTTGTAAACAATTACCGTTTAAGGGACATTTGTTCTTTATTCTGCAGTTACACGTGGGTTTAATTTGTTCGTATGGTTTGTTGATAATTTTCCTGTTGTGCTTTTTTTTATTATTTGTTCCATGTTCTTGGTGCAACTGTGTTTTTGTTGAATATTTTGTGTAGGGTGCTTGATTCCAGGAAGTTTTAAAAGTTTGAAGAATATTTTTCCTACGTTTGTTTTTACGTTTTTGCTGTACGGTGGGTTGAACCATATGATATTTCTTTTCCTGTTGGCATTTTTTGTGTTCTGCGGTGAGTATGTGAGTATTTCTGGGAATCCACTATCTTTTAGGGCTGTTTCATAGTCTTTCTTAGCTTTGTTAAATATGGATTCATTGGAGGAATTGTCGGAAAGCCTGCAGTTAATCGATTTTGGTATCTGTTTGATTATAGAGGGTGGGTAGTTGGAAGATGTGTGTATATAGAGTGGTTTGTCATTGGGTTTTCTGTATGGTTTATATGTGCCTTTTCATAGGTTGAAGGTAACATCTAGAAAATCTACTTCATTTAGGTTAGTTTTTATATCTATGTCGAATCCGTTATTTTTGAAAATCTTTATTATTGCTTTTCTAGTTTTATCTGTATTTTATTTGTTACAGTTTCTTAAAATTATGAGACTGTCGTCCCTGTAGAGTCCTGTGTCATTTCTATCTATTATTTTGCTTAGTTCGTGTAGTAAGTATATACCTATGATTTTGCAGGTCTTTGCACCGTCAAACTTTCTTTATCCATGTTTCTTCATTGTGAAATAGTAATGATTTACGGCAGTGCTTAATGATGTCAATTTCATTTGGTTTTATTATTTGTTCCTGAGCTAAGTTGATGGCCTTATCTAGCATGGGTTCTGTTATGGATGGGTAAAATTCTTTTATGTCTAATTTTAGGAATTGGCAATTTTGTTTGTTATTTATACAGTGGAACCAGTCAAGCTTGAAATTCAATGTATGTCATTTCGACAAAGTGTAAACAACTTTGTTTTTCATAGTGTTAAACATGTTGGATTTCATCCCAAAGAAAGTGTATTTGTGGGGAATTTTACTGCACTGCTTTATTCAAATGAAATCTGCAGCTGAAGCACACAGAATTCTTGTTGAAACTTATGGTGACCTTGCTCTGTCAGAAACAACATGCATAAATTGGTTTAGATGCTTCCAAAAACAATGATTTTGATGTTGAAGATAAAGGACGCTCTGGTGCACCAAAAAAGTTTGAAGATGAAGAATTGGAGGTATTACTTCATGAAGACTCATGTCAGGCATGAGCTGAACTTGCAGAATCATTAGAAGTTGATCACGCAAACAGTTTTGAAATGTTTGAAAGCATTAAAAATGATTCAAAAGCAAGAACATTGGTTGCCGTATGAATTGAAGCTGAGATATGTCGAACAGTGTCTTGTTACGTGTGAATTGCTGCTTCAATGACAGATAAGAAAAGTTTTTTTGCATTGTATCATGACCAGCAATGAAAAGTGGATATGCTACAATAAGCCTAAGCATAGAAGATTGTGAGGTAAGCCCAACCATGCATCAACATTGGTGAAAGACGAATATCCATGGTTTAAAACTTCTGCTCCGCATTTATAGGATCAGCTGGGTGTAGTTTATTATGAGCCGCTCAAACTGAAACCATCACAGGAGATTGTTATTGACTACAATTGATGTGCTTGAGCTGAGCATTAAAGAAAAAAATGGCCACTATATTAGCAGAGACATGACAAAGTGATTTTGCAACATGACAATGCTAGGCCACATGTTGCAAAACTGGTGAAACCTACTTGGAAACACTTAAATGGGAAGTCCTACCCCACCCGCCAATTTTCATCAGATATTGCCCTGTTCGATTATCGCTTGTTCCGATCAATGCCGCTTGGTCTGGCTGAGCAGCACTTTAATTCTTATGAAGGTGCCAAAAAATGGGTTGACTCGTGGTTAGCCTCAAAAGATGTGTCATTTTTCCAATGTGGAATTCAAATGCTGCCAGAAAGATGGGAAAACGCAGTGGCTAGCAATGGACAATACTTTCAATAATATGTTTCTTACTAATTTTTGTAAATAAAACATTATTTTTCATGAAAAATCAGCAAGAACTTATTCAGTCCTTGTATGTATATATATATATATATATATATATATATATATATATATATATATACATATATATATATATATATATATATATATTTTATGAAACGGACAAAGTTCGATAATTATTTTAAGACATTTTTTATGTTTATACATTCTTTTTATAGATACAAATATTTAAATAAATGCTCTATTTATAATAAACAGTATTAAGAACATTTACTGACCTGAACGTCCGAGAAATATTCATAGAAAATATGCGTCCTCCTACAGGAATTGAACCTGTATCCTATACAGAACCGTCATATATCCTGACGTGCTTTTACCGATAGGGCCACAGAGGAGCGTTTTGGTTAACAAGATCGATTTTACTGTTTTTAAACTACAATTCTCCATGATTTTCTCTTGTACATTCATATCTGCTTGATGAGTATTCAAATGTAAACAAATGACGTCACACATTATGAAATGGACAAAGTCTGACAATTATTTTAAGACATTTTTATGTTTATATTTGTATCTATAAAAAGAATGCATAAACACAAAAAAAGTCTTAAAATATATATATATATATATATATATATAATATATATATATATAATATAAAAAAAAACAACTGAAAAGTTGCAAATTAAAAAAAATTGAATGTTTTTTGTGAAAGTATTTATTTATATTTTTTATATATATATATATATTTTATATTTCAGATCGACCCCGATCTTTCGTCAGAAATGGCTGTTTTCAGAATTTTGTTTACATTAAGTAGCGTCCGTCGCGAGACGCGGACGTCACATGATATGGAATGCAACTGTTTGAATATTTCTAATGTAAATCTAACTGTAGTAATATTTTAGATGTTTAAAAAAAAAATTTTTTTTAACTATGTCTATGAAAACAGCCATTTCTGACGAAAGATCGGGGTCGATCTGAAATATCAAATATATATATATATATATATATAAAATATATAAATACTTTCACAAAAAAAAATTCAATTTTTTTTAATTTGCAACTTTTCAGTTGTTTTTTCTATATTATATACATATTAAGAAAGTATACGTGGCTTCTCATTATGCTATATATATATATATATATATATATATACACCAGAGTATATAAAATGACATGGTCAAAATAAGAAAGAAATGCGAATAAAGGAACAAAAGAAGAAGTAAAACAATTCTTTTTCAATTTTAGCTCTATGTCGATACACATTTGAAGACAGTCTCCAGCATTCTAATCAGATTTCTGAAACGATCAAATGACAACATTTTCTTAGGAATTTTTGATATACACTAAAATAAATATTATTCTGTGGCTATTAGGAGATACTTGTGTACGCGTACCATAAAAATGATATCTTATTTTTTTTATCATAACCTTGTAATATATGGTACAAAAATTATTAATTATATATCTTTTGTTAGATACAGTACTTTATCAAATGCATTTTAACTACTGTGATATATTTATTTGAAAGTAATTGTTACTTGCAAATAAATGCTTATTATTACCACTTCCTTTTTAGTCTGTCTTATTAGATGGGACAGGAAATATAAAAATAAATACACATTGATAATTATTATATAGTTTGATTACTGAGGCAGTCTGGATCAGTAGTAATAATGTTTGAAGACAAACCATTCCTGACCCCAGAGCCATAATTATATGAAGACGTTCTTAGGAGTACTACTCCAGATACATTTCAACAATGTATATATTTATATTTCTAAAGTCTTTATTTTAATTTAATTAAAAAATAGAAAATCTTCTTGCACTTACTGATTTATCAAAAGTAGGGTTTAACTGACATAGGATTGACTGACAACAGTATCCCTGCATAGTTCAAATCTTTCATCATCACTTCAAAACTCACCCTCAGGCATTTGTAGCGTTATATTAGAGTCTGTCTATATTTCTGAGATGAGGTATTATGTACAGTATTTAGCATTATATTATTTAGAGAATGGTAGCTGTTCAGTATTTATTGACTGAGAAGTCAGTACTGCTTTTGGTTGAAATTTATAAAATCTTTCTCTTAAAACAATTTTTCCAGTTCAGTAGCTGTTATTGCTCTCTCTTGATAGGGTGGTTTCCTTCCTAACCTTTTATTCAATGTCATGTGGAATGTCAACATCTTGATTATGTCATTATTTCTTTTATAATCTATTTGTTTTAATACAAAATTAATTTTCTACCAATTTATTTACTTTTTCTTATAATTTTCACATTGTGGTAGGCTTGCGGCCATATTACACTGAAACACCGGTTTTGTAAGATCACCAAAGTTAAGCAATGTCAATCTTGGTTAGTAAGGTTGGATGTGCAGGTGGTTTAATCCTAACAGCATGGAATTTGAAAGTTCTAATTTCAGTTGTTTTTTTTTATATTCACTTATGTGCAAATACCTTTGGGAAAAGTATTAATCAACATCTTATTCTCCCAACTAGGACTTGATCAGCAAAAAATTCTTACAGTCTTAAAATATTTTCTGCAAAAGGTTGATAAGCTGTAAAAAATAAATCAATGAATCAATCTGGCAATTGTGGACAAGTAAATTGTCACATTTGGGTAGATGAATGTCCAAATGACATTGTTAAAAGGACTGTCCTAATGTTAATGTCTGGATGTGTCGGACAAAATTTATGATATAGGGACCTTTGCTGAAGCTACAGTTACAGGATAAATTTATTTTGATTTAGCAGCAATTCTATGAATTTCTGTTGATTGCAGGTGTGATGCTTGGCACAGAAGATGACAGTAGCTTCGCTGTAACTTTTCTATAAATACTTTCATGGTAATTGTTCTGATGTACTTTCCTCTATAGTATTTAGACTTTGTGAATTTAAGTGCAGTACTAGATTGGTCGTAAGGTCTCACCATTTTACAGTTGAAATAGTTGTAACTGCAATTTCTATGCTAACAGTTTTTTCTATTGCACATTTTTGCTTATGGGACTCTGTTCCAGCTTCTTACGTCCCACTAAACTTTGATCTTCAAAAATTTAAATATCAATCTTATCTACTGTCTTCTTGATTCCTCTTCTTTTATTGTTCTCTCTCTTTAATGGTGTTTTTTTTCTTTCTCTAACACTCAGTAACAGCTTGCATCTTAGTGGCTTCGTTGCCTTGCTTGGGGTGAAATGATTAAAAAAATAAGTTGGTGCCATGTGTCATAATTGTTCAAGGATTACATGAATAAATGAATCATTTCACTGTATCAGACATGAAAGTAATAGACACTTGCCAAATACATTACCAGTTCTAATGCCTTTTTTTGGATTTACATGCTTGGGGACTGTATAAAATCGCAAGCCTATCAAATGAGAATTACAACTGGACAATTTATGGTAAAAATATAAAATGGTGTGGAAAAATTTGAACTTTGCAGGGATCTCAATGGTCATCATGTCAAACACATTAGTTTCACTAATCTTTCTATTCCATAATTAAATGTTTTATAATTTCAATTTGTTTCATTAAAATATGGATTTTATGGACATCCTGTTCGTATAGAAAGAGAGAAAAAAAAAGGGAAGCCCTTCAGCCGAACCCCAAATTTCATGACGTGTCAACTACACCAGATTCTTTTGTTTTTAGTTTTGCTTCTTTTCTGGCTATTGGACTGAAATACAACAAAAATGTGCAAATTTCTATTTCAAAAAATGTTTATGAATATTTTACAATTGGGTGATAAAAGGGGGACAGACAGACAGACAGACAGTGGAAAGGGCAATAAAAAAAAATAGGAAAAAAATATTTGGGATAACCAATGAACAGCAAGAAATAAGCTGTTTTATTATTATTATTTACAAGTATTTATAAGGGATTTTGTGCTGGAAGGTGGGTAGCTGAGGTGCTACCAAACATCCTCCCCAAAAAGTGTGCTCATACATATACATACACACATACAAATTAATATTCTTTCTCTGTTTATGTAGGTATGAATATATATATATATATATATATATATATATATATATATATATATATATATATATATATATATATATAATTAGTTAAAGAATATCAAACACTTAAAATCTGATAGGTAATAATTTTTATTTCAAGAGAACTCTAAAAAACATCAGCTCTCAATCTTCAAGACCTACAAACACATCACAAATGAAATAGAAAAAATATTCCGGGTTTAAAACAAGAGACATTGCTATCTTGAATATTGTCTTGAAGATTGAGAGCTGCTTTTTTCGAGCTCTCATTAAATAAAAATTATTACCTATGGGATTTTAAGTGTTTGATATTCTTTAATTAATAATAATTTTGTTCTGTCTTTTGACATAGAGCTCTCCCTGGACCTATATCCTCTTGGAAATTCCATACGGATTAGAATATTGTATCATTATTATATATATATATATATATATATATATATATATATATGATATAAAGATATATAATTTTGTATAATTTATATATCAACGGAAATATATTCATAAGAATAGTTGAACAAATTGGGAAAAAGTTTTCGTGACGTGTTTCATCTGTTAGGATTTCATTGGACTGGGCTTTGTTGATGTTGCCATGTCTACATGTGTATTGGTTGTTTACCGTAATGAAACTGAATACAATTTTGACATAGGGAATGCTATTTTGATTAAAAGAGAAAATAATCTACTGAGACAAATATATATATATATATATATATATATATATATATATAGGAAATGGTGAAAAGTTTTCAGCCCACTTTACAATAATTCTGATGTGTAATGAAATATTGTTTTTTTTTGGGAAGTGAGACCTATTAGATCTTTTCTGTGTAATCTTATATGTGTATAAGAGAGAAAAAATCATGTGGTGTTAATATTTTTGCTCCCCTAACAGTGTATACTATATATATATATATATATATATATATATATATATATAATTATTTAAAAAAAAAATGATTCCATCACGACACAGTTTCAAAACCGGTCAGCAGTATTCAAGTTGAATTTCAATATTAAACCTTAACTATTCGGTGGCAGTTTCATCCTCAGTGATGTTTGGAATAACTAAGCAATGAAATGTTTTACTGATTTATAGTTTAGAAATGGAGGTGTGATCTAGGGTTTGTTTTTCATTATCAAGGGGTCTCTGCTTTGATGGAAGAAGGGGTGTTTGTTATATGTCAAGTTTTTACGGAGTCGTGTAAGGTTGAGTTGTTTTTTTTTGTCTGGCTACAATGGCTAATCTTATCAAGCTCCCTGCTAAAACAGATTGATGTTGTAGTTCTGGTCCTTTTTTGGTGTTTATTTGTTTTTTTTTGTTGATGATTTCTTAAAGAGGCATTAAGATTATGATTGGGTTGTATTTTTAAACCTATTGTTTTAATTGAATTTGTTAATAAATTTTATATGGTATTTTGGAGATTTTTTTTTTTTTTTTGTCAGTTTATAAAATGTTAATTATTTAGGGCGAATATTTGGTGGTGTCTGCAAAAAACCATTATCTCATTTCTTTGATTTAATAAATTTTCATTTTTTAGAAACTTAATAATGTGTAGTTTTTGTGTGTGTGTGCATATATATATATATATATATATAGTTTTGAAAGTGCTAGGCCTGATGAAGTGAAATCAAATTTTATCAGTCTCACAAAATAAAATCTTACCATGGCTTTCTGAAGTCTCTGATTTTTTTAATTAATTATTACTTGCTCTATTTATTATATTTAGCTCTTGTGATTTATATCCTCCCTGGAATTATCCATACAGATTACCAATCAACTATATATATATATATATATATATATATATATATATATATATATATATATATATATATATATATATATATATATATAATGTGTATGTGTGTACACAAATTTAATATCACACACATCTACTCTATATATAGGTGTAGAGTAGGCACTTTGATGTGGTGTAATGGTTAGCAAGCTTGTCTTACTAGGTTAATTATGACAGAATGGTGAGTTCAATCCTCACTGGGTGCCCTGTACTTTTGGCCCTGTGCCATATCTAAGCCATGCTTAGTAAATCCCTATATCAGTGGAAATGAGTGAGCATCTAGAATAAAAGATTAAGTTTGTATGTATTTTATATATCCTTTGTGTATATGTCAATGTGCACTTTTGTATATGTATGTGCAGAATAAGATTATGCTTTTGCATATATATTTATCATTGAAAACCCAGACGACTCACTGAATAACGGAAATATACGTTTGTTAGCAGACACCCCCATCCCACTTAAACTGACTTTGTATGTAAAAATATATTGGATGCATAAGCTGTCTAGGGAAATTAAAACCCAGCCACCCCTAAATTAAAACAGATTTTCCTTAACCTTAGCAACTCATAATATCAATATTATATACGCTCATAAATTAAGTAGATTTTTTTTTAAAGTTTATTATTATCACCACTTGAAAATGGAACAAGACTATGGATTGAGTTTAATTTTTATGATTAAATTTATAATTTTACTTTCAGTTTTGAAACATGGAACTTTTCTGTGTCGTGATAGAATCATATTTTTAAAAGGAAAATAATTATAATATTTTGCTCTACTGTTTATATCAAGCACTGTTTTTTTTTCTTTTGTTTTTTAAAAATAATTGCTAAGAAAAGTGGATTATAATTCTTACTGTTCTTTCTTATTATTTTAATGTATGTGTGTGAGATATATATATATATATATATATATATATATATATATATATATAATAATAATTATTTTCTTTTTAAAAATATGATCCCATAGAAAATAATTATAATATTTTGCTCTACTGTTTATATCGAGCACTGTTTTTCTAAAAATAATTGCTAAAAACACTGGATTATAAATCTTACTGTTCTTTCTTATTATTTTAATATAT